>SRSE01000429.1:0-600000 GCA_005024645.1 Planiliza haematocheilus
ATGGAAATGAACACACAGTAAGCACCCTGCAAGGTAGAATAATGCATCTCAGAATACATTTTACAGCAGCTGCTCACAGTTTAAGCAGCTATATGTGTGAGATATCCTATACATCTATACATCTGTAGCTGGGCAGCACGGTGGTGTAGAGGTTGGTGCCGACTCCTCACAGCAAGAGGGGCTCTGGGTTTGAACCCGTCGGCAGGCCGGGGGTTGTTTCTCCGTGTGCTCCAGCTTCCTCCCACAGACCAGAGTCATGCTTGTTGGATTAATCTGCATGTCAGTGTGAATGGTTGTTTGTTGCTGTTGTGTTAGTCCTGTGATAGACAACCTGTCCTGGGTGTGCAGCCGCCGCCGCCGCGCGCCCAATGTCAGGGTAGGCTCTAGTGACCTTGTAGAGGATAAATGGTAATAAATGATGAATGAGTGAATAATTTGCCGCTGAGGAGATACATCTTGTGAAAACAAACACCGGTACAGGCCTTTACCACATGGCTTATCTCTCTCACACAGCAGCACAACCTACCAGCACCCACATTAAGTTTTGCACATGCAAAGTTTCAGCGCCCAGACATCGCATCCCACAAACTGCTTTGTAATGTATGTAAACGCGGAATTACACACGTACATAAATGCCCACGTGTTTTTCATTACAGGAGCTCACCCACACACTCCAGACCATAATCAGTTGGCTCGGTGAATCTCTGCCGGTTAAAACTTTCAAGGCAGTCAGTTTTAGCGACTCCATGATGAAGAAGCACAGATCTGATATATGCATCGATCCGTGCCAATAATGAGATTACTGGCAGGCTTCAGTCCAGTAATGTTCCGTCAGCGGTGACAGGTGTTAGAGAATATGGCTGTTCACCTTCCGATGGTCCTTTATTCAGTCAATAGCTGGAAATATAGTCAGAATTTTTATTGAGTCTCAGATCTCTCCAATAATTGCTATGGATGTAAACGGAGGGACAATCAATGACGACCCATTTAGTTTAGTTTAAGTACTGCAGAGATGACAGTGTCATGCAGATAGTGGAATTTTAAAATATGCTCTAAATTAGTAAACTGAACAAATAGTTTTAGTTCTGTTCTACAGTTTCATCTAAAGTTGGGTTGTTTCAGTGTTTGTTATAGTTAAGTCCTGAGTTATCTGGGCTGGGATTTGGTCCTTGAAAGTCTTTTTCTTAATGGATCCCTGACCCATTCCATTCCACTGGGAGGTCAACATATTGAGTCAACTCTAACATGGAGAAGTGCCTTGCTTAAGGGCCTGTTTGAGTCCTTGTGAGCACTGTAAAATTGTTGCAAGCCACTTCGAGCAAAATACTGCTGATGTGCTGCTACAACTACGCCTATTATTTCTCCGTGTGAGTGTGAAAACAGCCTATTAGCTGGCGAGGCTGCACTCTGTATACGGCTGATGTGCTCCTAATGGTCCCTCTGGGTGCACTGGAGAGTCCCAACATATCAGTCCAGCTCCCTCCTCGCCCGTCTGTCTTCGTTTTTTCTGACCCTTTTTTTTTTTTTTCTGCAGCAAGGACAGCAGAATGACAGAGTCCCTGCTGCAAAGATCACCTGGTTAGAGGAAAGGTGCCTTCAATTTACCAGAATATTGCTGTAGGTCACACGGGTATACTGTGTTTTCGGAAAGAAAAAAACAAAAAAACTTTTGCTCTCAGACGAGCTGTCCACAGCTTCTTAAAAATGTATAAACTGAGGACAGATAGTAAGAGTAAGAAGCTACGACATTATTTACACAGTGAATGGTAGGAAAACTGTCAGCTTGGTAAACCGTTCTTGTAGAAAAATATTTACATGTTTTACAGATGCAGATACAGACAAATTATAGTACAAGTAGTTTACTTTTGCAGCTTTATCAACATCTGATGTTTCAGAAAAGGACTGACCAAAAGCCTAAAAATAGAGACACGCCAAACCGATATCACAGAAATACCAGCAATGAAGGCCAGCTGTGACGTTGCCTCAGGTTGTCTGTGTCAGAAAGAAAAAAAATAATACTTCAATACAGATAGAAGAACTACAGCCAAGAGGACCACCCAGACATACATTCTGGACAAAAGAAATATTTCTTCATACCAGCAGTTGGCAATGGCCTATATTCATCATTCAAGGAGGAACCAAGAAGAGCTACTACTAGCTGGGAGGCTAGAAAGCTAGGAAGACCTACAAACTATTGTACATATAATTTGCCTGAATAATTAGGTGACCAAACGCTCCCAGAAGGACAACAACTCATGAACCATGTGCAGTAATTCTTTCATTGCAGAATGTCCCTTTCTTTTGGCACATCTCTTATAGGTGGTTTAGAGTCAATTTGACACCATAGATACGACGACAGCGTAGACCCTACGCAGAACATAGCACCGTAGGTGATGTGCACCTCCCTAGAAATGTAACTATGCATCGACACAGAGCGCAAGAGCAATGTGTTCAGAGATAGAACCTCCTCATATATGCTGAAAGTGAAGCAGGAAATAGAAACAAAAGTTAACACAACTGGCAAAAAAGACACAGCACTGAGTAGCATTTGGGTGGCCACGCAAGTATAAATCCACATTCTTGTCACAAAGATATCACAGCTGAGATTGTGCCATCCTCACACAAGCTATGGCTTCTTTTGAGATTACACAACATCTGTTATATTGGAGTATTTACTTTTTTTTCTATTCCAGTTTCTTAACCATTAAAGTGCCCTTTAAGCAGAAACTCTAAAGAGCACCTTAGTCGAGGTAACTGTGCACTTGGACGCAGTAAAAGCTCGGATATCAGAGGGGCCCTGGATCTAAGAAAGACGGAAGAGTAATACCAGCGCAGTGTTATAGCTAAGCAGATGTTAGATTGCACAGTTCACACACACATTTCTTGATTTTTGTGTAGTGGCTCGTAGGGATGAGCGAGTACAGCATTATCTGTATCTGTATCTGTATCTGTTAACCATATGAATTATCTGTATCTGTATCTGTACTCGGAGTGGGCGGGGCCTGACCCGGAAGTGGGCGGGACCTAACCCGGAAGTGTGCGGGATTTAAGCATGCAATTGATATGGGCTGATCAGAAATAGTTATTTATTGCTGATTAGAAAACTGTTTACAGGACAGCATCAGCATTGAGCTTCAGAGATCAATGGTTTTGATCACGATAGCAAACGAACTATTTACAGAACAAGTTTTGCAACAATGCGGTTGCAATTATCAAGTAAAATGTAATAAACAAGAGTTTTCATGCTCAACAATAACTTTCTTACTTTTGTTTATGATCAGTGTGATCTTTTTTATATATATATATATATATATATTTTTGTTTTTTTTTGTTTTTCTTTTTTTCCCACACCAGGGGCCTCATGTACTAACGTTGCGTACGTACAAAAACGTTCCGTACGTACTCGCTCACGTAAAAGTTCAGATGTATCAAGAGAGAAATGTCCGTGAATTTTGTACGTGCCAACGGCAACTACGTGGCTGGCGTACGTATGATTCTACAGATGTGGATCCTTTGGCGACACTTAGAGGTGATGCTGGGAAACTGTCATCATAAAACTGTGAAAACTATTGTGATGTGCACATCAGAGAAACACGACAAATTTGCACTGATGAACAATTAACACACCCAGGTGTCCGTAATTATGTGAATGGATATAAAAGCATGCGCAAAGAGGTGCAGAAAATGTCGTTAACAATGGCAGCCTTAGCATTATTAGAAGATATCGCAAACGGTACAATAAGAAGAGAGCGTGCATTCAGAGACAGAGATGATTTCCTGGCTAATAACGACAACTGGCTCATCAGCCGCTTTAGGTTCCCGAGGGTAATCCTTCTGGAACTGACAGAGCTTCGGCCGGCATTGGAGCGCTACACGGCAAGGAGCCATGCGTTACCTGTGTCCGTACAGGTACTGACCACACTGGGGTTCCTCGCAACCGGGGCATTCCAGAGGGAGCTGGCCGACCGATCGGGACTGTGCCGGCGCTGTGCAGAACCAAACAAGCCGTGTGGGACGGAATTATACGCATGTCAGTCAGGTATATCAGATTCCCATACAATCCGAACAGTTCAACATTAAGAGCAATCTGCAGCGAGAGAAGGTTTCCTGAATGTAATCGGAGCTATCGACTGCACACACATTGATAGAAAAGCGCCATCGCATGAATTTGTAAATGTCAACAGGAAATATTTTCATTCATCAGTGTAGATCATACGTAATGCTCAAATGCAAGTAAACATTGTGGCTCATTCTTATGTTTTCGTTTTTCTGATCGCGCAGACAGGGGAATCTCAGGTGCAGGGTCAATTTAAATATAATTTGCATATTTAAAAGAGGCGTGGACACGGAGTTGCATATTTAAAAGGGGCGTGGACGGGGAGGAGTCCAGTACGTTCGATCGGGATGTACAAAGGAAATGTGCTTCGAAATGCTTGTAAATCTGAGCTTACGTCATGAATTAGTAGGAAATCTACGCAACTGTTAGTACATGAGGCCCCAGGTGTGGGGCCAGTCGACCCGGAGCCGACTGGCCCCGAGCCATTATTGTAAATACGAGTTCCGAAACCGAACCGAACCCTTAAAAACCCGTGGACCCGAAATGCCCGAGTTGCTTTATGATTTAATACAAGTTGTCTTAAGACTTGTTTTTATAAGCTATTACTTTCTGTTTCTTACCTAAACGTAGTCTTCTTCTACCTGGTTCCGGCTGCGGCTGTGGCCGCTGCCAGCCCCCACCCCTGGCCTAGCCTCGCATTGGAGTCGGGAAGGGGGGAAAGGGGAGGGCGGCGGTGATTGACAGCTGTGACCGCCAATCGCCGGGTCCTCTCGGGTACTGTAGGACCCGGCCTTTCACAATAAGAGACCCGAGACCCGAGACAAACTCCACCGGTTCCGACCCGGCCCTGGCGTCACTTCTTGTGAGTGGACCCAAACCCGAGCCGGGTCGGGTCGGAACCTCGGGTTTTCGGGTTGTCGGTTTTTTCCGAAGACATAGGCTGTAGTCTATCACAGAACGCAGACACAGTCAGCTACCCAATGAGGATTTTTATTTAATCCGAGCACAGATATTGACTCGTATTACTCGTATAATACTCGTACTCGGCAAAAGTGCTTTATCCGTACCGGATACTCGTTTCAGCCGAGTATCCGGCTCAACTCTAGTGGCTCGCTTGGCTTTTGAAAGTTTTCATTCGTCTGAAGAAGGTAAACGAATTTCTAAAAGCACATATTTATTGATTACGTTTCTTTGAAGCAACAAAATGAAAGGAATGAAATCTGACCTGAATAAGTAAGGATCTCATGGACTCCATGCAGCATGGGGGTTCCTGTTAACAAAAAGAAAAAAAAGGTAATTCAATTTATAAAATTTACAAAAATAAAAAAGTATTATATAGCTTGTTTTCAATAACCGAATTTAATACAATTGTTTATTTTTTTGTGAAAGTCTCCTTGTGGCATTGCTGTTACCTTCAGAGTAAGTCCACCTAGCTGAAGATTTACAGTAAAGACCGGTCAGTAGCAGTGATCACAGTTGAGTGTCCATCAGTAGGAACAACTTTTTATTGTCAGAACCTGCTGCAGGTGACAGTCCCAGCTGGTCCACACATCTCACTGTATCCTAGCAACGCCACATGCACTTTTGCACAAGCACTACTGCTTAATGAAAAGCAGTGTGTAATTTATAAGTGCCTCTGAATTACATTTGCAAATTTGAGTGTTCACGGTGTTAATTTCTAATTTCAGCCAAAACACAAAAGCAGTCGAGGGCCCACTTGTGAACACACAGCCTAAGTGGCCACTTAACAGGACGTCGAGTGGACGAGTGGCTGGCTTGAGTTTAGAAAGGACATCAGCTTAATGTCTGGTTAACAGAAAGTCTCTGCAGACCTGGATTCCCTCAGACTTCACTGCACGAGCAATTCGCAGTCTTCATTTGCTCCTCGGTTACGCAAGCTCCCACTTCTGGGCCAGGGATTTATTCTCTGAGACATTTATGCAAATTACATTATGGCATCCCCTTGCCAAAGGAGTCCTGCAGGTATTTATAGTGACTGTATTAACCGAGGACAAAAAAAAAAAAAGCATTGATGCCAAGAAATGAAAGTTTTTGTAACAGCTCATATCTTGGCACACGATTAACCCAAAGTCAGTTTCCAGGTTGTTGTTAACAGTGTCCCAGCACCAGCTAAGCTTCTGAAGACTTGGAAGGGAAGTATTCTTGGACAGGATGCTCAGTCTGTTAATTACCTGACGTGCTGGCCGTGAACGCTTAGTGGCTATTCTGATCTCAAAACTTGGCTGCCAGACATCCCTGGACGAGCTGTGTCTGCTGCCTCTGAGGTGAGCAGCGTAGCGCTCTTTATTGAAAACAAAGACACAGATTGATGTTGCAGCTCATCACATGTGGACAGGTTAAGGGAAAAGAGCCCTTAATCCAGTATGTAGTTTCATTTTGAAACTTCCTTTATATACTAATCAGGCATAACATTATGACCAACCTAATACAGTCTCCCTTGTGCCTCCAAAACAGTTGTGGCTCATTAGAGAATGGACACGAGTCTTCTGAGCGTGTCCTGTGGCGTCTGGAAACAGAAGGTTGTTCGTGAGGGCCTTTAGGTCCTATGGGTTGAGGGGAGGGGCCTCTGTGGATCATCCCACAGATACTTGATCAGTTTGGGATCTAGTGAATTTGGAGGCCAGGTCAACACCTTGTGCTGTTCTTCATGTTTTTTTTAGTTGTTCCTAAAGTGTTTTTGTGTGTGTGTCTGTGTCAGGCTGCATCCTGCTGGGGATGGCTGCTGCCATCAAGGAGTGTCACTGCTAGGGGTTTCCCAGCAGAACATTGAATTGTCACAAGATGTCAATGTTACATACTTCTCCTGTCTCCGGTTTTAATATTGTGGCTGATCAGTGTGAATCAGCTAATTATGAAGTCTTCCAATCTGCAGTGAGACAGTCGGAATAATAGTAGTAGTAGTATATATACTATAATCTGAAAATATATTATGATACATGATCCTAATGAAAATGGCTAATGGGGGTAGGTGCAATGTTCCCTCTCGCTCTAGCCAGATGTGTAGAGCTGTTGATAACAGCAGGTATGGGACACTGCTTTACTTTGCCAGATGTGCGCATATCATTACTTAATAATAATAAGTCCTAACATTCCTCACCAAGGCCAGGTATGTGTCTGCCTGTGCTTCCACTCACTGTCATGAGATTACTGCGCAAAGTCTGTCTAGCCAAATGTTGCTTAAATCCCTTTCACACTCTGGATGATCTCTTTATCCTCAACACACAAACATAATGAATGATTTTTTTTTTTTTTTTTTTTAAACTATGCCCCTATTTTCTTCAGTAAAGCCTCCTCTATTATACATTGATTCCATTTAAACTTAGGGGTTGAGGTCGGGGCTGCCTTTAAGACTATTGCTGGCGTACTTACAGCTCAAGTATAAGGGCACTTTGGATCAAAGCATCCATCAAATTTAACAAATTATTGCTCATTGTGTATTCATCAGATGCTTAGAGTCTTCGTCGGGTCATACATGTCTGTTTCTCGTGTCAAAGGCTGAATTTCAATGAGCACACCAATACCTGGGGGTTTTGATTGAATATGCAGGGTGTTGCTCTTTTTTTTTTTCTTTCTCCCTCCTCTGATTTTAGCATACACAGCTCCTCTGATTTAATTCTTTATTTGTTTGTGCATGTAATTGTGAGAGAGTTTTAGGTGTCTGTTTTTAAGTCAGTCTCACGGTTAGAACTAGCTGCTTGATTATTTGTGTACAATGCAAAGCTACCAGTGGAATCATTAGTCGGGTTAGTGGTTCAATCCCCTGCCGTATTTGAGATATCCACTCAAGGTACAATAAGGACCTTGGATCAAAGCAACATTCTTGATTCATATTCAACTGACGCCTTAACAGGTCCTTAAAGTCTTTTTCGTCTATGAGTGACTGAATACTAAATGCCAGTGACAGTATTTGTGATTATCAGCCATGAGCGGCCATTCAATATGGTTTATGAATGTTTCCTTGTCCGTTTTTTTTTTCTTTTTGTTTCAAGTGAGGTTCTGAACCCTGCCGACGCCGGTGAGTGGAATTCCGTCAGCACGATTATGCAAAACACCAACAAGTACATCCAGAGAGTACAAAGTGTTCTGATAACATAATCTGACACCGTCCTCACTGCAAGACAAAGCGCCCAGAAAAACTGATGAGGATTAGAGCAGATCAGGTATGATTAAAGAGTGGATACGTTTAAAGAACTGAAATACAGTTCAGCCAAAGCCCCACTGGGCACAGACTGCCTGGACTGACCATGCTAGGTCTCTTTATAAGAAAGACCAGAGCAGACTATACTTGCTATGGACACTTAGGTGCAGGGAGCACATTACTGAGCACTACTGCAGTCCTTCAGTGACTCTGTGGTGGCATCAGTCATCTACTACTACTACAGAGTGAACAGACTGGTGTTCTGGGATGAGATCTTGATCCGGTGGAGGTGGTGGGTGATCGGAGGATGGAAGCAAAGCTGTCATCCCTGATTTTAAACCAGTCCCACCTGTAACAACACTGTGCAGCGCCTTCAGCAGCCGACTCCTTCACCTGCGCCGTGTGAAGGTGCACTACTGCAGGTCCTCCCTTTCTGCTGCTGTGAAGCTTTACAACCAAGACTGCTCCCATCTTATCTTACCTTCCTCTAGTTTGGCCGAGTCAGGGTCTGCCAACATGGCAGCAGCAGATGCCGGGTTGAGCTTCAGAGTCACTCTTGAAGAAAACTCAATGGGTGACGTTGTCGAATGTATACAGCGTTTAAAAGCACTTAAGTATTCATTAAGAAGACCATTTCTGATTTAAAACGACTGATAAACTCAAATGTTGACAGTGGAAAATGTCAAACTGTGCTGTCATAAATCTATAGGATCACAAGACAGATTCACCAGACAACTAAACCAGATGCTACAGAACTGAGTGTGCAGAATCACGTCTGTCTCTGTAGGTCATGGAGGTCCATCACAATCCCATATCTCTTTTAATTAAGTCTAAGACAATTCTCAAGTTTATTATCTGATAAGGCCAAAAGGAAGGTGTTTGATTGCTGTGAATAAAGGCTGAGTGCTACTAACACCCACCTGGAGTATTCTCTCAGCTCTGCATAGCTGTCAATCAAAATGCCAATGGTGTACTGTGCAAGCTTCTTCTGCTGTCGACGGGTTTAGCATCCCCCTCTAATCACACAGTCCTGCACCCAAATGGACCTCCTTATTTTTGCATGGGAAGGTTGTCAGTGATGAATATGGATGTGTTATTCACATATGCAATTCAGTGCTGCATGCACATCTGTCAAATCTTACATTAGCCAGAGTTTTGGCTGCACAGACTTTATTTGATCATAAAGTTTGCACCATTCACTGTTTCTCAAACAGTAAATGAAAGGGAAAACGACAACAATCTGCGGGCAAGAGTTATTTTTTAAATGCATATTATGAATAATATATGACTAATTATGAATTGAGGCATACTGTATATCAGGTTCTGTTTTCTGGATTCCTACCTTGCTGAGAAATCTTTGACAGCTCCTACAGTTTCACCTGTCAGATCTTACTGGTTTACTACAACAGTGAGCTGCCTGAGGAACGGTCTAAGGTGATAACACAGATCTGCAGTACTCTGATACCAACTACAACTATTAATAGACCAAGACGTGTTTCTTACAGTGTCCCACAGCTAATCAACCAGAGAACATTTCATCACATCCTGGGCTGACAGAGAAGAGGCTGTTTAATATCTTAATCCAACAAGCACATGGCCCCGAGCACATACTTGACTCTCTGAAATTCACTAACCGCCATGTGAAACAACTTCTCCGAGTTAATGTGTTTTCTGATGGTCTCTGTCGAGAAAACAATGAGTGGGTGGAATATCCATTCCAAAAAGCTTAGAGGTACCACATGATGCGTGATCACATCCCTGCTCGCGTACGGCTTTGTAAACATAGTTGCTGGTATTGCCACAGGTTTGATGTCTCCTTCCCACTTCTGTGACTGAATTAACCGCCTGTTCGAGCAGCAACAAATTGGCGTCTTACTCTTTCTGTCTGCGCCCCTCCTCTGCTCATCTGCCGCCGTGGCTGATGTTTCTAAATGAGCAGGCCACTGCGGTAGCAGCAAATCATTAAGGGGGAGCAGGGAAGGTCAAGCGCTTTATAAAGATGAGAGACAATTAAAAACCCACTGAGACAATGCAGCTCTGAAAAGGTTAGCATACCCTCCCATCGTGCGCACCATGAGACAAACACACACATTTGTGGTGGAGGCATTCATCGGAGGTTTATATTGTGTACATCCTGACAAAAGCACTGGAGGGAGAGAACGCACGCATAAACAGACCAAAGCTGCATGTGGCTGACAAGTAATAATAGATTCTATTGAGACTCACAGCCACATTTACACTCATCTACAGTACAAAAGCCCAGAAGAAAGCAGCCAGCGGTACATTGCAAAGATTTAATGTGCTATGAATGTATGCTATCATTTCAATGAGAGAAATAACTTCTTAATAAACAGACTTAGCTGACATAGTGCGGTCATTAGTATTACTGCCTCACGCTGTAGGTATAAACATAATGAAGATGCTCTATAGGTTTGGCTGATTGTGGCTGCATCCATGGCTGTGCAATGGCCATGATAGATGAGTTTTTAAGTTGTGAACACTAACTAGCCTGTGTGCAGGTGTGAAATAAATTGACACACTTGCGCTGACTGTGCGTAGAAGTAAAGCTACTGCTGGCAACACACTCATTATGCCTGATAGAACCACGACACATTTGAATTGCTTGTGGTTTAATGATGGTTACTAGGCTTCTTCATACCTGTTTTTTTTTCCCCATCATCCTTCTTATCAACCCCATCCTTTTGCATCTGGACCATACATCCTGTATCCAAAAACCTGCAAAAAAGGATAAGCCGAGAATAATTTCCTAGGGCACGTTGTGGACGTTATTTTTCAGAAGTGATAGCAGTACTTTAATATTGAGCTCAGAGCAATGTGAAAGTTCAGACAAACATCATAGATTAGAGCCTTGGTTCTCTGATGTCTAGCTTTAGGCAAGTATTGGTCAGGAATACTGATTAGGTGGTGACCAAAAGGTGGCAAAAAACCTGTTATATACAGTATATGGAAATGTCTAATTTCCTAAAGTTTGGGGCTGATATAAAGTGTGGGTATTTTCTGCGAAAAGGAAATAGTAACAATTTTCAATTTAGCATTTCAAGAAAAGCATTATCGTAGTGTATGCCTTGCAGAAAATGTGTGCCATTAAAGTTCTTTTCTTGAGGAGGTTTAATGGGCCCCTTGGGTAGTCTGTCATGCACACAGTCTATAGCTAATCATGAAGAAGCTCTGCACAGATTCACCAAACAATGCATACACATTCTCACTCAGCAAACCTACAAATGACAACTGTGCAGGGGGCCGTGCAAACCCTCTCACTGAACTAAACCAATCAGGAAATCTGTGCCATGAAAACAGAAGCTTCCCTTACTGAGGTAAACATCCATCTCGTAGATGTCTCATCCGCTTTCCCTCTGCATGAGACAAATCATGTCTACGAGATTTTAAGACATAGAGTTCATTCGTGTGATGTGTTGGGTTGTGCTGTTTGAATTCTGTTTCTCAGCAGACTTTATTTTTTTGATCATATGTCAATAACTGTTATGTTATGTTTCTCAATCAGTGGTCAGAGACCCTTAAGTGGGATGTGAAACATGACAAGGGGGCTTCAGTGTTTTCATTGTATAATTCCAAAAACAGGTGGTTGGTGGTTTTGTGTACAGTACAAACTGAAGTATAGGTGCATGTGCGCTCTGCTTCTCTTAGATACAGTCTAAGGTGGGCCTCAAGGAAAAAAGGTTGAGGGCCACTGGCCTAATTTACAAGAATACATGAATCAGCTCCACAACTGATTCATGTCTTATCTAATATTATCGTATGGTTTTCTTTGCTGCACTGCCTGTGGCTTTAAAAAAAAAAAAAAAAAAAAAATAGTTTAAATGGTTTGGGATGTTGCATTAACGGGTAACATTGAGTTTATTTCAAAATTAATCCGGATGTGCTGCAGCTTTTCATAGCTTTTAAACATTTAGCTGTTTTTATATTCTGTCCACTTGTATTAGTAGTAGGCAGCAATGTTCAATGTTAAAAAAAAAAAAAAACTTACCAAGCTGCAGAGTGTTGTGCAATGTACATGTTGAATGTTAACAACCACTTAGTGAAGAAAGAACTTGGTGCATTCATCAGGAAGTTATTATCAGCTAAAGCAGCAATATATGTAGCATGATGTGGAACTTGGCAAATTCATGCAGCTTTAAATGGAAAGTTCAGATAACCCTTTGAATACAGATAAGCCTATAGATAAATAGCCCTAAGTTTACAGAAATGTAAACTCAGACCTCCACCTCCTCTTTCTCTGTTGTCTTCTCTTCTGTATTTCAGCTCTCTTCTGGCTTTCTTTCCGTCCATTGCTTCTCACCTCTTTGTTTTCGTCTCACGCGTGTTTAACTTTTCACTTCTGATTGCTCCGTCTCTGTCTTTCTCTCCGTCTGTCTTTCAGGGTCATGCTATATTTCCCTGGGTGTTCGCTCACAAGATTATCTCATGTTGGCGAGCTGGCCCTGCGGTAGAATTAATTGCATCAAACACTGATAACGGAGACAAGGGGAAGGGGAGGGGAAGCGCAGATTACATTTGGCTTCAGTCAGATAAATAGCCTCGACTAACAACAAACACCTTTGCTAATATCCTTCCAGCTTTCTTTTCTGCCTTGTTTCCCCTTTTTGTATCTATCTCGCCTCACTCTTTGTTTGTCTGTTCTCTGAAGACGTGTTAGTTCACTCTGAGTTACCTCTTTGCTCTAACCTCAGATAATGAAGGTGTTTGCTTGAGTTCTGTGTCAACATCAAGTACAACAGTATCTTACCAATACACCCATGCTAATATCCAATTTCAAGGATATATTCCATATGAGTTTAACGACATGTGTGTACACATACCCAAAGTCATGCCATAAAAGTAAAAATCTTAACCCTAACCATGACAAAAATCATATTTCCCAATAATAGCTTTGGTGTTCCACACTACACAGACACTACGCACTGTCACAGTGTATTCAAGAACTTCAGTTCTTTGTGTTCAAGAAGAAAGACAGCAAATAGCCCTCCAAATGAACTGAAATGTCACTGATAGCAACACAAAGCTGAAGATATTAAGAGACATGCAGCATCGCCATTGTCTCACAGAAGAACACTGATCTGGTTTGAACATGAATGGAAGAAATTCAGAGTCAAGATGACTCTGGGCGACAATTCCTCTGTGAGCGCCTAAAAACAAAAATAAGACAGCTTTTATGTTCTACAGTCCACAGGTCACTAACAGACGTGTTGCTGGCCTGGTCCAGACTCAGGAGCCTTACAGACCTGCACCAAAACCCAAAACAGAAGGGTATGATTTAAAACCTGATCGGGTGCTTCTATTTTAACGAGCGCAGCTTTTATAGTCTTTACGGTAGTGGGTTGGTGAATGAGCACAGACCATTTGCATGAGTTAAGCCATCCCACAAATCAGGCAGGAAACATTCTACAGACAGGTGAGAGAGTTAGAGGCAAGGTACACATGAAAGGACGATAGAAAGAAAAAGAAAGACAGCAATACATGTAGAGAAAGCAAAGGGAGAGAGACAGACGTCTGAGCCGGAGAAAGTTGAAGAAAGCCGAGTGAGCTGAAGAAAAGAGATACACATGTTGTGGAAGTTTTCTTCCTCTTCCTCTGCTGCTGGTGAAGAACGAAATAGAGACTGATTCTGCCGGCCGACAAGGTTTTATCTTCTTTGCAAAGAAAAGGTCAATCAACACGCGAGCGGTCAAAAGTGAAGAAAGACCCCGAATGTGGGGTAACCTAAACATTTATGCCTGAGGAACATTTGCATCCCTTTGTCTGCTGCAGGGGTGCCCCCACTAGGAAGTGTTGCCACACCCATTTGTCTATTGCAGGTAGCGACGCCGACCCCCCGTTGGTGTGTTTTACACTTGAAGTATCCTGTAGGATCTTGCACTTAAGTGCAAAGCCGAGTCCAGACATCACAATTCACAAAGACAAAAGGGCCCAGTATCTCATGTTAGGAAGGGGGAAGTTGGCCATCTCTAGTGGCCGAGACAAAGAAATTAAAATTTCTATTACACACACAAGGGTGTTTAATTGTTAAGACATTTTGAGATTTATTATCTGTAAAATTGGTTGAGACTGTTGAGTCAAGATGTGAAATAGAAATGGGGAAATTCAAGCTTCTCCTCCCTTTATTTTTCTGAAGTTATGCTCTTTTTTTAGAACATGCAGTTTTCACATTTTATTTGTTTTCTCTTATTTTCAAATGCAGCCCTCTTCTATTTAGTTAATGGGGAACATTATACACATCTGCAGACATATGTGTTCAGTGCTATGTTACGTGACAATAAATGCTGTCAAAATGTTTTTGACTAAACTGATTTGATTTGATAGCCTATGTATTGATTGCATGCTGATGTTGATGCAACGATGCGATCCGTCTGCTGAGGCAATGTATAATATCATGCCAGTGTTAAGCCTATGGAGCAGGGCCGGGGAAAAACGCTAGTGCTCATATGATACACGGTATCATGGCATTGCGAACAAATTGCACGTGTTTTCAGACACATTCCACGCTACATGCTTGGCATACAGCACTGACTGACACGTAGGATGGTTCTGATTAAGGCTAAGGACAGGGGAGGAAATCCAACAAAGCATGAAATAACATGCCGAAGCCACAAGATGCATACTGATTGCATGTGACATGACTTGTCGTGTTATTCATGTGCCGTTAGATAATACCAGGCTGACATGTGGAGAGGGACACACAACGGTGGAGCTATGAAATTGTTCCTCACATGCATGGAAAGCTCAGAAGTATAACTAAGATTTTACTTGCCAATGTAATTATGATTCATATTAGATAAATAAACATTGCACCTTCCCTAATGCTTTTGTAAACTCTGATGAGAGGTGGTTTTGAAAATTAGATAATAATACTATACTGAAATGCTTAGGTACTGTTTACACCGAGCTGTATTTATTGTCTCATCTACACGCCTGCATAGGCTTTTGTGTGTTTCTCTCTCCAAATGTGTTGCCTCATCCCCCCCAAGCGTCTCGTAACACAAACTGACATCACTCACGTAATTTCTCAGACTTTCCTCCGTTCCCTCCAGAGCCATAGAAAGCTCGGTGAAAATGCAATTGTGTAATCCCCATGATAAGAAAACAAATTCACATGAATAAAATCCGTGCAATTTAAGCACTGTGTTTCATCGTGTAGCACATAATCCGTTATTGATTTGGCTTGGTGAGACATCTCTTCTCCATGGGGCAAATCTTCTGATAATTATACATCCTATCATGCCTGACCAGTAAACGGGTTTTGAAGTGCTGTAGATTCAGTACGAAGTTCTCTTTGTGCCCCAGCAGACAGATAGACAATAATTACTTGATATTAAAACCCATCTCATAAGCCATAGTGATTACAGCTGCATGTCTGGAAACTACTGCAGCGATATTGTCAAGGAAAGTTGGAGTTTTAAATTTGTAAACAGGAGAGAAAAAGATCGTGGGCTGAAGTGGTGCATAAAAGCAAGAAGTCACTGAATGGCTGCATGTGTCAATGTGGACACCAGTTTGATTTTGGCATAATGAACGCGTCTGTGTTTGCTTCATTCTGCCCCTTCATGTCCTTGATTCTTGGCCCTCTGCAGAGATTTTGCTGTCCAGCAGTTACAGATTAACCAGCTAAAATTAGTGATGTCTATTTTTCTGTTTTGGTCAGGTCCCAAGTAATTGTTCAAACGCAACCCTGACTTATCAGAGGTCTGCAATCAGCTGTCTTGTTTGGTCATACGGAAACAGCCGCCAAGCCACATTCACGAGTCTTTATCGGGATAATCTGAGGTTGATGAATGGGCGAGCAAAACGCGGCATATGTTCCGCACCAATCATTTCTTTTCCTTGTAACCTGTGTGTTGTAACCGTGATGATGAAGGTCTTCTTTATCTTTTCCCTACAGTTATTTTCCATCTAAACCCACCTTTTTCCTGCTGCTGACAATTAGGAAACTCTTCAGTGCTTTTAAAACACATTCATCTTCAGCAGCATCGCACATTCACAGCGTGATTGTATTCATTTTTAGCTCTGGAGCCAGTGAAACCAGTTGCACGATGATTTTAGTGTCTCGCTGGCTTCTTCACGCTACACTCGACTATTTTCAGGAAGACTTACCCTTGTGTTTGGGAGAAACCGAAAATGCAAGATGACCATTGTTATTGTTTCCCGCTGTATTAGAAGACAACAATGTATGAAAAAATAATCCATGTGAATTCATGGATATTGCCTAAGGGCATGCCGGGTTATGTAAGAAGAGCCTGTCTGAACTACAAACACAAGTTAGTCTTGGGGGAAATTTCTACAAAAGTATACAGCAATACTTCATCGCCAAATAACTGGAAGGCAGCGAACATCACAAATTGATGAAATGAAGCTGAATCAAAGATATGGATTTTCATTTTAAAACAAAAAAACAAACAAAAACAAAACAAAACACTGCCTGTAAGGTGAAAGTTTTCCACATTCTCCAGTGCAGATTAATTAGAAAATTCTCGAGTGAAGCTGTTTTCTTCATGCCTGTAGAATGGTCTGGCTCCCTTTGATATCAACAGATTACAAGCGGAGAAGGCTTGAAATTAGACGTTGCATCATTTAAATGCTACCCACACTTAGATCAGAGTGCTTTCAGTCGTACTTAAACGTGGTGCTTTCTTAAAAGTTTCTACTTCATCATGTCTTGGTGGATGAATTTAAAATCTCCCCCAGTGCCACAACAACAACCACAAAAAAACTCAGGTTTTGAATGTTGATCTTTAAATGTATTCATCATAGCTAGACTCTCCTTTTGCCACGCTGATTAAAATTCAGTCCTTGGCATTGGAAAAACTTCAGTAACCCACTACAGCATCCAAACCAGCCAATGAATATGAAACATTATGGTAAACTGTTGAATTTTTTGACAGATTACTTGATCCAGAACTCCTTACAGTAAAACAGGCTTCACACACATTATTTATTTTATTTTTTTTCTTTCTCCATAGAGCGCTACAGGGCTGGCAACATGACGACATTTGTACCCGAGTGAACTACTCAGGGAAATCTAATGTTTAAATTTCACATTTGAACTGTGGGCTGAGCGCAGCTACACACACAGCAAAGAGAGAGAGAGGGGTTCAGGCGGCATGCTCATTTCATGACTTCACACAGTCCAACCTCCATGTGCCTCTTTATCTACACCTGCTATCGCATCCCCTGACGTTTGTGTGCATGTGCGCGTGCGTGAGCGTGCTTTATATGTCATGCTCCTCCGTTTTAAATATGTGTGGTGAAGATCAAAGTGAAGGTAGAGTCTGCTTCAGTCTTTTTGCTTCCGTGTTTTCAACTTAGCGTCCATGAAACAACTGACTTCTTTGGGACTTGTTAATTAAGTTTTTCTTTTAACAATCACTTCATGTGCACAAAGCTAAAATGAGTTAGTAGTGCAAAACAGCCATGGATTTCATTTTCCTTTGGCAGGTGCCGCGGTTACCTACACGATGAATTTAAAATATCCCCCAGTGCCACAACAACAACAACAAGAAAAAAACTCAGGTTTTGAATGTTTATCTTTAAATGCTGTGTGCTCATTGCACACAGCAGGGCCGACTTGACTTTTACCATCTTCCTCGGGGGCCTGAAATGTAAGCACGCTATACGCAAGCAAGGAGTGGAACTCTGACAACACCAAACAATATATTTTAATAACAAAGCAGGACGATCCTGTTTCAGGTTTTTCTAGTATCTCATGAGATACTTAGATCGTGTCAGCTATGGTTCTTATAGAGAAGATCATGACCTAATTTTAATTCCCTGCAACAGCATTTCTGCTGCTCATTAAATTATACTCATAGACTCATACCATGCATCTCATCAATAAAACGCTCCTGTATAAGTAAAAATAAACAAGTCCAGGTCTAATCTAAACCCATGTTGTGGTAAAAGTGTGATGACAAAAACCCAAGACCTCACATTTTGGCTTTGTTTCGGTCTCTATTGTTTTACTCTATGTTACCCAACTGTTTTTGTTCAGATTTTTATTCTTTATTCTTTATACTTTTAGTGGTTCAAGCACACTCCAGCTTCCTCCCACTGTCCAAAGACATGCTCATTAGTTTAACTGGTTCTAAATTGTCCATATGTGTCAGTGTGAATGTGAGTGGTTGTCTGTCTCTGTGTTAGCCCTATGATAGACTCTGGACCTGTCCAGGGTGTACCCCTGCCTCTCGCCCAATGACAGCTGGGATAGGCTCCAGCAGACCCTGCGACCTTTAACATGAATGAACAGGTATAGAAGATGAATGAATGAATGAATAGTTCAAGCACTGAAAGTGGTGGTTGTCGTCATTATTGCTGTCATCATCATTGTTGTTGTCGTTGTTATTGTCGATGCTGTCATTGACGTTGTCACCTTTATTAATGCTGGCGTTGTCTGCATTGTGATTGTAGTTATTGTTGTCGTCATGGTCATTGTTGTCATCATTAGTATTGAAAATCGGTGTAACAGCATAACCAGGCAACCTCTAAAAGGCCATGACATGGTCCATGTGTCCATGTTTAAGTAACACAATTCTTTTAAGGAAATGGTTTTTGTGACTTTGTATCTTTTTTTTTTATTTCTTTTTTTAGGCCAAAACCATGTTAAATGACTGTCTCTGTGTCTCAGGGTAGTAAGATCAGGAACTGGAGAGGTCAAAGGTCAGCCGCTGAAACATGAAAGCATGGCAAGGATGTAGAGACAACACATAAAAAGGACTCTATGCAGCACCAAGTCTGACAGGAGTAGGAGAGGCTTGTCTAGGTCCCGCTTGGCTTTGGGTTTGAGTTGCTTTGGGGGGGATGCTTGGATCCCTTTATGACTGTTTTCTTCTTATGTTTCTCTTGAACTGCAAGAGAACTACTCCTGGAATGGTCAGATCTAGGTTTTGTTTTCTGTCCACCAATAAATCACTACAGCAACAGGGCAAAAAAAATAAAATAAATGCCTTAAATGAGTATATGTCAAATCCTAAATCACAATTTTTAGCTGTTCAGAGACCAAATGGGAAATTTAGCTTGTGTGCTGGGAACCAGCCTTAATGAAATACACAAGCATTCTCGTGGGGACTCAGCTAAAAGCTCATTATGAATTTCATTCCAACTTTTAAAGGCCAGCTTAGATCAGAGAGGATGAAAGACGGGCAAAAGGGCAAAGCAATAAGTAGATGGTTCCCGTCTTTGGCTTCCCAACCAATAATCAATAAAATATTTGAGTTTGCTGCAGCTCTAATAACTCCATGGTTACTACAATCATGGTTACTTTTCTCTGTAAGAAGGATCCGCTAAGCTCAGCATCTGCTTGTGTGCAGAGACAAGGTCAAAGCCTTGATACAGAATATCAGCCTTCGACGTTTTCTACATTTACAGAACAATTCATTCCACGTGAGAAGGCTGACTGAGCTAATGAAATGTGACAAGCCATCAATACTGGAACAAGATTCTTTACTTAACTAAAAATACCAACATGACAATGTTAAAAAAAAAAGTCCTGTCGTATCCTTAATCCCTAATAAATGTATTCTGTCAGGACAGCTGGAGAACATCTACAACCTCTAAGTCTGGTTCATTGAACCCACCTATATAACACATCATGAATCTCATCTCAGCATCACAGAAAGTGATTTTATAGTCATTTTTCCCCCCCTGCATCTCCCAATTATGCATTTCCGCAACATATCTCTCACATTAGGCAGACTCCATTAACACTTGACTCTTCTACCTGCTACAGCGCTACCTGCCACCTCATCCGCCTCCTCCTTCATTAGCATTTTGCCGTACATGAATAATGAATGTTTTCTGTAAGCGTTCGTGTAATCTTGCGTATCCGAGGCCTTTATGAGCTCAAGGACAGCGGCTGTCCCGCTTGCTCTGATTTGTTTCAGAGCATCATAAAGAGTCTCGTCACCAAATTGTAATGCTGCAGTAAATGGTTAAAACCCAGACGCCAGTACCCTCAGTGAACTAACTATGAAGCTTACGTTCCACTTAATGATCTCATTTAGACGTGTAGACTGTAGACTTTACATTCGGCAGCTGCTCATTATCTTTAAAGCCATTAGCCTAATTGAGAAACAACTTGTAATAGGCTGATCACTATTATGGAGGTAATCTCTTCACTGCATTTAAGTGTGGCACCACAAGTTGTCGATTCACGGAGGATTTCAGGAGGGGTGGCGATTTGTATAGGGGGCATTTTGTGCATATGTTGCATCAGTAGCTGTCATTGCAGCATGGCTGGCCACAAACAGTACAGTATAATAGGAAAAAATGAAATAAGGCACTAGACAGGTAGAGGGTTAAACCAAAGAACTGAAGGGCAGAACACAGTGACATACAATATTCAAGGCGCTTAAGTTAAACAGCAGTAACCTTGATCGGGTCAGATTGTTGTAAATCATTCTTTTCGCAGCCAAAAACTCAACCAAGGATTGCTGCACTTTTTTATGCCTTGGGAAAAATTTGATCTTTCAAAAATAACTTAATGGCGCTCATTCGTTTTCTTTTAGAGCATCATTCACAGAGGGCCGCAAAATACTGCATGATCCTGGCCTGTGTAGCTTTTTATGAGCTATTAAGGCGAGCAGCATAAAGCTTATTCCCATCAAAATGCACTAATAACCACAGAGAAACAGTCTGTATCGCAGCATTTTACAAACGATTTCTGCATACACGGCACTGCATATCATTTGTTTTGCAGTGATTCCATGCACGCGCTGCACGTTGCAGCGTAACTGCTGCGATTAGGAATAGTAGATCATCTCCAAAATATGTGTGAATCGCTTTCAATTTGCGGGAACACATCTAACACATTCACACCTCTGTGACTCGTCCAACTCTCACGGTTCTTCTCGGAGTGTGCAGCTGCCGCCACGCCAAGTATTCCTCTGTGACCGTCCGCGCACGACGCGCAAGTCCCAGCTGTCTCACTTCGGATTGTGGTTAATTAGCCACGAGGACAGTGGTAAACGAGCAGGGACACACCGTTGATTAAAGTGATATTTTGATGACGGGAGCGTCTTCAAAGGAATCCACACATGAAGCATAAGCAGAATAATTAACACACCGTGCCAGTGCAACCGGCCCCACGGACAGATTTATGAATGCACAGAGGGATGCAATGAGCGTGGATATCAGCAACTAATCTTTCATTTGCTGCTTCACGTCTAAGGTGACATATTGAACAAAGTAAGATCTGCCACCACGGCATTACGTGGTCTCACACCGACACACGAGCAAAGGCCACAGACCGTAAACACATACTCTCTCACTGCGGATGGAGTTGGGCGGAGAGCGGCGCGTAATAAAGACAATACCTCTTTATGTGGTGCCTGCAGGGGAAGTAGTCCCTCTCCCCCTCACTCGTCTCTCTTTTAATTTCATCCATCATTCGTCACTGTTTGTCATAGAACAGAGATGCAACTGAGAGTCCTAAAATGTCTCATTCATCTTCCTCTCTTCTGTCTTTGATCTATGTGTCTCTCCCTCATCCACTACTTCTTGTGCCATCATTCTTTTGCCCACCTCTGTCTCCGTCGCTTGGCTGTTTGTCCCTCCCTTTTATTTCTTCCTTGCTTTCTTTCTCACCTTTTTTTCTCTGTGAACAGACTGGAGATAACTTTGTATGTGGATTCTCCGGCCGTGTAACTGACACGTTGATAGAAATCTCTGCATGGCAATGAGTTTTTCTTGTATCGTTAAGATTTATTTTTGCCGAATGTGAAAGACTTTGGGGTTGAAAATAAAAAGAAAATGTCATTTGAGAAACAAAAATAATTAAGTGAGCGGCTCAGTGATTGACATGTACCTCCTCCTTCTGTTCTTAAGCCTTCTGTATCTTCTTACACATTTTCTTTGCAAAAACCCAAACCCCCGGTGCTCTCGCTGCAAAATATAACATCACTTTGCTTTGCAGGAAGCGACGTACCTCTGCATCTACCTTAAGAGTTGAGATTTAATGTGCAGAAATAAAACATTCTGCCAATGACTGACTTACATATTTCACGACAAGAATAATGTTCCGTATATTTTATTTCTACCTTCACATCTTTCAGTATCACCAGATTCTAATTCAGTACAGGGCAGAATCCAAATTGCTGTAATCCAGCCATTCTAAAAAAGCCTTTAAATACACTCGCGGTATGCCGCTTTGCCAGATGTAACTTAAACCAGGAGACGGCGATCACTGCCGGGGAGAGATGAGCAGCTGTGCAAAACAAATCAACCACCCGGTTCAGTCCAAAAGACGAGAAGGGCAGATAAGGTCAAAGTGGTGAAGATCAAAGCTGCCATCAGCACAGTGAAAGCCTGCCTGCTTCAAACGCGCCCGAGCCGGCTTGCTGCACACGGCCCCTCGTAATGAATCCTGACACATCAAATGTCATCGCTCTTCAATTCAAAAGTGTTCACACTATTATAACTGAGTATCTAGTGGCACTTCTCTCTGGTGACGAAGGCGCTTATCTGTGGTTGTCTATTAGGCCGCCAATGCTGTGGTTGTTGGTTGCCTGCGATTGAGTTACAGAAGGCAGGAGGTGCATTTGTTTGATGGTAATCTAGTCATTCGGGGGTTCATGTTTGTTATCTATTGCATCTTTCAGGATTTGTTCTGCCTGTGAAGCAGTTTCTGCAGCACAGAAGTAACGTCTGCGTAACTAAGCTGTGTATATCAGTTCAAACTCAATAACTCATACCACAAAGGGATGTTATAATAAGTTAACACATTTTTGATCATTACTTCTGTTCTAACCATTCCCAAGGAAGGCTTTTGCCATGAGTCATCATTCATATCCAGGTCAAATGACTCTGCAGTAGTCATCAGCTCCACCTTTAATCAGCGGTGATACAAGCATGAGACCCGTGTGGACATGCTAATTGTCCCGTGAAGGCCTACTCAGGCTAAGCACGGCCCCAAAGTGAGTTTTAAAAACACACATTTGTGAGGCATTGAGGGTTTCACAAGGAATATCTGACAATGACAGGAGCTCCAGTGATGGACTTAGGACTAAAAATCCTTCATGGTATCGTTGTGCTGAAGAGACACAATTTTTTTTAAAAAAGGTTAAAAAGTAAGTATATTAAAAACAAAAAATGTTTAAAGGCAGCAGGACATTTCGCCATTCACCAACTACCCACCCGGACTGGTTGAGGTTTCAATGACATCTGTGGGGGTAAACCATCATAAACTTGCTTTTTTTGGATATACCATGATGATAGATGACTGAGAACCTTCACAAACAAATATATAAGTACATACTTTAAAGTTGAACATTATGGCACTTGCAAAGCCGGTTTGCCTAGCAAGGAAACCTGATAAACCTCCTCCGCCTGCAATTAGCTGGAAAGCTGGTCTGGAATGACTCTGCCAATCACACTGCGATAAATAGTGGGTGGGTTTCATAAGAGCAATAGCGTCGTAGTCATATACGTCATCTGAGCGCCGTGGAGTTGAATTTGTCTACAAAAAATGTCTCTGATTTGTTCGAGGACTATCCAGTTGCATGCAGAGGTATTGTTTTCTCTGTATCAGTTAAAAATAGTGAAACCCAAATGGTGTTTTACCAGACTGCTCTGAATTGAGTCAGGCTATGCAAGATTACCATTTACATACATATTGGATTGAAATATCTATATGACACTGGTCAAATCAAACTATAGGTTGTGCAACGTACTGTATTTTGCATTTGCAAATAGGTTTGCGTCTTTCTGTTAAAGTATTATGAAAGAATATCTTCACATCATAGGATTTATTCTCATAGTCTCACCTGTAGACCACAGACCCACTGGTCAAGGGTATGATTGCAATACTGTTCCTGTGCTCAGGCTCCTTGTCATGTTTATAGCTGTACAGCTGGCAAGTTGCCCCAAACTTTTTCGTTATGTAATAGCACTGACGTAAGGAGCCTTGCACCCTCTGAGTTTCTGTTCCTCTTGTTTGTAAGGACGGTCAGAGCTGCAGCTTTGTGTTTGAGCAGGAGAACGAAGCATCCTGGCTGATCACAGGATTACTCAAGTCTCTACCACTGGGACTCTGGTCTCATCCCTGGGCTTTAACACCATATGAAACTCGAGGACAGAGATAAAAGGAAGTAAACGGGAATCAGGTGCCACTTTTTACTCGCTTTGCCTACAACAGACCTGTCCTGCTCAGCTGTACTCTGGCTATCACATAGCTATTTCGTTTTTTTTTTCAATGTAGTTGAAACTGACAGCAAAGGAGAGTGAAGATGACAAGTAAGGTCACGAGCTGAATTCCAACCTATTACTCCAGGAGTGTGTGCCTGAGTCCAGTGAGAAGCCAGGATGCCTAGAGGTAGATAAACAGATTTCTCTGGTTGTTGAAGGAACACGGTTTGTACTGAAGTCATATGGGGTTAGAGTTGACTCACCAGGAGACAGACGAAAACATCACTGCCTCCCACACTGTCTTCCACAACATGCTCAACTGTCAGCTCTCTGCTCTCTATCTGCCAACTCGTCCCTCTATAGCATTTCGGATAAACAAAATGTTCAGCTGCGCTCCCCTCGACACGGTGCCGTTTTAGGTTGTGATTAAAAAAGCTCTGGCGTTTTCCACAGTTCATCAGAATTTATGCATTAGGACAGTTGGCACCCCAGAAATAACGTTCATTTGACCTTCAACCTTAAACTTCCCCCTCAGGACTCCATGTTATCTTCCACAACTTACCCAGCTGTCATTTCATTGTCAGTTTGTTTGCTGACACTGACCTTTTGTCTGTCAGCATCTGTCAAATGAAAGACATTGAAACAGTATGCTAAGAATTTCACTCGGTAGATAGATGAAAAATGTGTGTCATGGCACCTCTCTTTGTAAGTGCAAATTAAAGCTGCAATAGGAAGAGTTATACCTGTTTTATTAATGAATATTCATATTTTCGGGAGTCGATGCCCTTATGCACAAACTACAGTTGAGCCTGATTTGAATGCTGTTGTATTTGTCTGTAAACCTCATGCCGAATGATTTTGATGGCAGAGCAGACATTTGGATATTCATCCATTTTCATTTTGATCAGCTGGTGCTAATAAACGGAAGGAAATCAATGTTGTCAGCTTCCTCTGACTTTACCTGTACAGATTCCATGCAAGGGAAAGGGCTTCAGTCTGGATCAAGTCCCAGAGAAACCAATATGGCTGTCTCTCAATTCCTGCTGCTGTAATATCCAACCAAATTTAAACCCGGTGAAGACGTTTTTAGAGCCCTGCTCAAACAGACTCAAATAGTTCAAAAAGAACTTCTATGGGGTGCATATGTTTTCTGCACACAGCCACTGCTTCAGAAGTATTAAACTGAGCTAATGGATAAGTTGTAAGTTAGTTTAAGTGGATTAACAGACATGTTGAAGTTATGAGAAATCATCATCCAGCTATCTAAAGATCATATTTTTTTTGAATTATCATATCATCCATTCATTCATTCATTTCTATCCACTTATCTGAGGTTGAGTCGTGATGGCAACAGGCTAAGTAAGGAACTCCAGACATTCCTCTCCCCAGCAACACTTTCCAGTTGTTCCAAGGAAATGAAGAGGTGTTCCCAGGCCAGATGATACACATAATCCCTCTAGCGAGTTCTGGGTCTGCCCAAGGGTCTCTTCCCGGCTGGCCGTGTACAGTAATCCTCCAAAGGGAGGCGCTCAGGGGTCATCTGAACAAGATGCTCAAACCACCTCAGCTGCCCCCTTTCAATGCGAAGGACAGCGGTTCTACTCCAGGCTCTCCCTGAAAGCCCGAGCTCCTGACCCTATCTCCAAGGCTGAGCCCAGCCACCCTTCGGAGGAACCTCATTTCTGCCACATGTAACCGTGATGCCATTCTTTCGGTCACTACCCACAGTTCATGACCATAGGTTAGGACTGAGAACGAAGATAGATTGGTAAATAGAAAGCTTTGCCTTATAGCTGAGCGTTAATATCAGAATGTCTTAAAACAAGGTGCTGAAAAACAGCCAAGAAATAGAAATGTGAACGAGGAGATGCAGCCTCAAATAAATGATCTATGATCCTGCATAAAGGACAGAATGTTGAAATGGTCAGAGAGTGATTCCGCTATAAAGATCTGCAGGGTGCGATTAAAAAAAAAAAAAAAACGATCTTACGTTCAAAGGAACTGGCTGATGTCAGAGATGAATATCCAAGGCTGAAAAGTGGCAGTGCAGGGGCTGGCCATGCCTGCTTATCTTAAAGCATACCCAATGATTCAGTTTTTAAGTCACTAATGTACCGCAAACGTCTGGTGCATTTAGAGGTTTGTTTGATCAACCTCACCTCCTTGTCAGGGTGCTGCTCATTGTTCCTGTGTCCTGAGCAGCACTTGTCAGTGCGCAGCCATCATCTGGGGTTATTAAATATGTTTTTATCAACTGTTCTTTGTCATTACCGCATCCCAAAATGTGCCGTTCAGCTTCAAAACACGGCCCTGCGCTGATTGGTCCGATTTCCATCTGGCAGGATTATTTTCATTCTCAGTGCATGTTTACAAAGACTAATATTTCAGTGGGAAAATTGAGCTTGTAAGATTTGTGCTCGCTCCTGTGAGAGTATAGAAGAGATAATCCAGGCTGCATTAGACTACAGAACAAAATCTCATTATGCTGATACTTTATGCTATTCTCCAACCCACACCTGCAGATGGATCACTTGCTCCATCTGGGTGAATTTACACTTGTATAGTAGCATGGCCTCCATTGAATGGGCTCCCTGTGCTATATGGACTATACTGTACTACCATTACTAGATCTTTAAGCCATCTGTCATCACCTTATTAAATTAAGATTGCAAATGTGTGAGCAAACAGTTTATTAACACATCTAGTTGACACAGAGCAAATATTGAAATATTCTGAACTAATGTTTCTTCATATTTTGGATCACCGTAATTATACTTCTGAAAAGTTGAAGTATTGCGCTTTTCAGCCAGCATGGTGTCATTACGGTAATTTCATTTTTGCCTCTCCAAGGAGGTTGCCAGATATTGAAAGTTCCAGGAAGCTGAGAAAAATGGCCACATGCACTTACTCACAGGACATTTTTGGACCTTCTCATCGTCAAAATAAGCAAAAAAGTCTAGGTTGCCTTTTTGAGGCTTAAAGGGTTAATGCATATGTCTTGGCATATGTCTGAATCGCAACAACAACAAAGAAAGTTTGTTATTTTGTTTTACTGGTCGTTCTCACACGTCTTCAGATGCTTTAGTTTTCCATTTGCACACGATTCAAACTGCTATTTCCTCCTCCCTCATGTGGCCTGCTGGAAGACACTGAAGGGAAGATGCGTGCCATAGGTCAATCCAATTTCACAAAGAAGATTGGCTTCAATTTTTGTAGCAAGATGCAATATGCCAATACTTATGGACATATATGACAGATTAACATACGCATGGCACATGGAGTACATGCCACATGCTGCTACTGGTTTGTGCATGTACCTGCACGGTATGCACGCATGCAGACATACACACATGAGCACCATACTGCGCGTGGTGTTTTATAACTCCATTAGTAACCCTGGGAGTTGACTGTAATTACAAAAGACGTTTTGAAGCTGTATACATATCCATACTTTAACCATAAACAAAATGGAATGATTTATAGGAAGTTACCCTGTCCCCCAAAATTAAGCAAGTTCCCAGCAAGTGATTAGATAAACAGGTTATGTCCCCACAACATGAGAAATACAAGTATACACATGCACGCGGAAGGATGCCATATTTCAATTCAGGCTTTCACACTTGCACCGTTTGACTTCAATTGACTTCTATTATAAAGCCCATGCTAGCATGCTAACTCTCTCCCTACGACCCTGCAGTCAGTCCCATTTCCATAACCAGCATGGAGCCACATAGCTAATAAAGTTAGCATGCTGACAGTCAGTATTCACTGTGTGTGTTAAAGCCCCATTCGGAGCAATGCTATGGGAGTGCTAGGCCCGTCCATATTGGTTTTCCCCATTAGAGGATAATAGTTTTAGTTGGGTTAGTGCAGTCCATTCAGATCCCGCTGTGAACATTGATTTCAGCGTTTACTACTCTCAGTGTGTGCCGGCGTGTTCTCTGCGCCTGCCTCCTGAGGGGTAATGCAGAGCAGACCAGCCGGAGTGACCACAAAGAGGAATATGTGTTTTGACTTTCAAGTTTATGGTCAAATTACAAAACAAACTGATTTCACGGTTTTGCTTACTGCGCTTTTTTCTTTCCAGAGATTTGCCTGTAAACAAAAATGGTGTGTGTGTGTGTGTGTGTAATTAAAATAAATCTTTAACCTTGGACCGCCTCGCATACCATAGTAAATCTCCGGAGAGGTGTTTTGAACTGGATTAAACAAAGAAAGAAAGAAAATATTCTCTTATTTCTGAAAAAATATGGAATAATAGCATTTTTATTGCCTTCAGCACTTTTAGTTTTCGACTTGTGGGGTAGCTACTGTTAGTTTTGACTCTCCTTATGTGCACAACATATATAAATACAACTAATATTACTCAGTGTATACTGTAAATTCATTAAACAGTATTAGCTTTACATTTAGTATATGGTTCTGCATGATAAACACAAATAAAACCTTTGTCAGACTTAAATTGAGTGTTTAAAGAGAATGAGTGGATGAAGAGGGGGGTGATGGGGAAGTCATGTTGCACATACTTGTAGCTTGGATTTTATTGCAGTCGTTACTTTGAGGAGAGACCTAAGTGTCATTAAGCAGTCTTATATATATTTTTTTTTTTGCCAGTAAAAGAAAAGTGGCACAGATGGTGCTGAAAGACACGTAAAACATGCACAGGTTACGGTGCCATAAACATTATCCAGGATGGACATGAAATATGAGAAGCCACACTGTACTTTTCTTTCAGCTCAAATGGGCTAATTGAGCCTCCCAACATGAACCATTTAATGGCTGCTTTTATCCAAACAGCCTCCGTATAGATTGTGCGTATCGTTTCACCCTTCCTCCGAGACTCAGAGACCGCTGTGATTTTTCAAATGCTTGGTGTACTGTGTCACCGCATAAACAGAGTCCCTGCTGGAGGTTGTTCTTTGCAGTCCAACAGACTCTGAGCCAGTGGGAGGAGTAAATGGGGCAGGTAACATTTGGCTGCTTGCACGTATCGGCTTCTCACAGCACACCCTGAGAGCCTGAGGTGTGCCGCTTATCTTCAGCTTCATCGCCAATTCTAATCGTTTTTCCTTTGTAAAATCAACAGTATGTTTACTATAATACTGCAGGAAATGTTCACCACAGTATGTCTGAATTGTACATGTAGATTTGGTATATTAGCTGATGGCCAAGGTGAATGATTTCATGTCTCTGTCTTATTTTTTGAGGTTTCGAGCATTTCTCTGTAATGTACAGTAGGAAGGACGTGGTCTCAAGTCCATGCACGTTACCTGGGCAAGAGCGCAATTGAACCGTACTTGGCTTTGTACTTTATAATGGAATATTACTTGGGTAACAGCTGATGAGTTTTATGGGTCCATTCTACTCTTCTACTGTCTACTCTGTGAAAGACAACAGAGGATGCAGTCTTCATAGCTGTGCACACAGCCCTGTCCCACCTTGAGCATCCGTACGCCATGCTTTTCGTCGACTTCAGTTCAGCTTTTACCACTGTCATCCCAGACAAGGTGACTCTGGAGCTTTATGACCTGTGTCTCTGGACATGTGTCTCTTACCAACAGACCTCAGGTGGTGAGAATTGCAGACTGCACAACGTCCACACTGGTCCTGAACACAGGAACGCCGCAGGGCTGTGTGTTCAGGCCAGCTCTCTTCACTCTTCACACATGTCTGCTCTGCCATCCATCCCACAAACACGATTGTGCCGTTTGCTGATGACACCACCGAGGTGGGTCTCATATCGGACAATGATGAGAGGAGATCCTACACCTTACAGAGTAGTGCTCGAACAACAACCTTGTTCCGAACACCAGTAAGACCAAAGAAGTCATTGTGGACTACAGGAGGTCCAGGAAGACAGAGCACGCTCCTCATACAAGGGGAGGCGGTCGAGCGTGTCAATAACATCAAATTCCTGGGCATCCACATGACATCTGACCTGACGTGGTCTGTGAACACTGCTCACCTGAAGGCCCAACAGAGGATTTGTTCCTCAGGATGCTGACAAGGGCTCGACTATCCTGTCGACTAATCACTAACTGGACTGTTTGTACCTCTTCCGTCATGGAAAAGGTACAGAAACATCACAACCAAAACCAAGAAAAAAAATAAAAAACTTTAACTGCTACTGTATCTGTGGTGTGGTGACATAGATGATGTGGTTGTGCATAAACTGGTGCTGCTGGAGTCCATGGAGGGCTGCTGTTATTCAATCCTTGAATGATTTTTATCCAGTCAGAGTTTCACCCAATTATTCAACTTGAAATCCGAATGGTCAGTCAGTCAGTCATTTTCTAAACCCGTTTAGTCCTGTTAGGGGTCACGGGGGTCTGCTGGAGCCTATCTCAGCTGTCATCGGGCGAGAGGCAGGGGTACACCCTGGACAGGTCGCCAGTCCATCGCAGGGCCAACATTCACACTCACATGCACACCTACGGGCAATTTAGAGTCACCAATTAACCTAATGAGCATGTCTTTGGATGGTGGGAGGAAGCTGGAGTACCCGGAGAGAACCCACGCAGACACAGGGAGAACATGCAAACTCCACACAGAAAGGCCAGCCGGCCCATGGATTCGAACCGGTGACCTTCTTGCTGTGACGCATCAGTGCTAACCACCTCGCCACTGTGCCGCCAAAATCCGAATGGTATGTTATTTTTTTTTCTATCAATTCTAGTGTAGTTCCAAGGATTAAAACATGCATTTTGCCAAATGTGTGAAATCTACATGGATCAAACTAAATAGAAAATTGCTGCTCTGGCTTATTAAGTATTTCACACATATCACATGGCTTCCAAAGTTCTGGGCTCAGCAGATTCAGAATAAATGCATGTAGCTACTAATAACGTACTGCCAAAGGTCAACAACTTTAAAAAAAATAATCATTTATGAATCTGTTTTTAGTGTTATTCCTTATAAGTTGAAACTAATGGGGAATATAAGGGTTCAAGTAGTTAAGATAATATACTTCACTTTTTTAGAATCCTTCTATTCTTTAAATGAAAGTCTAGTGTACTGTTTTGATGTTTCATGATTGAATGTCTTTATGTAGACCCCTAACTGCTGGATCAGATAGACTTTTCTCTCATAATCTTGAATTTGAATGCATATTCAAATAGAGTATGTATGTGCAGTCTTTACATTTATACTGTAGTATATTTATTTTTTGCACAAAACAAACTGGAGAAAAGTATACACTTTATTTTGATGCTAAAATCAATTATTTCATGACGCGATGCATGTCTGTGCTTGCAGGTGGCTGGTATTCAAAGTCACAGTTGGTGTGTGGGCAGCCACATTGCACTGGGTGCTTTGGTTCTTGTGTGCTGGTGCTCGGTTCCCCCGCTGAGATGGATTGGAGGGCAGTCAGAGAAATATGTTTTAAACCCTGATCATTTTAAGAAACTAATTAAATTCTACACTGTTAGTTCTGTCACAGCAGTTCAACTTGTCATAGAATTTGACTCATTTATAAAGATTTACTTTATCTCCGTTTTCATAGTATGCTACTTCAATATTCAGAGATACAGTGCCTCAGCTGAGAAAGATTCTTATGACAAAACGCATACTTTAGAGGAATTCATCTAAAAAAAGACTTTAACATTAGAGTAACTTCAACAAATTATGGCTTTAATTTGCTTCTATTTTTGTGGAAAACATGTTGAATGAGATCTTTGTTAAAAATTAAGCTGCTTGCCCCCTTCAGCCAGATGTACTCCATAAACAAAGCAAGATGCGAACAACAGGAGGAAGAGGAGGAGGAATCTGTTTCACTTACCAAATAAAGCAAGTATGAAGTTAAGTGTAATTTAAACTCTGTAATCCACCAGGTGTGTGGTGTGGAGATCAGTTGTAGTCATAGACTGCCAGTTAAGAACAATGGATGAACACAATCTAGAAGGGATAAGACCCGTATTGCCAGATGCAGCTAGTTACTAACGCTAGTGTAGCGTATCAAATAAAGCAACGCAGTGTAAGCACAGAAAGCATCTAGCAACAAATAAAGCCACCTGATGATGTGATGTAGTCCACTGATAAGCCTGGGGAGCTCCTATGCTCAAACAACTGTACCAAACGCAGCATGTCATGCAAAGGCCGACTAATGACACAGCTTCTTGGCACAAACAGTTTACATTCTTTGGAAGGCAGGCTTGTGACTGAGAAGTATTAATGACTTAAATGGCTCAGGAAGGAGAAAAATGTGCTTTGTTTTTATTCAAATTAAATAGTAATTTGAAAAATCCACCATCATAATGATCCCAAACCATCCCACATTTAGTTCACCAGCCCAGTTACATTTTACCTGCAAATACACAAAACTGCCCAAATCTGGTGTGAAACTGCCTCATCGGGTCAGAGACAGACCCTCATGGTGGGTCAGACTACATTAGTGCTGTATGCACCCAGTTGCAGCACAAAAGACTCAGAACCAATGGAGAGAGTTTAAAGGTTTACTGAAACTCTGGCAAACAGTTCAAAAACACAGTAGCGGACGGCTAGGTCAAGGCAGGCAGGGATTTGGTACCGGAGGGATGATAGCACAGGCAGACAATCCAATGAGGAGCGGGCAGCAGGAACAATATAACCAGGCAATCAGTCAGAAACAGGCAAACAGGAATCAGGAGAGCAGAGGCTGAAACCTTGGTCTGAGACGATTACCAGGAGGCAGACGAAGCAGGGGAATCAGGGACAGGCAAGGTCGGTACCAAGAAGTCAGGCAGGAGAATGCTGTGCTGGAAAGTCTCGCATGGCAAAGAACAATTTGGCAAAGGATTGAGTGTGGAGCAGGTGAGTGGAGTAGACTGAGGTGGGCGTGGCTGGCAGGATGAGTGGGGCAGAGGCTGGATAAAAATACTGAGAGCTGGATGACTGAACTGTGGCAGTGATGTGTTGTTTGCGAACGATACGATTCTTTGTAGCGAACAAGAAGAGCTGATTCCCTTGGGGAGAGCCGAAGCTTAATCGGGTCCTGTGAATCCATGAAGGCAAGGGCATGACTTTTTTATGATGGGCCACTAATGCGAGGATCATAAAACTGTGGCTTAAATTAAAATTTTAATTTTAAAAATAAAAATAAAGCCTATTCAAAATCGCCAAATTAGGTTGAAATAGAAGGCTGTGAGTGAAAATAAAAGAAGAGCCATTGGGAGCTGTTTTGGGAGCCATAAGAGGCAGAACTTCCAAGGCAGCACCGGCAAAGGAGTTGAGTCTTTGATAAGAGTCATACTTTCCATCACGAGACGGCATGATGGTGAGTTTAGCTTAAATGGTAACTGACAGTGAGATGGTGAGACAAGCTGGATTTTTGACGCTCCATCGAGCCACTGACCAATCACATGCATTAGTTTTTGTGTAGTATGTCAACACCCATTCCTAGTGCCCCCATTCATGAAAGCGATGGAGTCGTAGCTTTTGTTGCTTGTAGTGTGACTGCACCATGACTCAGGAAAACAGATGCATGGGTAGATTCCCTTTTTATTTATTCTCATGTAAGGAGTTATAAAAAAAACACCCTGTGCAAGAAACAGGCTTCTACACAGATGTCAGATTTGGCATTCACTTGTTGTTCTAGTCTAGCTGACAATTTTCACAACATGTTCATGGGACTCTTTTTTTTAACCTGCTGCCTACTCGCATCGGCACATTACACAGATTACAGGCTATGATTACACAGGTGTTCAGTATGTAGTCTGACATGTCACTCATCCAAAGCGTGCTGTATATTTAATTCACTATGGACACCTCATACACAATCTACAAATATTTGATCTTAACATGTGACTTTTGGTTCTGGGAAAGTTAAATCATTCTGTCAGAGCCTGATTGTACAAATGTTGCGATGAAAGTTGGCAGGGCAGCGTAGATGTAATAGAAAAACTAATTACGGGTATTTTTTTTGCTCTGTAAGGACCTTTTCATTTTGCTTACCTTCCTCCCAAGGGACATCAGAGTTAATAGTCAGCTACCGAGCCGCATCCTGCAGCTCCACTCAAAATTCAAGAATGCAGATAAAACGCGATGAATAAGAGCAACCCTTGAATTAAAGGTCTGATGTCTCCCAGCTGAGACGGAGACTTTACTACCTGCTGGGCCGCTCTTTCCTGCCTGTGTTTTTGATCCGGTGTCTGTGTCACTATCTCTGTTGGTGGACTTGGAAACCTGTGCTGTGCCAAACTGGCATCCTCACATTTGGCTCCATAACATCAAGTTTTATTGCAGGCCCTGAGAATACTGACAGAGACCCTGGTAAGAGTCTTTGATAAATGAACCTCGCGGCCTGCGAGCTAGTAACTGCCAGCAGAATGTCTCTGAACATTTCCTCTATCATCAGGGCTTTCTAATCACAAAACATTCACCTTCATAGTGTTGCCTCCATCAGCGTTTAGCTCACCCTGTGAGCAGCCGAGCAAAGTTGTGTGTGTGTGAGTGTGGCGTTATTTCCTGACTATAGTGCTTTTCTTATGTCTGGCCTTGCCAGCAATCGATCGGCACCTCCTTTGTCTGCAACATTAACAGACTCAGAGGTGTGTGTTTTCCCTGTGTGTGTGCACGAAACCAATATGAACTGGCTTGCAGCGCATTCACCTGCATGTGTATCCATTACCTGTTCACCGTAAGGAGACTGCCAAGGTGAAGGATTCTTTTGCAAAGAGTTGCACTGATGTCCGATAACCATCTGGGGAGGCACTGATGGATAATGAAGGTGGCTCCGTATCGTGAGATCAGTATCAAGATTCTTGAAATAATATAACGGTATTCAATGCACTGGATGGAGAAACCTAACCTGGAAGGCAAACTAGATTCCCCTGTCCACAAAATTTTTGTGGTGGAAAGTTGGTCTGGGGTTGCTCCATTGGGAACTGATTATGACCTGGCAAATATCTGCTGGGCCAGTCAAATTGCCTGAACTGGCTTTATGCCCTATGGCTCTGAAAGCCGCTGAAAGTGTTGACCAGTTTGTGTTTTTTTAATGGACGGACAAACCAAGATGATAGATAGATAGATAGATAGATAGATAGATAGATAGATAGATAGATAGATAGATAGATAGATTGCATTGTAAGATGTGCGCCTCAGCCAGCTTCCTGCATGCATATTATTAAACAAGTATTGTGTCTGTACCGATGTGGAGTGACAGGTTGGTGTCCCTCAGTAAACACCTGACTGACAGAGACATGCAGCTTCAGCATCCATCTTAATATTATGTATAATATAACAGGGGATGTACAAAACCCTGTTAGACCAGCGCTGGGAACTGTTTTGAAGTGATACGCTGCGGCACTGATATCATGAAGCAGTCCATTTAGCCGAGATGAGCGACTGCAGCCTCCGTCTCAGCTTTCATTCCGCTGCTATATTTGCAGAGGCTCTTGATGTTGGTACAGGCCGTCCCTTTGACATCTACTTAACGTCAAAGTGTTTGCTGAGCTGCGGTCTATTATACTTCCTGCTTTGTCCTTTCACGCTGAATGTGACATCCTGTTACACGGTGACTGTCACGGACATCCTCTCGCCCGCATTCGCATTTATTTATTGGGTTTAATCACGTAAAGGGAGCGAACCGTCACTCAGACTCCTCAGACTGCGTGTGCACATTTAACATGTTGGACGTCTCATCCTTTGCTAGCGCGTCCCCAAGGATGCTCACATGTATGCACGCTGATGTGATCTGCAATATATATTACACTAAATGGAATCCACACAACAGATTGATTTATCAGAAAATATATATATATTTTTTTTTTAAATTAAAGCAAAGTATAATCATATTTCATCGTAGCCAGGGTTGAATTTCGGTGCAGCACTATTCATTTCTATCATAATTTAAATACAATGCACATGTTAATAGCTGGTGTAAAGGGACCCTGTGTGTTTTAATGACACACTGGGACTGCTGATGACATGCATTCATACCAGTGACACAAATGTCGCATATAAATAATTATACCAGAACTTTTAATTTCCCCAGATAGGTCATTACAGTATTACCTAGATGTATATCCATCACCCTTTTCCCCTTTCACTCTTGTCTTCATTACTTTTCCTCCCTTGATCTCCGTTCTTTCCCCACTTTCTCATCCGTCTTTCTCCGCTGCGGCACAGCATCACTCCTGTTTTATTCTTCCAGCATCTGTCTCCATCTTACTCTCTCTCTCTCCTGTACCCATACTCCCTCGTCCTCTTGCTGATCTGCTCCGTCAGTCCCTCTCGCTCCGTCTTCCCCATCCTGCTGTGCAGTGGCAGGTAGCTGTGATGTCATTTATCCTAGTTATCGTGTTGCCATGGCGCCCCTGAAGCCAGTGGCACTGTGCGCAAACACGGTTCCGCATGACTGGAGGATTCATCGATAAAAGCGCTGTTAATGGGAGATCGCGGGCACACACGCGCTCACGTGGCGGCACACACCTATCCTCCCATCCATCAAAATAATAACCTCAATGAATTCACATGATCATTAGTATTTTCTGTATAGCCTTTGCAATGACTCACTGTTTGTACAAACCGTTCCTTGGTGTAACAGATATGCAAATATTTCTTTGTTTTCAGTTAAAGGGGGGAGGCAGCCATTGTAATATAATACACATGAAAAAGAAAAAAAATAGAAAAAAATATGTTGGCTCGGAGAGAAAGGGTACACCGTGAGCCAGAGGGAAACTCATTAGAAGAACTGGCATGGTTGACTCTGGCAAATGTTGACGCGCTAAATTCCAAGTTGAAGAGACAGCCGTGAAACTGTGGAAAGGTTCAGACAAATAGAAACTGGTGAAGATGGGCTACGAGACAAGGAAGTTGCCATGTTGGCTGTGTCGTTTTTTGGCGTTGTTGCCTCGCCAGTACACGTCTTGAATTTGTGGTCACTGAAGGGAAGGACGTGTTTATTGGATGCCTGTGTTCATCAAAATCATCAAAATGAATCCATCAGCCCATCAGATCAACTTAAAGAACCGCTTCCAGGGAACAAACCATCCACCACTTTGCTAGAAACGATTCCTTTGGTATCAGGCAGTTTCAAATCAATCTCTTCTAGTTGAGGCCTGCGTCTTTTTCCATGCTGAGGCTGTTTTTGGGACAGACTTCTAAGAAAACTGATAGAATCAATTATTTCAGTGAGTGAACCATAACAACATGTGACAAAGATCTCATGAGGCCACAGTCCTGACAATTATACACACACACACACACACACAAAAGGATATTAAAATTTGACCCAACAAAAACATTGCATTATGGTGCACTTTTTTTTACTGACATTGTAATACCGGGGGTTAATCCTCCTATAGAGCCTTGTTTCAAAGGTATGTTAAAGTTAAATGAAGTCGTTAAAAGAAACTGTGGCCACACAGACAAAACTCACAGGAAGTCATGACAATAGCCAAGTTTAATTTTTGAGAACTGAGCTTAATATCAAAACCTTAGCATGACTATTGGAGTTAAAGAGAAGAAAAACGTTCTCATAGTTTAATGGGGCTGTAATGTTTTACAGTGTCATTTATTTTAAGCATGCTTTGCCGATCTTTCATCAAACAGTGTAGCTATATTAAAGCTATTAATTGGTTTTGTACCATCATGACACAGATCATTGCTCAGTGATTTGAATAGTTTTGGAAGTTATACCCAAATCATGTCATTCTGGTGGTGTTTTATTCTTTCAGGCAGCATTTTGTTGAAAGTCAAATTCTGTTCACTTATTTGCTTTGGCATTAAGTTTTGTTGAAACTTAAAATACACATACGTATAATTTGCATAGCTAGATGCCACTGAGGTGAGTAGGAAATGTGTTTTTGTAATGTGAACCGAACCCTCAGCACTGATTTAGAGAAAATCCAACGAGGCGTCCAAACATAACAAATGAGTGTTTTGAGGGCGAGATCTCAATCGTTAAATCACGCTTAACAGAAAACAATGTTTACAGTTACTGGAGTCAGATAGAAGTCACGTGCTTGAGTTTGGAGGCTTCATCAAGCACGCTAATTAAACATTTGCTCCTGACAGATGAGATCCTCATCAGCTGTAGACATAAACCGTTTGAACAAATGACATGATGCAACACTGTGATGATCCTTTTTCTTTTTTTTTTCAATCTCATAAGATCCAGAAGATGAGCATTGCCAAGTGAAATAAAGCCTCTGGATCTCTTCATGATAAAAATAGTGGTGACCTCAGATTGAAGTGATGACATTACATTTAGCCTGAGGATATCCACATTGGTGGAAACATTGTTTAGTTTACTGATCTGTAGATTGATTCGGCTGCTTCTTATCAGCCATATATCTTAAGAGATGAATATGTTTTCATTATTGGATATATTATTGACTGAAAAGCAAATTGATTCCTCGTTTTCACAAAACCATTTCCACCAGAACTGTAACACTAGCTGTAAAGCAATTATAAGTGACGGGTAAAGATAATTTACTCTACATACATGAATAAAATAGTGTATGCGATAAAACTCTTTACAAAATCTTTTTTTTTTTTTTCTGAAAGACAATGTGTGCTTCGATAACTTTCTCTGAATAATGAAACATGCTAGAGGTTTCAGGAAATTGCCCAAAGCAATCCAATTAAAGTATGAAAAGAATTAAAAGCAAGTGCTTTCCCTGAGCTTGTTATGCAGCTGTTCCATTGCTTGTTTTTATTGGTCTCGTTCTTATCTGTTCCAGCGCCTCTGAAGCTCCTTGTGACAAACAGTTTGTTCTATGAATAAAATTGACTTTCAGAGGAGTTTGCGATCTGTGAATCACAAATAAAAAAACGTTCCCGTCGACAGCAGCTCGAGGGTGAGTCAGAGGTGCCAGAGGCACCGTGCAAATGTAGGGCTGTCCTATTCCTCGCCTAAGTGGCTATTTAGACACACAAACAAGCTGGAAATGTGATGCCAATGATATCTCAGCCGAATGTTTTGATTTTCAAGTTGGCTCCATTTGACACATTGAGAATCTTGCAAAAGAAGAAAAAAGACACAGAGAGCGAGAAAGTGCTGAGATAGAGAAGATGGAGACAGAAAGTAAAGGTGCAGAAGACATGTAGCAGAAACACAGAGATGCGGAAGACACCAGAGAGAGGTTTTCTGCAAAAACCATACAAAAGCATGAAAACAAAGATCCAGACAGAGACTTTTATATATGTGGCAGGAAGGCAATGAAACGTAGAAACTTTAAAGTTTTGCTAAATGTCTGAGAGCCTAGCGTTGGTGCTTTCCCCTGGACCATTTGAATGAACCAAATCCTAATGGCCTAAAGTCTTCTAACACAATGAACTGGTGTATTTGGAAGATTTAGCTGCACTTAGAGCACTTTCCATTGATTTCCTGTTTTCAAAAATATGTTCAAATGTTATGGTTTGCGTTGGGAACCAAATTTCCAGGTCCTGAACCACTTTTCTGTTAACATTAACGAACATGCATATGAATGCATTATACTCAGGTTCACCGTACACACAATGAGCATCAGTAGAAGGCATTTCCAGTTACATTAAATGTTTTTGTGTGATTGTTTGTTCTGATGACGCACAAAGAAGTCATGTCCAAAAACCTTGGCCTCAAGTCACCATGAACACATCTCACATACACGGAAAGGAAGGACACATGACCACAATCAGTCAAGGAGCTGTGAATAGATACAGATGATGCCAAGAGAGCTGCTTTCATAGCCAGCCAACTGTCCCAGGATACATGTGTGTTTATGTGTGTGTGTAAAAAGACTTTTTATTACACTTCTAACCCTTTCAGCCCAGAAAATTAATTCTGCATGTGTGTGCCTGTAGGGAAATCGCAGTGCTGAGTACATGGTGTCAACTAGCATCCTCTGCCAACTCTGAATGTGTTGTATTCCAGGGAATTAGTAACACGCACAATATTTTAATCATGTGATAGGAAAGAGAGTCTAAATCTAATGGAGGCATGACAAAAAGTCTCTCTCGGAGAAGGAATGAAATATGTTCGCTGTGATCCTGTACCTGATGCTTATCTGAGATTAAGCAACTGAAAGCCAGGTTTAAGGTAAATGCAGGGACTTAACAGGAGTCACTAGGTAGATATCCATGTTGAAGAATCGGATTTATAGCTCAGCGTGGGACCTCTGCCATATTTAGTGCCATCACAACGCCAGACCGATTTATGGTAACCTCAAAAAGCAGTGAAAAGAGAAACCAACACTCTCTGGCTAAGTGGCTAAGTGGCTAGCTGAGATGTACCGAAGAACAAATGCAAGCTCAGATGAAATGCCTGAAATGAATAATATATATATATATTAAACTAAAAAAAATAAAAAAATGTCTAAATGTCAGTTTTCTCTGGGAAGTAGAGATGAGTGCAAGATGCTGGCTGAATGCATTAGGACTGAGTAGCTTTTTGTTTGGTTCTTTATTTGTTCTTAATGGTTATTTTAATGACAATGGCTTTTTATCCCGTTACACTTTTTTACCACTACCCAGAAATAAAGAAGAGAAGGTGAAAGTAAAAGGTATGGAAGGGTGAAGGAAAATTACTATTTGAGTGGAGGGTAGAGAACTATGTGAAGAGGGTGAAGAGGTTAACCATGTGTTTTCTTGCCACCGGCACTGTAAACTGCTGCTCTTTGCACTTGTTGAAAATTCATCCATTTGGAGAATGGATTGGGATGGTTTCGGGATCAGCAGTTTATTGTGAGATGTTACCATCAGTGGTTCAGACTGAGAGCTGGTTTATTTGACCAGGGCTGACCAGGTCGGCGTTACTGAAGAATCCTCTCATTGGAAATGATAGTCTGCTAATTGGATTTCTCTGGACCTCACTATCCCAAACCAATTTAGAGCTATCCTCGTATCGGTGAGCACGCATCTCTCTTGGATGCTATCTTGTCTCGTTAGCCTCATTATTCTTTTTTTTTCTCTCTTTCTCAGACTGTACATACCTTGATAATTGGTGCTGAGTTGGAATGATGAATGTTCATTTATCTGGAGAGCCTCTCACTCACTGATTCTTTGATGCTTAAAAGTCGAGTGATCTAATCATCTTTACGCTTTCGAACCATCCAGCACCTGCTGCTCCCAGTACCTCTAGTGCCGCTTCGCTCTGTAAGTACGTCGCTGTGCATTTCATTGAGCTGTCATTCATATTTGTTTAAGTTGCAATGACTTTTTAATGAGAGACCTACAGATGACGACCTACGTTACACCTCCACCAGCAGAGTGACAAAGTGCACTGCTAGATTCACATGCCAGGAATCACTGCTGTGTGTTAAAGTGTGCATAAAGTTCTGTAAACTGAATCGGAGCCTTTTTTATCCTCTTTAAAGATATCAAAATTGTCATCATCAACACATCTTGTGCTCTTCTGCCCAAAATTTAATCTGTTTTGGGGCGAAAAGGTGTTGGCTCTGAGTACGGTGGAACGGCCTCTCTCTGTCTTTGTTGTGGGTCTTTTCATTGAGATCCCTGTATTTTGCAGTCTTCCTCGTGTAATATAAAAGTCCTCAGACCCTTGCTTTGAAAATATGCTGCCTATTTACACTGATTCAGTTTGGCTTTCAGTACAGGCTGAACTGAAAGCATCTAAATGATATGAGCTGAAACTGAATTCCAGGCACTGACCACATGTTAAAATCCATATGCTGATGTATATAAACATTGTTTTGCTTTTGTATTGATCTTTACAGCTGTAAACTCCATTACACCTGCAGTGGTTGGATACAGCTTCATTTTATTGAGCATTGTATAACTTCATTACTTCAGAAAATATTATACTCAAGAGAAGCAGAATATATCTGTGTGTGTGCTGTAGCAATAGTAGTGGACCCGGAGTAATCCCCTGTGGTACTCCATTATTGATGCTAAGTTGGCCAGGGTCTCTCCCTGTAAATATGAATGGAACTATGGAAATCTTCTTATACAGTATGGGCATAAGATAGACTGACATCAGCCTTGTTCATATTTCTTAAACCTCATTGATGTGTATTACCTGAAGCCAGTTAGTGGTAGAAGCTGATGGTTAAGAGTCTCTTTGTGATCAAAGAAATGTAAGGGTTGTTACATCTCTAATTTGACAAAAGGTACTGTTGATTCATTCTAGCATTTAATAGTCCACTATACTCCACTGGTCTTAGAGGTGGACCAAAGGAAATCCATGAACTTTGTAAAAATGATGATTGTGTCCTGACTGAGTCCTCATCAGCATGTGGAGACATATTTTATTTAAGTGACGTAATATATACTGCATGTATAATTTACATTATTGCCTTTCCAGTGAGTTCTGTATTATCCTATAATTTTCCAACACTTACCTCCTACTTATTAACGTATACACTTTAGAGAGTGTCCTAGTAGTACTGGTGATATTTTGCTGACCTTCAAGCAGCAGAATGTCCATGCATTGTTCTGATTCCTCTCATGACTGAGACAAACTTTCCCCCAGTTTCCCTCCGCCTTCGCATTGCAATAGTTCATGAACAATTAGAAAAGGACTGACCTAACATCCCGTCTTATTTTTCAACAGCGCGACACAGGAGTGGCAGTGCGATGAAAGGCTCTTTCAAAGGGCAAAACTTCCTTTTATTGAAAATCGTTTGTTCTCTGAAATGTATTCACAAAGCTTGCCACAGTCTCTCCTGTGAGCTATGAGCCATGCATTCTAATAGATGGTCATAAATGAGAGAATTAATAATTGACATCCTGCATGAAGAAGCTTTAATGAGTGTTGGTCTGAGCCAGTAGCCCCCAGGGGAAAATAAACAATCTATTTATTAAATAAAATGGAACATGATGAAGGTTGTTATGCTCAGTTAGGTTTCTTTTTCGGCTCCGTTTTTAATTGTAAAAGCAGACCATGCGTGGCGTAACAGCTTGGATGGGACGCAAGTGATCTATCTACGTATGCAATCAACTGTTGAGGATGTTATAATCTTCTATTACATAGACAGGAGGATCTATCCATATATCCATCTAGGAACAGTAACCTGCATGCAGCACCAGACTTACATCTTAATTTCATCAGCGAGGCTGTTTGAATGCACAGCTACAGTGCCAGTGTGTGCATGTGTGTGTTTCAGATGCCTGAGGTGGAAAGGATATGACTGGGTGTGTTATTGATCACAGACAGGTAATCACCAGCTCTGATCCTTAATTACACATATGGATTAGGTGAGGACACAGTAGCAGCTGCGCCTGTACATACCGTCCGTTCTAACTGGCAAGGTCACTGCAATGACAGTCTGGCTGAAATGTAGCTGCCGTGAAGAAGTGACAAGGTCATTACAGTTTGATGTCAAGTACAGAGCAAATGACAAAAGGCACATTTTCGCAGTGCCAAGTAGGGAGAAAGGAGGCAATGAATAATTCAGCTTACATTTCCAGTTGCACTTCACTGCAGGCTGGGAGTTTGGTTAAGTGGAAATTCAGTTACCTTAAGGCTTGGACACACCAAAGTGAAATCAAAGAAGTGCCCACAATGAAGTCTGACCAAGATGTTGCACTTGAACGCATCTCTAAAACTACACCCAGTGGCTCTGCATGCGAGTGAAAGGACATAACGTATGAAGTTTGTATTCATCACTGCAACTGTGCTGAAACTACTGTGGAAGAGCTACTATTAGCGAGGAGGCCAGGAAACTAGGAAGATCTGCAAATGATTATACAGAGCTAGCCTCTCCTGAATCATGCTGGTCAGTTGTTCCACAGGTTATTCATTCTAGCTGACCATGTTATTGCGAAAATATTTATGTAATTAAGTGTGTGCCCTTTGGAAATTGTTGTTTACCTTCATCACCTTTGTTTCTCTTTCACTGGCTCAGTAAACAATATTCAACATGCTGAAAAGCTGAAAAGGTCCTGACAGGGCTCCGGGTAGTTCCAACTGTGCAGGACACACTGATAAAAATTAGGGTCACAGGTGCTCATTAGTGGCCCGACGCCAGCAAACCATTTAGTTTTGGGGTACATTTATGAAATAGAAAAATTATAATGAGTTATTGTGGCACTTACATTGCATTTGTAATGGAAAGTTTGCAGTTCATTTGTGAGAGTTCAAATACTCGATGATCAGTCAAATTGTATATTGTTTGTATTGAGAAGTCCAACTTTTTCCACTGATAGACTTTATTTGTTGGCTGTTCATTTATATAATACAGTCACCTATTTCTCATCATATACTGATTATTTGCAGAGACAAGACAAGGTTGCATTCAATCATATAGTGTTCAGCCACAACATTAAAACCACTGACAGGTGAAGTAGATAACTTTGACTATCTTGCGACAATCCAATTTTTGGACCTGACATACACCCACCTAGACCAGACCAGACCAGGCACCCCAACCCCATAGCAATGACACTCCTTGATGGCAGCAGGCAGCCTGACATCAAGTGTCTGTAGGATGATCCACAGAGGCCCCTCCCCTCAACCCATAGGACCCAAAGGCCCCCACTAACAATACTGTGCTACCAGACACCACAGGACACCCTCAGAGGGCCCATGTCCATTCTCTGATGAGTCACAACTGTTTTGGAGACACAAGGGAGACCTACACAATATTAGGAAGATGGCTATAATATTATGCCCGATTGGTATAATATACACTACCGTTCAAAAGTTTGGGGTCACATTGAAATGTCCTTATTTTTGAAGGAAAAGCACTGTACTTTTCAATGAAGATAACTTTAAACTAGTCTTAACTTTAAAGAAATACACTCTATACATTGCTAATGTGGTAAATGACTATTCTAGCTGCAAATGTCTGGTTTTTGGTGCAATATCTACATAGGTGTATAGAGGCCTAGTTCCAGCCACTATCACTCCAGTGTTCTAATGGTGAAATGTGTTTGCTCATTGGCTCAGAAGGCTAATTGATGATTAGAAAACCCTTGTGCAATCATGTTCACACATCTGAAAACAGTTTAGCTCTTTACAGAAGCTACAAAACTGATCTTCCTTTGAGCAGATTGAGTTTCTGGAGCATTACATTTGTGGGGTCAATTAAACGCTCAAAATGGCCAGAAAAAGAGAACTTTCATCTGAAACTCGACAGTCTATTCTTGTTCTTCGAAATGAAGGCTATTCCATGCGAGAAATTGCTAAGAAATTGAAGATTTCCTACAACGGTGTGTACTACTCCCTTCAGAGGACAGCACAAACAGGCTCTAACCAGAGTAGAAAAAGAAGTGGGAGGCCGCGTAGCACAACTGTGCAAGAAGATAAGTTCATTAGAGTCTCTAGTTTGAGAAACAGACGCCTCGCAGGTCCCCAACTGGCATCTTCATTGAATAGTACCCGCAAAACACCAGTGTCAACATCTACAGTGAAGAGGCGGCTGCGGGATTCTGGGCTTCAGGGCAGAGTGGCAAAGAAAAAGCCATATCTGAGACTGGCCAATAAAAGAAAAAGATTAAGATGGGCAAAAGAACACAGACATTGGACAGAGGAAGACTGGAAAAAAGTGTTGTGGACGGACGAATCTAAGTTTGAGGTGTTTGGATCACAAAGAAGAATGTTTGTGAGACGCAGAACAAATGAAAAGATGCTGGAAGAATGCCTGACGCCATCTGTTAAGCATGGTGGAGGTAATGTGATGGTCTGGGGTTGCTTTGGTGCTGGTAAGGTGGGAGATTTGTACAGGGTAAAAGGGATTCTGAATAAGGAAGGCTATCACTCCATTTTGCAACGCCATGCCATACCCAGTGGACAGCGCTTGATTGGAGCCAATTTCATCCTACAACAGGACAATGACCCTAAACACACCTCCAAATTGTGCAAGAACTATTTAGAGCAGAACAGGAAGTCATATTCTAGCGTGAGGGAGGGCCCGCAGTCACCAGATCTGAACCCCATTTGAGCTGTTGTGGGATCAGCGTGACCGTATGTACGCAAGAAGTGCCCATCCAACCATCCAACTTGTGGAGCTCTCTGAAGCGTGGGGTGGCATTTCTCCAGATTACCTCAACAATTCAACAGTAGAATGCAAAGATCCTGCAATGCTTAGTGCTGCAAATGGAGGATCTTTGACGAAGCCAATTTGATGTATTCTTATTCAATACAAATCATCATTATTTCTAACCTTGTCAATATCTTGACTCTATTTTCTATTCATTTCACAACGTATGGTGGTGAATAAGTGTGACTTTTCATGGAAAACACAAAATTGTTTGGGTGACCCCAAACTTTTGAACGGTAGTGTATATTGTACAAAATAGAAAAGAAATACTGATTAAAAATTAAGAATTATTTTAAATATCACAAAGATTTACGTGTGAGTGGACTATCCATCCTTTGACAGAGCCCTTTGATGTAGAATACCAGTTACTACACAATTAGCTCATGTGAGTCATAGTTTCCTGGAGATACTGAAGTATATCACATTCATGACCTCTGACCATATCAGCATGCCTGCTAAAACATCAGAAATGTTCAGAAGCCACAGTGGAAATGGCACAACCCCTCCCCCCCTTCGCCACAAAAAGTGAGCATCAGGCAACTTCTTGAAGTCTCAGGAGTGCAAAAAAGCCAAGGTCAAACATCCCATTATAAAATGCTGCAGTTGATTCCAGTACATTTAGATAAGCTGCCTACTGTGATTGCACATTCGGGGGTAACAGCTGATTAAAAATGTTAAATCAAGACAAGGATAATGCGATAATGAGAGCTTTGTAATGCAGTTCTCCTTATTTTTTCACCACATTTCTGTACAGTCTATCCCTCTACATCAGATGGTTATTACCAGCCTTCTGAGAGGAAGTTTCTGAGCCTATTAGAAGGAGAAGAGTCTCTCAGTCATAATCAGGGAGAGATTAACAATCAGTGGGGAAAGATAGCATTAGGGTATCCCCTGAATAGGATCTGACTGCGAGTCTCATTTACCTGTAAAACTCCAACACGGTGCTGAAAGTTTGAAGCACAAACACAATTTTATGACAGATTATGACTGGAATGTGTGCTCGGATGACGGAGAAACCAAGTTCTTTTCTGTTCTTATCTGTCCTCGTGAGCAGAGTTTCACATTTTTAAATGACAATAGCACATAATCCATTTATAAATCCAGACAGCCCTGCAAGGAACCAGTTATATGGCAGCTGCATTAGCATTTCTGGTAATGCAGTGCATGTATTTTCATTACAGTGACTGTGCACATGATATCAGAGGCCTGCCTTAGACGGAAGGCTTCCCTGGTGTTTATGGGCCATTTCTCTTAAATTAAATGTTCAGTTCATTCCTGCTTAAACATTGTTTTGTAGACAAAGCATGTCAACCTTAAAATTTAACCTCAAAGGTGTGCAGAAATGAAAATCATGTCTGCTAAATCTCCATGTTTCTATGGACATGTGCTATCCTTCACATTTCAATTCCAGTTTTATTTGCACCTGTAGGAACATCTGCCATGCAAAATGCCTCCCCCAAAATGCTCTCAAATAAGTGTGACATGGCATAAAAGCTAGTGCTGTCTGTTGTTTCCTTGACAATTCAGCGTTGCTGCTTTGTTTTCCTTCTCTTGCAGATTTCACTTTCTGCTTCTCAGTGGCTTGGTCAAATAACGCTGCATTGTGGCGACTGTGATTTCCCCCAACACTCTCCCACCCTCTCTCTCCCTCTCTATGCGTGTGTGTGTGCTTCTTTTTGCGACAACACTGCGGTGTGACAGTTTCTTCTTGTTCTGATGTCTGTTTCCCCTCAGCTTTCACTCTCGGCTTGTAAGAGCTTAACCAGCGGCTCCCTGTGAGCCCAAGTGTAATTACAACGGCAACAACATCGGCTCAGCTATTTTGTCTGACAACAAAACTGCTTTGCAGACAAAGACATACTTGTTATGTTCAATTGTGGTTTGGCTACGTGCGTGTTGCATCTTCATTTTCTCTGGGTGTGTCAGCATGTATGTCCCAGTATGTTCAGCTATTAAAACATCTAAGCACCAAGGTGTGTCAGTAATACATTCTTCATTCTCGATTGTGTTGAATTTAATGCAAAATCGGCAAGTGTAGGATCCTGGTGTGTGGCAGCCTGTAGCAGCCAGAGGGGGAGCTGTATGTTAGTGGTCAGACAAATACCGCCAACACTAAAGCTTTTTGAAAACCTCACACCCACTGTGTGTCCACGACTGAAGTGGCCTGAGCTGCTTAAAGGGGAACCTTTTTCGGCATATAATACGATACTTTACTAACCCATATAACGTTGGTGTTATTTGGAGTCGTTTAGATATTTAGATCCAGCGGAGCGTCGTGTATATCCATATAGTAGGAGTGACTGGGGCACCGAAACACAGCCTCTGACTAACGCATTATCTGCCACGAAACTCATTAATTTCACCAGTATTTTCTTATGCTACGCTAGTGCTATCCCCCGTTGAGTCCAGAGTTATCATCAACCGGGGTCTGTAGATTGACCTACTAACCTCTGACCTAGATGGTTGGCTTGTTTACCTGTAATTTGCTACTGCGAGTTGTTTGCAACATGGCTGAATATTTTTCCAATTCTGCGGTTGTGGACAACATCTTTGTTTATGATGGACGTCCTTGCCGTTTTGAGCCAAAGTACATGGATGAGGAGCTCATTGAAAGGACATTAATTGTCCTTTAAAACCCCTCAAACTGCACCAGTTTGAGGGGTTCAATCATATAGTGTACCATACATGGCTGCCCACTGGTTGGAGAAATGTGTATACATATATACAAATAAAGATGAGGATTAACGCAGGTAATTTCATTGAAATAGTGTTTAACGCTGTTTTAGCGTCTTTGTTCTTTTGGTGCGGCACTCCAACTCGAAGACTCCATTACCAAACTTTTTTGGCCAAAATGGCAAGTGGCAACACTTTTGAATTTAACCAAGAAGCCTACGATAGGATCATCTTCAAAGAATCACTGTTTGGAGATGCCTCCGATTCCCAGAGCGTCACAGAAGATTGTAAGAAAAAGCTTAATGACCTACTGAACCGAGAGACGCGTTTGTTTCTACACGCAGTCACGCTGAGCGACTACCTACGAAAGAAAAGAATTCCTCGGGGACTAAGAATCCAAAAAGCACCAACAGTTGGACTGAATAACCCTGAATTCTGCCAAAGGTGGTGCGAGATTATGAACAAATGTTCTTTTGATCTGATGATTCTAATCATTCAGGAAATGAATGACCAACTGACTGATGTCCGAAATCAGATCAAAGAAACTCGTGGGAACTTGGAAAAAGACTATCCAGACACAGATGCTCTTAACGCGCTTCTTGCTGAATGTGAGCAATATAAAGACAAACTTGAAAATGAATTGTCAATTGCAAAAAAGAAGAAGTTTTTCAGAGACGCTGAGGACTACGAGAAAGACAAGGTGTATTTGTGGAGGTCTGGCAACCCCAAACGGGGAGGAAATCAACGAAGAACAATACAAGGAGACAAGCCAACAGCCACCGACACCGATTCTGACGCCTACAGCTCGTCTACATCTTCGTCTTTTTTAGACGCACGTACCTCACAAGGAAAACGCACCGACCCAAGGATCAGAGCACAAGCTGGAACAAAAGGAAAAAATGCCGGAGGGGGAAGAGAAAAAAAACAGCAGGCCCAACACTACATGACCAGGAGCCGATACCGCTAAATGTGGTAAACCTCTCAAGTAATGCGCTGTCTCCAGCCTGCCTCTCGGCCCTTAACAAGGGTCTCTCTTTTGTCCCGACTACCTACTGCCATGAATTCAATGCCTATGTGGACTTTCAAAAATTCTTCAGAACATTGCGTCTTAAAGAATTTTTTAACAACGGCTCTACAGCCCCTTTACGCACGGAGACTGCTGAGAGTTCGCCAAACGCATGTGACATAAGGACTGACAACATACCTCTAGCCCATCAAACACTCCCGACCAAGTTCCGAGGTAAATCCACTTTTATTCCTCCTAGAAATAGGAATGCCTCTATAGAGACCTACTGTCGTCTTGTCGAGAGTGATATGTCCAAAGTGTTCCATAATAAATGCGAATATAAAGTGCATGATAACTTAAATAAGGAAGAGAGAGACGCTTTGTATGAACTAAAAAGAGATAATACTTTGGTAGTAAAATCAGCGGACAAGGGTGGTGCTGTGGTAGTGATGGACACGAAAGACTATGAAACTGAAATTAACCGTCAGTTGGGTAATACACTTTTTTACAAAAAACTCAGATCCAACCCGACTGAGATGTTTAAAAATGAAATACATGGCGTTCTTCATTGTCTTTTAGAAAGTGGGGAAATAAGTGCAAATGCATTCAACTTTATGAAAGTCGACCATCCGATTACACCAGTAATCTATACACTACCAAAGATCCATAAGGACAATGAAAAACCTCCAGGGAGGCCTATTATTGCTGGAATTGGATCTCTCACAGAGAAGATCTCCATCTTCATAGATTCTTTTCTAAAACCGCATGTGATGGCTCTCCCCTCATTTGTCAAAGACTCTATGGATATGATCAAGGCTTTAAAAGAAGTTAAATTACCATCTGCAGATACAATGCTAGCTACTTTTGACGTGGAGTCCCTCTATACCAACATACCGCATGATGGAGGCATTGAGGCGGTTGATCACTTTTTGAGGGACGCGCAGATGAACATAACCCCCAGTGTTGAATGTATCAAACAATTAACTGGAATTGTGTTAAAAAAGAACTTCTTCATGTTTAAAAATGACTTTTTCTTACAGATTAAAGGCACTGCAATGGGCAGCACTATGGCACCGAACTACGCTAATTTATTTGTGGGTTTTTTCGAGAAAATGTTTGTTCTTAATCCTGATGTTAACCCCTTCTACTATAAGATCGTAATGTGGCGTAGATATATTGATGATATTTTCCTTGTATGGTTGGGTACATCCAGTGAACTGTCTGCCTTTCAAGTTTACCTTAATGACAAAAGTGAGCACCTCAGATTCACTGGGGAGTTTAACCACAGTCAAATCAGTTTTTTAGATCTCTTGATCTCTAAAGACGGTAATACTCTAAAAACTGATTTGTACAAAAAAACCATTGACAAAAACACTATTTTACATGGGAGAAGCTACCATCCTACTAGTTTGAAAAAGAGCTTACCGATCAGTCAATTCAACAGAATACGACGTATATGCAGCTCTGACCAAGAATATGTTTTACGCAATGCCCAAATGGTTCAGCGCTTTAGAGAAAGGGACTACGCAGAGCCCTGGATCCAATCGGCATCATCCCGTTTTAAAGATATGGATCAAGAGGAATGTCTGGGAAGAAAAAAACAGGCCAAAACTGACAACAGATTAACATGTGTTTCACAATATTCTCCACTAAGCAGAGAATTTGAAAATATTTTACGAAAACATTGGCCCATCCTAAGCTCCGATCCTACTCTTAAGGATGCGTCATTCAGACAGCCCCCTCGTTTTGCTTACAAGCGCTCACCCAACATCTCCAATATAGTAGTCAGAGCTGACCATTTACCTGATAAGCCCCCTCAGTTTTTTCCACCACTTCCCGATGGGAACTACAGGTGCGCACAGTGCGCGCAATGTAACTTCACTCATAAGTGTAAAACCTACTGCCATCCACATACAGGGAAAACATTAAAAATAAAAGGGGTTATCTCATGTAACACCAAGAACGTGATCTATATGATAAAATGCCCTTGCGGCCTTTCTTATGTAGGCAAGACTACACGCTGCCTTAAAACACGGATCACCGAACACAGAAGTAGCATAAGATCTAATGACCAAAAGAACCCAGTGGCTGTTCATTTTAATGCCTTTAAACACAATTTATCCACTTTAAGATACATTGGTATCGAACATGTTTCCATCCCCAGACGTGGAGGAGACATTGACAATCTTCTCCTTAGGAGGGAGGCTTTCTATATATATATGTTAAATACACTGTCTCCTAAGGGTCTTAACATGGAGTTTGACCTCAAGCCGTTTGTTTGACTGCTCACTTTCATTTAAAATATATGTACTTGTTTGTCATGTACTTGTGTATATATGAATAAGTCTTTGGACTGCTCTTTTAACTGCTGTTATTTGTGATACACATGGTATGCCAACTATCACCCCATGCGGCGCACTCTTCTCTTTTCTGGACAGGTGCCGCGTGGGGGATCACGTGATATAAGCCATCCCAACTATTTCCCTTATTGCCTGATGAAGATCCCATGGGATCGAAACGTCGTCTGTCTTTATAAATAAATTTCACTTGGAGCATATTCAGTGTGCAGACCTTTTTTCATTATATTGAAATAGTGTTTAAAATGTTTTTAAATTTTTTTTTTATGTTCATTAATATAAATAATTAAGTTTATACAGCATAGAGCTATAGAGCACAAATCCTTTGCAGAAACTAAAGACTAAAATCCAAGGACTGCGAGGAAATAAAAACTCTGAAGCTCATATGGAGGGACCCATCTACTTGAGACTGGCCGGTGTAGTGACTGGGAGTTGTACAGACTAGTCAGCTTGCCGGTTTGTCGATTTCACTGCCATGACACTTGAAGCATCATGTCAACTAGTCACCAATCAATAACAACATGGACAACTCCAAGAAGACAGGTGAGGAGTCCATGTGTGGAAATACTTCACTAAAGAAGACCATTCTGCTGTGACAAGTCAGTCCTGAAATACAACAAATGTTCTACTGCAATCCACACTCATCTGAAAAGGCATCCGCTAACGCTAGCAGTGGAACGATCCAAATCCTCTCGACAGCATTCAGTTAACAACTTCACCAAATGCCCTGCGGCAACAGTGAGAAGGAGGCTGCACGTCAACAATTTGCTGGTGAATTTCATTGTCAGAGTTATTAGACCTTTAGCTGCTATACATGGAGAAGGCTTCAGACAAATAATACTTTTTTTTTTCTAACCCAGCTGCACTATTCAATCTTACAACATGCTGTTGAGTACTATTAAACACTATTAACAGTTCTGAGTTGTTTTTTATATAGGCTATATATATGCAGCACAGTATGTAGTGCATGAGCTGTCCATCTCAGCATATGTACTGAGGTCAAGAATGTGGATTTCATTGTTGCAAAGCATTACCTTCTAGTTTTTATTAGAGACGTCATCAGCGACTAGTCTGTGACTATTTGTCTTTAAAAACATAACAGTCCAAAAATTTGATTTGAATAACAAGAGAAATTTGATGGACACAAGAGTAGGAAGGAGAAAGTTTTTAAGAGTGACCTGATGGTGAAGCAGTCTAACATCTACCCCACAATCAAACACTTCTCCCTACATCGTCTGACTGTGACAGAGATGTCGCCAAAACACAAATCAAAGGAAAACTGTACTGTAACATAATCATTGCAACGTTGATGATTTATCTCACGTCCGTGTCATGAGACTGTGGCTTAGTTAATTCAAGTGCATGTCTAGGGACAGGGATTTTAGGGAACAGGAGACCCTGGCTTAAAGTCCCAGCAGTGCCTTTGGGTCCAGCTGTGGGCTACTAGTCTGAGAAGCAGGTTTGGGAATCTGCTCTGCATCCATTATTGTGCCCAACAAGGTTACCCAGGCACTAAGTGTTTTTAGTGCTTCAGTGTGTTCTAATGGACTTATTTTTCATGAGGACTTGGCTAATAAAGCTGATTAAACATTAAATCCAGAGCCCAGTGTGTGAGTGTGACAAGAATATTTGCATCTACAAACTAGAGAAGATGTTATGATACAGACTACCAGATGTGGTTGGCGGTTCTCAGAGAAGAAGTCTCGTTACCTAAAACAATTCCAGATCATGCAACAATGTTTTCTAAGATCAGTAGTCATCATCAAATCATTGCACTTCTTTTCTGTTTTCAGTCGTATTCTTGGCAGGTGATATTTCTCCTGCCAACAATACGCTAATGGTGCTAATAGTGATGGGATGTAAATTGAAATGTTCTAGTTGAACTGAGGCTGTTTATTTATTCATTTTGTTCATTTGTCAGCGTTTTACTGGAGGTTGTGGTTTTACTGTTGCAGTCTGCCATGGTTGCTTCGAAACTATCGCAAAAACAAATGGAAGTAGTAATTGTATGGGCTTCAGAAATATATTCTGCAGCAAAAGAGCAAAAGGAAAGGAGGGAAAGATAAAGAAGATTAAAAGAAAGCAAAAGACCACAAAGTGAGGGTGGAAGAATAAGATGAAAGGGGACAGATAGACTCTTACGTGGAGAATGAACCCCTGAATTTACCCAGAAGGCCCTCTGAATGAGATTTCATTAGCAATTGATCCCAGTGAACTGAAGCATGCATGATAAAATACTTGAAAGAAGACAACATCAGTTTGCATTGCAGACAATTTGGGTTTCCAGACATAAGTCATTTATGTGCTGTACGCTTCCAGACGCTGGTATTGAGTTAAAGTTTTTTTTATACCTCCCAACTTTTAAGACAAATGACAGCTTACATAGTATCTCGACAACAATAACGATGACAACAACAACAAAAAAGGAAACTCAGCCAGAAGTTGGTGTGTAATAATCACTGAACTGACATAAACCTGTCACCTGGAATGTGAAATAAATGAATAAATATAAGCTGCTTTGCCATCAGTGTCATTCTGCCTGTAAGAGCTTAACAAGGATTTATCAATCTGACACCTGTGCAGTTTGGAGATGATTTGGGATCAGTTTTTTCACAAAGTAATTTAACCTCCCTCTCATCCATCTGGTGAGTGATGTTTCCTGAAAACAGAGGGGAAAACTGGTGTTTAACTTCAAAAACTGTGTCCTGTTTTGATTCACGGCATCCAAGACTGACCCATACACGAAACCGCCGACCACATCTAGACCCGGTTGGATTTAGGGGTGTTTACCGGAGACTACAGTCTTAAACAGGCTTACGGGTGGCAACAGGAAGTCTGTCAGGGCAGAAAAACTAATCTGAATGTCAGTGGGAGGAAGAGACAGGCGGCAGGTCTAAACACAGGTGGCACATTACAGGCAGGTTAACAGGAACAGGGGATGCAACGGCAGCGGAGCAACGCTGACAAACTGGCAAAATGAATTGGGAGAGTGGGTGGCATATATACATGAGGGGGGCTGTGGGTTGAAATGGAATGAGGGATGGAGCAGGGACTGGTGACTGGGAACGATGACCATCAACCAGTCTGAAGAAGAAATGGGTACCAACATACAAACAGTACACGCAAATGAATACATTTACCAAGGTTACCAAGGTTACCAAGGTTACGGTGCTCTCATCAGTGCACGATAAATGCCAAAGAATAGGTAAATGTCCACTTACAACACATATCTGATGTTTTATTGTTATTAAATATCAAATGTAAAAAGTAAAATAAGTATAGTTGCATTAATGGGTAATCACTTGCAGTTCAGGAAAACCTGGAGTAGGTGTGTGTTTAGAAATGAATCTAGTTCAGTTTTGTGTAATGTCCCACCCACCCTTGCATCTGGGAAAACAGAGATTGCTGTGTTCTTGCGAAGTTTGATGAAGCTGTTTGCAGTTGTAAACACTTCATTGTTTTTAGCTGACCCAATTGCAATAAGGGGCCTTATTTGTAGAGGGTGCCCAAGAGTTTAAAGCCATGTGACTTGAACACAATTAGGTCTAAGAGCCTGTTCCAGTTTAGCTTGAGTTACACTCAGCTCTAATCAGAGCACTGTTTTCTTTTTTTCTTTTTTTCAAATGAAGAAGCTAAGAGGGTAACGTGCCTAGCTTAACCTGACCAGTTTTAGTAGAAACCAGTGTTTGTACCTTGTCGAGAAAACCTCCCCATATTTATGAACACTGAGACAAGAGTTCAGGGTCCCAAGTGGACCAGGGACTTTTCTTAAAAGTTAACTAGAATCAAAATGCGCCGGCTGAAAATCCAGCCCATAGCTCCCTTAAAAAGGCCTGGAGTTGTCAGTGGCTCTCAGTGTGAGGAGAACAACCTGGTAATGAACTGTCAATTAGACCGGCTACCAAAACTAAAAAGATGAGACATAGAGATGCAGGCCGCGTGCGTGAACGCATGGCTGGAATTATGTGTGCTTGGTGTTTTCTCCGCATGTGCGTATGTGTGTCCTGCGTGTTTGTGGGTAGGTCTGCACGTGTGTTAACGTGCTGAAAGGCTGACACAAACAGCATTAAACTTGATTTAACAGAAGGGACATTCACAGTGTGTGTCTCTGTGTGTGTTTCCGTGTTGGTATGAGGAAAAACAAAAAGAGACAGACTTAACTTGGCTAATGAAGCCAGCAAGACACAACCTCCTGTGCGTGTGTGCATGTGTGTGTGTTTGTGCTCTAAGTTGTAAATCTGATTTATGCAATGGATGTTTCTGTGTTTGTACATCAAATACTCTTTGTAGCCTTTAATCGGCAATCATGTGATATTTCTGGAAATCTAAACGGTGTCCATCCTGGCTCTGTCAACCTCAAAGGGATATCCTCATCAATGTGTGACTGTAAAGGGGTATACACAAAGGAAGAGACTAGCAGCAGTGTAGCCTCAAGAGACCATGGAGTATTAAGGAAATTTAGCAAACTGTGGTGATGTTAGAAGAAAAAAACCTTCAGCGATGAGAAGTAGTTGGGCACCAAGTGGAACTAATCTCGACTGTAATGCTACCGAGGCGGCGACCAGTGGGAAGCAAGCGAAGATTTCCCCAAACATTTACCGCATGAAAACACTGTCCAAAACCTTGGCTCTTACAACCAAATTCATCATCCTGATAGCGGGCTGGGATCGTCGGGGGAACCCAGATGTAGCGGTCGATGATGGCATTTTCTTCTCGAATAGAAGCTCCGTCCATGCACGAGCAATATCTTAGCGTCGCTGCACGTTTCACTCCGATGCTTTTGGGGCTTAGTAAGTCACTGCAGAGATTTTTAAAATATGGGCAAAAGCAAATGTTCGATTGGAGCAAAAGCGCCTCATCCACAGCCAAATTAATAGCGTTGGCGGATCAACTTCCAGGTCAAGCGTGTGCAGCATGCAGCAGTAGCTGGGTTTCAGATTTGCTTGTCGAGGTTTTGAATGTGAAAGACTTTGGTAGAATATGCCAGTTAAGTCTGCCTCACTGACTAAAATTCATAGATTCTAAATTAGAAAAAAATGGCATACACTACTGGTGTTGGAAATTAGCACAAGTGCTACATTGTAAGTGAGGAACACCCAAAAGTGGGGGCCGCAAAAGCCCAAAAGTATGCAGAGAATTTCTGTGTATAATACAAGGTGAAACTTTGCTTTGTGTTCACTCTGAGCAGAACTTTTTTTTTTCCTAGAGCTGTGCAGTTCAGGGATTTGCATGTACTGTACGCAGTTGTCTCTTCAGTCTTCTCAGAGACGTGATTTACCTTCCCCCTCTCCTTCGCTCTTTCTCCTTAATTTGTTTTTCTTGTCTTATTCACTTTCGTTCACATTTGTTTTCTTTGGTTCGTATTTTTCTCCCTTCTTTACCTTGTCTTTGCACGTCCCTCATTCATCTCTCGTCCGTTAGTGTGTGTGGGTGTGTGTGTGTGTCAGATAACCTGTCGGAGGTGCTATTGAGGTTAATGAGGGGAGACAGCATCAGGCTCCAGATCCCTTTAATAAACCTCGTCAGCTCCACCCGCCTCCTGCATGCCGATGAGATGCTCGAAAGTATTGCCTCTTCTGTGCAGAATAAAAAATAAAGTCTGTATGAAGGGAAATAAGGCTCAGGTCTCAAAAGAGAGCCATGAGTGACTTGGAAAAATGTCCTTAAATGAGTAGGAGAGTTGGCCGGCCAGCAGGCAGGTCAGTTTGTTATCAGGAACTGACAATAAAGCTCACATTCAGGGACAGGATTTATTCAAATCGAGCAAAGCTTCACGGAACTGTGTGTAATTAGAAATGATCCAATTAGATAAAACTTTAATAATTATTATGAGCAAATCAGGAAATAGATAAGAATGTTTCAAACAATACAAGGCTTGTAAAAAGATTCAATATTCAAGAGCTTCATTGGCGTATACACAACAAAGGTTACACTGAGCACTGAGTTCCCTTCACGCAATTAAGACAGTGGAAATAAATGTATTCTACAGCACAGAACAGAAATAAGTGTGGTCAGTATAAGGTGCATTTAATTGTGCAATACTGTCACAGTGGTAGGATATTTGGAATGTGCATATAATGTTTAGGTTGTACAAACGTGCAAAAGATATGTGCAAATGTCACAATGTTGACAATATGTGCATATGTGCAATATGGTATAATTTAGCTGATCACTAAATAATCCCTAACTCGTATCCTGATGGAATCCATGTCCCAACTACTGCCTGTTGCTAATTAGGTTAATTTTAAGACAGAAAGCGAGGCCTGAATAAAGTATTAATGATACAGTTAATCTCAGATGAGAAGATGCGTTTAAGGTTGTTTTGCATTGCATGGATGCTCTTAGACTCTTTTGAATTGGGATGATGTTTGTATATGCTACGAGTTCACATGTGTCTACATAATACTTGCACTCACAGAGCTTAGTTAAACTACAGTTCAGATTATTTCCCTTGTATTAGAACATTTCTATGCTTATCTGTTGAAAGCCATGCTAGCATGCTAGCTTTTGAGGGTGCTTGCAAAAACAACATTCAGGAGGGCTTTTTGTTTTGTTCCTTCTGATGCATTCATGTAGTTTTAGCCACTTATTCTGTTTCGCAAGAGGGCTGGAGACTGTCCCATCTGACGGGGCAGGAGAGGCAGGGCACACTGTGGGAACACACCGATGGGCATTTCAGCGCAGAGTTGCTAATTAACCTAACCTGCATGTCTTGAGACTGTGGGAAGAAGTCAGACCCTGGAGAAAGCCCACACAGGGAGAACAGACGTGACACAGAAAGGCCTCCATTCAGGTTCTAATACATTCCCTGCCAATACCTATTAAGCAGAAGGCAGTCATTCTGTTCGGCGGGATTAGCTCTCACAGCAGATTCCTGGTTGGTGCTTGGGTTCTTTGAGATATTCTTCAATCAGCAGAAGCGTCACTGCCATACTGGATTGCACTATTTGCTGTAAGTGATAACTTTGCTGAAGTGTCTCTGACACAATATTTGTAGCTTGAGGCATCTGTTCATTCAACACAACAGCGGTGAATCAAACATTTCTCTGACTAGGAGGAGGCTTTGCAAAATGAAAAACATTTCCTCATATAATCTGTGTATGTGCAGTATACACCGATCAGCTACAACATTACAACACTGACGGGAGAAGTAAATAGCGCTGACCATGTTGTGACCATAGCAATGACACTCCTTGACGGCAGCAGCCATCCCCAGCAGGATGCAGCCTGACACAGACACATACACAAAAGCTGTAGTATAGTGTACACAGATCAGAGGCCACTGACAGGAGAAGTAAATAACGTTGACCATCTTGTGACAATTCAGCGTTCTGCTGGGAAGCTTTTGGACCTGCCATTCATGTGGGTGTCACTTAGACATGTAGCACCCACCGAGACCAGACCAGGTACCCTGGCCTCCAAATTCACTAGATCCCAAACTGATCAAGTATCTGTGAGATAATCCCCAGAGGACAACCATTTGGGTCAACCCATAGGACCCAAAGGCCCCCATTAACAGCATTGTGTTACCAGACACCACAGGACACCCTCAGAAGGTCAATGTCCATTCTCTGGTGAGTCACAACTGTTCCGGAGGCACAAGGGAGACCTACACAATATTAGGAAGGTGGTCTTAATGTTATGCCTGATCAGTGCATGTATATGTATATAGGGCTGGAAGAGGAATGAGAAAAGATGTGGAAGTTGAAGGCAATGGTGACCAGTGCCCCCCAAGTGTCTCCAGCAGTTTCCAAGAAAATTGGATGTCTCTTTCCAGAAGAGTGCAGTACTAGAAATAGCTAAGATACTGCGCAGCCTTCAAGCTCCCAGGCTGCTGGTAGAGGACCCAGGTTTGAAGAAAAAAAGATGGCCTACAGGTGTTTTTTCCCTGCATAGATTATGAGCCATCAGCCCACACTTCCCACGCTTGTGTGTGGCTCTCCTGGAATGCCATAATAACTTGACCCAGAGTAAATATTATAAACATGTTGTGTTCTTCACTTCCATGTTTGTACCTTCTAGCCGCGGACACGACAGTTCATCTACCTGTTTGTAAGCTGCAGATGTTCTTCATCTGACTGCCCCACTCCTCCTCACTGGCCGCAGTCATTCCTCCCTAGAAGGAGATGTAATCACAGATGGGCTTTGGATGATGTGAAAGAAACAAGGTGCAGCACTTTATATGAAAGTACCCGGAATGTACAGTCAGCTCCAATGTTTATAACGTTAGCCGGTGGAGTAGAAGAGAAAGTCATCCGTCCGTGCATATGGGTCTCGTCACATGTTTGTATTTGGAGTTGTGGTATGCCATTTACAACAGAAAGAGAAACACAGATGTGGTTGGACACGGATCACTTCTCATACCGCAGGCAGGAGAGGAACTGCTTTCTCTCTCCCTGATATTTGCCTCTTTCATGAGGTCATTCTATTTACCCAACCTCACCCACACCTAGACTAGGTCCCCAATGAAATGTCTTCCTTGTACCTTAAGTCAAACTTCAGAGTGGCCCATATTTCTTTGTTATTCATATTCTTGTGAGTATAGACCTCTGTAGAGTCATGCTTCTTAACATATACTGCAGACACAATGAGAGAAAGAAATAATACAAATAAGGAGGAAGTGTGAGAGCGAGGGAGGGAGGGAGGGAGGAAATTGCGACTGCATTCATTATGTAGTCAAATCTTTTGTTCTGCGTCTCTAAAAAGGAGGGAGGAACCATCTCCATTTAGATTGCTTTCCGTGGCAACAGCGAGGACGCGCAGGACAGGACTGCAGCAGCAAGCATACGCATGTGTCTCTCTCTCTCTCTCTCTCTCTCTTTTTTTTTTTTACCTGCATGCACAAATACATGCATGCAGGCACTGCTCATCCATCACTCTATGTATGTTTATGTGTATATCTGTGTCTGCTGCATATGCAGTGCCTGTACTGCACTTGCAAAGCCAAAACCAACACCTGTTGCTATTTTAACAGTGTCACGATTTATTTCCATAAAGAGCATCTACAGCATTTTCACTTTTTTTATTTTTTATCAAGTGTTCTCATTTACTTGGTTCCATTTTTTTAACCATGTGTTTGGATATGGGGTGGGGGAATTATATCTTTTTTTGTTTAAAATGATAAATTCTGTCTATGGTCATATTTCTTGTAGCCTTGATCTGAGCTAAATAAAGCATATATTGTATCAGAGCATCTTTCAAATACAACTACTGAGCTAAGAATTAGATCCAGCAGCATCGTTGTGGGGCATGTCTGATCAAACAACTCACTGAACTGCAGGTCACCATTTAAGTAAACTATCAGTTTTATCTTAAAGCATAAAGACCGAAATAGTCCCTAAAACATGATTGAAAAAGGTAGTGACTACTTTTCAAAGTCAACATAACTAATTAATATAGCTGGAAAAGGTTTCACTGCACACACAGAACAGATGCCTGTTAAATTTAGTTCCTTTTCTCTGTAAATGTATCCCGAGCCTTCGCTAAATGTTATTGTTATTTAACATTTTTTGCCATAATATCATAAAAATCAAATATCAGTACAGTGGTGCTCACAGTGGATAATGTGTTCTTGTCTCAATCAGTTAATGGTGTGTCAAGAACCGCAGAATCAGTTCTTGGTGGACTAAATTCTGAAATCAAATGAGCACTTATTTTTAAGTAAATATGTTGTGTTTTACTTTTAATTTGTCGGATTCCCGGGCCATTAAATATGGATGTTTTACCAGAACCGCTAGCATTGCAGAACTATCCGCAAAGAGCTCTTTGGCAGTTAATGCAAGTGGTTAACGATGTGCCATCGGCAGCAATATTGGACGGCTGCAGCCAAGGAATTCAGCTCTTGCTATTGTTTTTGTTCCTAAACCAACAGCTGGTGAAAATTAAGTTGCAGAAATATAAAAAAATAAAACAAAAAGTGAAGATGAATGGCCCTCACATGGGATATGAACCTTGTTCCCCAGGGTTAAACTGATGACTTATGATCATGACTGCAAACCTGTAACTAATTTCACACTCTAATAGTCTGCACTGTCCCTATGTTAACCTCCTCCTCCTTAACATGTTATTTAGCACAGCACATTTCACTTGAAAGTGATTGTGATTCACCCCATCCTTTATTATCAGCAGACCGTTCATTTTCAATGTCGACTCTGCTGTTATGCCTTTTTAGAAACGGTTCAAAAGTCTAATTTACCCTTCTATCAAAATAAAATAGACCGGGCCAAAGCCAACACCAAAGTTTTTCCCTTTCATCACTGCCATCCCCCCTGAAGCTGTCTCATAAAGGGTTTAATTGAGGTGTCAGAACAGTAACAGTGTCCAACGTAACGTCATTTATCTGAAGAATAATTAAGTCTCAGTGGCAGTATTTATAATATCAGAGGGCAGAGTTCTCACAGAGTTGTTCTGCAGAATTGTTCTGCCGTTCAATGAAGCTGTGCTTAAGTTGTATTTAATTGATTCCAGGTTCGGGCTGGAAGGTATTGACGAAAAAATACCCTGAGTAAGACGTGGGGCGTCATGGAGCAAAAATGAGCATCGATCACGACGACTAAAAGTTTTACCCCATGCAGCGGTTTGGAAACCACCAAGGCTGCATTTGAGCCTCCATATCCTGACATCCAGTCAGTAAGATTGCCTCCTAACTCTTCTGCCCTACCGTAGTGTAACCACTTTCTCAGGCTGGTTATCTGTTTACACTCTTCTATCTGGCTGTTGGCCCTTGGCACCTTCTTCACAATGACCTCACCTAGGAAGGGAAAAGCTGTCCAGACTTTAAAGCTCTATAACTGACACAGTAAACATCTTATCGGACACAACTACAATGTAGTCTGAGTCTGGCAGACTTCTCATCTGAGATTACCAGTTTGTGCCCAACTTTGTCAATAAAGTTAGCCGATAAAAAAGTTAAAAAACAGCTGTTATCTGCAACATTCTGCTAACTGGTTTATTCAGGGCAGCAAAAATATTCAGCTCAGGATTCCATCTAGTTTATGGGAGCTGCATTGTAGGACTTAAGACCTTTATGGAATTACAGAAAGTAATGCCTTATTGTGCGTTAACACGACCAATAGGACAACACAATAAGGAGACATTAGAATGGGAAAGAGAGAAAGGATAAGCGCAGAGAGATTATGAGACGAGTGGAGGAAAACACGCACGAATAGAGGAGGGGATGAGAAAGGAGGCGTAATGATGCAAGTACCCGAGATAAGTGACTGCCATCTGAGGTTGGTGGGCCCTGAACGCACACACACACAGACACAGTGCAGACACACACACACACACACACACTCTTCCCTGCTGCGTAGAGCCCCTGCAACGCATGAAAAATGTTCGCTCTTTTCTCGGCTTGTTTACAACAGTGGCAGTTTTCAATTAGCTGGGCAAATGCACACACGCGCACACACACACAAATACACACACATGCTGCAACACTGAGTTAGGGCTCACAATAGTGCCCCAAACAGAGTGCAAGCCTATTTCTCAGTAGAGAAAGCTATCAGTAGAGAATACAAACAACAGAGGCCGTAGAACAAATGAGCTGCGGCACTAAAACGCACAAATTCACATAGACACTTCACATAAATGTCACTAAGACACACAAGTACACAAGACTTCTTCAGAGTGTGCGTCTGTCAGGGGTTTGTTTTAAAGGCTGTTCCCTTATGCCACCATTCAGGCACATTCATGGCCATGGTCGTATAGAAACAACTTAATAAAGCACGCACACACACAACCAGGTCCTTGAGAGTACTAAGTTTAATGAAAAATGAAGGACAAACAAAATGACGCAATGTCAGTTAACCATATCCGTACCTTCCATTGGTCGCCATGGTTTTTTTCTTTTCTTTTTTTGCCTGTCATCTTCTGCAACTTAAGAATCCATGGAACACAAAGCGTCCATGGACTGAACTCCCTTCAATAATCAAGCAGGTTTCACAGCAGATAAAGGCAGATGTTTGAGTTTCATTGTCCGAAAATAGGGTTTTAAGGTGAAGCAGCGAATGCTGAGTGGTTGAAGACAAAGCAAAACAGCTCAACACGAATTTCCGAGGAAACTTCAAACATGTGTTGACCTCAAAACTTGTGGTTTTTGCAATCGTACCCCAGAGCAACATCAAATATTAAAATACATTTGAGAAACATAGAAATTACAGAAATATTCTAGCCTGGCTTAACACGCCATTTGGGATTTTAAGACGGAGCAACTGATACAGAGAAAGAAATGTCTCATATTTGGAAAGTCCTACAACCAGTCAGAGCACTTTTTTTTTGTAAACAAATTCAACTCCACAGTGCTCAGATGTCTTTCTTGCTGCTACTCTTCTGTCCAGCCTGCATATCTTTGCCGGTGCATAATCAGCTCCCAGCAGAGCAACTCCAGACCAACTTTTCCCCCACAAAAAGTTTGCCTGAGTTCCAGGCAGGGAAAACACGGCATGCTTTTTTACATGTTCCCTTTCTTCCAGTCCTCCCTCTTCAACTGTCATCCTCCACCCTTATATTACCTCTACCTCCTGGTTACAGTCCTGTTTTATCCTGGATGCTTTGACATTTTACATAAACTACTTTTTTAAGAATATGACATATATTTAAATCTTTTGCAAGATTAATTTAGTTTTAAAGGAAAATGGGCGGGTCCCTGGTTGGTCACCTGCTACTTATTTCTGTGTAATTTGCTTTAGCGCTTCTACGAGTCCTCCTTTGCATTTTTGAGACGTTCCCCCAAATGAATCAATGTATCTGTGGAACAGAATAGAACAGAATAGACTTTATTGCCGTTTGCACAGGTACAAGAAAGTACAGGTACACTGGAATGCTTGTGTGAGGTTCCCTCAGCCTTTTTATTAAACAAGAAAATAAAAGGTAAACATTTAAATAGCAACACTATTATTACTACAATAAAATCTAAACACTAAAAAGTAATAGAAGAAATATAAATTAGGTGTATCTAATTAATTAGAGTCTTTGTAAGTAATTAATCTTGAAAAAAAGCAATATTTTTTCATTTAAATGGATTTTAGTGGACGACTGAATCAAATAATAGACACAGACATATTGTTAACTCAAGCTCTTTTAATATTTTTTAATTGCAATTCAGTTCAAAAGAGTAGAAAAAGAAAGAAAATATCCCTGTCCCAAACTGAACAGACCTGAAGTTAAAGTGCCAGCACTTTAAGATTTCAGAACAGTATTGACTGAAAAGCTCTGCTTTTATCAAGGCTCGAATCAGGTCGTTTTTTTTTTTTTTTTTTTTTTTTTTTAAATAAAATCTGCCTTCCATCAGTCCTAGCAACATGTTTTCATCAGATTCCTCCAGTCTGGTAGCCATTACCCGAGCTCTGATGTGTGCATCTGTGTTCCAGGAATTTGTGCACTAACAAAAGTTTTGGAATTAATTATTTAGAATGAATGTGTTAAAGTCCCACCTCTAATGTAAATATAACAGTACATAGTAAGGTTATTGCACTAAAATTATTGTACGTGTGGTGAATAAAAATAATAGCTCTCTCTATAACAGAGAGACAGACCAGTCTGTGAGGTGTGTGATGGGATTGTCTGTAGAAAGGTGTTAAATGTTCGTGGCGTAAATGAGGTGTGGGATATGGTAATTCCTTCCAGCCTTGATGTCGTTGGCTATCATCCTGATAGTGACTGGAAAGAAACTGTTGTACAGCCATGACCTGTGGGTGCTGATGGTCTCTGGTCTGTGGTGTCTCAGGTTGTATCCTGAGCCCTTGCACCAGAGGAGAGAGTGAGCTGGATGGCGTTGGTCGCCGAGTACGCTCTGGGCCGTTCTCCTGCAACGCGGGGTGTAAAGTGTGTTCACTGAGGGGAGGTCAGAGGCGATGATCCTCTCTGCAGTCTTGATGACTGGTTGAAAAGATTTTCTCTCGGTTTCCTATGTTGAGAACAAGGTTGTCGTCATGTCCTTAGGTGATTGTATTGTTTATTTGTTCTCTGTGTGAAGTCTCACCCCCATGTTTGATGAGACCCAGGATGGTTGTGCCGTCTGCATATTTGATGGGGACATTGTTTTTGTTGGTGGAGACACCTTTAATGCTCACTAGGCTCGGATGCAAACTCTAACTGCTGCATGAATGGAGCGAATGGGTGCGCAAGCTGGAGCATAAATGTGCGCAATGACAGACCGTCAGAGAGCAAGGAGCGAGGAAGTGAGAGAGTAAGTTGGAGAAAGCAGGCAGCAGGGAATAATCATCAAGTGAAATGCTGCACTTGGCTTCAAACATGAATAATACAACACTTACTCTTAGATACATTCATAGCAAAATGACAGTAAAACATTATGCTGAGGCAATTTTAATGTTAAACTAAAACATTTCATAGTCAAGGATGCTAAAAACACACTGTCCTTACAAACCACTGCATATCACAGACCGACCGCAGTCTTAAAAACACCCGATTAACAGTAGCAGCATGTTGCCGCTGAGTGAAAACACTGAAAACACCAGCTTTGTTTTCATTTTCTTGGAATGATAGACTATTTGATATGTAAAGAAAGCCCCAAATTCAAGATCTGTTGCTTCACAAATTGCATTAATATCGCTCTCCCTGCTTGAATTAGACTCCCATTCATTTTTGGCTCCGAAAGAAAAAATTTCATACGCCGATGGTGCACAAAGAGGCAATTTCACATGAGTCACCCCGCACTTTTTGATCCTGACTGTGACATTTCGGGGCCTAATAAGCCCACCGTGTTAAAAAATAATAGGGAAGCGATGATTACAATTGTCCAAAGGAAATCTGACTGGGCGTGTTATTTATGTTCACCGAGTAATCACAGAGGCCATCGCCTTGTGCAGACCTCATTATGACAAGCGGAGAGGAAGGAATATACTTGATATTAAAAATAAATAAAGGTAAAAAGAAAATGTGTGACATGAAAATAATAAGAGAGCAATAAGAGAGGATGAGCAAAAAGTATTAAGAGTGCTCTTCATTTAACTCTTTAATCTGCTCAGTGAAGGAGGAACATCGTGTGATTCATCACTTCTGCGCTATCTCGGCTCATAAACACGGCTTCATGCCTCATTTCCACGTAGCTCTGTTTCTGTATCTGTAATTCGGTGTAATGCGAGACTACGATCACAAGTGTTCAACTCAAGGGGATGCATTTCTATATGGATGGATGGACGTTCACTGCAGACACGAGACATGAGGTTCTGGAATATGCGATGGAATCCTGACAAAAACAGAAAAAGCATGGCAACAGATAATTGTAGATATACAAGTATGTGTGAGCACGTAGCCACCACTCCACATATAACATAAGGTAAAACTTTAATTTATCCCACTGAGGGGACACTTGTTACCATGTTACAGTAGCATATAGTAAGGACAGTGCATAACACAAGAAAAACTTCTGTTTCAACAGCTGGATGTCAGTAAAGAGAAGAGCAGTGACAAGAAAAACCCTTTTCACAGTTCATACAAATATCAAAATCTTCTTGCAAGCCTGTTTCTGTAAAAAACAAACCTGCAAATGTGATAGTTTGGGAGTTTGTAAACATTTTTTGGGCAGGATAATACAAGATTCATTTCAGTGCTAGGCTGAATCTTCCCCTCACCTTCCTTTTATTAGATCACCACATCTGTCACATTCACCTGTTGCCTTTAACAGAGGACGCTTTTAAACAGAAAGGAATTTGGTTTGTGCTCCCTCATATCGCATGCTATGCTCCTTGCGAGGTATACCTTTTGGGCCATTATTGTCCGAATCTGTGCTGTCATTTAAAAAGATATGTCAGAAGCCAGTGCCTTTCTGCGAATGGTCCGTCTGATTTACTGTGTGGCAAATGTAGTCAAAGTCAACTTCATTCCATGCACCTTCAGGTGTTCCAACAGGAAGTGTTTAGTTTGGATGCTGGCCACGAAGCGCCTTTCCTTAGAAAGACACGGGCCTTGGAATCTGTCTCTCAGCTCAAGAGAGCTCACTCTTTTGTTCAGAAAATGGTGTCTTTTCACATTATGAATTTCATTTTAAAAGTGATGTCGTAAATGTAAAAATCAATTATTCATTCATTCTCCTCAGAGTCACTTCTCCTTCAAATTCATTAGCTTTTGTGTGCCCGGACTTCAGTAAGAGTGTGAATTTAGAAGCAAATAAATGATGATAACAAGGTCAAGTATGTGTTTCTGTTGTGATGTCTTCTCTACACTGCATGCATATATGTGCAATATTGTATGTGTGTGTGTGGGTGGGTGTGTGTGGGTGTGTGCATATAATGTCTTTGCACCAAACTTCCTCCTACTCATCATATGGGTATGATACAGCCGAGCCCTACTCTGATACAGCGACCTACATTCAACATCCTTCATTTTTATCGGTGATTCTTCTGAGAATGTCGGGAATACAAGAAAAAAATGTAAAGCTCACTGACTCACTTTCAGCAACTTCAGACGTATGACTGCTGACACTGACAATGAGTCGTGCGTGTCCAAAAGGAAGTCACCAAACTATAAATGATTACATTCCTGAGTAAAGACGTGGTTTTAAGTTCAGGCTTTGTCAAGAGGAAGTTATATTTGTAGTTAAATCTCCAGAAAACACATTTAAGCGAGTGTGTGTCTTCAGGTGCATGTATGCGTGTGTGTTTTGTGTGTGTGGGATTTGTCCCAGTATGTTGCATCCTTTGAATGCACCTTATGAAAGTCATATTTCCACGATAATGTCAAGAATTCCTCTCAGTCTGCCTGTGACCTACATACTCCGCTTACAGAGAAAACAGACCGGGGACAGTGTCAGGCGGGTTAACTGTGCGTCAGCGGGCAGGGCTTTATTTTCATACCATAAAGTCATTGCAGCTCCAAGACTAAAGAAAAACAGCGCCATCTCTAGGATGAATGAACGCTGCCAACAGAAGCCGACGTTCCATTTTCTAATCCATATCACTCATCACTTATAGCTTGCAATAAACTTTTCTCTGACCACAAACACTGACAAAAGTGATGATGCCCTGTTAAAGGGAAAATACTGTGTTTTTACAACCTGGACCTTATTTCTGGCATAAAATGTGATTGTTTACTCACGCATATAACTTTAGTATAATTTGTAGTCATTCAGGAGATATTTAGATCTGCGTATATGATGTTGAGTTACCTGTTATCATCTGTTGGTCAGTCTACAGACGGATGATGATAACAGGTAACTTCAGATTCAAAGCGTCCCATTTATTTACATTTGAGAAACACAATAAATATTTCAGTCAGTCAAACAATCAATCAAACAATCGGTGCTCTCCTAGTGCACTTCCTGCAGTCATAGTACCGTAGTAGTACAGTATAACAAAAACAAAGCTTACAACGCTTGACAAGGCAACAACGTTAAATGGCTAAATTTAATTCGTTTTTAAAAGTACTTGCCTCTAACACGGCAGCAAAAGTGCAGTAACCCGACTGCTCAACAAAATAACCAGCATCTTTTTGAAACAGCCAACACGGCAGTAAAGGTGCAGTTACACGGACGTTTACTGTATTAAAGTAACCAGCCTACTATACCAGAAAAGTCAGCCAAATCGATCTCCATTGACTTAAAAGCAGCTCTCGTACTGTATTTGGGCTCACTTGGTTTCTTTTCTCTCGTTACCTGGCTCGACCTGACCTGTCTCGCTCTTGCGCCCCCTGGTGACCGTTAGCTGTAAAAATCCATAAATAAACCGCACCGCTGTATAAGCCGCAGGGTCCAAAGCAAGTGACAAAAGTAGCGGCTTATAGTCCGGAAATGACGGTATATGAATGAGTAAACGACCGTATTTTTTGTCGGATATAAGGTCCAGGTTTTAAAAAACAGTAGTTCCCCTTTAACAGTAGCTACTTGGAGGCACAGATCTACAGTGGAAATTGGTAATATACTCAATCAAACAAGGGCATTGTTGTGACATTGGCTAGAAAGGCCTGGATTTAAAATGACTTTGACTATTCTGTCAGCATCACTCTGGCTCCAGTCCATAAGGCTCTGTTCCAATACATCCACCTAATTGACAGGGTCTTTAAAAGCTGTTAAAAATAGATAAAGCCATAAAAAGCTATGTTCTCATTGACTTTTGCCCTAATTTCACATTGAAATATGTCAGTGCAACTCGTACCATCAGGTTTAATATCTCCTCACTATCAAACGTCATTCCATCAGTTTCTAACTACGAATTACTCTTGACCCCACATCCAAACCAGGACACGTTACCATGTAAGCCCCTGTTAAAAGCCTGTGATGAACTCCATGTGCTGATGTGGCACCTCTGCGAAGAACAAAGTGGTGCGTGTCGCTTTAATGCGTAGAGGGAAGTACACCGAAAGTAGCTCTTCCATATTTAAAACTGATTCATTCCTCTTGTGCAAAGGATTAAGATAAAAGGGGCAGGAGGGTGGCATAGCGAACGGTGTACACCACTAAAATTAGCAATATTATTCAGAGTGGAGTCAGATATGATGACACCAGCTCCTTAGCGGGTCCTAGAGTACTGATGCTTTCCCCTACAGCTATTTAAAGATGCAGTAACTGCATTCATTGTCTATTCCCAGTGTAAGAGTAGAATATTGGACTAAGAAGTTTTAGCAGAATTCATGAATGTGTAGTAGTACTTTATCCATGCACTGTAAAGTATATGAAGCACTGTATTGTGAAAAATTAAGAGAGAATTGCAAAACATTAGTAATTAAATTCTATTATAGTCAGATAGCTAGTAAAAATGCTAAACACAAACTTTAGTAACTTATCCAAACGGAGGATTTCTTTTCATCATTGTTACTTCAGTGTTTTTGGTTTTTGTTTTGTCTAATGAAAATAGACATTGCTGGCTAAAACTGCATCAGTTGCAATAAAAAAGCAATGTCATCTATTTGTAGCTCACAGTTGGTCAGTTGTCCAGGCTGTGGTTTCCAAGGTAACCCTCATACTCTTATCCCAAAGTCTTCCAAGTGAAACAAGCAGGGCATGATAATATTACAAGAGTATGGATGGAGCTACCTCTTCTCGCTGTCACCACTGTTGACCATCAGCTGCCAAAGCCACAGTCAGCATGGTGGATGTGGTGGTAGGAACCAATGTAATTGCCGTTTTTTCCTTGTGGTAAACAACTGGGTAACATTCACCATGTATCACCACCAAAGGATTCTCCACCCTTCATTGCTAAATGTCCATGGTCCATGCCACATTGCTGCTAGTCTCTTCCTGTATGTACATCCCTTAATGGTGTATATCTCTTGAAATATATGTTTTGTGATTATGTTTTAAAATCTGTATTTGTCCTGTGAGTGCAGGAGCTGTCCAGTAACCAAGCCATGAAACTGTTGCTTTGGTTCTATGGCTTCCGTAGGTAGACCCAGGACTGAGACATTGAGGGACAGTGTGTAGAATTATGCAAAGTGGTGCACTATAGATAAGAAACATGCAAAATGGTCTGGCAACTTACTTTATCTGTTTTATGCCCCTGGGGCCATGCTTCGTGATTCCAACCAAGTTATCTGCAAAGACTAGGTAGGTCACTTTCACTTCATTTCACCACATTGACTCAGATTAGATCCCCACCTGACAGTTACTACTCTGTTTGAAGAAGCACTGCTCCCATGGGGCAGACTACACTTACTCAGTTTGCTTCTCTTCAAGAAAATATGTGAAAAAAAAAGCTTCCGAGGTGGAAAACTGAATTGAGTTTATTCAGTTTGGGTCCCCCCATGATGCAAGTAGGAGAACATCTGAATGCGCCTCAGTCCCAGTGTGAAATGAATTTTTTTCCCAGTTTGAGTCTCAAACTGCAGAAGTTCCAAGAATATACCACATCAGATAATATAAAATCAAATTTAATAGTGGAGTAGTTGGCATGTGATATTCACAGCTGAAACAGTCGGTGATCTAGAATCTAGATTTCCCTGCACTTCTGTGCTGAAGTGCAGGGAAATCGTTATTTAGGTGAAATTTAAACACTCTGCATTTTGCAACTCCAATAACTAGAAGTTGTCATGTATCAAATGCCTTAATCAGAGCCCGACTCAGTGCTTAAGTCTACCGTGGCCTCAAGGTTAAAAATGAGTGTGTTTAAAAATTCAATTTAATTTCACTCTTGACAGGAGTTTGACTCAAACTCAAAAATTCCACAAAAATGGAACAGTTAAATTTATTAGGCTGCGAGACAGTTTCAGCTACTGACAGCGTAATAATGAAAGTGATGTAGTGCGGGTATTTTGTGATAAATGATCTGACGAGACAGAAAATCTAAACTTTCTGGCAGGCAGGCAGAATAGGTCTCACCGCCGCATTAGAAGGTCAGATGGTAAAAATAAAAACGGTTGCTGACATCAAGAGACTGACGCTGTTTACAGGGATAGTTTTATCACTTTAGGGTTCCTTGAAGTTCCTCAGTGTAAATGGTTATACCAGCAGTCGATGGTGGGCTCAGTTTGGTGGCAGAGCTGAGGACAATCAGCTGAACAATGTCTTTTTTTTTTTCTTTTTTTTTGAGAACCCAGGTTTGTCACTCTTTCTTTTCAATCTTGGACTTTCCTTTTCCTAGTTTGTGCACACATTGGTAGAACTTTATCCTACCTCTGTGGGCTCTATTTTTAGATTCCACTGCTCACGCTGATTGCCCTGTGAGCTAATTGGTTTGAATCACCTGTCATTATAAGTTATTCGTGTGATAAGTGGCTATTACTATATCATTAACCTATGGGTGCAGATACATGGTGATTAAAGGGATAAAAAAAAAATAAAAAAGACCACAAACTGGAGTCACTAATCTGCAGCCTCTCCTTCGTTTCCAGTGTCTACACATAGTGTCAAGTAGGGGTGTCAGGTTTTTATTTTTTTGCCTGCAGATGTGTTTCCCGATCATTTAATGCTGATTTCAACAATAAATCCAATAAATAGCGCTGGTCATCCAATGCATCCATCAACACTGTGATATTTTTGCAGTGTACATGTCTGCATAATTTGGAGTGTGTTTCGAATATGTAGAACCCTGACATCCTCATTTCTACTGTGTAGAACCCTGACATCCTTGTTTTTACTATGTAGAACCCTGACATCCTTGTTTTTACTATGTAGAACCCGTAGAACCTAGACATCCATGTATTTACAATGTAAAATCTGCAGAACCTAGATATCCATGTTCTTATGGTGTAGAATCTGGAGAACTTAGACATCCTTGCTTTACTTCCTTGAGTCCAGGTGGTCCTAGTTATCTCTGTGAGGCTAAGGTGCAATGTGAACAAGGTCACCTTCAGCAGATAGGGTGTATAAAGTACACCTATTTTGAGGCTTTGGTGTTTAGCTGAACATCTGCAAATGGGCTCACAGCACAGACAGAGTGTTGTGATTTCCAATTTCTTAACAGAAATTTCCACTAGAATTTTGCCATTGTCAGCAACTTCCGCTCTGTGTGTGGCTTCTAGGACTCAGGTTGGCTGGGTATACCTAGTGCACAGAGTCTTTATGTATTCCAGTTTGCCACTGTTTAATTCTCTATGCTGAAGTAGGTAGTATTGAATGATGATCTCCTATTGCTGCCTCACCAAAAATCTGCACAGTTTACAGACTGCTGTCTGACCGACTTTTCCTGAGTAAGTTCCTCCACACAGCAGACATGTGTAGTCATGTAATTTTGATTCTTATTCTGGGATTTTTGGCAACTTTAAAGCTATGGGAACGTGGTTTTGGTTTTGGTTTTGGTTTCCAGAGTGAAAATAAGTACCTCGGGCTTGGCTGATCCAGTATGAGACAATCATTTTAAAAATGCCTTGATCAGCAACGCTCTCCTGACGCCAATCTGGACGTCCCTAGTGTCAAGTGTTGATTCAGACCCCACCTCGCCTGATAAGGATTCTTTATACGAGTCAGATTCTTCCAAATATTGTAGCACTTGGATGATTTAGATGACCCTTCATAGTGACAGACATCTAAATATGTCTGTTTTTTCCATATGTCTTCGATCCAGAGTCATGTGTCAGACAGAGAAGGAACATGGAGACAGAAAGATGCGTGCCTGTGTGTGCGTTGGCCTTTCACTCAAACTCGTGCGGCTCTCGCTGGGCTGATAAGGATCACTCATTATGTGGTGAGTTAGTTCTCTGCTGAGCTTCGTCACGAACCCCTAGCCACATCACAACAAGCTGCTCATCTGTATTCATGGGTGGTTAACAGCCGGTGCACCTTCCCTTCTGAAATACAGCAGGTGGAGAGACGTGCATGAACACACACGCAGACACACGCAGACACACACAGACATCATACAGCTCTCTGCTTGGCCCAGTTCAAAGATGCAAAGGAAAGGTTTTGTCTGAATCCAGCCATTTTAATTTACATTTTGATTTTACTCAACTCTGTCTCAGCTAGATTGTTTTTCCATTTATGTTTAGGTGCCATGTAATCGCTGGCTTGATTCTGATTAGTGGGGCAGGTTTTTTTTTGTTTGTTTTAAATGAAATGCCACATTGATGAACAGCTTCAGAGACAACAGGAGGAGCTGGGATAGATGGCACAAAACTCTCCCACCAGAGGCCGGTGTTTGTTTCAGTTACCTGACTGATTAGGAAATAAAAGCCCTTTGGTTAAGTTTAGGACATCTTTCTGGGTTTAATTAAATTTTGGTTAACAAATCTACATACATTTTAAATAAATACTGTGAGAGACTACAGTTCAAATATTAAAAAATATTTAGAGGAAAAGTATTTCTTATGTTTATCTCCAGTGTATTTGCTCCTTGCTAATTATGTTAAATCTAATTGTTAATTACCAATTCTTTATCCTGGCATTGAAAAGACAATTATTCACTGATTACATTCCCATCAAAACATACTTGCTTTTGCAATTTGTTGTGTGGAAACATCATTTCTAGGAGACCTGGCTGAAAGATGAGATCAAATTTAGCCTATTATTTGAGAAAAACTGTCTCCTTTTCAGGGGTTCAGAATTACTATAATAAGACCAAATGACAAAGCACGGTAGGATGTAGATACAGTGGCAGCAAAGGAGGAAGTCCAGTGACATAAAGGAGCTCAGGGTGGATGGATTGGTTAACATGATTTTCGATTACTTTGGATGACAGTAAATGACAATGAATTACCTACAAACCTTCAAAAGACATTCACTTCTTAACCTCAATGCTGAAGATCCCCTGATCTTTATAGTCTGACCCCAAACATGGTCTTCTCCTAAACCCCTAAAGCCTAACTTTGTGACCATGCCTCACCCTTACAAAATCCCAGCCAGATCATTGTAACATCCACATGGTTTTATTTTTCAGGATTGATTTGTATTGAGAAGTACAGTGATATTGGTTTGTATAGTTCTCACTGACATCAGGTCAGGAATTGCTTGTATATGTTATTCTAGAGGCATTCTGTAATTAAATTAAGAATACTTTTTGAATAATATGTAATAATGGTAATACCATGTCTTGATTTTAGAATAGATCAAGTACAGTCAACCTTCTCTTTTAAACCTAACGTGAGTAATGAGTAAGAAAACTCATTTAATTTTTATTTATAATGAACTAGGCTGAAAAGTCTCACAGAGACACATTGCGTAGTAAAAACATTGCTCAAAAGAAACTACTGAAATATTAAATGAATTAATTCCATAAATTTATTTGAATTCATCATGTAACAAATACTCTACTGTTAAAATGTGTTCAGTCTAAAAAAAATGAATACCTACCTGTACCATGAGTCATGTTTAAGTGCTGTTTCGCTGTGGTTAACAACTGAAGTAAGAGTTTGACTGCAGATATGTCAGTGGATTCATTTAATTCTGATTATGGGCTCTTCCTTCAATCAGCGGCCTTGCTCAAATGCCTTTGTGCAAGACTCTTAACTCCTGCCAGAGTTGCTGACCTTTCCCATGGTGCTTGGCGAGCCAAAGCATTTTCACTGTGGGTCATCAAGAATACAAAAAGTGCTAAGACACTTGTTGGCTTGAAATAAAACAGATTTTATAGTCAATTTTCCTCTCGAGAGCTGCTCGTTCTCCGTGAATGCTGCACAGTTTGCTTTCTGAAGATGCACACAGCGGAGGTAAACCAACCACAGTCCATTAATAGCTCTTCACAAAAGAACTGAGCTTTAAAGAGCATCATAATTCAGACTTTTTTTTTCTCCTGGGCGCAAACTTGTTGTCTTGGGTTTAGAATTGCTGCTTTTTCTGCATTTCTAAATGCCAACACCAGAGAGAGAAAGGTCTTAAAAATCTCACTGTTGGAAACTGCTATTATAACTGCAGAGAACAAAAAAAAAGCTGCCTTGTTAACCAGCAACTGACCCCTTTCCCTGTTTGCGTCCTCAGCTGGAGTATAACACACTTCAAAAGGCAGAGCTCTGAATAATGTTCATTCACACCCAGCAGCAGAGCATCGCTTATGAACATGGGAGGTGGGACTAATAAAAAAATGTGCTTTTATCATTCTTTTGTGATTTATTTCCATAATCGGCCTCACATATAACACTAAGTAATGAGCTATTTGACTAAGTATGAGCCTTTCGGTGATGTTTCCATGGCAACGGCCGCAATTCTTACAACAAAGTCGCACAATATTTAATTAATTCGTCACAGTGTCATTGATTCAAGGAGCAAAAAACATAATGACACCGTGGCCCCGGTGTACCAGTGAAAATATCACGGCCGTTTAGTGTTTTATTACTCCGTGACAAAGGCTTAATCAACGCTTTTATTGTTTCTGTTTACAAAGAGATTCTTCTTTATGATTCCTCACTTTCTCCTAACGTGCACCAATCAAACTCACGCACTCACATCGGGACCGTTAGTGTGAAAAGTGGAGGTGATTGCGATGCTAAATCGAGCTAACCTGGGTAAAATCGCTCTTCCATCTCTTCCAGCACTACAAAAATACCTCTTAAGCGAACCCACGGAACTAATGTCATCCTTCATTTGCACAGGAAAACCCATTTTGGCTCAAAAGACGAGGGCTCAAAATGCGCTGAAGCTTTGAATGCAACTGTTGGGATGAGTAAAATAGAAATTTGAAAATAATTTACAGCCTTTGGGCAAATGTGTGCAAATACATAATGCAATGCAAGATTGCATCAATATGTAAAAAGAGTATATCCAAACCACTATAACATACGCAAGCAGAGCAGAATATCATAAATCAATACAGATCTGTAGTAATTAGCAAAAATATAATGGTAAGAAGTGTTATACGCTGTAATATATACATAATATTATAATCTTATTAAGTGAATATAGACCAGGGTGTACCCCGCCTTTTGCCCAATGACAGCTGGATTTGAGGAGCTCATTTAATGGAATGAGACATACAGGCTCTCAGAAACCATAGCCTAGTCAGCCTAGCACGTTGTGACATCAAGCCCTCGTCTCTGCTGAATTCAGGTGGATTCTGACTCTCTTAACAGCTGGAGAGAGAGGTCTTTGTGGGCCTTGTTAGGATCAGAGTGGGCTGACTCTTCAGCAGGTAAATCATCCATCAATGATGCGGTTGCACATCAGGGTATTCTGTGTACCTTTATCCCTGCCGAACTGTTTCCAAATACCTTACTTTCTGTAGATTTAAATGGCTTTTTTAGAATTGCTATCCGTCGACTGTTTAATTGTGATACCTGCAAGAATGCAGCAGGCATGATGCGCACTGTTTGTCCTTTGGGTCACACTCCCAAACGATTTTTTTTACTCCACATAACGCAGTCACCTGTTCCAGCAGCCTTCTTTCCTTCGTCATTATTGTGAAAATGTGTCGGGGGGGGGTCTACGACTTAATGAAAATGTCTTCTAATACAGTCTATTATTTTCTTGGATATGTGGATATTATTACAGATGAATTTGTTTCGTAAAAATAATTCTACAGAGGAAATTAGAAAATAAGACCTGCAGGCACGCTTTGTAATTTAAATAGGTGAATTACCTTCTAACTCCAAAGATGCATTTTCTTCTTTATTACTGCTGTTGACGCCGGCAGAACAGCTAACAAAGCAGCGTGTCAGTAACTGAATGCTTTCTGTCAGTTTTATAAACCTTGATCACTACATGTTCAGCCGTTTTTTGTGTTTTTTTTGTTTGTTTGTTTGTTTGTTTTGTGGAGAGAGCAGACCTTTCTGACAGCTTGTCTCAACATTATGCTGGACACGGACGAGCAAGACAAAGGACAAACAGCAGGGGACGGTTTACATAAAAGAAACCAAAGGAAGCAGCGGATCTCATTTATTGTCATCTGCTGGGTGAAATCTTGAACGACGCTGAGGTGAAACAGATTGTTGGGACATTCCGTCAGCATTGTCCGTTTTCCAGCCCCTCCTAATGCTTCTGTTTCTGTCAGAAGTCTTTGCTTTCTCCACTTGAACTTTTGCATCTTCTTCCACCACCATGGCAGTTTTTTCAAAACCTCATTTTTTTTTTATTTAATTAAGCGCTATCCACATATAAAGTGATTTGCTGGTCGCCCATCCCTTTGGAGTTTACTCTTGGTCACTAGTTGCCATTCCAGGCTCTGCTTGCTTATGTAACCCTTTTTATACACAAATCAAGCATAACATTATGGCCACCTTCTTAATATTGTGTCTCCTTTGTGTCTCCAAAACAGATGTGTCTCATCAGAGAATGGACGTGGTCCTTCTGAGGGTGTCCTGTGGTGCCTGGTAACAGAATGTTGTTAGTGGAGGCCATGGGTCTACTATGTAACTCAACATAATAAATCATGGCTACACTTGTTATAAATGGTGGCCATCCTAGTTTGTAGGTATGTGGCAACCCACCGGTCCTCTTGAAAAAGATCTAGGAACAGCCAGTGCTGGTTTCATCCATCATATCCTTTGAAAAACAAAACAAAAAAAAACAACAACAATGGAATACAAGTGTTAAATATTAAAAACTCCCAACACGCTTCGGCAGTAAAAGAGCACTTACAAATGTGTTTTATGAAAACACAGTAAGGCCCACAGGAATGCTACTAATAGGCAAATTAAGCTCAAACTATTCTGGTGTTTATTACAGGCACCATGTCACGTCTTATGCATTTGCATATAGGCACTTGGGCTTTCGTGCACATTTATGCAAGTGAAACACTGAAACATTTATTAATAGAAAATATCAGAGAGCTCCATCTTATTAGAAGATTATATACGGTATCTCAGATTACCTTCTGAAACCATGGAACATGAATTAATGGCTCGATTAATGGTAGTTACCGCAAATGTAGAATGTTTCAAAGGACATGTTTAACATATATTGAGCTCCACCTCTTCCACCTACTAAATATAAATATGTGGCTGCTTAGCTATCATGTGTTGTGAAATCAGCTGATATTTTAGGGTTTATTATATCTGTTCCACACGCGCAGACACACATGCACATGGGGCTTGTCTGGCAGGAGTACAAAGGTGTTTTTGCAAATGCTTGATTTCCTAACTTTTGCAGTGTAATTCAACAGCAGCTGCTTGAGTTGTGACTTCCACTTGGACTGTGAATACACAAAAACACCCAGCAACCCACTGACACTCAGTGACACTCACAGATGAAGACACACAAACATAAGACACACTGCCTAAGAGGTGAGTGGAACCATACAGTACAGTACAGTACAGTACAGTGGGACATACTGTCCCTTCAAATACACATGTACATATACCAATGAACAGCCACATACCCTGCAGTCGCTAACGACTATAGGTCGATATAACACAGGCCAGGACACGCTCACATGTGCATGCATTCAACTATAGCTGTGTGTATACAGGTTAACTGGAGCACAGTAAGAGCTCTAGTCTCAGATTCTCTTGATTGGCTCGGTAGCCAATAAACTTTGTTACCAAGGAAACAGGTAGTGATAAGTTCTCTGGTTCAGTGTCACCTAAAGATCTCGGAGATATTTCCGTCTTTGTTGATGCATTGTTAAATGTGTGTATCTTGCTCACTCACCTGTACATATGTTTGTGTAATAATAATAATTTTAATAATAATAATTAGTGGTATTGGCCATGTATACTTGTGTATACATGGAATGTGATTTCTGCATTTATCCCATCCGTGAAATTAGTGAACACACAGGTGAAGCACACACTAACCCGGAGCAGTGAGCTGCCATGCTACAGCGGCGCTCGGGGAGCAGTGAGGGGTTAGGTGCCTTGCTCAAGGGCACTTCAGCCGCTTTCTACTGGTCGGGGGTTCAGCCACAAGCCCAAAGCACTAACCAGTAGGCCACGGCTGCCCCCGAATGTAAATATTGTCCATATGCTGTAAAACCAACCTGTACTGTACTGCTTATACGCCACACTATTTATGCCACGTGCACTTACTGCCTGTTGCACTTCTGGTTAGATGCTTAACTGCATTTCGTTGCTCTGTACATGTACATGTGTAATGACAAAGTTGGATCTAATCTAATCTAAATGAAGTTCAGCTATTATTCAGATATTTCATTCATTTTTCTTCCAATCCAAATGCCCCTGGTGAATGTCTAAATTTTCCTCTAGAGCCATCAAGATATTAATTTGATATTATTTGTTGGTTTTGAGTCAAACCTCTTAAATGGTGCACACATTCAGGAAAAACTGTAAAAGGGTGCTTGCCCAGCGCATTCTTTTGTACAATTATGTGGATGCACTAAATACCTGCAAAGCTAACAGCATTCTCATCAGTGACACCTTGCATTTAAAGCCAATTAGCTATTTTTACTTACGAACACTCAAAATTGAGAAAAATACACCTGCTAACCATCACAATAACAATATTAGCATTGCCACTGTGAGCATATGTTGACTTTTACTATATACATACTATTTATAAGCTCAAAGCATGAAAACATGCACAAATCGTTGTGAATTTACTGGCTACGTTTAGCTTATATGTGGGTTTTTTTGACGATGGTGTTATATTTGATGAGGATATGTCGGTTATTTCACACATGAAACAAGTACCCCGGACTGTCTTCTTTCACCTTCATAATATTGTCACAATTAGGAGAAAAACTAGTTCACGCATTTATGTCTTGGAGGCTGGATTACTGTAATTCATTACTGCTGTCCAAATAACTATTTAAAAAGCCTCCAACTGATTCAAAATGCTGGAGCAAGAGCATTGACAGGAATTAGCAAGAGAGATCATATTACTCAAGTTTTGGCTTCTCTTCATTGGCTTCCATAAAAATCTAGGATTTAAAATCCTCCTCCTTACCTACAAGGCCATCAAAGGCCTAGCTCCATCATATAAAGACCTCATTGTACCATATCATCTCAACAGATCACTTCCAAATCAAAGTGCAGGCTTACTTGTAGTTCCTAGAATGGCAGGTAGAGCTTTCAGCTACCATGCTCCTCACCTGGGCAATCAGCTCCCAGTAGGGTTCATGAGGCAGACACCCTCTCTACTTTTAGGTCAGGCTTAAGACATTGATTTTTGATCAAGCTTATAGTTAGGGCTGGACTGAACCATCCCTTAGTTATGCTGCTATAGGCCTAGGATGCAGGGCGACGATGCACTGAGCACTATTCTTCTCTATTACTAGTCATGCAATACTGTGCTACTATATAGCATGTTAACTGTTGTCCATCTTGGTTCATCGTTTAAAACTTGTTTTGCTACCTCCATGTTTCTGTCTCTCCTGATAACTCATCACCTGATGTTTATCCCACGTGTTGCACACAGGGTTTATGCAAACCAGACAGAAATAATTGGATCAAGCATCAGTTATGTGGTGCTACGATTTTCCTATTATCAAATTGAAAATCCCTTCTGTTCAGGGCAGTCAGTTGTGATTGTGGAGGTTATGTGAGACATTTTTATTGTGATTGTGACATAATTGCAATTACCAGTGAAATGCTAGCCTCCATCTAAACATAGCTAGCAGTCTACAGTTTTTTACAGTGCGAAATGTGCTGAGACTCCTGTTCATGATAAAGCTTTTGTATTGACCTGACATTTAAAGAAGCTGGCATAAGAACACTTAGGCACCGGGTAGACACCAGGTAGTCTTATAAAAAAGGCTGAGAAGTCAAGTACACGCACAAGAAGTCACACATACCCAACGTAACAAGCAACTCAGTCGCAAAGGTGTACATACAAAAACCATTACGTCTAAGCGAATATACATATGCATGCAAACCTCCACCCACCGGACCACGAACAAACACACACTCTCTGGCACACGGAGGCAGACACGGCGGCAGACAGTGACACATGCAGATGCAATCACAGACAGACGCTCTCGCACAAAGGCAACTCACACAGAGAGAGGGAACAGTCATGTCTGCTTTGTTTTGCCTCCTCTTCCGCCGAGGAGTGACATTTGGAGGGGCACGGCGGGGCGGGGCCGAGGCCAGGAGGTTTAGCGATGAAAACGTCAGGTGGGGGGAGAGGGGGGAAAAAAAGACAAAAAGAAAAAAGGGAAGTCAAGAGAAAAAGCTGTGTTAAGTTAGCAAACAGGCGATGTGGCACATACGCCCTGTGCTGCCACGCTGAGTACAAGAGAGGCCGAGCCAGCAAGACACCCAGAGATAAAGGAACAGAGAGAGACAGATGGAAGGAGAGGGGGAGGAACGGAGTGTAGTGAGTGATGCTAATGTAAGGTAGTAGTGAGAAAGCATAAAGTGGGTCACTTTAGCAGCAAAAGTAGCAGAAAAAAGGAAAGATAAGCAGAACATAGCAAACAGGTAGAGTGAAGCTAACTCATCCAGTGCTAGAATATGCTCTGAAAACTATAGGGAGAAAAACAGCGGAGAGGTAGAACTAAAACTTACAGATATGGTTACAGATACCTCAACCTGTTCGGTGTGTAAAACCCAAAGCTAGTTGTCCCCTTCATAGCAGATGTCGGTGCAGCAGTTTACAGCTTATGTAAACAGTATGAGCACTGTGCTTGTTTACGACACACACCAGGGGCATTTTGACACATGTCAAAGTGCAGGAGAACAGCACCGTCTATTTCCTCGTGTCACCACATGGCAGCTCCTCAGCAAATCTGCCTTCACCCCTGATTGGAAGGCCCCCCACGTGTGTGACACAGATGTAGGTGGAACGCCTCAAACAGCAAAGTGACAAAATCAGCATGTTGTAGTTACAAGTGTGGAGATGGTAGAAGGGTGCACAGTGCATTTGACTGTAGGGTGTAGTTAATGTTGTAATAATGTTTTCATTAATGTATCACAGTCAAAGCAGGTCCTATTTGATTGACATGCCGCACTGCCGCATTTCTACAGTAACCCATAACAGATGGACCAAACGGTGACTTTGAAGAGGGTGCCTTCCATGTGTAATTTAAACAAAGTTGTCTTCTCTTATGGTTATTATGAAGATGGAGAAATTAGATACAGAGACCAAAACTGTTGCAGCGTGTTTATTTCTACTGTAAATGTTTTTAATTTCAAGGTCTGTCAGTGTTGGAGCCAGCCTCAAGTGGTCATTTGAGGAACTGCAGCTTTTGGCACATCCGCACTGGCTTCATTTTTAGCTCCAGAGCTTGCAGCATGGTACAGATATATATTTGTATAGTCCAAAACTATTCTTTTCAGATGAAAATTTTGTGTTTTTTTTTTCCTTTTGCAATCTGCAATCTCGCCAATATATGTCAATAAACCCTGCACACTGCTCTGTTAAAACGTATAACTGCAGTTGCTATGCAGGTATAAGATTGAATGAATTAAATTAAATTAAATACATGCATACTGCCAAGTTAGTAGTGCATATTACTGATTAACGATCATAATTCTACCATTTGCAGTATCATCCAGTATCAATATTGTGTATGTAACCCATTTTCATTCACTTCAACAGAAAAGTGGTTTACTAACACATGATTATGGGATCTCAAATCCTCAAGAGCAATGGTGAATTTATTCTACATAAGATATAAAAGGTAAACTGTAACCTTTTAATGAAATGATGCAAATTTTAATACCATGTTGCATGATAAAAGTCCCTTTATCATGCAAGTGTATTACACTTTGTAATACATAGTACGGAAAAAAAACATTACCGTGAGATAACATAAAATTACGAGTCATTTGCACGGGTGCTGCATTATTATTATTGACCAGATTTATAGGATGACTTCTCATTTACAAAAAATACACATCCTGACAACATGGCTCGTGGTTAGATGAGTTTTTTTTTATTATTATTTTTTTTTTTACTTTGCAAGAACTGAGAAGTCTCCTGGCTGCTGCTTCCTGAATTATGTCTTAAGAGTGTATTCATATCAAGTATGTTTGGAGCAATGTATTCAAACTCTGTAGGTGGATGTCAACATTGCCTTGCCTGCAGTTATTGCATCTTGGAAAGCGCTGCGTAATAAAATATAGCATGGCGACCTGGAAGTCAAGGTGAAAGTCTTTGCTATATCTTAGTTTACAGTGCAGTCACGAGATGCTTGTGTTGAGCTACTTCCTCACGTGCTCCTGTTTACTGAAGGAACAACAAAAGTACATAACAAAGTCGCTCATAAAACTATATAATCAATCCACCCTTAAATTGATTCATAGTTTTATGAGGTGGTGCCAAAGTCCCATGCAATGGTTTATCAATTTACATTTGTTTACATTAGAAGTATATTCCCTTATACCCTAAACCAGACTCGTGGAAGTCTTGCTTTTATTACAGATTATCAGTCCTGACAAACCAAGATGTTGAGATCGGTCGACAGGTTGCATCTTGAGGGGCTGATGAAGAGGCTGACCATACACCACCTCAGCTAATTATGCATGGAACACGTTCAGAATGGAGTTGTTGTTGTTGTTTTTTGTTTTTTTTTAAGGTGCCCTCATCACACCCTCCGCTTCTGGCTTTTCCAGGTATCGTAGGTAACCATCTGAACATTGCTAGCATTGTAATAAGGAGCGTTATAGAAGTTGTTGCGTGTGTGCACAGTTTTCTATCCTATAAGCACTAGAAGGACATACTGTATATTAGTCAAAGTATTTTGAAACTGCCATTCCTCTTTAACTCTTTTAATGCATCTGTTCCTTATTACCTGTGCTGTGGTGGTGTGGTGAAGATGGCAGTGGTGATGGAGAGTTCAACCTCACCCCAGTTTGCACCGACTCGAGTGCTGTTGAGCTATTAGCTCAGGGAGAAAAGCCAAAGTCAGAAGAAAGCAAGGAAGATGTTTTCATGCGCCAAATTCACTATTAAAATTTGATCAGCTGGACCTGAATTCTTACTTAGAATAGAACTGGTTGGCTTTATTTGGTATGGCATATTCCACATGCAAGTTAAGGTTATTTACAATTGCATGACCAATTAGATGCTCAGTTAGGATCGTTCAGTTACCACAGTGGACCATGCTGCTCTTTGACCTCAAAGACATTCATCCCCTAAGGTTATTTTAGAACCTAGTCATATCTGGTTCTCATAGCCTTTTACTGTAGACTACTTCAATCACATGTATTTTATGTATGAGGAGAAGAATGTCAGTCTGAACCTCTTCTATTTTGCTTTTTGACCCTATTAATAGGTGTGACTGAAGCTTTGATAGCTAGACAGTATATGGTATTATGGCTACAACAATTTACAAAACAGGCCAAAAATATATATATATATATATATATATATATATATATACAGATCTCTGATAGGTTTCCTTAAGGTTGGTTTTGAAGCTCAGTATGGTGGCTTCGGCCGTCGCCATCTTGTCACCACTTCCTCTGACGCTCGCCTAAATAAAAACAAATGGTAGCATGGAGTGTGACTGAAGCTGAGGTACACCACTCCATATCAATTACCATGCCCCTAACTGTGCATCATTTTAAGCCTTGACATTATTTAAACAGGCTGAATCACTGTATGTGGAAATTCTTCTGTTACAGTTATTATGAAGATGGAGAATTTAGATATAGAGACCAAAAAGTGTTTCTACTGTAAATGTTTTTAATTCAGAGGTCTGTTGGAATTGACCTGAGTCGGCCTCAAGTTGTTGTCTGAGGTACTGCAGGTTGGTACATCTGCATTGGCTTCATTTTTGACTTATTACGGACGTATAATACAAAACTATTCTTTTCAAATGAAATAGGATTTGGATATAGTTATCCTTAAGTACACACACATCTAGGCGCGGGGGGCCTTCCAGGACACATTGGTATGCTGTGTCATGTGTGGTGGTTTCTATTTTGAGCAGGTCTAACTTCATTGTAGGTAAAATGACAGCTGCAGTGTGTTGATATGAGGGATGGTCTGGATGTGAGGCTGCACAGCGCTAGCACACTGAATTACAATCAGGATCACCGCGCGGCCCGGTAACATGCGCAGGGAATGGTCCTTGTTAACACGGAGCAATGAAACAGCAAGTGACAAGTGCAGCAACAAACACGGGCTAATATAAGACCACGCAAGAGCTGCCACATATGAATGGACTGAACGCAGTAACAGCCCATCAAGGAATTCTTAAAAGAGGCACATCAAATATTCGATTTTCTCGTCTGATCCCGCTCTACTTTATCTCGGTTTAGGTTTGTAAATTGAACATAGAAATGACAGAAACTGAAAAGGTCAGGGAATGAGTGAAATCTCAAATGGCATATAAAAGCACAGAACGTCTAATAAAATCTGTCCCTTTCTCCTTTCGCGTCAGCGCAGTTATTCCAAACTATATTAGCCTGTTATGTTATTTCTCTCCTCTCTGTTCTCCCCATTTCTTTTACTTCTCTATTTCCCCCTCTTCTTCAAGGGATCCTCCTTTTTCCTTTGTCTCGCAAGCCTTTTCTATCTGTCTTTAACTCTCGCTGTTTTCTTTGCTGTCGCTTTTTTCCTCTCTCTGACTTTCTGTCCCTTTTTCTTCTCGGCCTCCTCCCATCTCTTTCCGCTGTATAACCCTTAATGTTTGGGCCTGTCAGAGGCGGCCCACAGAGAACCAATTAGTTGTAGGTTTTTCTGCTTTGCTGCTGAGACACTTCTGCAACATGTGCACTTTCTCTCGGACAAAGTGTTTCTGTGTCTATTAATATTAAAATCAGTGAAAGGAGCTGGTTTGTCTGTGTCTAATGGATTAAGAGTCTCTCTTTGATTGCTCAGAAATCTGAAGCAATGTTGCGCTCAATGGGATGACCAGGAAGAGTGGAAAACTGGAGGGGTTTATGTTGAATGCCAAGAAATATCAGTTGGGTCTGTTCATCGTTTTATCTGAAAGCTTTTCGTACTTAGCTTTTCAGAACATGCTTCAGATTGATCTTTCCCGTTTTGTTACTACTTTTACTGAACTAAGGCAGAGGATAACAGACAGACCAAACTTTGCCAGAAGTGCTGGATCATATCGGAATTTTAATACTCTACCATTGGTATTTCAACTGATGATCCACATGCACGCAATCGGATAGCCCTACAACCAGTCAGAGGAGAGCTTTTTGTTCATTATTTGAACAGATTTTACTCTCAGCGTCTTTTACAACAGATACAATTGTAGGCTTCTACCCAGTGGCCCCCACATGACATGCCTACATTGCTGTCACCACTTAATGGCCACCCAAACGATTTGATCGGCCGGGCATGTCTTTGCCAGAGCATTATCAGTTCCCATGGGAGTGGTTCCAGGCCAACTTTCTGCCACCGAAAATGTGTAGGTGGAGGCATGGGCGTGGTAGTGGAGGTAAAGGGAACCTGACTACCAAAGGCCAGAGTAGGGAGAGGGTCCATGAAAATTTTATTTTGCTTTGTGCACTGGCATGCAGTGTACAGGGCCCAGAATTTGGTGCTACGCCCCTGGGTGGGGGACCTGGGACTGCTTTTGAGGCTAGGTCAAGTCATTGTGTTTCTACGATATGAAACAATGCTGTGTTATTGTTGATGGAACTATTCCCTCAACGACGCATAAAATAGGATTTGTTATCCTATTTGCAAAGAGTAACAAGTCCCTCCTTTGTGATTCACTGCTAAATACAATGATCTTGAAGAAGACTTTACTGACAACACTGAACAACTCGTTGCTTAGCTACCTCCATGTTTCTGTCCTTCCTGGACACCTTAACATTAAGGTTTACGATACATGAGGCACATGAAGCAAAGGTTTACACTACCTGTCTCATTCTGACTGAGAATTCCTTCTTATCAGGCCGGGCTGTTCTGGCTGAGGCAGTTACATGAGGTATTTGATTATGATTTTTCGTGCAATACTGGTATCCATGTACAGCAGCCAGTGTTTATTTAGTTGATGGATCTGGGTTTCAAATTTGTGACAACTGAACCACGTCACACTGTGCACAGTAAAGAGATTTATTCACATATGCAAGGAGAACATCACACAAGTGATAGAAACAGCGGGGAGTTCACCTATTAGGACACTTCTTGAATAAACACACACCAAAAAGCACACGCGTCCCCCCTCTTTTGAGAACTGGGTCTCTGCACTTTGAATTTGTTTCCAAATGGACTGAAACCAAAGCATGTTAGACACACCAGGATGCTCTGCAGTGCAGCAGGCTAAGACACATGCCGCACTCAAGATGTTGTGAGTTTGACTCCAGGTTTTGGCGTTTGTCAGCCAACTCGTCTCATCTTTGCGCTTCCCCAAACTCCCTTTCTCCCTTTCTCTTTTCTCCCCGTACGTCCTATTTCTTCCCCCCACATTTTCTCTTTCATTTCAGAATGCTTCACTGGCTCGCGTTTTGTCTTCCGCTGCCAGAGCCCCTTGTCTGACATTGCCTCTCTAACCCTCCGTGTGTGTGTTAAACCACAATCCTTTTAATCCCACTAGTAATGGTGTGTATTGGGAGAGGTATCAGACATGACCACTGGGGTTGGTTCTTTGGCCGAGTTATAACCATGAAAAACAAGGATTCAGCACATGTCCAAGAGCTTTTCACAGCCTACCGTGGGAAATCCTCGGTTTCTAATTAGACACGAATGGACAACATTCATATCGGCTTCACATTTACTCGTCACTAGTTCACGAAAATATAAAAGGATTAAAAGGATTCTACCTGTTTTTATATCAGCTGAGAGTTTGCCTGCTGTCGACCTACATCTGGAAGAGATATCCATCTCTTGTAGGGCATATTTGACAAGAGAACCTATATTTTGTCAACACTACAGATCTGAGGTTATCATCCACATTTATCTGGTTCTGCTTCACAGGCTTCAGACAGATACAGTATATCCTGGAGAGGTTGCACTGACCTTTCTCCCAGAAAAGACGCGCTTTAATGTTTTTAAAGTGGAAGCTAAGAGGCATGTGTAGAGGTAAATATGGCATCTTTCATACGATGTGAGCACACAGCTTCTGAAAGGTATTTACTTACCGTATTTATCTCCAGCCTTGGCCATCCACCTACCCACTGTTGTTTAGATAAATATCTGCAGGATAAACTATCTGTAGTGTACGTAATGTTTATTTTTGATGCTTGAAGTTAGAGGGTCACACACACAATTTGTCTATAGAGTTCCATTGTTGAGCAAGCCCACATGAATAAATGAGCCACACTTAGTGCACCCCGTGATTTTCTTTCTTCAGTCCCATTACCTGTTGGTGATGTCGAGTTAACACACACTAGTGCTGATGCAGTAAATGCTAAAGCACCAAGCTGTTGCAGGAAGCTGGAGACATGCATTTATTCACCCCATGAAGTGTCACATTTTCTAAAAGCTCCACTATCCCCAGAGTTAAAGAGTATGGCCGAGCTTTTTTATTTTAATTTACAAAATGGAACTGGGAACCATATCCTTAAGAGTTACGGCTCATGACGGGCTTTGTGCTCCGTTCCACACGTAGAGTATCGGGAAGTACGGGAAAATACAGAGCTGCTTTGTTTTTTTGCACATTACTGCAGGCACTGGCTTTCACATCAGAGATGCGCTGCAAATCAAAGACTCCATTTACTTATTAAAGTTTGTTCTGACCCTCAGCTACTCTGGCAGTCCCTGGCTGGTAACAAAGCGATGCAAAACCGCAGCGGCGAGAACAAAAAGAGGCAACCAAGCAACAAGGTCTTTCTAAACTGAAGCTTAAGGCTGTGGCACATCAAGCCGATGGGAAGTTGGGACCATCTGGGACCCTAGTTTTTCACTGTTGCTACCACTCTTGTCAGAGGCTTTTCAGCCAGTGTGGAGTGTGACAGAGCACTCTGATTGGCTGATAAGTTTAGCAAATCAGTGCACGAGGAAAGAAACAAAACTGATAGATGCTCAAAGGGCACACAGAAGGGTCTTGTCGTTTTTCATCCTCCCACCTAATAGCTCTTTTGTGAATGATGCTTTCCTTTCACGTAGCATTGCGGTGTCTTCATGTGCAATCTTTTGGGGTGACATCATAGTCAGTCAGTGTTGCAGGTAGTTAGTTGATTTTTGGTGTGGCTGTACCTTTAAAGAGAGTCTTCTTTCATTCATTTTGTGTAACCGCTTGCCCTCCGGAGGGTCGCTAGGGTGGCTGGAGCCTATCACAGCTGTCTCTGGGCGAAAGGTGGGGTACAACCTGGACAGGTCTCCAGTCTATCGCAGGACTAACACAGAGAGACATTAACACTTACACCTATGGCCAGTTTAAAATCATCAGTGAATATAACCAGCATGTTATTGGACAGTGAGAGGAAGCCGGAGAGAACCCACGCAGGGAGAACATGAAAACTAAAGGGCCCAGTTGGCCTGGATTAGAATCTTCTTTCTTTGAGGCATCAGTGCTAGCCACCACACCACTGAGCTGCCCTTAAAGATAGCAATTCCACTTTAAACATTTAAGAACCTATTCTGATATTTCACTCCGTGAGTATGCAAGTAAGTTTACTGGAAGTTAGAAAGTTCATTTCTTTTGCTTTCAGGGCAGCTGAGTATTTATTGCCCACATTAGGCAATTTGTATGGTAGGTGCAATGTTTCCAGTCAATACTCTATGTAGGTGGGTTGTTAAAGTGAGAGCTAGGAGGTGTTTTTCTTGCTGTGAGGTCAATATCTTTAGGGTGTATTTTAAAGATCCCTGCTACTTCTGTGCTCGAGCAAGCCAGACGTAAGTCTCAATAGTTTATAGTTAAGGAGAGAAAGCTCCAACCAGCACATATCAGATGCCATTTGTACTTTGGAAAGGTCCGTGTGCCCCACTCACTGTTAGGCAAAGAAAGTTTGACTTGTTTCTACAAAGCGCTGACATTATGAAGGTGAGTTAACCTTTTACACTGCTCTACCCCCGGGATGCAAACACTAGAAAACTGAGAGAAACTTTCCGGGACTGCAAGTGAAATGTACCTGAATATAAACTCACGATTTATGTATGTATTGACAACAGGGTCAACTTTTAAGAGAGTAAAAACAGTCCAGGAACACTGCAAAGAAGAACCTGCTTAACTGAGGACTGACAGTGTTGCCAGCCACTCATTCGTTTTCTGTATCCGCTTGTCCCCTGGAGGGTCAGGTAGGCGAGGTACACCCTGGACACATCGCCAGTCCATTTTTTCCCACAGAATTGCAGCCATATGGCCACATGACTATATAGTTCTAGCAAAACTAAAAACAGAAATCTCGCTAATTAATACTAAGTTATTATTTTAATACGCACCAAGTCTGGGCCGCCCCTAGAACGAAGCAGTGTCTATACATATATTTATTAAGTAGGTAGTTGGTGACAGATTTCAACATGGCAGGCCAGTAATTGCCCCGTTAACAAAGAGACAGTATTTAAATGAACTGTCAAAGCGTTTGAGTGGCAGTGGGAAGGCTTCCTCGTTTAGTAGGAGTAATGTGGCCGTGGCTTACAGCCTAAGAGGTGATGGAGCACTGAGGAGGACGGAGCCAGCGGTGCCGTGGTCGGTTAATGAGGCACACCTGCACCTAACTGAATCGCTCCGTCCCCAGAAATGCTGCGGGAGGAGGCCCGGGCTGTCGGCTGCAGCTGCGCCGTCACACGTTAAAAAGCCGCTCTAGGCTTGTTGAATTGTTGCCTTCAACATTTGGGGTTTTAATTAAGATACAAGCTGAGTTTTCCTTTACACATTCTCTCTACTGTAGGTGAGCTGGGAGGTTTATTTGATTTTATTTACTTTTTTTTTTTTTCAAAAGCAATGCATGAATGATGGCATCTCTCCTGGGGGGAAGTTCTGCATCAAGCTCACCTTGCTCCAGCAACACATTCATTTGATTCTGACAGATTGTCGTCACCAGCCGCTGCTTTTTCTCCCCTACCAGCACGCTCTTCCCCGGCTCGCTCTACTGAGGATGTGTCCAGCAGATATTATGTGGCCACATCTATTCTGGATGTCTCTGAGGGGTCAGCTGCTACGTTTGCAGGGGCACTGGTATTACACTTATAATATGAAAAATGAGCCAATTACGACAGACTAGCCCAACGCGTGGTGTGCTGTAAACCTTTGATAATCCGCTAAAATATTAGCTCATAATAACCATGTAAACGCTTGATCTGGTCGTTTCTGTTAGCTTGGAACGAATCTGTTATTTCTGAGCATGATTGCTCCCACGCGGCGTTAACACCAAGCGGCGTGACTAGTTTCCAGGGGGCACAGAAACATGGAGGCAGCAAAACCTGTCGAAAAGATTCTAGCTTCAGCTTCTATTGAATGAATTCAGCTTCTTTTTCTTCTGACCCATTTGATGCCCTGTAGTGAGCTGCAGTTATACTCTGATTGATGTTTCAGAATTTCCTTTTATTTTGTGCTTCTTTTGCAATCTCTAATGAGTGTTTTTTTGATATACCATGACATATTGTCCATTTTCTGTGTATATAGTGTGTGTTTGTAGGTGGTAAGTAAGAGATAGCAAAACAGAATTTGTGTTGAGGACAAGTGGCAGTGGGTGGGTTATTCAAAAAGTTGTAACACTGTGCTACATATGAATATAGTGCATTTGTTATGGGATTAAAATCAACATGAGAAGAAAGAGAACTACTTTCGTATGTAAATACTTCACATGTGGAGACAGGTCTATGTTGGCTGCATGCATCAGAACCAATAAGCTGTCTTTGTGTAGAGTGTCACATGTGATTCATGTGACTGGAGGTGGTTTGAGCGTTACGTGGTCTCTGTGAGTCACTGTGAGGAAAAACAACGTCAGCCCGTATACTTGAAATGTTATGCATGCAAGCTGTCACTGGCTGAGTCATAATCTGTTAATTTGTCACAAACATCCACGTTTGAAGGCTCTTCACTGTGTGGATTTCTTCTTCTTCTTCTTCTGTGAGTGTTTTCTGTGCGTGAGGCACAAGGCCACGTACCCCCGGGAGACGTGAGAGATACAACCAGACAATGACGCTCGCTTTCGAACAAGTTAACTGAGATGAAATGATTGTTGACCGTAGCATTATATTATGCTCACTGGCAGTGATTTCTATGTGTGTGTCTGTGTGTGCAATTAGTTAACTATGGTAAATGACTGTTAAATGAAGAAGTAAACCACTGACTCTCCCTGTTGCACTCATGGGTGTAACCAAACAGTAAAGGATTTATATATTTTTTTTTTGTTCCACCTGTAATTGCATTTTTGCCTCGAGGTCAGAATGGTGGTTCAGTGGTTAGCACTCACTTCACAGCATGAAGGTTTTGGTGTGAACCCGTGGGCAGGCAGTGACCTTTTTGTGCGGTTTGCATCTTCATCCTGAGCCTGTGCAGGTTTCTCCAGGTGCTCTGGCTTCCTCCCACAGTCCAAAGACATGCTGTGCATGTTATGTGAACTGGTGATTCTAAATTGGCCAGAAGTTTCCATCTTAATGAAAATGGTTATTTTTTTCTTTTTGTGTTAGCTGATTAGACTGCTGACCTTTTTAGGTTGTCTTGCCCACTATCAGCAGTGTTAGTCTGGAAAATGGATGCAGGATGATTTTGTTTTAAATTATGTTTCACACCGTGCTATTTGAAATACACAGATCCAATGACGGTCAGTAAGTTGCTGTTCTGCAGTTCTGTGGACCTGTCCTCCATAACCAATAAGAAACATTTCTTAACTTTCATTCTGAGAATCATGCTACAGTACATTTTACTGCACTTCTGTGGTTCTCCCAGTAATACATACCATAATATGCCGTAAACAATAAGGTCAGACAGGAAGAAGATACAACAGAAGTTACAAGTCTGCACTGGCAGTGACTATACACCAGTCTGCATCCTGCTGGGGTGGGGGTGCCTGGTGTGCTACATGTCTAAGTAACAATCCCAATGAATGCCAGGTCCAAAAGTTTCCAAAAGTTTCCCAGCAGACCTTTGTTGTTACAATGTTATTTACTTCTTCTTTCATTGGTTTTAATGTTGTGGCCAATCGGTGTATACACACAACACGAGAATGGGTGAACCAAATACTGGTAATGACTGCTTAATGGGTCACTATGTCAGCTATTGAAAATGAAATGTATTGTAGTTTGTTGCCTTACTTCTAGTGTGAGTGCACATTCAGAAGAACCCCTGTGCATAGCATGTTACACATACCAGATATTAGTAGCTTAGAGTTCTAAGGGTGGACATACTGTAGATGAACAGACTTGACAAGAGCTCATGGACGTTCAGTGATAATAAGTGATACCTAAGTGTCTAAGGGCCTGTTTAGACCTTGCATTAAGATCCGACCTGGGTGATCTGATCTCTGACCACATCTGGAGGTGGTCTGTGACTGTTAAAGACCACCTATACTCAGCAGGGGTGCTTCTGCATCAGCAGAGTTTTGCCTTACTCATGTAGAAAAAGACAACATATAGCCGCTATTAGAAATGATCACGTGATCAAGTGATGCATTCAGTACAATTACTTTTGTCAGATATAGTAGCTTAGAGATTCTTTTTTCAGTGCAGTGCTCAACAATGCTCAACTAATCATCTTTTCCTTCTTTTATTAACATTAAAAAAAAACAGAAACACAGAAACAGTTGGGTAGGAATAAATAAATGGTAAATGCTCTAATGGATCCTACTTAGCAAAAGCTGTTGTTCACCATCTATGACAATGTTGTTTTTCTACAGTTGTCAACCCAACATGCATATTTCTTTTGTTCCTGTGTTTATTTCTCTAACCCCTGCCAAAATGCCCTTGAGCACTGTCGAGACCACGACAGGCCCCGCCGTGGACAGTAGTGTGACTTTCCTTCATTTCTTAGTCATGAGCGTGTGCGGAGAAAGTAAGTGGAGAAACGAGGCCTGGCTGATTAGAGGTAAAAGAAAAGTAATGAATAAATATTAATTCAGCCACAAAGACAAACATATAAATTGCTTTTGGTCTGACTCGCATACATATCAGCCGCTCCCGCCGCGATGCGAGCAGGTGAGCATGATAAATAGAAGACGTTTTAATAACAAAGATATTGCCTTTAATTCAAAATGTTAAGCGCGGAGTCATTTGTCAGAGACAGAGCTAATGATCTGTTTATAATGGAAATAAAAACATAAACACGGAAAGTCAGGGAGACGGAAGGTAAGGGAAGGGAGGGAAGTGAGAGGAAGGCAAATAGGGGAAAGAAAAGGAGGGGGAAATGCGAGAAAACCTGAGAATGTTCCCTCAAAATGGAGATCAGGAAGGAAACCAACCAGTGATTAGGGGAAAAAAATAACATGTCAGGATATTTTGATACAAAGAGTGAATCCAAAAAAAAAAAAGACGCGGAGACAAAAAGAGACAGCGACAAGAGGATTTGCATTCAGGCTCTGTCAGACTCTTCTTTCAGCTTATTAATTAAAGCTCATCCTGATTGTTCTAAAAATGAACCAGCCAGTCGGCAGACAGCGTCACACGTCATTAAGTCCCTGATTACATCTACAGCAAGTCTACTGCTTTAAAAAAAACACAAATGATTACAGCTGCAGCTATTAAATAAGGCAGAAATCATTACATGTCCTGTCAAGTCAACAGCTATTAAATAGGCCTGAAAAAACAATGACAGCGATGCTGATTTGCTCTCTGATATCGCAGCCGCATGGAAGAAAATGAGAGCGACTTAGTGGGAGGGAAGGAAGGAGGATGGAGGGTATGAAGCAATGTACCACAAAAGAGACAGAAGTGTGAGAAGTGAGAAAATCTAAGGCCTAACAGGCCAACAAAGTGGCTTAGACAATTAGCTTTCCATGAATTCCAGACATCTGCGAGTGTCTTATATTCTCTATTTCCACAGCATGAAATGAGAGCAGAAACGTGGATATCTCCGAGCCAGCACTTGCCCGCTAATTAAGCGGCACAGACCGAGCTCCGGAGTGCTTTTCTCCCATATGCCATCTTTGTTTCTTGGAGGCTTTGGAAACAAATGCGCTCTCTGTAGCTCGTTATTCAAGAGAGAGAATTCATTCATGAAGCTGTTCAAGAAAAAAAAACCAACAAACCAAAAAGAGGTTTGAGAAAACAACAATACATGAGGCCTTTGGTTCGTCTTTTTTTTCTTTTTAAAATTTCAGATTCTCCTCCCGGACCCAGACATCGTTGTTACTTGTTTCTTGTTACACATTAGGCTGCAGGAGGATCCTAGAACTATGAGCTACTGGGATTACATCGAAAAACATGAAAACATGAGTAATATTTAATCATCTGAAAAACTCGACACCACCGGCCATGAATGCAAAACATATTTCATTCACCAGCATTTGTTAAAAAAATAAAAAAAAAAATAACATCTGTTTGAAGTGGTTTTTGCTGTTTTTTGTTTGTTTGTTTGTTTTTTTAAACTGTTAAAGCTCAGGACACACTACAAGATTTTAGCCCACAATTCCCTGCTGGGCAAAGTCTGCACCCGTCTGCACTAATTGGGGACTGTCATGGGTAGTTGGCACAAAACTTGGCTGTCAGTGTATGAGGGGGTGAAGAGGTGAATCTGCAATCTGCAAGTGCGTGAGGGGAACAGACCTGACCTCCGTCGTAGGCATTCAGGCGGGTTTGAATCTTTTTTTTTTTTTTTTTTTTCCAAACCTGGATGTAATCTGGTAGTATGAACCGATTACTGACCCAGCTGCAAACACGTGTTGTCAGTAACCAATGATGAAGAGAGGGACACAGGAAGTAGTGTTTCAAGAGTAAGAAATGAATCAAGTTGTGGCAGGAGCATGAGTGCCAGTATGACGTCGGTTGTAGTGCACACACACAAGATTTGGCATATGATACGTTCAGTCAGCTTTAGTTGGTTTGACAAATCATGTCGTCTATGATCCCTCATCAGGTGAAGTTAAAGAGTCTGATCCCCAGTCTTTCAGTCTTCATACAAAAATCTGCTGAAGCTAGTCTGTTAGTGTGAACTTATAGTCTTCAAAATCTGTAAAGACTTGAATGTTGGCCCTGCATGTCCTTGGCGTCTTCTCTGTACTACTATTGGTTTTACACAGTCATTTCAGTCATTTTCTATACCCATTTAGTCCTGTTAGGGGTCACAGGGGTCTGCTGGAGCCTGTCCCAGCTGTCATTGGGCGAGAGGCAGGGGTACACCCTGGACAGGTCCATCGCAGGGCCAACATTCACACTCTTATGCACACCTAAGGGCAATTTTTAGAATCCCCAATTAACCTAATGAGCATGTCTTTGGATGGTGGGAGGAAGCCGGAGTACCCAGAGAGAACCCACGCAGACACAGGGAGAACATGCAAACTACACACAGAAAGGCCAGCCGGCCCATGGATTCGAACCGGTGACCTTCTTGCTGTGAAGCATCAGTGCTAACCACATTACATGATTTTTTATTTATTTTTATTTTTTTTTGGGGGGGGGGGGGGGGGGGCTGATTTCAGGTCATCTGAGTTTACTGCACACTTTAAACAGATAGAAAGTGACCTGTACAAGGGAAAACTCAAGACATGGACCCTGATCAAGTCCCAGGTGTGCATTGAAACAGCCAGCATGGGCAATGTTACTGCAGTATCCTGATTATCGTGCCCGTGTCCTTATTCGTATCATTATTTAGAAAACGCTGGATTGTGTAAATCATATAAAGTGATCGCTAAACAAGCCTCATCAGTTTCCTGGGGGATCTCACCGCTCCGTTTTCTCGTGCCTGCTTCTTGAATCAGAATCAGAATCAGAATCAGAATCAGAAAGGACTTTATTGCCAAGCATGTTTGTGCATACAAGGAATTTGCCTTGGTGTTGGTACGCATAAAACAAAATAAAATAGAATAAAATAAAATAAATATAGAAACTATATTTAAAATACAAAAAATACAAAATATATACACAGTATATATATATATTGCAGTATTGCAGTATTCCACATGTGCCGTTTTGCTGGATCTTTGGGAATCCTATAAAATGATTTCCCATTTGCTTGTCCCTGACTATTGTGGCATCCTGGGACACAACAGCTGTCAACCATTTTTGGATGTAACTGGTACAAAGACAAGTTAGTCAGCTGCTCGCAGTTGTCAACTGAGTAGTAATTCGAAAAGCGCCCTTTCCTGCCAATATGGCAATGTTGTGATTGAGTGACGACAGCTACCGTCAGCTACCAGAGCTCTATACCGCCACACTCACTGGACACTACACAGACTAGTTATTCTGTCTAATCTAAGCAACTAATTGCATTTTCATGTTATTGGACTATTTCAAATCTTTGCTCCAAACTCACTTGATCATTTTTTAATAAAATATAACCAGCGTGTTTGTGCAGTCACATTAGTTGTGGTACATTTTATTTCCATGTATGAAGTTCCCAAATGATGGGTTTTCAAGGGTGCAGAGAGGCCTGGTGTAGCATTTTAATCAAATGCCAAATGTTGTTCAGAGACATTGTTATGCACTGTTGCTGTAATGAAAACACCACTTTATAAATGGCACTCCAATTCAGTCATGATTAATCATGATTTCGTGATTAATGCCCAATGCAAGTCATTTCATCATGGCACTTGATAAAAAATGACACTTAGGGTTAGGACAGGCAATCCCCCATCAACAATACACAGTGTGAACTATCCCACTAAGAACAAAAATGCAATTTCTAGAGGCTGTGAGCACCACAACCAATATTCCACCCTCATCCACTGTATTGCTGTTTCAGCATTAATCACAGAACCACAAAACTTTTGTAATCCAACCAAGACCAGTGTTTTCATCCCTTTAATACTTCACAGTAAGGAGTCACTATGAGGGCAACAATGCCGAATTCACCTCACACAGTCATCGGGAGGTCCTTTGCTATCAACAATGAGTCAGCAGCTATTGCTAAGTTATATACAATAACAAACAAATGGAGACAATATCCATTTGTGGGATTAAAAGTGTCAGTTTGTCCCAGAGGAGCAAGCTTATTGCCGAGCCCTGCAGTGGAAATGAATCCAAAAGTTTCTCTCTGTCAGTAAACTTTGTTCTGAGTTATGGTGCACTGAGGGTTGCAAGTGTTGAAGGTCAAAGTGGCTCTGTGTCTTGGTTGTACTGTAATTCACATGGCCAGGAATGTGTCTGGAATGTGTGTGTGTGTGTGTGTGTGTTAGAGAGAGAGAGGGGAGGACAGTGTGTCAGAGGTAGAAGCCTGTCACACAGCAACCAATAAATGGAAACTTTGATGGCTCAGACCACAGGAGACACACACACAGGACTTCAAAGGTGCTCAGCCTGACGCTGCCCACACTCCCGAGTGTGCGTGTGTGTGTGTGTTGAGAAGAGGTGAAGCATTACAGAAGGGAAGGGAAGAAGGGTTAGAAATAGTGGGATGAGAGAAAAAGAGACAGAGGTCTGGGATGGGAGTCTGAACCTCGGCCACCGCTGACAACAGGGAGAACGTGTCCACAGTGAGATTTTTTTTTGCAGCATCTGAAGATCATTTGAGAAATAAATGTAAAGGGACAGGATATAAATAATTAAGAAGCAGGTTTGAAATAGAGAACAGGACTGAAAAGGACTTCATGTTAAAGATTTTAGTCCTTGCGTTATTGGTTCTAGCCCTGTGACAGACTGGTGTACCCCACCTCTCGCCCAACGAGCCCCCCAGCTCCACCCCCCACCCTTTCTAAAATCAGCTAACAATATCTCTAAGTTGCATCATGAAGTTATTCAGATTCCGTGTTCGATCAAGGCTGAATTTAATCCATTACAGATGACACTGAATAGAAGGAACGTGGAACGAGAAAGGCTGCTCATCAATGATATAAACATTCACGGCAACAAGTTCCACTTCTGTTTCAAGACACGAAGTCAAGGACGTTCATCTATCCACAAGGTAAAAGTGGGGAGACGGAACCAAAGACAATTTGTAGGCGTGAGCAGACACCTGCAGAAGCAGAAGTATTTTAAGCAACTGAATATTCAACCTTGTTAGGAATAAAAAAGGGAATATTAAAAGATTTTTGGCTATGGTTGTACAGTAATTAGGTTCTGGGAAAGAGAAAGAGAATGAGAAATACTGAGAGGTCATGGTATAAACTTGGTTTAAAAAACAAAACAAAAAAGCTTTTTTGCAGTTACACTGCTTTAGATTTCTGGTGTAGTGTATGGATGTGTGTGTCTGGGCCTGAGTGCGGTCGATAACACATGACCTGACACAAAGCCATATCCCACTGTGGCTAACAACAAAGACAGGTGGAGGAGGAAGCTGAGAGGGCAGTGAGACAGGAGGAGGAGGGGAGACAATGTTAGAGGGGAGAAAAGGTAAAAAAGGAAAGAAAGAGGAGGAAGAGAAAAAGGAGATGTGAGAGCAATTTTGATCACAAATGACCTGCCACAGAGTTCGTATAACTGTAGCAGGAAGTGCTGAGAGGGAGAGAGGGAGAGAGAGTATGGACAGTGGCTATTATCACTTCAAAGCCTCACCGGGGAGTTGGAAAGTTCTCATCGACTTCCGTTAGGTAGATCGGTACGCCTCTTCCTAACGGTCAGTGGTGGAGAGGACGGGCTCCTCAACAGCCGTTTAGCCCGGCGTGACACAGGAAATCCTCAAAAACAAGATCATCTGTTCGATTGGAACAGATCTTTTTTTTCTCTACGTACAAGACAAAATCAAAGAGATAATTGTTGCTGTATAGTTTCTGAACCAGTCTTTCTTGAACACTTGAAAGTCTTCAAAAACATAAATAGTTTTATGGCTTCCACTTAAGTTAGTGTGGCCGGAGGGTAGAGAGTGCGTGTGTGAGGGTTCTGTGGGGGGATGGGATGTGGTGTTTTGCTACAGGGAAAGGTAGCTTCTTCAGTTTTAAAACACTCGTAGAGAGTTGGGGTTTGAATAGGATTAGTGAAATGAACAAGTTTCGCTGCAGATAATGCGTTATTTAGATTTGCATCTTTTCCTTGTGTGGGTTTAAAGAACTCAATTTAGAAATCTTGTTTTATACTCCTGCAACAGACCTACATAGAGCCTACATGGTGACCTAAGTGCATGGCTGTGAGCATTTATACTTGGGTGGTGGTGGTGTGTCTGTATTGTGGTGTAATTACGTCAGTTGCCGGCAAGCCAGCTGTGTTGGGTACTTCACACAATGGCGCTTGAAACTGAGCGACTCATGCTGCAGTAATACATGTTGAACGTCAGCTTCTTCAGCTGATATCACTGCAACGCAGAAAAGAGGGGTGATGTTTAAATAGCCGGTGTGTAGGCGGCAGAAGGAGGGAGAATTTTTGGTCAGAAGTGCACTTTTGACCAATCACAGTTGTTGCGATTACAATGCCTTTGATCCATAAATAAAATGAAGCCATGAGAAGGCTTTGTCCCTCGAACATTTCATTGGGAAACTTGCTGAAATGATTCCTGGTTGTTGGTGTCTGTGTTAGCCCTGTGATAGACTGGTGACTGGTCCAGGCGTACCCCGCCTCTAGTCAAGGTAAACCTCTTGATGTCACACTGTACCTAGTGGCAACCTGAGGAATTGCAAAATGCTCCAATTCATCTGGTGATTGCTTGAGGCTGGCTCCAAAAGGTAGCAAATCAGATTTTGACCCAAACTATCGTATGTAAATCACACACTAGGGCGGCGCATTTAAAAACAAATCTATTCTATGTGCATGGAACTGCAACAACCTGAGGAATAAACACAGCGGCTCGGCTTTTTGAATGAAACAACTGCTTTATTCATTGTCACACATAAACACAGGAGGAGCCAGACAGGTATGAGCTGATCGGCTATGAGGAGGAATCAGTTTCTGGTGATGTGTGGGTTTTCATGCAAATCAAGAGCGCAACTCTGGTTCAAATTAGCTTCTGGGTGCATGCGTATTGTATTTATGTAATCTGGTCATACCTTCTAGAGGACCAAAGTTCAGACAGTCTGTTCAAGATATAATTCTAAAGTTCGGTAAAGAGTGGAATCACTTGAATACTGTTGCTGCCTGCATATGGGGTATGTCTGCAGTCCCTCACGCTTCAGTGCTGACCGATAAGGAAAAGCTGGCAAACACTCCTTTTAATCTGGAACGTCAGAAACATCTTTAGCTGTGAAGGATCTCAGCCATCCAAGTCATGGTACATCCAAAGAAGTGGGAGTTTCTCTAACACGTTTCATCCAAGTCATGAAACAAGAGTCTTTATTGTCATTATGAGGACATAAGGAAATTTTGCACAGACTCTAGGCTTAGAGGTACACATAGAAATAAGACAACATTTAATATAAAACACCCTTAATGAAGAAGAAACGTTGGTTTCTTAGTGCAAGTTTATGAGATGTTGTGAGAGTGTGATTGTCCTGGTGGTCTGCTTGATTGTCATGTAGGAAGGTGAGTGTGTGTGGCTGGGTTCTGTAGAGGGATGAGATGTTGTGTTTTGCTACAGGGAAAAGTAGCTTATTCAGTTTTGAAAGACTGGCGGGAGAGTTGGGATTTGATCAGGATCTTTGTGTATTGTCTATGATAAACCTTTTTGGAGGAATAGTGAAGAAATATCACCCCTGACACCAGATTTAAAACAGATACTACTGCAGCGTACACAAATATTTGTCTGGCAGCAATTAGCTCAGTATTCTGTGAACATGTTTAGCAAGGTTTTACCCATTCTCTTTAGAATACATCTTGTCAACAAGGTCTTCACACGCAAAGAAGTGAAAGTGTGTTCTTCCGTTCACAGGCACGTGAACTTCTTCATGCTTCCCTGCCTTCACTTAGTTACTGAGGTTAATGACTCACCGTGGAATTAAATGTGTCAGAGAGAAAAAAAAAAAAAAACATAAATATGTGATTACTCATTGGCTCAGAGAGAAAATGTGCTGAGGAAAAAAAAGTTGGTAATTTCTTGATCTCGAAGAATTGACGGCGCCATTAGAGCGTAAAAGTGCTGCGAATTTGTTTTTGCGACGTGTCTCTGCACTAATAGAAATGGAACAATAATTTTCACAGTGCTCCGTCCTCTTCAGTCTGTCGCCTGGGCTCTCCAGTAGCAGGAAAAAGTGCTCGTAAACTAATCTGAAAACTCTAATTCCTTGTTTTAAAAAAAATTAAATAAAAAAGAGCAAACAAACACAAAGTGTGTCTTTTTACATCAGTGCGCTCGTTACATTTATACATCCCCTAACCCTCTCTCATTTGCAGACACTTGTGTTTACCACATTTCTCAAGGCTGAGACATAATAAATGGTGATTCACTTGTTCTCCACATTTTGTTTTGCTGTCATTAGATGTATAACATAAATCATGTGTCTTCAAGCTGTTTGCCGGCAAAGGAGAGAATGCGACTAGGAATTTAAAGGGGAACTGCTGTTTTTTTTACATCCTGAACCTTATTTCTGCCATATAATACGACCATTTACTCACCCATATAACTTTGGTGTAATTTTTAGTCCTTCGGAAGATATTTAGCTCCAGTGGAGCACCGCGTATATCCACAGTGGTCGTGATTGGGGCACCGAAATGCAGCCTCTAAATAACGCATTATCTGCCGCAAAACTTGTTCACTTCACCAATATTTTGTTAAAATTACAGGTAAACTTTCCGTGCAGGTAAACATGGGTGCGGGCGGCGCTTAGAGATGACATTATCCAGGTCAGAGGTTAGGAGGTCAATATACAGACCCCGGATGATGATAATAGATAACTCCAGACTCAACGGGGAATAGCACTTGCGTATAACAAATATTGGTGAAATGAACGAGTTTCACGGCAGATAATGCGTTATTTAGAGGCTACATTAAGGTGCCCCAGTCACTCCCACTATATGGATATACATGGAGCGCCACTGGATCTAAATGACACCAAAGTTACATGAGTGAGTAAATTATCATATTATGCCAGAAATAAGGTCCTGGTTGTAAAAAATAGTAGAAGCGCGAAGAACTGAAGAAATTAAGACACAACTGCAGGTATTGAATCCTGTGACGCCGATACGTGTTTTGAATAATTAACAAATTCTATATCTTGTTGACGTCTAATGTGTGATCAGATGCTTGTGACTGGGTGAGAACTTCACAGGATGAAGTTGCGTGTGGCTCGCACTTTCCACGTGTTTTATCAAACTGCAGTCAGACCCAAAGCTTTGCCATGCTCGTGAATGAAACACCTTATTTCACCTATAAGAATTTAACCAGATTAAACTTGCAAATGGAGACAGCCGAGGTCATAAGCAAAGTGTGTGTCTCCTCATTCCACGCAGACATGGACAGGCAGTAAAATCCACTCTGACTGTTGCATTAAAGGGCCGGAGGGCACACCCACTCGGGTGTTTTAAGTCACGTTGATTAAACTTCTGCTCAGGTCAAAGTAAGGTTGCTTCAGTACTCCATCCAGCAAAACTCCCCCTCACTTTTCCCTGAAAGCCAATGTGATGCCGTAGTAATTAATAAATGCAAAGATGTCACAGACTGAAACCAGCCATTGAAATCAGCACGGCGCTGGTTTGAGCCTCGACATGCCGAAAGGAAAACATGTCATAGCAGGAAAAGCAAATAACACTGTTAGAAATGGCTGAATTGCATCTTGAATTTCTCTTTTTAGTGCCCCGCAACTGCGCTTGCCGGCTTGCAGAAGCGCACTGGAACGCGGTCGCAGTAAATTCTCTTAGTAACACCTGGGGTTTCACTGTGATGAATCAATAGTTCTGCTGCGAATGGTGCGCGATGCTTATGACTACAAACTATAAAACCTTAAAATAATACCACACAGACTAACTGCACTATAAACAAAACACTCAAAATAAAATCCAATTGGTAAAATCCCTGGCAGCGCATCAAACATCTGAACGACTGGCATGCGAGAGTGTTTGGTTTACAAAGCCCCTTTGCTTGAGAAAATGGAATTTGTTTTTTTTTATTATTTGTTTTGAGTGTGTGTGTAAAGATTTCTCATAGCCAGGATTTATGTAGCTATCTGTAACCACGTGAACCTGCTGTTGGTACAGCTGTAGAACTTTAAAATACTGACACAATACTGAAAGCCTCATTCAATTTTTTGGTTCAGATATCCAAAAAAACCTAAAAAATGAAGATCCATGTATGATCATAATACATCATAGTCAGAAACATGGACTCTTCCAGGTTTACTGAACATATGGAATGAAAAGCCACAGTTTATGAATCATGATAAAATGACAATAGTAAATGACTAAAAAATGCTTTTTCATATTTGGTAAAATTGCTCATTTTGACATCATTTAACAAGCCAAACTATGTAGAAGCTGACAGATGTTTTAACATGACACTAGGATTCTCCTAATACTCTGAATAAGAGTCCAATCGGAACTAAAACGCCACCTGTAACCACCTCAGAACAGATTGGCCCGATCAGGAGGAATGTTAAATCAGATTAAGAGGTAAACTTTTGATAGTGTGTTGAATACAGGGCTGGGGATCCTGAATCCTGATCCTCCCACAGATACTTGATCAGTTTGGGATCTAGTAAATCTCCCTTCCTCTCTTGATCTCCTCAGTCCTCCTCTTCGTCTAACAGTGGTGCTTAAACTGAGAAAACAGGCATGTACATGAGACCCAGCTGCACTCAGTATTTTATAACTGGCCCTCTCTCTCTCTTTCTTTCTCATTCATTCTTTGTTTCCCTCTGTCTCCATCTCCCCCCTTCCCTCTGCCTCACCCCGTCTCTCCCTCTTTCCATCCAGAGTGGCCTCCAAATAGACTGCAGAGTGGATTAATGATCTGCTGGCTTCATATTGTGTGTGAGATGATGCCGGCGACTTTGTGCGCGCGCGTGCGAGCGAACGCCGTCCTTGGTCTGGCATTAGCAGTTCATGTGGGAGTTGATATTAGTCTGGGCTGACAACGGCTATCCATTTTATGCGCACACACACAAACGCACGCACACACACAAACAAACAAACAAACAGAAAGTGTAAAGGAATCAGGGCGATGAGATGGCACCGAGTTAGGATCCAAATGTAGTGATTTATGCTGTCATTTAAGACTTCATCTTGTGATTGTGGGAGTTTGTTTCCTGTCAAAAGTGAACTAAGAGAACAAATCATTCCAGTCTGTATTTGTGTGTTTACACCAAATTAGCGTCGTTAACTCTGCCAACGTGTTCCTAAGGGCATTGCTTGAAAAATCTGGTAACAGAGTTTAATAAAATTTGGTTGAAAGTTGCACTTTGGGCAAATAAATGAGGGGTTGTTTTTGGTCTGACTTTGGTCTGTATCCCATTACCGATCTATAGTCCTAGTTTTTATAGTCGAAATTAGATGATACTCACAGAAAGACTAGGGTAAGGAAGAACAGCTCCATCAAGGCAAAAACATGAAGTGAGTGAGTGAACATACTCTATACAACAGATGTATGGTAGGAGGAAATATGTGAAAGACAAGCAGCCAGTCCCTGATAGATAACTGAGAGAGAATATACTCGAGAAATACTCCTATAGCTTTTAGAGCATTGTTGTAGTGTTATACATCTCCATAGCAGCAGGTGGCAGTAAGCTATATTCCTTATTCAGAACTGGAAGAGCTATGGTTAGCCAGCAGGCTAGGAGGATAGGAGGGCCGACAAATGGTCATACAGAAGTACTGATCCGTTGGTCTACAGTTCATTCGTTTTAGATGATCATAGAAGCGGACTTGGAAAGTAGTGTCACTTGTTCAAATCCCCTTGAAGCGAACACACCTTGAGGGGACGCAGGGACGGGATAAACGCAGGATTGGTAAAGGGTAACAGATTAGATCAAAAAACAAAAAGACCAGTCAGTGCAAGGCCTCTTAGATTTGTTGTTTGCTTTCTTTTATTGAATCCGTTTGTCTTCTCTTCCTAAACTTACCGGGAAATGATTCAGCACACTGAAAACCTGTGGACGAGGTCAGGGGTCAGATGATGCAGGACACGCTGCAAATACCAGAGTCACAAACGACCAACAACACTGACAAACAGCTGATGGCACCGGTTTGGTGTGTCACAGCTTGTGCATGGCTGTCTCAGTTGGATGTCTGGTGTCAAGTTATTCCATAGTATTTCGGTTGGTTTAAGGTCTGGATGCTGACTCCAAAAGACAGAGATAGAACCATTTGGGGGATTTATATCCATGTTTAGCATGCTTGTCCTGCTGCATTATTCACCTTCCACTGAGTTTCTTCTGTCAGGCAGCCACCCTGACATTACCCTGTAAGACGCTAAATGGTCTGTACTTATATCTCCCCTCTTAGCAGTACAAAGTGCTTCCAAAACACAACACAAAAACACGCTAATGGCGGCAAAGATGCCATGCAAGGCCAGCCTGCCATTGTGAGCAATTTGGGGTTCAGTGTGTTTTGCCCAAGGACACTTCGGCTTGTGGAGGGCAACCGCCAAGAGAGTCACTCTCAGGCCCAGGAGCAGCAGAGTAGCCACAAATCACAAAGCTCCCTCCACCATACGTCTCCTTTGGGATGTTTTCACATTGGTATGCAGTGTCCCTTTTCCGCCACATGTTTTTCCTAAAGAGCTCAGCCTTCATTTCATCTGTCCACACAACATTTCTCAGCAGTGTTGCTGATAATCATGGGGCTCTTTGGCAAACTTCAGGCACACAGTGATTTGTTTTTTTTTTCTTTTTGCAGAACGCGGCTTCCACACCAATTACTTGCATATTGCAGGCTGGATCTATTTCAGCTCTGTTTCATTTACAGTGAGCATAGCTATTTCAAAATTGCCTCGTATGTTAACCAACTCCAAAGTTTCCTTAGTTGCGTGTCTAACTATGGACTGACAAATAATGAATCTGTATGAAATCACTGCTTATGGTCTTGCAGGTTCATGCAAATCAGCTGTTCTTGATCACTGTATACACTATATTACCAAAAGTATTCGCTCACCCATTCAAATGATCAGAATCAGGTGTTCTAATCACTTGGCCTGGCCCCAGGTGTATAAATTCAAGCACTCAGGCATGCAGACTGTGAAACAAGACATTTGTGAAAGAATGGGCCGCTCTCAGGAGCTCAGTGAATTCCAGCGTGGAACTGTCATAGGATGCCACTTGTGCAACAAATCCAGTTGTGAAATTTCCTCGCTCCTAAATATTCCACGTCAACTGTCAGCTCTATTATAACAAAATGGAAGCGTTTGGGAACAACAGCAACTCAGCCACGAAGTGGTAGGCCACGTAAAGTGACGGAGAGGGGTCAGCGGATGCTGAAGCGCATAGTGCAAAGAGGTCGCCGACTTTCTGCACAGTCAATTGCTACAGAGCTACAAACTTCATGTGAACTTCAGATTAGCCCAAGTACAGTACGCAGAGAGCTTCATGGAATGGGTTTCCATGGCCGAGCAGCTGCAGCCAAGCCACACATCACCAAGTGCAATGCAAGGCGTCGGATGCAATGGTGTAAAGCACGCCGCCACTGGCCTCTAGAGCAGTGGAGACGCGTTCTCTGGAGTGATGAATCACGCTTTTCCATCTGGCAATCTGATGGACGAGTCTGGGTTTGGAGGTTGCCAGGAGAACGGTACATTTCAGATTGCATTGTGCCAACTGTGAAATTTGGTGGAGGAGGAATTATGGTATGGGGTTGTTTTTCAGGAGCTGGGCTTGGCCCCTTAGTTCCAGTGAAAGGAACATTGAATGCTTCAGGATACCAAAACATTTTGGACAATTCCATGCTCCCAACCTTGTGGGAACAGTTTGGAGCGGGCCCCTTCCTCTTCCAACATGACTGTGCACCAGTGCACAAAGCAGGTCCATAAAGACGTGGATGACAGAGTCGGGTGTGGATGAACTTGACTGGCCTGCACAGAGTCCTGACCTGAACCCGATAGAACACCTTTGGGATGAATTAGAGCGGAGACTGAGAGCCAGGCCTTCTCGACCAACATCAGTGTGTGACCTCACCAATGCGCTTTTGGAAGAATGGTCAAAAATTCCTATAAACACTCTCCTCAACCTTGTGGACAGTCTTCCCAGAAGAGTTGAAGCTGTAATAGCTGCAAAAGGTGGACCGACATCATATTGAATTCTATGAGTTAGGAATGGGATGGCACTTCAGTTCATAGAATGAGTAAAGGCAGGTGAGCGAATACTTTTGGTAATATAGTGTATGTGCAACATCAGAGCTCTAAGCCACACTGCCAGGCTCGTTCAATTGTTTGGACGTCTCATTTTGGTTTGCAAACTCCTGACTCTTTTGCCAATGTCGCAAGCCTACACATACATTCCGTTTCCAGCCTACACAGTGAACATTTGTGAGGTTATTATACAATGACTTGTGTGTTGTTGGTTGATATATAGTTTTGCAAACAGTTCTACAGGGTTCAGTGCCACATTAAAATGTATTTCAATAATAATGTGCAGTCAAATAAAGGACTCACGGGTGGAATTGGTTTGCCCGGAGCTGTTTGGAAAATGCAGGTTAAGATTGTGGGACATTTGCATACAAGTTGCTTTACTTGAGAGAGAAAGAACAAGTAATGAGCTCAATGAAGGTGTCGCCACCTGTAGTTGTGTGTTTGCCGTTTCTAAGCTGTGATGTTATGTTCTTGTTGAGCACATAAACAAATCATCTACTTCCCTCCTACGCACGCCTCTCAGTTTTAAATATACTTAGAGAAATACACCGATGTGTGAGCCTACCTTTGTTTTTAGCCCCTTTGTGGGTAAACTCATCCGCGTGTACATGTGTGCGTTTGTGACATCTACATTTAGTCGCAGGTCATCCTATATTCATGCCTTATTCCAGTTGTACATAATTGAGAGGCAAAGGCAGCGCCGCAGAGTTAAGAGCCGCGATGTTCACAAACGTCGCCCTGATGAATTTTACAACACTTTCCAGCGCTTTGCTGTGTTTTACAGCATACACACAGACACGCATGGCTGCCCAGGGAACGTTTAGCCCGGCCGCCCTAGTTCTGCCTCTAATTCACCTCCTTCCTTCCCTCTCTCTGCTCTCCTCATTTATTCTTCTTCTTCATGTCACCTATTTATTCACATGTCAGTCTGTTTCTCTGTTCACTCCAGTTAGCTCTTGCACTCTTTTGTTGACTTAATCAGTTGCGTTATGTCTCCAGCTGTGTGTGTGTTTCCTCCTCACATCTTACAAACTTTATGCTAATTTCCACTTACAACTGTCATTTAAATACCTGTTCATAATGAAGGTTGCGCAGCAGCCGTCGAGAAATGTTGACTATGCTGCGTGACTATAAAGTAACAAATAGGCTGACTTTCTTCCTCACCTTTTTCTGTAAATGTAACCTCAGGATATTGAGCAGCTGTACATTAACCTTAACAGCTGCTTACAAATGCAAAACATCCCGATATACATGTGCAGAGTGATGGAAAGCCATTAAGATAATTTACACAGAATCAAAGGCTCTTTGTGAAGGACACAGAGATACACTGTCAGCTGCAGATAACCGGAGTAGCTGGAGATATTGTCCAGTTCACTTTATGATGGTGTCAGGCTTAGGTGTTGAGGGGTGAGCAATGAATATATACAGTGTTGCCAGCAGACTCCGTCACATACCAAACCAGATAACAAAGAACCAAATGTTAAACCCTCCCAACTATATCGCTTAGATAACCAGCGGTGTTGGTGGGAATAATGCAGGACAGCGCTGACATAGACGTGGCTGATGCTTGCTGATAAAGACAGTTAACTGGGAACTGTTTGTAGTGCTGGAATTCATGAATTATTTTGCAGATATTGTTCAGCTGAGTTCGGATATGCAGCGCTGACTCATGCTGTGGTCGTGCCACTGGCGATAAAAGATGTTGTTGCGTGACGGACGTGACGCTCTGTGAATCCAAGTTCAGCTGGTTTCAGGCTCTCAGCCATTCATTCATATGTGTTTGCCTAGCCAGTTCATTTTTAAGCAGATGAAGAGATAACAGCGTCAACTAGCACATGAGTAACATTTCTGTGGCACTGAGGCTGTGGCTGGCACCGCTTGGCCACTCTGGAACCAGCCCCCATCTTGAAGTGGCAGTCAAAGTGTCTTTGGCTGGGGCATGGGTCTTAACGACCCAATGTGTCCTTCTGATTGGTACCACCAACCAGAAGGGTACTTGGCTACACAAACAAAAGCCATAAGTCCACCAGTGTACCAATACTGTATGTTTTTCACATTTTTGCAGAATCAGTTTTAAGTTTTAATTGACAGGGGACAACAAAGGGTCAATAACCCGAATCAGATACACCTGAGAAGGTGTGAATGAAAAGAACAGCCGAAGAGGACGCCGCCCTTCAGTTGTAGAAGGCACCATGACTCACTGCTTCTCACGTGTTATCTATTTCTGCCTTAGAAATGTAATTAATCTGAATAAACCTTTCTTTTCAAACTGCTGTTTTTTGGTTATGATTTGGTTATGGTTATAATCCAATTTCATGTTGTGGCCTCAAGAGCCACAACATGAAATTGGGACACAACAGTAGTTTGTTGACTTATTTTCCAAATTTAAGCCATTAAATGGACGAGGAACGGCTCCTCCTTCAAAAGTGAAGCCCAAGCAAGTAAGTATAGCTCCCCCTGGTGTCTGGTTGCAGTATAGGTCGTACGCTCCACCCCCTCCATGTAAGTAGATTGGACTTGGGCCAAATTAAAACAGGAAAGTACACATCACATATTTTTTTACAAAAGAGTGGTTTCAGTCATTTTAGGTAGCTAAAAGTAATGCTGATGCATACTCAAGTGTCCATTTTTTGGCGAGGTTTTGTTTTAGTTATTTGACGCACGGCAGGTTACCATTGAATGATGCACTAGTACTAATGTAAGTAGACAAACAAATACAAGTACCGAAGACACTGAGTTATAAGTGCAGTAGTTAAAAGATCTACAAATTATGATTAACCAGCAAATTCAATGTTAGTGTCTCCTTTTTACAAATTATATTTTACATTTATTTGTTTCTTTATTTAACTACAGCAACTATAGATTTGAAAATGTCCAGTTTTGGCTCCCCCTTGTGGTTGTCACTAGTGCATGACATTAATCTTATTTGAATTCGGGTTTTACAGATTAATAAATGTTGTTTAATATCATTTTTTAAGGCCACTGCATGACGGTGTTTCATATATAATTCTTTATTCAGCTACTGGAAATTATTTATGTGCATAACATTCTGGGAGCTTATTTATGACCGCCTAGTCTGAGAATAATTTTGGTTCCTCGCACCTGTCATATTTCACTGTGGGGTGCAACAGTGGCTCCGTCCTCAAACTACCGAGGAGATAAAATAAAGTTGTTGTTGTTATTACAGAGGACAGCTAAACTAGAAACTGCAGCCCGCATGTCAGCCGCAGCCCAGCGAGTCTGAAGAACGCTACTAAACAAGAAATAAGACATACAGATGCTCTGATCAAACACACAATTTATGCTGAAATCCTACGTCAGATAATAGCAGTTATTAGACATTTTTTGGTATTCTTTTGAGCGATATTTATAACTTTAATATCTCACAGTTGGTCTTACCATCATATGTTTTTTTTGTCATCTATACTTACATTTTTAGGGCTCTGATTTAAACTTTTTAAACTTTTATTCCCTTCTTTTCAGCATCTGCAGTTTTAAAGCTGCTTTTGTGTCACTTGAAGAAATGGACCACAACAATAATCTTTGCTCATCAGTGAAAGCGAAGCTGGTCTGTGGGAAACCCTCTGAAACCCTCTGCTGTATGTATTTATGGCGTCTGCGAATGAAAGAGAAGAGACAGACCATTGTTGTGGTCCTCTAGGGTCAAGAAAGTGATGGAGCTGCTGTTAAAAAACAATCACAGCTCGGCTCAGTGTGGTGGCTGGGAGTTTGGTGCATGTGTTGAGTGAATATGTGGGAGAGAGTGCTGTAAGAGTGAGTAAGAGTGTGTGTGTTATAACAGCCCACAGCACTTTCCTTCAGCTCAGCAGCAGTGGTGTCAGCGCTCCTCCTTTATTCTCTCTCACTACTTGGGCAGTCTTTCCATTTCTGTCTTTCTCTCTGGACTGTGTCTGTCAGCCATTTCAAAGCTGGTAGGGTCTCAGACGTTGAAAGCACGAGATCGTAGAAGACTGAGAGATTACTGAACAATGAGGAAAAAACAGGAGAAATTGTATTATTATTTATTATTTTATTTAAAATCTTACTTAAAAAGTAAGATTTGTTGCCAGGACAATGAATGGATAGCAAAACTACTTAAAATTCAAAACTGTAATGACAGAAAAATAAAAAGATTTGTTTTTCAGACACATTCCTCTTTTTATTCCTGTTTGTACACATCAGTTACATGCTTGTAAGACTGTTCAATACATATTTGAGAAGATATACTTTTATCTGTTGAAAATGAGTGACATACTCATTTTATGAGGAGAGGTTTCAGTGTTTTATTCCAAACTTCATGGGCGACAATGGGTATTGGTTACCTTGAAAATTTGCTCTATTTCTCACATTTACCACTGCCTTATTGTGTTCTTCGACACGTAGTTCCCTAGCATTTCACTAATAATTAGAATCATATCCTAGTCAGATTAAAAAAATGCCTCATGTAATCACCCCAATCACCACTGACTGATTTGATCACATTAAATATTTAATCAGACTGAGATTGGTGGTAAACCCTGCAACAATCTGTACATTAGGACCATTTTAACGTCCAATAACCATGTAACCATTTTAATTTCCCCTGGGATTAATAAAGTATCTATCTATCTATCTATCTATCTATCTATCTATCTATCTATCTATCTATCTATCTATCTATCTATCTATCTAAAAGCTCGGTATGCTGATTTCTCTCTGCTTGGATTAACTCTGCCTTATTCTGTTCTTAGACACTTAGTTCTCTTGCATTTCACTAATAATCAGAATAAAAAAAAGACCTCATGTAACCACCTTAGTCACCACACACTGCTCTGATGATATTTAATCAGATAATCTGTACATCCAATAACCACGTAAAAGCTTGGCATGGTTGGATTAATTCCATTCTTTCTCACAATGTTTGCTCCCTCTGGGGTAAACATCAGGTGATGAGTTTCCAGGAAGGACAGAGACATGGAGGTAGCAAAACCACCAGTGGTTCAAACCGGTGTTATATGAACAAAGCCTGGATCCACGTACAAACCACGGGTCTTTTCCTTCATATTTTGAGCAGATTCTACGCTCCACAGAAGACAGAAGCGCTCTGTTGAAAAAGCTTCGGGGCATGTAAACACACATACCTAATCAGATGGTGTTAACAAGCGTCTATGTTAACGATTCTAATGTCTTGTGTAAGTGCTGTCACTGCGGTTAAAGTAACATATGCGAACAGAAAGCATTTGTTGCACGAGAGGCTGCTCGTCAGGAAAACTTGCTCATTTGTAGGACTTGAACAAACAGCTGATACTGCTGTTTCCCTGGTGATGACAGCCTTGTTAAGAGAGAACATTTACATTTGGATCAGTTTGATTTCTGTGTTCAATGGTCCTTGAACAGGCAAAATGAACAGAAAATGACAACAAGATAAAAGAATGTGTAACAGAGGCACAAAGTTTCTGGGGTGAAAACTGCATTAGATGTAAATTTCATACCCTTCACATTAAATTAGCCTCAACAGTGTGTCTAGACTATGGTGAGAATGCTTCCACGGCTCCGTCGCTCTCTCTCTCGGATTATTAGCAGCAGTGGCTAACAGAGCAGAGAATGGAGTAGCCCACAGCAATCTAGCGGTGGTGAATTGAAATGCCAGGCCAACCAATTATGTTGTCAGCACACAGAGTGACGAGAGTGCACTACTGCACCACTGTGATCATTTTAGTCTGAGGGGCACAGAAGGGAGGGACACACACACACTCACACACACACTCTCTCTCACCGGCCCACAGCCCGATAAATAAGACTCATCTCGTCTCAGTGGCTCATTGCCCTGTCAGGCCAAATAAGGAGCCCTCATTTCCCCTGAATGATACACACAACACACACATGTGATGCACACGTATAAATGAACACCGGGACACACAACACAATCAGGGACGTTACACTTGGACAATGAGAGTTTGCTGCTTTCTAGGTCTGTGAAACCAAACGCACACAGACACATAAACACTGAGCCATTACATTGGTGTTGAGAGAGGCAGCATGGTGTACTTGTGACATAACAATTAGTCAACCCTGTACCCACAATGCACTGGAGTGGAGCAGGCATTCTCAGGTTCCAAGGGAATATATGTGTGTGTGTGTGCTTTTGTTAGAAAGAAAGATAAAGGGTGTTTATATGTGACTCGCATACTTTTTGCGTATATGTGCACGTGTTTGCCCAAAAATATCTTTTGAAATTTGTGTTCATCGGAAAAAAATCAAATCGAAAGACTGTGTGTGTGTGGTGGACCATGGTTAATGGCCGTACATTAGCACCCTGGGAGCTGAGTGAAAGGCAGAGTGTTTGTCTAGAAATCGACTCAGCCCCAAGTCAAGTCAAGTGAACCAGCTGTGAACGCTGGGCCGAGAGGACTGTCGGCTCAGCTGAAAGCAGAGGTGCTTCTTCTGATGGCAGAGCGGAGTGTTGATTGGCAAAATGTTCAGAGTGTGAGAGACCTGGACACATGGAGGTTTGTGAAGAGGAGAGATACTCCCTAAGAGACTCTCTGTTCGGAGTGAAGCCACACTCAATATTGTTTTGCCATATTTTAAAATGGAAGAATTGGCAAATGGCAAACAGTTTATGGTAACTGCACACCTACATTAATCATGTAAGAATACATGATTAATGTTGGTACCTATACAACATTTTGAATATTTTAGAGTATTGTAGAGGTTTCGTGTAATTTTACTGCAGTTATGTTTTCTGGAAGTCTACCGTTGTGTTAGTCTTGTTTGTCTGTTGAGAAGATAACTGAGTCTTTACATCTCCTTTGTAAATGCTTTACAAGACATGAATAGTCCTCACTGTAGATGAGCTTACAAAATAGTTCAATCAATAAATGTTGTATAATAACTTTAATTGACCATGAATTACAGTTTATGATTTACTTACACTGCCTAAATGATGGTATAAACACCTTAATATCTAGTTGTAAATACGTTAATATTATATTTTTAAATTGATCATTAGTAAAGTATGAAAATACCATTTTTGTACACCTTACAGAAATGAATTAATGAACTGCTTACTAACATCATTTATATTACTGTAGGAGCGGTGCTTTATAAATGATTAATAAAGTATGCACAAGGGTTTACTAATGCTTTATAGTGTGCAGTTATCCGCAGTGAAAATGAAATTAAATGACCCTGTCTTCAGTTAAATGGCAACCATGGCCTCTTACAAAAAATGTGTTTTCTTGAAAAATAAGTGCTCTCAGCAAGTATGACCTCAGAGTCCGTGATAAAGGCTGAAGTAACTTGACCTGTACCAGCTGTACTGTTGCAGAACATAAAACAAACAAAAAATGCAATATTATGATGGTTAGTAGTGAAAAACCACTAAAAACTGACTGTTTAAACAATATCATCTGAATGCAAAATCAGAAGTGAGTATATGCATGGGAATCAACTGCTGCTGGTGTTTGTGATGGAGTGGGTGGTAATTACCAGTATTACCAGATACTGCCATATTTATTTTTTGGTTCCAAATGCTTCTGACTATTCTGAGGTTTGTTAAATGTTGGTTAAAATTGTAATAAAAGATACTTTAAATCTGAATTTTAAATTGAGCACACAAATAACCCAACTACCAAACAGTAGAGGAAATCTCACAATCCCATAAATTAACATATTCAGTTTTAGCATTAGTAACAGTTACAAGTTTTTAAAAACCTAGAAAAAGTATCAGCAAAGTCGCAACAAATTCATTTCATCTCAAAGTGAAAATATTTTTTTTTGGTGAGTTTATCTTAAATTGAATTAAATATCATACACTTTCTGTTCTTCTAATTAGTTAACATCTGTTTCTTTCAATTTTAAACAACCTAATTATTACTTTCAGAAGTTAAAGTAATGAATTGTTCACTTAACACTGATCTTATTTGCATACAGCTCTATTTCCCAGCATGCAGCGCATTAAAATTCCACAGAAATCAGTACAACAAAGGCCGTCACTTGTTAAAAAGTTTGAATCGATAAATGTTAAAAGAAATTCAATGAATAATTTAAAGTTTATACAGAATATACGGTTTTAAGGCAATAAACAGATCTCCCGTTTCCAGCTTTTCTGTTTTGACACTGCTGACTTTGTGTTCCACTTTGTCACAGATAAAACTTCAGCCATATCTCGCTGTCACCCATCCGGCACGTTTAAAGCCGCGCAGAGCCCAAAAACAACGGCAGGGACTTGAGTAAATGGGTGTCTTAAACCTCCAACAAAGTTACAGCCTGAAGTCTAATGGCTGTCTATAAATGTCACCGCGGATGTGTCTATATTCATAGAGGCAGTTATCAGCTTTTAGATGTGCTTCTGCCTCACCGAAGCACTCTCTGCCTTTCTCTCGGTCTGTCGTAAGTGGTCCTGATGCGTCTATATTGATACCCACCTGTTACCGGCCATTTCAGTCGCCTCTCTTTGATAAAATATGGATGCATGCGTCGCTGTTTCGCTCCTCCTTCCTCTCTCAAAGTGTCCCTCATGCCTATTTATTGATGTCCCCGGAGTTATCAGGTAGTATAGCTGTCCCCTTCCTCTAGCGGCTTCCTGTTTCATTAACTTCCGTGTGTTTCTGTGTGATGAAATATGAATGCGTGTCCTTTCCCTTTCTGTCCCTTTCTTTTTACTACTTACCTGTTGTTTTAGCCAAATGTCTCTCTGATGAAATAATAATGCATGCACCCTGTCTTTGTCCAGTGCGTCAGCCGTGCATCTCCTGTAGGATGAAATACAGATGTCCATTCCCTCTAGGAGCCGTGAATGCAAACTGCTATCTATCCATTACAGGGGGGAATTATGTCTGTCTTCTCTAAGTGCCAGGGATTACATGGGCTTGTTTTGACTCATGAAGTGTTTTAGCTGCAAGTGCGCATCAGTGGACAGGGGTGAATTCATGAATCTCTGGATGCTTAAACTATCTCCCTTAATGGACTTGAACAGGCGCTCTGGAATGGCTGTCACCAAGAACACTTTGCTGCGTGATTGAGCCTTACCTTTGTTGTCTCTGCAGAGAGAGGGGAACACAACAATGTATTAACAATGGCTTTTTTCCACATTCTGTCTGTTTATTATAATTATTTTAATAGGAATGTGCCATATTCATGTGTGCAAATGGGGAACTTTTATTACGTCGTTCAAATAATCAAATTCATGTTTTCTTTTCTTTGTTGTTGATGAATTAGTCTCTGTGACAGTTACAGTTACGTTAGCTTGCAACCTGCAAATAACATTAGATGAAGTGAAGCTGTTATCTTCATGGCTGCTATCGTTTTCTATCTCTCTCATGTGGACCTTGAGTCGGATGCAGCTGGGATGTTTTTTGATCTGAAAACAGAAAGCATATGTGGCACAGTAATTCCCCGAGAGGATAAGTCCACAGGAAGAGGTTTATCTGCATTTGCAGGACAGAAGAGCACAACGGGAAGGAAGCCGAGGCATCCAGGTAACGGACGAGCTCGAGCACAGAACGTGCTGCTTTCATATGGCACATTTAGAGAAAAATTGGAAGAGAAATGCCTGGAAGCTATAAGGCAGTCGGAGCGTTTTTACGGTTTACTGTAAAGGAAAATACCTTCCTCATCCCAGATTCTCTTTCACCAGAGTTGTAATGTTTATTTTATTTCTCTAAAACTGAGTAAGTTAATGGTATGTTCCAGCTTCTGTTTGAGTTTGGAACACAGAACACTGACAGGAGAAGTGAACAGATCTAGTTACAAAGGCATCTGAATAAGGTTCCAGTTCTTGAAGTTGATTTCTTGGAAGCAGGACAGCCAGGTCTGGTGTCTCCTGTGGGGTGTTCCTAAAAGGTAGGAAGGGCGTCCAGTGACCTTGCGACTGGGTCCTGGGTGCCCAAATCTTCTTGATTGGCATGGGGAGTGGAGGTTGGCTCATGTGGTGTGACCTCACGGATGAGCTACTGTAGCTCAGGCTGCTGAAGAGGTTGATGCTGGTTCTTATAGGAAGGTGTCAGAACACACAGTGTGTCCTAGTTTATTGCATACGGGAACCAGTTTGATTTTTTTGTGTGTGTCATGTGGAGGCGTGTGTGGTCTTTTCGAATGGCACTGAGACATTTGTAATTACTGTATCAAAGTCTTATAAGTTATGAAACAAGAGCTAAACACTACACTTTGAGATCTACTACAATACAGTACAGTATATACAATTCAGTATATACTGATCAGCCACAACATTAAAACCACTGACAGGAGAAGTAAATAACACTGACCATCTTACTTAGACATGTACCACCCACCTAGACCAGACCAGACACCCCCACCCCATAGCAATGACACTCCTTGATGGCAGCAGCAAAAAAACATGAAGAACAGCTCAAGGTGTTGACCTGGCCTTCAAATTCACCAGATCCAAAGTGATCAAGTGTCTGTGGGATGATCCACAGAGGCCCCTCCCCTCAACCCATAGGACCCAAAGGCCCCCACTAACAACATTCTGTTACCAGACACCACAGGACACCCTCAGAAGGTCCATGTCCATTCTCTGATGAGTCACAACTGTTTTGGAGGCACAAGGGAGACCTACACAATATTAGGAAGGTGGTCATAATGTTATGGTGTATGTTAATATACAGATCTGTGGCAGGGTTAGTGCCACAAAAAACTGCATCCTCTTCATATTGGTAGACTGGTAGCAACTTTGTAAAACAGACTTAATGGACAACTCCACTCGCGTGTATGTGTCATGTATTTTGAAGAAAATGGGCCGATCTCATATGGCGGGCAAGAAGAAAGCGTATTCTAAATCAGGACACAAAAAGGATTTTAAAAGGCCCACTCTTAGTCCATCCGCCAATCTGAAGTGTCAGCAGTTTTCTCTGAGTGGCCCAACGGCGCTTCTTCCTCTTCCGACCCTTTCATCCCTGTTTTGTCATTTGTCATCTCCGTCCGTCTGAAAGAATGTGAGAGGTGACGGCAACTCTTATTTATTATTGAAAGGCTGTGTGTGTTTCTGCCATAATGGAACAAAGTAGTAAAGTGTTGTCTCTGTCACGGTGCTATATCTAGATCTTTGTCACTTGTGTGCGCGTCAAGACTGGCTGTAAGGACAAGGCCGGATCACACATACGCGTACACTAAAAAGGCCCAAGAAAAGTGATGCACTCATGTAAAAACGGAATCTTTGCAAATGTATCCACATTCACTCACACAACAAAACACACACAATCTCTGACATTTCAGCAAATCAGCACATTGAACTAATCCATTAGCCCTTGCTGTTGGGAGGGAGAAAGGAAGGTGAACTTTGGTACCAGACAAATCACGTACCTCTTTTTCTCATCATCTCTGCAAACATCCCTCCTTCAATGGAGGGGAAGAAGAGAGAAAAGAGTTTGGATGGGCGTAAGAACAAGAAGGGAAGGTGCTAAAAAACGTGTTAAATGTTGCTACTGTTGATGGTTTTTTTAATCCATTTGTTCCACCATACACATACAAAGACAATCAGGACGGATGGAGATAAAAGTGTAGAGAAAATGTATTAATCGATCAAAATAATAAGAAGTAATCTCATTTTTTTAAAAGCCCCCCTTTCTTGAGTGATCCCACTGGAAATAACTACATTAATCAGATTTCATTTAAGGATACACTAATCAATATTTCATTTATTTGACAGAGAATCAAATTACTATGTGAGATGCAAAAAGGTGGCGCTTTTGGCGCAACATGCACCGAGCAATTTAGGTCCTTTCAGATCATTATTTCTGACAGCATTAAATAGATATTTCTTTGCAAAAGAAGCAGTTATAAAACTTTTTCTTTTAAAAAGTGGTGGAGGACAAACTCGGAAATAAAAGCAGAGGTGAATATTTGACTTTGGGCAGGAAATCAATGTGTCTTCTAATAACAATTTACAGTCTGTGTTTTTGTGGTGCAGTATTTTAATTTCACTGCAGGGCACAATGATTCTCAGTGCAGCTAAATGACTGCCATGCAATCGGATAGTCCTGCAACCAAGTAAACCTTTGAATTGCCGCAACAAATGCTGCAAAACTGCAAAATAGTGGCACGTCTTAGTGTTAAACGGTGACCTTTTAACATCTGCTTGAGACCGATCGGATGAAGACAGGGAAATATGTAGAGAGGAGAGGACAGGAAGAGAAGAGAGCAGCAGGAGTGTCAACATGATACAAACAAGAGTAAAAGATAAAGCTGATGCATCCAACATTTCGAATGAAAAGGTTCAGTGGGTGTACAGAGTGCTCATAAAGTTACTGTTACAGGCACAAACAAGCATTTCATTGATCAATCTGCACTGGTCTGAACAAAGCCCTTATTAACACCCTTTGATCATGGCTGTGTCCTAAAAGAGAAACATTGATTTCCTATAGAGGGTCGACAAAAATGAATTTGCTGCCTCAGCATTGATAAGGCACACGCTGTGTCAGTGAGTTCGTCAGCTGCTCGATAACTCGATAGGTGATTGTGTGCTTGAAGTGTGTTTCTGCCGCCCACTCATCCATTCTACTGTATGACAAGGTGGGGATCAAGCATGTGGTAATGCGGTGCTGTAGTCTCGCAAGTTAACCTTTATAAAGAAAAGGGATTGAAATAACCCAAACCAATTCAAGCCATCTTTGGACAAAAAGCCTTAATATGCTTGATTCTATCAGTGAATGCATGGCATTACCCTCAACTCCTTTTCACTGTTGGGGAAAAACATACGACCTAAAATTCAAGTTCAAGCAAACACGTTGTTTAATGGCCTGCAAAGACTTGTTTTAAAGGTGGCCATGCTACGGATGTGCTAAAGGAACGTTTCATTGACAGATATTAAAAGACATACGTGGGTTTTTCCCTGTTGTTGATTAGCCTTCTACTAAGGTGTTGACATGCAACCTTCAGATGTGGTCGGGTTTGGCACATTCAGCAATGTAATCACGGCCTATAAAGTGGATGTTTATTGTGGGGCCTCATCCCACAGATACTTGATCAGTTTGGATCTAGTGAATTTGGAGGCCAGGTCAACACCTTGTGCTGTTCTTCATGTTTTTTCGATGTTCCTAAACTGTTTTTGTGTGTGTGTCTGTGTCAGGCTGCATCCTGCTATGGGGTGGGGGTGTCTGGTCTGGTCTAGGTGGGTGCTACATGAATGTTTATCAGTGTACAAAAATAATTGTCCATGTTGGCACATGTGACACCAGTCGCCAGCACTCGGAGATTACGAAAGCCAATTTTATCCGTCTGTTGGAGCTCCTTAGCAGCAGCGGTAAATCCATTTTCATCTCCGGCCCTATCCCCACGTCGGGCCGCGGCCCTGAGCGTTTCAGCCGCCTTCTTTATCTTCACACCTGGCTACAGTCAATGTGCGGCTCACCCAAGATGAACTTCATCCATAACTTCGACACTTTTTGGTCCCGCCCCTCTCTGTTTTCACCCGACGGCCTCCATCTGAATAAGTCCGGTAGCCGCTTGCTAGCAGCTAACATACAGCATGCTGTCTCATACCAGCTCTCCCTCTGTGCGTGACCATTAACATCATTATCATCACCTGGCCTCTCAGCGCTCCCAGCCCAGCCCATTCAATACATTCTAGCACCTTCAATCAGCGCTGATGCCCTCTCGCGGAAAGTTGTTAGAACTACGCATCCTCCACACTCTTCCTCACCCTCCTCTTTGTGTGAGTCAGCAGTTGCCACTGATCTCACCAGCTCCCCCCGTAGGCCATCCTGGCGCAGTACACTCCCTATCTGTACCATCACATCCTCCAGCAGGCCTGTTCTGCCTTTATTTCTACGACCTTTTAACCATGGTCCACCTCGCTGTCCTCCACACAGAGGCTCTGGTCATATGTTCAACTACAACTTCTCAACTCCTGACTCTATCCCATCCATCTGGTCCTGCTCACGAATTCCAACTTCCTCATTACGTCATCACAATAAACGACAAGTGCACCTATCAAATCTCCGCCCCCTTCCTCAGTCCTCACAACCTATCATGAAGCAACGTCACCTGAAATTGGCTCTGCTCAACACCCGCTCACTTAACAACAAAGGTCTCATTCTGAACGAATTCATAACTGACAATAACCTGGATTTCCTCTGCATCACTGAAACTTGGCACAAACCTCTGGACTACTTCTCTCTCAACCAGACCACACCGACCGGATACACATATATGGACAAACCCCGATCTGAGGGGCGGGGAGGTGGTGTAGCAGCATTTTATAGGAAGGACATTAAAACATCCACCATCTCCATCCCTGCTGCTCGCTCCTTTGAACACCTCACCTTCAAACTCTCTGGTCCCACTCCTCTGGTCACTGCCATCATCTACCGCCCTCCCAAACCAAATCCCTCCTTCCTCTCTGACCTTTCTGACTTCCTCACCCAGTTATCTGCCATCTCACCATCCGTTCTTCTTCTGGGGGACTTCAACATCCACATCGACACTGACTGCAAATCTGCCACTGAATTCCTGGAACTGCTACACTGCTTCAACTTCACTCAACACGTCAACTTTCCCACCCACAGCCGTGGTCACATCCTGGACCTGGTCTGCTCCACTGGTCTCACCTTACACCACCTCTCCAGCTTCAACCTCAACATCTCTGACCACTTGGCAATCATCATGGACATCGACATCCCCATTCCCACCTCTAAAGTTAAACGGACAATATCTTTTAGAAACCTCAAATCCATCTCCCCTTCAGCCCTTTCTGCCTCTCTTGCTAGTAAAATATCTGCCTCCCCTCCTCCGTTAACTGACAGTCCCTCTGTCCTCACTAAATTCTACAACAAAACACTCTCGTCCTGTCTCAACCAGCTAGCCCCCATCAAAACTAGAACTGTCTCCTTCACCCACTCCGCCCCCTGGTACACTCCTGAACTACACAAAATGAAATCACGAAAACGACAGCTTGAAAGACTCCACAAGAAAACCGGTTTAACTGTCCATCTACAAGCCTACACGGATTACCTTCAGCGGTACAAGGATGCTCTTAGTTCTGCCCGGTCCACCTACTACTCTCACCTCATTCACTCTGGCTCCACCAACCCCAAGACTCTGTTTTCTACAGTAAATAAACTCCTCAAGCCCAGCGACAATACCTCCAACTCATTCACCACCGACAAATGCAACTCCTTTCTCTCATTCTTCCAAACAAAAATCGACACCATTTACAACAACCTGTCCTCCTCTCCTGCCCCCACGGCCTGCACTCCCACTCCCTCACCTGCTCCTCCCCTCCTCACCTCTCAGCCTCTGTCTCAGTTCTCCCCGGTGTCACCAGGGGACCTGCCCAGAATAATGATAGGCATGAAAACCTCTACGTGTGTCCTGGATCCCATCCCATCTCACCTGATTAAGGACTCTTTACCAGCCATCTCCACACTCATCACAGAAATCATCAACTCCTCCTTCAGGTCTGGCTCAGTCCCCCCTTCACTCAAACTGGCTGCTGTCACCCCCATCCTCAAAAAACCTGGACTCAACCCTGACATCTTGTCGAACTTCCGGCCCATCTCCAATCTCCCCTTTCTGTCCAAAATACTGGAGCGTATTGTCGCCACACAACTCAAAGCCCACCTCTGCTCAAATGACCTGTTCGAACCATTTCAATCTGGATTCCGTTCCCAACACAGCACAGAAACAGCCCTCCTGAAAGTCACCAATGACATCCTCCTCTCCGCAGACTCCGGCCACCTCACCATCCTCATCCTCCTGGACCTCACTGCAGCCTTCGACACCATAAATCACACCATTCTCCTCTCCCGCCTTGAGTCCTCCATCGGTGTCACTGGCACTGCACTCTCCTGGCTCAAATCATACCTCTCAGACCGACAACAATTCATCCATATCAACAACTGCACCTCCTCCACTGTTCCTCTGTCCCAAGGTGTCCCCCAGGGTTCGGTGCTTGGTCCTCTCCTCTTCATACTTTACCTGCTCCCTCTTGGCAACATCATTCGCCACCACGGTCTCCATTTCCACTGTTATGCTGACGACGTCCAGCTTTATATCTCCACCAACTCCATCACTCCTGACACTCTTTCCACTCTCTCCAATTGCCTCGCCGACATCAAATCCTGGATGCAGATCAACTTCCTCAAGCTAAATTGTGACAAATCAGACATAATCATTATCGGCCCCAAATCCCTCAACAACTCCACAGACAGTTTCCGCCTCACCATCGACAACTCCACCCTGTCTCCCTCCCCCTACAGTCGCAACCTTGGAGTCATCTTTGACAGTAACCTCTCATTTGATCGTCACATCAATCAAATCACCAGAACGGCTTTCTTCCACCTCAAGAACATTGCCCGACTCCGTCCATCACTCTCCTTCTCTGCTGCTGAAACCCTCATTCACGCCTTCATCACTTCCAGAATTGACTACTGCAACAGCATCCTCTATGGCACACCATCCAAAACTTTAAATAAACTTCAGTACATCCAAAATTCTGCTGCACGTCTGCTCACCCACACCCGCTCCCGTGATCACATCACTCCTGTCCTCCAGAAACTCCACTGGCTCCCGGTTCCACAACGCATCCAGTTCAAAATCCTCCTCCTCACACACAAAGCCCTCCATAACCAGGCCCCCTCCTACGTCACCGACCTCCTCCATTGCCACAATCCTTCCCGCAGCCTCCGTTCACGTGATGCTAACCTCCTTACTCCGCCACTCAAGACCAAGCATCGAACCTGGGGTGACAGAGCCTTCTCTGCAGCTGCCCCCTCCCTCTGGAACTCTCTCCCCAAACACATCCGCGACTGTACCGACCTTACCACCTTCAAATCCTTGACAAAACACACCTTTTTAAAATTGCTTTTAATGTATAGCTCAGTTTATTGTGTTGTTTTTCTTAATGTTACATTTCACATTGTTTTGTTAATTTGTAAATTGTAAATTTGTAAATTGCTTTTAATGTATAGCTCAGTTTATTGTGTTGTTTTCTTGATGTTACATTTCACACTGTTTTGTTAATTTGATGTTCTTTTTATGTAAAGTGTCTTTGAGTATTTTGAAAAGCGCTTCTAAATAAAATGTATTATTATTATTATTATTACTTCAGTCACATAGAGCTTTATTTGTAATTTTGTAACCGATAACGCCAAAAAAAAGGACTGAAAAAAGGGCAAACCACTTCATATTACGCTGCTAGCCTTTGTGACAGTATAGACACCAGTAGTTGCCTAGCAGTGCTTATCTCAAGACTTACAGCTCATGTTACCACCTGAACCATGTTTTAACCAAAAAGTGCAAAATGCTTTTTCTTCATGAACAGGCCTCAGCATAAATAATCACGACTGCTGGAAGTATTCCTCTTTTAAACCCTTTACATTTGTTGTTGCTGGCTCTAAAAAGACGTCCACTGGATAATTAAAACTAAAGAAAAAGGACATTTCAATAAAATAACAAGGCTCTTGGGAATCATAACAGTTACCATGGTAGATTTTAATATATTTTTCACGTAGAAAAACCATCTTGTTTGTTGGCCATTTAGACAAACCTTCATTGTGAAATTAGTCTCGACTGTTCCTTGTATAATTATATACTATGATAAACCTTTTTTCCCCTGTATCTCATTTATAGCATCCATTTAGCGTTCACAGTTGTTTTGATATTAATCAAGGCGTAATTTTTTCTCTTCCACTGAGCATTAGCGTTTGATGGGCTGCGCGGCTAAACAATTTCCACCATCATTTCAAATTATCAAAAGTTTTGCCGCAGTCGTCTTAATTACGCGCCGACTATTAACGTGGCTCGGCGATGGATGAAAAGTTGGAGCGAGCCCGCGGTGGCCAGGGTGTCGTTCGTGTGCCAGCGAGCCGCGTGACAGTAAAGGCCTTTAAATGCTTCCCGGGTCTGCGCTCCCGTATTCACATTTAATCAAAGTCTCTTGAACACATCGTTTCCACCGCATTTTATCAGCCATTGTCTTTAATCAGTGCCATTTCTCACCCTATCAGCGCTCATTGAGGCTGTTTGGATGAGCGTCCCCTCGTTCGCCCAAAACACCACAATTAAAATTAGACCAAATTCTAATTAAAATGATACCGCTTTAATGGGGGCCTGTCAGTCCTGTCAGGGCAGCTCAATTAACTGAAATGAAACGTTTATCACTTAAATGAATTACAAATGTATTACTTTAGGTGAATTAAGGGCTTGCTTTGTGGAAGAGGACCATAACGCAGACTGCTCTCGCTCATCCCTTGTCTTTCAGCGATATTGATTAGGCCAAAATCAATGGGACAGTTTGTACTCCCGCTGATGTACTTAGTCAATCAGTTAGATGTAATCTTGTTGCTGCCTGCGACTCATTTGTTGGTAAGTGAAAGCCGTTTATTAGCACTTCTTCCTCATGTTTTCATCACGTCATTATCCCTAGTCCTCCTCCTCCTCCTCTCTCTCCCTCCTGCGGCGGCCTCTCCCGCCATCCCTCTTCATCCTCGCTCTCTCTCATCCCCCTCTCCTCCGTGTGCGAGGTTGGAGGAGCCGGAATTGTCAGCGCGCCAACGCCGACTTCCAATTATCACCTTGTTTCGTTTCTGCTCTCCTTTCCTCCCTCTCCTTTTCTTATCAGTTTTCCCCCTTGATCCCTGCCTCCTCTTTCTCACTTTCTCTTGCCTTCGTTTTCGCCGCCTACTCCTCCTCCTCTCCTCTGATACTCTTAGACTTACATCTCCATTAGTCAAGGAATTAGGCTTCAAGATTGATTTGAAAAAAATCAGCTTTCCATGCACAACTTCTCTCCCTCTATCACACCAAATCTGTTTTTTTTTCTCCCCTAAATCTCCTCTCCCATTTTTGCCTTTCGTCCTCTATCTTCCCAATCCGCTGTCATTTTACTCTACCATTGTTATTCTCCCTTGCTCCACTTCTGCCTGAACTTTCTCTTTCTCCAGCTCTCTCATTCCATCAGCACTTTCTCCTCTTTCCTCCGGCCCATGTGAAAGACTAATTTGGGAGTTTTAGTATGTTCATTGAACACCCACGGTGCCCGGCTCTCATTTTCCCGGGACTGGAGAGGGACGCACTTAAGGAAAAATATGACCACAAACAAAGCTCAGCTCTTAACACTCACTACATATATGTGTGCGCGGAACGGCCACTTTAAAACTGAAGGAAAACAGGAGGTTAGCCAAATGTTTTTTTCGTTCTTGCGGTCTGTGTAGTGTAACGGTTTTCTCAGCTTGATTTTATTGCCTGTGTTTTATTTATTGTTGCAATATTGTTTCTGTGCTCACGTCTTGGCTGGCTCTTTTTAAAAAGAGATTTTAATCTGGTTCAGACGTTTACCTGGTAATACCGACTATTTTCTCTCTTCTCTCTTTCCTGGTTTCCTGCCTGGTTGGAAATTGTCTCAGGATCACAATGACATCATTCATTCATTCATTACGCATGTGCCGTGCGTGTAATTTACTATAATTTGGCTCCGTTTCACGTCACAGACATGAGTCCTTCGGAGATCAAACGCTGAAAAACAGTTCAACGTGGAAACGTTTAAAGGGGATTTTCCGTCTGACTCTGAATTAGTCTCACTGAATTGCAAAAATATAGATTACTTATTTCACATGGGAGATTAGGCAAATTAATGAAGATGACGCATGTAATTTGCTAAATCCAGTTAAGCAAGTAAAAAAAGGATATACAACTGTATAAACCTAGAAGCTTTGATAAAAGTACTGCACATATAGGAAGGTTATGATACAAGATACAGACATTCCTTGTGTAACAGGTAGATATATGCAGTGAAGAGAAAAGAAACAGTTCTTAAATAGTAGTAACATATTATATTCTCTTTTCCTTGTTACTTTTTCAGGTGTTAAATTCTTTAGATTTCACAGAATTAGGCCTAATTATATCTACTTGATACTGTACTTGACATCTGGAGCTCCTTCTCTTATGCTGAGCACCTATCCTCTAATATCGTCTCTTTTACTGTCCATGCATTTGGGTGCTGCCACTGTTTAGGATGTTATTAGTTCTGTGTCCTGTTCTCCATCTCTACTCTCCTCCCCCCGTGAGTGTCTGCTGTCAGTGTTTCTCATCTGCGGTACTACATACTACTCATCTTTGGTCCTGGTCCCATCAACCTATCCAGTGTTCATGGCTTACCCATTTATACCTGAATGGCATGCATAGTTCTTCAAAAAGTTACGTGTTGTTCACTAACGCACTGGCTCTTAGAGACAATTCCTTGTAGCGAATTAGAGGAGTAGAGCTGAAGCTTCAGTGGCTCCTGCAAATCCTGCTGGCTGCCAGGCGCTCCAAAGAAAGGGAGTGTAGTGGTACTGGCCAGGTACACACACAGTGACACGGCGTCAGGAGAGCTGGATTTAAATGCAAGGACGTATGGAAAATGGAAAAAAAAAAATGTGAAAACTGGACATTCAAGCTGAGGCATCTGGTATTTCTAAATGCTAACTGTCTCTAAAGACTTTTATCCCAAGTGTCATAGTGTGATGACTTCGGCCTGTATTTATAAGCCTTTGATGAAAACAGGCCATTCACAGTCACTAAATTAGGATAGAATCGAAGAATAGAGCAAAACTAAATCAAGAGCCATTTGAGAGCCATTTGGCAGCCACAACAACCAACTCTTCTAAAGGAGCCGAGCCAAAAGAGTTGAATCTTTTAAAAGATACCATCACTATCTCCAGCCTGCTTATGATACCTCTTATATTCATACATTACAGCAGCTAACTCACCTGTAATAGAGCTACTATTGCCACTGACAGTTTTATACCCCTGTGCTCTTGTTTGAACCTATAAAAGTAAGTTTATGAGCCCTCTGTACACCCACTAAACCTCTCTACAATCAATATTTTGAATGTTAGCTCTAGCCAGTCTTTTTTATTCATTAACAGTCTCTCATAACATGCTTCACCTATATCTCATACTCTTGTCTGTATCATATTTGTATGCTGCATGTATTCTGTAGTCAAATGTCTGAATTTATCTCCTTGTTCCTGCTGCTTCCCTTGCCCCTGTTGTTCTGTCTCTTACACCCTCGAGCAGACGGGTCCTCCCATGTGACCTGGATTCTGCTCAAGGTTTTTTTACTTGTTTAAGCGCCACCTTCGCCTCAGTGCTTGTTCTTGGGCTCTCGTGGTTTGTCTGGGTTCTGTAAAGTTTCTTGAGAGGATTCGACTGCTTTTGACTCCGTTTTAAATAAAGCTGAAATTAAATTTAAACGTGAATCATTAAGGTAGAGGTTTGCATTTGCCCTGGCAAGAAGGTCACAAGCGAGGATTCCAAAACTTGTTTCAACTTTTCTGCACATCGTACTGTTAATTTAGTGGAGGTCAGGGAGCATACATCTTCACGCCTGCATGCACAACAGACACCTGAGGAGAACTTTGGGTTTATGAAATGGCATCTGATAAATATACACCTACAAACTCCCAGAGAAGTAAACACATCACCGCTCGCTAACAAAGCAGCTGTAAAACTGTTTTATATGACCATCTGGTGAGCCTGACATGTTTACTGCGCCTCATAACCTGGCAACTTCTTACCAGCGAGCATGAGGTATTTGTCTGTGGGATGTTGTGTGTGCGTGTGTTATATTCCAAATAATATATGGTGCAGCACCGGTGTGTGTGAGCTGACGTCGCGATCTCGTGGAATGTCATTTTAATGTGGCTAATGTCCTGTGACGTGACTGGCTGGTGGAGTTTGGCATGGAGCCTGAAACCTGTTGCTAGTTTTTTTAACGCACTGCAAAACGAGACGTGCCAAATTGCTGACAACCTTCAAGCACCGAACAAACAAACATGGCTCATCATTTATGTTAAACGACTATCAGTGAGACCCAATAAAATGGATAGACACGAGAACAAACCCCAAAAGTCCATGCCACAGTTCAACTTTGAACAACACGTACCGCCGCTTTAATGTTTACCTATTTTTGTGTGTGTCCCTGCGTCTGCAGAAGGTGTCTGAGGGGGGTAATCATCAAAAAAGGAGCAATCAGTGGAGGCTGTCTTTGTCTCTAATCATCCGGAGAACCCCCATGGACACAGATGTGACTGCGTGCTTGTGTGTGCGTGTTGTGTGTCTGATTGCGTCCAATCAGTCAACAGCCAGAGTCCCCATAAATGCTGTCAATGAGGCATCAATCAGTAAACACACACAATCCACCAGCACGTACGCACACAGACACACACAAACGACTTCTGTCACTCAGGGGAAGAATATTTTCTACCGATTGCTTCTCGCAGGAATGCACCACTTGAACTCCTGGGGCTGAAATCCTTTCGTGAACCTCTCTTTGAAAGTTATTTTTGAATTTGTCCATCACGACTCGATCAGCTGAGCCCTTTTTGTTGTTTCAGATTCACAGTTTTCCTGCCAAAGCTTGATAAATTGGGGCTGAAGCGGTTCTTTATCAGTGTATTTTAAATGTATTCAATACTGCACTTGAGCTAAAGGAAAGTGACATAGAATGCGGCGCTGAATCCTCTTTGTTCCTGTTTTATTAATATTAATAATAATGCATTCTTTTTTTATTCAATCCCGCTGACAAACAGATGCAGATAACGGAGGTGACACGTGTTCACCTTCATTATTATGCTCACTCTCAAATGTCAGCATATAGTATCCTGCACCTCCTGACAATTGGACATTTCCAGTTGCAGGCTGTCCTTCATTTGCACTCTTATAAACATGCCACACTTTTATAGCTTTAAGTACAAGTTGCCAAATCAAACTAATTTTTAGTTATGTCCCAAACATTTGCTAAGCTGCATCCATCTGAACTTATGTTACTTGGTGCTAGATTTATCTTGGTTTAACCCAAACACATTCTTGAACTTTAGGGTTTATAAATAATGCCAAATGAGGACACTAGCCAAGCCATTACATATGCCTCATATTATTTTTTGTCCGTGGGTCATAGTCACTAGCTCAGTGATATCATGTGCCTGAAGTATGTTCTTCGTTAAAGCATCTGAGCCATCTATGACCAGGGGAGGTGGACTGAGATATGATTTGCCATCCATTTACAACACAGTCTGAAAATCTGTTCCCAAACAGTTTTACCTCCATTAAGAATCATCTTGAGAATGGAGTCTCATTTGGATGGAAAACAGAATCAAAACAAATTGTTCTAATGACAGGTAAGTATGTGGTTGTCTGGAAACAGAATGTTGTTAGTGGGGGTCTTTAGGTTCCATGGGTTGAGGGGAGGGGCCTCTGTGCATCATCCCACTGATACTTGATCAGTTTGGGATCTAGTGAATGTGGAGGCCAGGTCAACACCTTGTGTTGTTCTTCATGTTTTTTTAGTTGTTCCTAAAGCATTTTGTGTGTGTGTGTGTGTGTGTCAGGCTGCATCCTGCTGGGGATGGCTGCTGGTCTGGTCTAGGTGGATGGTACATGTCTGAGTATTATCCACACGAATGTCAGGTCCAGAAGTTTCCTGGGAGAACACTGAATTGTTACAAGATGGTTAATGTTATTTACTTCTCCTTTGGTTGTAATGTTATGCCTGCTCAGTGTATTTCTTATTCATATGCTTGTTTGTCAAAAGGACGAGAATCCATTGCAACCCAGGTAAATCACAAAGACAGCCAGTACAGCTTAATACTCAATGTATATTCTCCATAACAGTGAGCCTCTTGTTTTTTTTACTCGTACCAGGTCACCAAACTAGCACTGAGGGAGTGGGTTATGAGGGAGCTGTTTTCCTGACTCAAGCGTCCACGACGTGCTGTGCAAAACAAGAAAAAAGTCATTGCGTTATTTAACTAATATTAATGCCATAGAGGGTTAACAAAAGGGGAGAGGAGCCAAAAAAACAAAAAAAAAAGACTCAGCTTGAGCTGTAGCAGCAGTTGTGTCATTTCCAGGTTCTCTTAAATAACTTCTGTCCTGAGTCATTCACGCAGAACGGTGTGTGGGTTTAATGAGGATAACGTGAAAAAAGAAAAAGAGAAGGAAAAAAAAACACCTTAGGTGTCAGTACAATCCAGTAAACAGGAGAAAGAATGGCACAAAAGACAGGCAAATAACAGGCCTGTACAACATAGAGTCCAAATGAGTTTTGATTTCTGCTTGACTCTTATAATTGGCCGGGAATTGCTTTGTTGGATGGGCAACCTGTTTGTTTCTGTGTGCACGACGGCATCACACTGTTAAATCAGACACATGGGAACACACGCGTACCCACGCTGAGAGCGTCTCCTGACAGCACGTTCTTAGTAGCAAACCTGTTATTGTTCGCTTTTAATTATTAAATGTGAGAAAAAAATCAGGTTGTAATGGAAACTATTTAGAGTTCATTAGTAAGAAGGGCTTTTAGGAGCGTGACTGCAGGTCGTAGGGTTTCCTCCTTTTTATGCAAATGTGGACGCATTACCAGCGCTCATTGCTCAATAGCCAGCTGTGCATTGATCAGTCCTGACTTGTTTCATTTGTTAAATTGATTCCTAGTGTTATGTTAACACTGTTTAAGTATAATGTGCCTGCTTTTGTTTCTTTTTTTCTTTTGGTATATCTGTGCATATGAATGTGTTTTTGTTCTCTGATGTGAATTTATGTGAATTTGTGCGTTTTCATTTTGACAAGAACAACAAATCTATAGAGACCCGCCACGCTCCCCCTCCCCGGGCAGAATACAAATGGCTGCTACATTTTAGTAATTGCTTCTTTATTGACAAATGGCTGTGAGGTGGAGTGGGGGCTTTAGCTGTCAGTATTGCTTTTATTCCTTATTGAATTCCATCCTTCTGTTGCTGCTCCATGTCTCACTGAGCCCAGGGAGGCAAGTGCAAGTTAATGTCTCTTCAGACAGCACCTTGTGTGTGTGCGCGCGCGTGTGTGTACATTTGTTTTGTGTGCTGGTAGATTCTAACGCGAGTTTTTATTTTATTTTTTTTCATATCTGTATGTATATGTGTCTCTCTACAATATCCCAAGGGGGGAACACAGAGAAACACGTGGTTCTGAGTTAAAAAAGAAAACAATCACACCGAAAGAGTGATGGATTTCATTTGCCTGAAGCCCAGCTGCCACAATCTATACAATGTCTGCCTTCTATTAAAGAGAAAATGACATTTTCAATTTGAGACGTTTAGCAGGATGAAATATACCTCGTCTTCTCTGAATAACTGTTGACACTTGTGTTCATTCCACTAATAGTCACAATAAACATGCCACATGCAGCCGCCTCCACCAGAACAGACTGGTCTGATCAGAAGGAACAATTATAAGATAATAATAATAATAATAATGAGAGGTGGTGTAAACCACTGATAAATAGTTGAATGGGAAAATATTAGCTCCTAATAACCACGTAAACTCATAATTTGATTTCTGTAGCTGGAATAAATCAGGTAGCAGCCTTAAAAACATGGGCCCTTCTCAGTCTTCATCTTCTTATTGAATGAATTTGTGTAGAAATAAAATTCTTGCAGAACCACTTATCACATGTCAGCTCTGTTATGATTGATGTTCCGAGCGCCTGTAAACACATACTGTATATCCTATCAGTTCATTATACCGAGTGTCCATTTAAGCAGTTTCGTTGGAATCTGAGTGATTTCATCTGGGCCGAATAAATATCATCCATACAAATGTGCTGCTACAAAACACTGACCATTAGCAAACCCACAAAGACATTAGTAAATATTTACCAATGTCAGAGTACTGACTTTCAGTATAAGGCATGTCCTCTATTGCTTCATTTGTTCATTTCGAGGACCACCTTGGCCCAGAGGTTTATAGAATAAAAGCTATATTCTGTACATATATTAAAAAAGATGACTGGCAACTTTACTTTTATAAATAATTGTATAAATCAAACTTTAACAGCACTTTCTTTTGTTAAGTAAAAGAAAAAATACTTTCATTTTGCAGCTTCTTCAGAGGCCAGTGTAGAGACACATCCCCAATCGTACACATCTTCAAAAAATGTTTGATATCAAAATGTCATCTTGGTAAAAGATATCAGCAGCATCAACATATTTTTTTCTTCTTTTCCTCAGTTTGGCTTTTTCTGGAGCCGCACCGAAAAGCTGTTCTTGAGACATCTGAGAGCCTGCCGCCTATCTGTGTGACCCATCGCACCTCTCCCCTCTTTTCCTCCCATTTCAGTGGGCTCTCATGTGCACCCAGCTTAAGGCGGGAAAAAAGGTAAAACCATAAATAAGAAAGCCGTCCTTTGTTCTGGGCTCTGCACAAAGGTGGAGCATAAAGTTGGATTTATACTTGAAGGAGCGGAGATACCCGCGGCATACACTTTTAAGTATAGGTCAGCACTGGATTTCACTCTGCTTAATAGCATCGCTGTAATGCTAGACATAGGTATTTTGTCTTCTTTTTTTCACCATCAGCAATGTTTACATTCATTTAATTCCAAAGGGCAAGACGATACGTCCACAGAGTAGCTGCAGAGAGAATCACTGTGTAAATATGCACAAAAGAAATGAAGTCAGAAACAAGTCAGAGACTGTCATGTCTGTGCCGATGGCATGTTTTGTCCACTAGTTGTCAGGCACCTGAGTTGGCTAAGCAATTTTGTTAGCTAATGGTCCGCTGACTTCAATTTGTGGCAATGTGGCAAGTGCATAATATAGAGGTCATAAAGCGTTTCCTCTAGTGGAGTATTCCATTAAAATGCCTTGCAACCTACCTAGACACGTATGTGAAATATATGGCTCTGGTTACCGAGGTAACCGTCTTGTATATTTCCCACCACACATGTCTGTGAGGGAAACAAGCAGAAAATAGCAGAATTCTGCTGTCGCTCCACCTGGGTTAACCTGACGGCGTGGTGAATTTTAGCGGCAGGAAACTTAACTGTGCACAGTGTTTCCTTATAAAGTTAACGTTGTATGTATGTATATAGATGTCAATCATCTGTATCAGTCGTTACCACTGCAAGAAGACGTTTTAATTGCATTGTTTTAAAGTTGAAATAAGTTCTACTTTCAGCCTATTGTTATTTACAAAGTAACAACAGGCTGAACATAACAAAATGCAAAGACAAATGTCAGTGTTCATGTTGCGTTTCTAATTTTACAGATTGTGAAGGACTGACAGAAGTACAGTTGTTCTCGTATCGGTTTGCTTGATGGCTTTGTTTCTCATCACTGTAAATGAAAGCTTAGGATGGTTTCTAGAATAAACATAATCTCATTTAAACAATTTCGTTCCCTCCTGTTTTTCACTACGAGCCAGCAGTTTAGAAGAGATTAGAAAGCAGACGACAAAACAACAGAGATGGAAATGGAAATGTGAGCACATCTAGTTCCTTGGAAATGTACACGCACAGAAAGTGCAATCTGTCTTCTGCTGAGAACTTGTAGATTATTTTGTGTTTTACATTGATTGCCGGTGGATCTATCAAAATTTAACCCTCGTGCTACCTTTGGGGTCTGTGTGTCCTGTTTTCTCATCAGTTGTAAAAACATGGTATAATTTCTGTCAAAATGTCTCTAGATTAAGTTCAGTTGATTTTGGGTCCTGCTGGAGCACTGCAAACTGTCAGCTGTGTTTTTAATTAGTGTCTTGTTAGGAGCTTGGGTAATGCCACTTGCTGTTCTGTGCTTGAAGAAATTTTACAAAGCATCACAAAACATTTCATCTCTGCTTGGCTGTAGAGGCTCACAATCAAAAACTTGAAGGTGTATTCTGAACACTGACACAGACTGTTTTACCAACTGGGGCCAATATGATGCTGGACTTGCATCCAAATTATTTTTAAAGGATGGATCTGAGCTATGATTTCGTCACACAGATATATTATTTAAAATTAATCTTCTTTTAGTTAGTAAACACCACCCGAGATGGTAGCCTATAACTGGAATGCTAATATTCATACATGAAGTGAAATAGCTTACAGTCAGTGTGTGCTAATGTGATCTTTTTTAAGACATTGTTAGATTAGCAGTTCTCTGTGTAGTTTCTTAACGCTATTTATATGCTGTATGAGTTTGTTGTTACACTTTGAATTGATGCCAGAATAAAACAAGACTGGCAGGACTAACGTGGTGGTTACTATGGAGATACAGTGGAGATAGGGTTGCCAACCGTCCCTTGAAAAACAGAATCGTCCCATATTTAGAAACAAAAGTACACGTCCCGTATTGAGCTGGAACGGGATGCACTTTATCCCGTATTACAGTGGGTATTATGTGTGTAAAATGTCAATGGAATGAATGAATAACAGGGCACTTGATATGAACATTTACGGTAAAGGCCGCCTCATGCTCTGTGACCAATGAGATGACAGCAACCCTAGGTGGAGCGCAGAGCTAGCTATGTGGCTAAATTAGCATGCCAATGCTGTGGTTAACGGACACTTTTAGTGTATATGTTAGTATGTATGTTAACTGGCTGGTGTTCAGCTCTGGTGGTGGTATCATTTATATTTTAGTAAGCTTTCTGTTTGCCGTGTGTGCTACCGTGGAACAGCAGGCTAACTGATTTAGCCCTGCTAACTGGTACAGCGCTAGTATGTCTTTGTATATGACTCTCCATTGCCATGTTTTAGTATTTAGTGCTCTAGTGTTTGTGGCTTGAGCTTTTACGGATCAACTGTATGGCCTGATGTAGCTTCAGAGCGCCGTGCTGCCGTACTGCCATACTCTATCGATACGCTGAACAGTTGAAGAGGCAGCTGTTCAACTGTCGTCCGCCTGGGTCCTGTGAGGGCGTATTAGGTATTCGAGAAAGGGCTCTTTTTCACCTAGTGAACAGGGGCCTATCTCTAAGAATCTTCAACCAAAGCATGTAACAGAGATCCCATCAAGTCATGAAACAAACATACGAACCTTTGGAAATGGGCATTCAAAGTCACCTTTAAAACCCCACACGTATTGTAACATGGGCTTACCCCCTGTCCACCACCATTGCTGTCTTCTAAGCTTTGACAGAGCAGGCACTGAAGACATTACTGTTTTCACTGACTCAGTAGCACTCTTCAGTCCTAAGAAATTGGCTTTGATATGAAACATTGTCCCACTTACAGTGTCAGCCTCGGTGAATGATACGCAGCTAGAGTGTGAGATGTCTGCAGTACTTCATGGCAAAATATTCTTTCCATACAAAAGCCCGTATGGTTATATAAAAGCAAGGTTCTGAAAAGAAAAAAACAGTAAATTAAATGACAGCTGACATAAGCTGGGGCCTTGGAGGGTAGAAGTAAGGTCAATGAAGTTTGGAATAACGTCCTGTCAAAGAGCACCGGCAGCCCTGAGCCGGGACAGCGCTGTGACAGTGAGTGATATATTCAACATCACTTTATGGTACTCAGAAGCACCTTGTCGTCTGTACTTTGAAATGTTCAAGTTCTAAGAGTCAAATGTGACTCATGTGACACACTTAACTCTGAACTAGCCTGATATATTAGATGCTGTATCACAGAGTTTTATAAAGGTGAACTTTTAGCTTCTCATTTCAGAAAATTAACCATAATTTATTTATATTGTCATACTTCTTTTTCTTACCCTTGTAAACCGCATACACTAAAAATACATTTAAAAATTCAGAATGACTGTTAATAATCCACAGAGCAGTTTCAATTGAAATCAGTTCTATGTGTCTACATAAATGTCAAACTATTTTTAGTTGTTTATGCATGAGCTGAACTTTTGTCGGGTACCATCTCACCTCTTCACCCTGCTGACCTTAATTTATTTGTCTGCATCTAGCAGGAAATAAATAAGGTCTTGGTATTAGCCTGGAGCTATGATTAAACCCTGCTTACGTGTGCATCGGGGGTCGTAGCATCATGTTACACTGGTCTCATTTTGCAACTGGAATCTGACCTCAGAGTAATAAGGGCATACTGCGGATCATTTGGCTCCGTGTTGCAGAAGTTAAAAGAATTATCTAAAGCAGTAATGACCCTGTTTGACCCGCATCAGCTTTCTTCTTACATCCCTTCTTTCTCTGGTCTGATCAAGCTTAAGCTTCAGACTTGTTGACGAGTTTGATGCTGAAGTACAAACTCTGAGCGACGGAAGGATGCGGCACAGTCTTTTGGCAGTGACAGCAGTGTTCTCTGTGATGCCTGCAAAATGCATTCTGGGATATGTGGATGGCTACACAAGATAGTTCTCGACATATCCTCAATAAAATAAGCGGTGGTGGAACATATCCGGGCATTTGTAGTGCGCTTGGTCAGATTTGAACTGGAACAGTGCTTGGACAGCAATTGATGATGTCTCACAAGAACACGAGCACAGGCAAGACTGCATATTGATAAATGCCTAGTGTTAAGCTGCTGATTTGTTAGCTAGTCAGCTATTGCAAACTTAACAGCACCGGGATGTTTAGAGACTACAGAAGCTTCCTCTGACTTTCTTTCAGTACATGTGAAGCAGCAGCGCAAGAGTGTAATTGTTTTTTGTGTTTGTCTAGACATATTGTAGATCTAGCGACTCCTTGTCCTTTTTTCAAACGTACATTGGAAATGAAACACAATAATATTACTTAATATTGATTCTTCTTCTTCCTCTTCTTCTTCTTCTCCTTCCTTTTTTGTGATAATTTGTGAAAACCTCTGTACTGATAGGCTTACTTAGCTCAGTTATACATGACTACATGACCATCCTTCCATCCCAGTCAGCTCCATGGTCGTTGTATATCATGTACACTGGCATCGTTTCTGTATTTATTAGCTACAACTTTAATTGACGAAACACAGCAGCATACAAATCCCACCTCTGACTATCGTTTTGGTGCCGTGGTACAGAACAATGTCACCACTCACATTGCAAAGGTATGAACTGTGCTTTATGACTGAGCCCTTTTCCCCTGACTTTGGGACATAAATAATCCCAGTTTCCAAATCGTTGAAAAATGCTGTAGAGTTGAAATATTAAAGGGTAGACTCAAAAAAGTTTGAAGCTAAAGGGTTTGAGTCAAATGTAAAAAAGGGTTGGAAGAGACTGAAGAAGTGTTTATGGATGCCTTCTGTCGACCGTGTTATTTATCACCAAGACAGGTACAGATATGGAGTCTTGGCTTTCCAGCCTCATTACACGTTCACTCTCCTTCTCAAACACAGCCGCACACATTTCTGTACACACAGACGCAAACTTTGTCTCCTTCCATTGTTCACTCAATCGCTTTAGTTCTCAGTCCACACCCAACCTCCATCCCCTTCTCTCAGATCCGCACACACACACAAACAAACATACATTTCAATTAAGCTGAGGCTCAGCATGATGAATGTGGTTACCTTTTAATTTCAATTATAGCGTCTGTTTAGCTAGCAAGAAAGCTGTTGTGTGCTCAAGCAACATCCGCTAAGCAACGGTTCAATTATAACACACAGAGTGCAGGCACGGCTATACACCAAATCACAAGCACACAATGGCTGACACGCGGGCAAATATACACAGTGGCAAAAGCACACAGCCAAGGCGCACACATGCAAGCACATGCACACACACCAAATTAGATTAGCTCATTTAGCTCTTGTCTGGACACATTTTTCACCTCCGTCTAGCTGACGGCTGTTCTAAAACCTATTTAGAATTTCCAGAGGGCAACACAACATCTTTGCAACCACAGACGATGTGTGGAAACTAATAATTATTGCCCCAAATAGGAGCCTTGTTTACTCATTTATAAGTAAAAGACGTCACACATGAGAAATGAGTGGCAGAGGACACAATTATCTCACGGGATTCAGCTCAAATGAATTTGTTGTTGGCCCTATTTGTGCCCAGGACATTTCAAGTGTGTAACCTACTTTAACGTAACCGGAATGCCAGGGCTTCTTTTAAACCTTATTCGCGCTGGGAGTATTTGCTGAACATGCATGTTCAGAAACAAGCTGCTTCACATACTTAAGGTCCTTATTCACACCTGGGAGCTGTCCAGGGCAACACGGGGATTCTTGTAGCTATAAAAGGAAGTTTGTTAGTCCTCCGATTCTTATATCCGCTACACACTTCCCAACCTAAACCAGATACATCAGGGGTGTCAAACTGATCCGGGAAAGGGCCGTGTGGCTGCAGGTTTTCATTCCAACCATGCAGCACCCAGCAGTGGGTGTGGCTGGCTGGCAAGTTTTTGTTCCAATCAAGCAAGAGGATGCCTGAAATGACTACGTGAAAGCAGTTCAGTTGATTGTTTGAGCCAAGTCAGGTGTACTGCTGCATAGTTGGAATGAAAACCTGCAGCCACATGGCCCTTTCATAGATCAGTTTGACAGCTGTGAGATAGCTAGATAGATAAAAAGATAGATTCCATTGAGTCTGTATCTGTGACCTGACAGGAGCACTGTGAAAAGTGGATTCAGTATAATTTTATTTTACTTTTCCAGCATGTGTGGTGGTGCTGTTACTCAAGGAGGTAGTTGTCTAGTGTGCGTGCAGTAACACTAATGAGCGCTGGTAGGCTGTTCCAGTATAGCTGTGTAATCGGAGTACTTGTAGTGTGTGGTAACTTACTGATGCAGTTATTTGTGTACAACGTCAACGGGAAGGGTCTGAGGACAAAGACCGTATACAAAGACGGACAAACCCTCCGCGACATCACCCATGGGATTTGTGAAAAACAATTCTGACGCCCAGCATGGTGTCTGTGGCCGTCACTATCTTGTGCAAGACTCCGACAAACTCGTGGCTAATCCAAAAATGAGCAAACGGGTGGAGCGTGACAGAGGCTGAGGCAGGTGACTGACTCTTCCGCAGGCATCTGGCCTCCTGTAACGGAACCTACCTGTTACTCAAAGCTGCCACACCCCTGAGTATGCATAAGATTAGTCACTGAAGGTGAGCTTTTTACCGTGGAGGAGTGGCTAGCCCCAAGTAGCTATTCACGGAACTGATTTACTTTTTAGCCCCAGAGGTTACAGCTTGCCAGAGGTGTTTGTTATTGATGATGGCAGGTCTACTTCTAAATAAATTATAAATCCAATGGAGGATAAGTAGAGGAATGTTTAAGTAACAGCCAAATGGACTGAGGACTGGTAACAAACCTCATATACGAAAGAAATCCTTTATACCTTAAACTGACAAAATAAGATTTTTACACAACTTAGTTTGGAGATGATAGTTATTTAAGAGTATGTTCAGATGTACATGTGGGAAGGACGCACTTGGATATCTACATGAATACTAACTGTAGAAATAACTTGGATGAGTAGTAAAAACATCTTCAAGACAACCTGGATGACTGAGAATCTAAAGTTAAAATATTGTTCTTTCGATTTCAAAAGAAATTAAGAGTCAGACAGTGAAGAAGAAAAGACTGATACTCTGTAAAATGGAGAAGCAGAGGAAGGCAGATGTTGAAGGACAGTTAGAGTAAAACGAAGCACAGGCTGAGAGGGAAAGAGAGACACCCAACGGTAGAAAAGCGGCTGTCGTTTTAGCAGCAGCTATTAAACCACTTTATATCGCTGCTGTGCCAACTGACAAAACATTCAGAAACAGGAAATGGTTGGAAAAAATAGGTCACACTTACACAGAGTGATAGTCGCACTCACAGCATGAGCCATCACCTAAGGAGTCAATTGAAGAAGGCTGAAATAAATACTTTAGCAGATGCCACACACACACAAACACAAACACACACACACCACCTCCAGAGTCAATCAGAAGAGGAATTGCCCTAACTAGACAAATGCCTGAGGATGAAAGAGCTCTCAGGGCATATTGTGCTATTTCTATCCAACAGTGCTGTGCCTCTCACATGAACACATAATTTCTCTTTCTGTGTAAAAACACACATGCAGTCACACACAGTGTGCGCTCAACACAGCTTGTTTAATAAAAAGTGGAAATCAGGCAGAAAACAAGTGCACGGTCTCTTGTGGTTGTATTGTAATCCCTGGCCGCCCCTGAACACAGACACCGTCTGCCTCATTGCTGTTTATAAAGATTCATCTATTGAAGTGGTCTCCATAAAGGCGTGTTTCTTGTACTCAACAGTTGTGTCGCATGATAATAGTGCACATTCCGCTCTTGATAGAAATGCCTACCCTGTCCTTAGCCCCAAGCATCTCAAAAAACGTTCAAATGTGCCATCATGATGCATGAAATTTGCTACAAGAGGCCTTGTGTTTATTTACAATTACATGGTTTCGTGTAGACTGAAATTGTCCGTGGGTTTTGTCATGAATCTATCCTGCTCTTATGGCTGATTTTGATTCAGTTTGAGTTGTCTGTGTAGTTTCCTATTGGACAAAACAACCTTTCCTTGTGTATCTATGTTCGTTTTACTTCCTGGGTTTGTCTGTTTTCTCTGCTTTCATGCTCCGCCCTGATTGTTCTCATCTTTTTTTCATAACCTTTCATATGTATTTATTCTGTAGTAGGCAGTGGCGGCTGGTGAATTTTATGTTAAGGGGGCGCAAAGTTTGTAAATCAAACCCCTGCAGGGGGGTCTGGGGGCATCCTCGCCCAGTAAACTTTTTTGATTTTCACATACAAACTAAGAATTTTGGTGCATTCTGACAAAATAATAAAGACAAAATAAAACATTTCCTTACAAAAACAAATGGGGCCATGGAACTAAGTTTTAACTTAATTTATTTGCCTTGTAAAATCCAGCAAGTTTTAAAGTGCTAATACATCAATAAAAATAGGAATTATACACAAGTTAACATTCTCTCTCTGTTTGTATATGTGTTTGAGAGAGAGTGAGAGTGTGCACATACTGCACATCCAGCTAGCCAATTCCGTTTAGCATACACATTTGAGGTGATGCGCCTTGTGTATGTCCTCCTACGATCAGTAGCCTGCTGCGAAATGTCCGGACAGTCGGGTCCCAACTCCTTCAACCTTTTCTTCCCAACAGCTGACCGACGAAAAAAACTGAGTTTTTTTAAGTGAAATAATTTAATTTTCCTTAAGCGTCAGTGAGTCTCCGCTATTAACGTCAGCCATCTTGTCTCTTAGAACGAGTTACAGCTGTGGCGCAAATGCTTCCTGATTGACATGATTGATTGATGAATTGTCCAATCATGCTAAGAGTAAAAAAAAAGAAAACAATGCCACGAGAATCGAATTTTCATGCGCCAATGAAAAGCTGTTTCTGCTCGTAAACAGTAAAAAAGTTTGCTAGCTCTCATAGACTCCAGCATTACCGGCGCCCTTGACCTGGAGGATATCGAATGGCAAATCGCAAGCTTAGCCTAAAGTCAGACGCATTTAATGGTTGCTGGCAGTGTGGCGGGTACCACTACACCATTGCACAAGTAAAAACGCGATGCATTTTCGTGTATTTATTTCGTATTTGTTAGGTTTGATTGATTCATGGTTGATCTTGGTAGATACATAAAACAGTCAATATTTCACAGGAGGGGCGGCGCCCTAGCGCCCTCTATTGACCAGCCGCCACTGGTAGTAGGGCTCCAATAACGACTATTTTGAACATCTTTATCAGAGAAAAACAAAACAAAACAGTAATTCCCATACAGCGCTAATTCTGTAGCGTCCTGTCAGGGTCTAATTTGCAAACAATGTTGTGCTTGTTTCGTGTTTTTCCTATTGCTCCCAAAAGCATCTCTTCCCACCTCCAATTCCCAAAGCTGGTAGCATGTGAAGCTATGCATGTTGTAGCATGTTGTTCACTAATAAAAGCTGATGTAACCGCCACTTTTTAAAACTAGTTTGTGCTCTTGAATTTTTAGACCATTACAGTTACTTAAAGACAGTTGGTCCAGCTGAGAGAAAGTCAGCTGTTCACTATAAATCATGTGAAGCTAGTTAGCTGTGCATATTACCATCAACAGGGCGTCTTCCTAGGGCGGATGTTGAAGTTGATACATCACTGTTGGGTGTTTTAAGCGTAAAGCTGAGACAAAATTTTAAAGCACATGATAATTATGTTCCTCATTATCACTGCTGCCTAAACAGCTTTGGAGAAGTTTTGTGGCTTCTGTAGCCAATGAGAAAACTCATTACATCCCATGACTAATTTCCATAGCTGTACTTTGTCACTGAAAGTGAAGATAAACGGCTAAGCTAATCAAATAGCTAATAGTAAAAGGAAAAGTGTCGGGGAAACAGAAATGAATTGTGAAATGAAATTGTCCTTTCAAATGCCTGATTAAAATCTGAATTTACTTTGTATTTGCTTAATTTTATTTCTCTTTTTATGCATTTATAAATAGACCATCACAGATTAACAACCTGACCAAGTACAACCTGGTGTAAGTGTTCTTCCTTTCTACATGTGACACCATGACGAGGAGCGTGGTGGAAATGGCGTCCTCTGTGGATCTGCTTGTTGTGTGTGGAATAAGAATCCTCACGAACCAATCACACTGGACGTGAGAACCACAGGGTGATAGTCATTCAGGCTGCTAGGATCTGACATATTAGGAATAGGTATGATGTTGGCCAATTTGAAACATATGGGCACCACTGATTAGCTAAATGAGATGTTAAAGATCACTGCAAAGACATGTTTTAGCAACTCTCCACAGTTCCCTATTACACAGATTCAGTTAAATCAAAAGGAGGCACGGTGCAGCAGAAACATTTATTCATGATCTATTGCTGATTCGGGTTGTTGTCACAGGGACAGAGGAAGACAAATTACCAATCACAATCACACAACAACTCAGAATCATCACAATGGAACAATTTATTGAAATAAAACAAGAACAATGAGAATAAAAAAAAGAAAATGAAAATGGTAGAGTGGAAGTGGAGCTGAAACCACAGCAGAGTCTCTTGTAGGCTCAGTTGAGAGTTCACAGGTGTGATAGAGTCAGAACAGATTCTGGTTCTGGTGACCTGCAGTCCGCTTTGTCAACACCATACAATGAACAACAAAAACAAAAATGGAAATGAACTTGAAATACAATGGTAAAAAATTAAAACAAAGTAAAACTGAATAAAGCAAAAATATCATGCATGTAAATAATGCAAAAAGCACCATAGAAAAGGAACTACATGCACGAACCGTGAAACAAAAATGAAAACAAATGGCAATAAAATAAAACAAAGACAATGCAGATGGATCCCAAAGCCCAGCTGGAGCTACATCTGCAGCGGTTACAGGTGCAGGGGGACGTGATGGAGCAGCAGCAGACTCAGGGTCTGGACTGGATGTAGCCAGCTGTTCAGGTCCAGTCAGGTTTTGGTGGCCTACAGGGCTGGAAGGAGATCCATCAGGATTTGCTTCAGGAGGACATGGAGCTGCAGCTACAGAAGAGTCCTGTTCCTTCGCTGCATTCAGGGTGGCGTACAGCAGCAGTGGTGGTTCAGAAGTGGTGGCAAGGAAAGATGGAGGAAACAGCGGACATATCTCTCCAGCTGCAACATCAACGATGGTGTTTCGCACCTCTGCTGCAAAACTATTGAGACTCTTCTTGAAGACATCTTCAGGGTAGGCCTGTCCACCTTTCTCCTGAATAGACTGGATCAAGTTGTCTAGTATGTCGCAGGAGAACGTGACCTCCAGGAGGTCAGTATAGACCTGGTCCTCTACTGCTTTTGTGACTCCCAACAGCCATTATACATAGCTTCTTCGAGGGCATATCAATGGGAAGTGGTTGGAGGATGGTTCCAGAAGCCCTGTAGAACTTTTGGAACCACCTTTGCCATCACTTCCCATGGTTCTAGCTAGGGATCTCAAAGTGCTGCTCTGTCATCCTTCTGGCATACTCCTCGGCATGGCTGACAATCGTGGGATGTCTGTGGGTTACAGTTATTCAGAGTTAGTTTTAAAACACTAAAGGCAATTACACAACTATCATAACCAGAGAACTTACATGAGAAGAAATGAGTGGTAGATGTAACTTACTGAAAGTTAGGAGGCATGGGCTCTGAGGAGTGGAGGAGCCTTCTGGCTTCAAACTCCACATCTCGATTTTTCATTTTGTTGCTGACCTTCCACATCTGAAACAAGAATAGAAAAGAGGTGTTGAGCAGGTTGGACATATTTATTGGAGAAAATTAAGTCACGTATATCAATAAAATTCAAACTAGTGTGCAGTCTCTTTAAGAGCGTGTCCTTGCCAGTGGGGCAAGAGGTTTGTCAAAGGTGAATTTAAAATGTATTTACAAAATAAACAAATAACAGTTAACGGAGTCACTTAAAAATGCATAAATCTGTTTATGAGTAAAACAAGGTAATTTCAAAAAAGAGAAAATAAATTCGCTAATTAAATTAGTATTCAGATTTTAATAAGGGAATTTTAATAGGACACCTTTTCTTCATACTTTCACTTTTATTTTCACACCGTGTTTTTGTTTTGCTAGCCGTTCGATTTTCTCAGTCCCATAGTTTCTACATTTAGTTTCTCAGTGACTCAAAGGACCTGTCAGCTCATCTGTGAAATTCTAACTGAGTTCTTACCTTCTGTAATGGTTGGTTTTCCTTTTGGAATTCGCTTCATCCTTCTTCCTTAGCTTCATTGCCTTCTTTATTTGTTGTTTCGGCTGAGCTTAATGTTAAATAAAGATCTTCTACCATCTGCCTTATGCGTTGGCAGTTCTCTCCCTTTTGAACATAATATTAACAAAAAAAAAACAGCTGGTGCAATATTATCAGTGAGGCTCCAATCATATAAAGGTGAGCTCTTGATTCAGCCTCTCTTAATCTGGTGACCAAACTTTAGATTATCCTTGCACTTAGTAACATTACCCAGTTCAGCCCACGTACTTACTGCAGGCAACAGGTGCTCTTTAGTGCTTGGATGTTGTTACCTGCAATCAATCTCCTCTGCAAGTCGGAACCACTTTCACTAATAAGAAGATGTACACAGTGTGACTAACAATGCAATCAGCTGACACAAACTGTGCAACTAAAGTGCCATTTCTGTTAACAAAGTTTGCGTGTGGTGACTGCAGTTAGTATAATTGGATGCAATGCTTTAGTAGACCGTTGACATTGTTATAGCACAGGATGCACAACACAAAGAAACACATTCAATGAGTCCTCCAAACACAAACATGCTTCAGTGGATTGTTATTACCTAAGCCACTGAAGGCTGCACTTTGATTCCTGTTCCTCATTATGTTCTGTGAGGGTTTAAATGCAGTCTCATATTTTGAGTATTGATAATAATGACATAAAAAAAAACTAAAGAAATATATTTTCCTGTGTATATATATTTATTTGTGCATGCATGCTTGGAAATATTCTGCAGTTTTATCCCAACTACACTACAGCCATTCTCTCCCTCTGTGCACCCACTAAAACCTATGCTGCAATGTTTTTTATTTTCTTCTTTTTATTATTACGGGGGCTGGAGGATGCAGGGAGTGTGTGACTGGGGAACGGGGGGTCGAGGTGGTTGGCACAGCACTGCATAGTAGTACGTTATGTGAGAAACTCAATCTACTTTACCGTGCCCTTGAGAGAAAGCGCTGCTTCAATGCATTCAGACTTCAAAGTGATTGATTTGTCTTGATTGAGAGGACCCTTCACGTTCAGCCGCTTTGTTTCAGTCAGTTTGTTTTTGTCTTCGAGTGGTTCCTGAGAACCTCATATCTGATGGTGGGATTAATCTGCTGCATCCCAATGTGAGAACTGTGAATGTCGTGCTTTTGTGTGTTTCTGTGTTTCCAGAAAAGCAGCCTGGAATCGGTAAAACACTGGGTTGTTAGCACAAAAAATAATGATGGAAACAAACACATTTAGGAAAACGTTTAGCTATTTGCTTGTATGTAAATCAATTACAATTAAAAAAAAAATAAAAAATGCATTGATAATACATCATCCAGGAGCTCAATGATCACTTAAAGCAAACAGTATCTACAGTACATCTCTAGCTGAGCAATAATCAATAACTTGCTTAGCATAGCATAGCAACACTTTAAATCCAACACTGCATCTGATGGATTTGCAAATAAATGTAAATATCTATCACTGAGCAATTTCTCCAAACCATCATCAGTCACCGCCAGCAAGTTAAAAGCGTGTATCTGCATTCAGTGCATGCATCACATGACTGCATTACTGGATGAACTGCAGCGCCTGAAACCTGTCGTTATAGAAATTATGACAGAAAAACAGCGGGACGGTTAATAATTACATGTCAGCTTGAGCTGTTTGCTGTTGGCAGACAAAGACATGATGATTTGAATGTATGCAGCGAAGAACATGCGCCAGCAGTGGGCGTATAATGCATCAAAACAACTGTAGAAACTGAAAGAGCTTAAATAAATACTATGTGTGTTGTAAAATAAGCCTAAGTGATGAACTAAAACCAATTATCCTCAAACCAGCAACTACTGAGTTTTTTTGGGTTCACTTTATCTTACATGTGTTAACTAGGGATGAGCGAGTACAGCATTATCTGTATCTGTATCTGTATCTGTTAACCATATGAATTATCTGTATCTGTATCTGTACTCGGAGTGGGCGGGGCCTGACCCGGAAGTGGGCGGGATTTAACCCGGAAGTGGGTCTGGTTGTCTTGAAATGAGCGAGGTTTTAACTGGTATGTTATTTTAAGCATGCAATTGATATGGGCTGATCAGAAATAGTTATTTATTGCTGATTAGAAAACTGTTTACAGGACAGCATCAGCATTGAGCTTCGGAGATCAATGGTTTTGATCACGATAGCAAACGAACTATTTACAGAACAAGTTTTGCAACAATGCGGTTGCAATTATCAAGTAAAATGTAATGACCAAGAGTTTTCATGCTCAACAATAACTTTCTTATTTTAACTTTAATTTTTTTTATGATCAGTGTGATCTTTTTTTTATATATATATATTTTTTTTTTTTTTTTTTCCCACACCAGGTGTGTGTGTGTGTGTGTGTGTGTGTGTGTAGCTTGATTTCCAATATTTATACCACTACTAGCTTTGTTTTTTCACGAAATACAGCAAGAAAGTGTTAGAGCCAGGCAGCCAGATGACGGTTAAAAAAAGAAAAAGAAAAAAAAATCTCCGACAGGCAGAGACGCAACGCGAGTCGGCACCACGTCTGAACGAAGTACCAGAACTCTACTAGTTCATAAGTAAGTACCAACCTAAGTAATATAACCTGAAGCTGAAGAAAGAAACCCTAAACATTAACGGAAAACGTCCCGCGAACCCGAGTGACTGAGGGAGAGACAGAGAGCTGTTCTGTGTGTGAGTGATCAGAGCGGACACAACTACACATCTGCGAGTGTGTAGGGGAGGGGCTGTAGTCTATCACAGAACGCAGACACAGTCAGCTACCCAATGAGGATTTTTATTTAATCCGAGCACAGATATTGACTCGTATTACTCGTATAATACTCGTACTCGGCAAAAGTGCTTTATCCGTACCGGATACTCGTTTCAGCCGAGTATCCGGCTCAACTCTAGTGTTAACCCTTATTTAGACATCTTACTGAAGCTATGTTAGCCTGGAAGCCGACCTGAACTTTCCCTGATCACAGTGTTTGTGGGGAAAAGCTGATCTGGAGTCTCTACTGTTGGTTTTAGTGGGCTTTGTGCAGTAATGGACAGAAGAATAAAAGCAATGTAGTCATAGACGTCATGTAAACAACGTGGAGTTGCATGTGTCGAGGTATTTTCTTCTCTGAATTGGTTGAAACATGACCCATAATGAAAATCCAAATGTGAAGCTACTCACCTTCTGAAAAGAACCTAGTCTGGCCACAGCAAGCTAAAACTCTTTTCATATTCCTGGTAACTGCCAGCCAGCGAGCCATCTACACACAGGGACATTTGGAGTGAGTCTAAATGCTGACCAGAAAAGCGTCTGAATCATTTGTGACACAAGGGCAGTTCTTCAGTCTTCTCAAATAAATGTATCGAAAAAGTAAACAGAAATGCCCAGTTGTCAGAAAGTGTTAAAAGTTAGAGGGCAAACGAGTTAGGAAAGCATAAAACTCCACTTTGTTGGAGCGCACTTTCCTCCTGTTATTGCCTGTTTGTGGAGGAGAACAAGTGTGTTTGCCGCAGTTAGAGCAGAAAACTGGCAGCGTCTGACAAATCCGTCACTCCCTCCCTGTCTTCCTCACTTCTCTCTCGCTGACAGTGACAAAAACATCACAATGTTTCACTGACTTTGTCATTTTCTTTCTCCTTCCCTGTTCGTCTTTCACCACTTTCTCTCCTGCCTCTTGGTAACTGACACTTTGTCTTCGCCACCTTAGCGCTCTCCCCGGCTTCCTTCCCCACAGTCATCCCCATTTCTTCTTTGCGTTCCCTTTTTTATTGACAGCTGTCCCATAGCATCAGTGATGGAACAGTCTCCGACCATCTGTCCTTCCCTCCCATCGCCCAAATCCTACACTTTCTCTCTTCCTCCTCTTCCTCTTTCGTGATATTGACAGCTGTCATGGAGCACTGATGTGGCAAAATCCTGTTTTTCTGTGACAACTGTGCTTATTTTGGTTTTGCAGCCTTCGATTGGCTCCCACAGCAGGATCTGCCATCCCGTGTGATGAGTCATAGAATGAGCGCATTGAGTCATTCTTCATCTTTTTTTCCTCCCCTGCTCTCCGCCTTGCTCTTCCTCCTCTTCTCCTTTCCACCCTCCCACTCCTTCTCCTCATCTGAAGGATTTACTGCTCTTCCCTCACATTTAGTGTAAAATCTGCGTGGGAATGTGTATGTGTAATGCATTTTGACAAGGTTTGAAGTGAACTGTGGCATGCAGAGACGTCCCTGCACGTCTACATGTCTCAGCCTTTCATATTTTATGTATTTTATATTCTGGTCATATTTTAGACATGGCTGCAGAGCTGCTCAGCTGCTAACAGTAATCCTACTGTAGGTTTATTCCTGTTAAGCTATATGGATTCACCACTGGTACCCTGTGATTGGGGATCCCTGCTGGTGTAAATAAATCAGCTTATTGAATATTTACCTTTCACTCTGTCATACAAATAAATGGAATCATCCACCAATATCTACAAAACTGAGGCGTTCCGCAAATGAGGCACTTGTGTTTCATACGATGTTAAATAACAGTTTGAAGTAAGACTTTGAAACCAATTTATGAAGTTATCCATAATTGTTAACAAATCATTTTTGTATGTCATCCTTTGTTCTTGTTAATAAGCCATGTTCCTTCTTTCTTTTTTTTTTTTCGTTTGCCTCAGAGTGCGACTGTGACTGTTAATATTTCAACTTAATTGGTTTTATATCTGTACGTGTGCATCTGTACTAAAACTAACTACAGCCACTTTGGTTAATTAAGTAAGGCACATTTGTAATTACATGAGACACAAGGAAAAAAAAAACACTGTGTAAGTTTGGAAATGAATTAAAGTTATGCTCAGACTGTTTGGATGTTTGTCTGTCCTCCAAAACTGTGTCAAACATGGCAGCCTTTCATGGGTCTGAGTCAGTTAAACGGCCAGTGTTGGTGTCCTAGTGCTGCAGAGGCATTGCAACCCAATTAGATTTGGCTACCTGTGAATTTAAAGGAGGAGTTAGTTTCTCTAGGGCGGACAATTCCAGTGGATTAATTCGATATTCTGCATTATGTTGCAGTCATGTCGCAGATTTTTGTGACGTTGCATTTGACTTAATAAGTTATTTTGTAGTTTCTGCAGTTTAAATTAGCTAGAGACGCTCCATGTTGCTATGACAACAATGCCGAGTCTTGAGCAGAAAGCGGAGCAGTAGCCTATAATTAACATTAATCAAAACGGAATATTCAGATATCAAACTGTGAAATATGTTTGTGTAATCTGTAATGGACATGTGAAATCCGCCGTGGTTGCACTGTAAACGAGATAAACACAATAAATGTTATGAATCCATATTTTCTCCCACCTGTTGTAAACAGAACGCAAAAACCCGCTGTTTTCCGACACGGATGTGACGTCACTCCCGAGTTGCAAGTCGCGCTTACAAGACAAATAGAACGCACCATTATATTCAGAACAAATGATCTACGTCACACATGAGTCTTTTTAACAGCTTTTCTGAACTGGCAGATATGCCAAACGTCCTACTAAATATAGAAAAAGCTCGAAAGTGGAGAATTGCACTGAATGTCCCCTTCAAAAAAACATCCATATTGTTATTATTTTTACATGGTACAATTAAAGAAAGCTTTGAAATTTGACTTTTCCTTCCCTTGTTTCCTCCAGACTTGTTGCATCAGTCAGTATCAGTATGGCAGGATGTGTGAATAAAGCAAATGAACCAGCATGAGAGTCGGGATAACCTGTGTGCGTCGGCGCACACGCGTGCGTGTGTTGTGTGTGTACGCCCGAGGGCAGCCCTCTGAACCCTCTATCTTCCCCTTCTCTTTCTCTCACGGAGCACAAAAAGAATGTAGAGCAGGGTGGGACAGGAGAGAAAGCGATACACTGAGTTTACAGCCAGTGTGAGCGGAATATAAAGCGGAGAAAAACGCTAACATGGCTGCACACCGGATTTACCGCAATCATCCTGAGGAGGTGGTTAATTGTTGGCAGGGTAGCAGTTATGATTATTGTAATTACAATCAGCAATGGCAGTTGAGTCTTATCTGCGTTTTAGGGTTCACGCGATCTGAAAATAAGTTTGTGTAAACCAAACCAGCAATAAACAGAGACTAAGCTACAAACTGGGCAGGCATGACTCGGAGTAGATGCTTTTATGCAAACACTATAAGCAGTCAAAGATTTTACGGAAAAGAAAAGAGAAGAGCGCCTTTCATGCTTAATTGTCCACATCTCTCAGTTAATCACCTCAAATCCTGAGGAAAACCCTCTGAATGAGGAAGACTGCATCGCCCATTCACTTTTGTTTTTTCAGGTTTAGATAAGTTTGTTGAGTTTGTTGGACAGGATCATCTAAGTTGTCCTTGGAAACTGTTTTAAAAAAGGAACACATAGATCGCTAACTTACTTTCTAAGGAATTAAACACACCACCCGTTTCATGACCGTCTGTCACGGGCTAAACAGAGCTCTATGTTACTTGTGTGTGACTGTCTCAGACATGTCATCGTTTGAGGATGTTTCATGCTTTCAGATTTCATTTAGGAATATCTCTGTCTGGACTCTGAACAGTTAATAGCTGTAGTAGCTGTAGATCATGCTGTTCAGATTGTGGACAGTTCTCGCTGTCATTGTTTGAACAACTTCAGCATGAAAGACCAAATGATCTTGTAGTCTAACAAGGTCCCTGCTTTGCAAGATAATAACTTTGCAACAGGCACATTTTACCAACACTGGGAGTGATTTGTTGCCACAGGTGAAGAAGTTCCAGTCTTGTGAAAGGGGACATTTTGAAAAACTTACAGCTGTTTGGTAAAACTAGCATGACAGAACGTATTTTAGTCACACTTCCTGAATGTACTCATGCCGTTGTCCAGTTGACAGCCATAACGCACATACAAGACAAAAGGGGTTAATGGATTGATCATGCATAGTGTCCATGTCATCCATGAAGTCATGAATCCCCTGGCACCTACTTCCTGGAAAACCCAAAAAGCCATGGTTGTCATACATCAACTAGTCTGAGAATCCCGTCACACCAGTTGATTGTAAAAAAGATAAACAAATGCGGACAAAAGAAAGACTAGTGAAGATTTTATTTAGATATAAGGGTGTGCTGCAGAGGAGGCAAGTTGATGTGAAACACTTTTATCTCTAATGAATGGCACTAATTACCAAAATTAACTCCTTAATCAACTTAACAATGTGTGAGGGAACACTGATGTCGATTCTACATCTGTGTTTAGTTTGCTCACACTTCATCACCCTGTAGAGATTCGGTGGGTGGTAAACTCATCTCGAAAGTGCTATCGGTTTCTGCTAGTCTTCTAAACGGCAATGAAAACCTCATCAGGGGAGGCTCTCATAATATCCTGACATCAAGAGTATTTCACTTTCCTTCTTTATACCCTTCTTTCCCCGGTGACGCTGGAGGCTCGTACCTGACTTGTAAAGGGGAAATGGTTAGAGGGGGACCAAATGTAGGCGAAGACGGGCTTTTCTCACTTTAATTCAACAGATAAATATGACCAAGGGAGAAATAATCAGATCAAACGTATCAGTGGCTATTAGGTGCTAATATTTTTGTGTCAATGGTTCACACCACCGCTCCAGTTAACGTCCTGCTACACCGCGTCTACTCAGGTGGTTGCATGAAACATTTTTTTTTTTTATTTAAACTGACCAGAATTTCTGTGGAATTTCTCGTGTCCGTGTAAATACAAGGAGCACGTGACAGCTGATTTCTTTGACATGCAGTTTATGGGGCAATTTTGCCACACATGTCCGCAAGGTAGATCATTCGTCCTTGAGCCCACTGTCCTTCCTTTGTCTCCTTTTATTATTTTTGATGCATTCCCCAGTAGACGTGTGGTAATGATGGGGGAGGAATAGAGCAGGAGAGAAAAAAAAAAACTTGAGTGCAATGAGTCTAAGGAAGAGCAAGGGAGATGAGGCAAGAGGAAGGGGGACAAGGAACGAGATGCAAGCGAGTCGAGGAGGAGACAGGAAGAAGAGGGAGGAAAAGCAGCGGCAGGAGAGGTGGGAGGAAACGAGTGGGAGAGAGATGCCTTCAGGTAGCTTGTTTTTTCACCCTGCAGGAGAGAGACTGCAATTAGGATAGCTGTGTGTGTGTGTGTGTGTGTGTGTGTGTGTGTGTGTGTGTGTGTGTGTGTGTGTGTGTGTGTGTGTGCATGCGCAGCTTGTCATGAACGCGGTGGGGTTTTTTTGAGCTTTTGAAAGGCAGGTGCAGCCCACTACAGCACACTTCCCATGTTTCATCGTCACTTACCACACAGCAGACAAACGCACACACATACACTCATACACAACTGGGTCTTGTTGCTCTGGCTTGGGTTTGTTGCGGTTTGACATTGAAGACACTTTAAGCTGAACGACCTGCTGCTATGTCATTAACTGGAACACATGGAAATGCACGCGTTAAAGCACACATGCAGACAGTCTGGCCTCCTGCTTTATGTGGCTTATTAAAACACACAGGGCGGCGCAGCTTCTTTAAAACACGGTGAGGCTGTCGCTCTGGTTGTGCAGTAGTGTAAATGCGTGCTGCATCGTGCAGCAGATGAAACATCCAAAGGTCAGGATCTGCATAGACATATGCTGCTGAAGGATTTCCACATTTTAGAAATCAGCTCCAGTTGTGGAATTTAAGGCAGTGTCTTCAAACATACATGCAAAACTAAGTATGGCAAGTATTTCAATTGGCATCTAAATACAAGGACTTATATTCCAGGCGCCGAAGTCATGTACACACACATTTTAATCAGTGTGAACACTACATGCTTTCCGTCTGAGTTCATATCTGTAGCCTCACAGCTCTGATACACGCTGTCACGGAGCATATCCATTAAAAATGAATCTGTCTGACTTTTAAGTACTGGCCTTTTAAAATGTCATCAGCGTCACTCTCAGACTGTCACCCAAACAGACATTTAAAGTTGAAATTGTGTAACTTTTGGCTTTAAAATCACAAATACTGGCATAATCTCTTGTATGAGCAACACGGTATCCAGGTATGCATGTGAGTTGTTTGTCTGCTCATGTTGTTCAGTTGGCTGGGGCTGAACGTAGTGTTAGATGTCACATTCAGAGATTCTATAGAAATGTTGCAGATGCATGTTTAGGAAAGCACCATTTAGCCCATTTCATGGAAGATTAACAAGCCTCAGGCTCGTTTCTCTCATCTAGGTGAGTGACAGTGAACTTGACCAAGAAGGGATGATTTTGTAACTTGAAGGTAAAATCCTTGCAGATTTATGTTAATGTTCATGCTGTTGCTGCTGTTCCATCTCCTCTGCACAAATTTGTAAAAGTACGGCTTATTTCTCTTTTTGGAAATTATCTTTTTATGCTGATGACTAGGGCTTCCAGTCTTAGTTTTATTGTTCTATAGCACCTAAATTAGGGAAATGTGAATCTTGGTTCATTCTTTTTCATGTATCAAACTATATGAGTGTCCAGCCATTTGCTGTAGGTATCCATTGAGTGTCCCAGGCCAGAGAGATAAGCCTTTCTGGTGTGATTCTCTCAGAATGCATCTCTAGGTTTAGAGAGAAATGGTATACCTAGAAAGAGGTTTTCACAGTTTTTGACAAATTAGTTGCCCAGGCTTGGCTGGTGTCTTCCTCACTCTCCTGATGCACCTGTTAAGACAGCATCTTTTCATTCATATTGTTATGTTGTGTATTTATGTGCATTACCAATTCTAATGCTTATTCTAATTTGTCAAATTTATATAAAATAACTGACAAGCAGTCATCAGATAGATTCAGTTCAACTGGACTACATTACTATTGGTACTGACTACCAGACTATGATGATGGTCTGACGTGCCATTGTATGTACCAGTGATATATAAAATATCAACTCACCAGCACTGATTAATCCAGATCTTTTTACTCAACAATGGGAATAAACATCTGATTAATCATCTCCTAATCAGCACCTTGGAGGTCACTCCACACGCTGCGGTGACCCCAAGTGAATACAGCCTCGACCACATTATCCAATTTATCACCGTGTTATCCGGTTTAACGCTGAATAATATGGGCTCTGATGTAACCAGTGGTCACTTGCCTTCACACGGACACTTAACATTCAGCGGCAGCGCCTCGCTCAGCTACGACCACACGCCCTCTGTTAACATGCAATCACTTATCTGATGGGCCACTTGAAAAGGATCCCATTCAAACGTGGAGGTGGGAGTATTTTCATTTAGAAGTGAGTTTACTCAAAGGGGCCATATTAAGTATTGATCACACATTACCTCTGGCCTCTCTAAGTGGAATCAAACTTATAGATCAGCAGATAGAGGTGCCTTGTGAACTTGTGGTTGCCTGACATAACCTCTGCTTGAACATATTCCTCATAGCTAGCTGCATGATTTAAGTATGAACTCCAGTTGAGCTGTTCCTCCCAAGGGTAGTGCGAGATAACTGAAAGAAGATGTGAGGGTGATGGACATGGCAGGATATAAGAAGAAAAAAGCACTTTCAGACATATAAAATGATTTTTTTCAAGGGCTTCTTTGGGCTTTGTTGTTTTTGAATCACTCAGCATTAATTCACAGCCTATAGACATGTTACAAGAGGGTGCTGGAAAATGTTGCAAAGCCATTTGTATGAGTCAATAAAATAAAAAAATAATAAAGAAAAAACGCCAGTTGTAAAAAACAGTGTCACCACAAGGTCTGTTCAGAACCTGAACATGGAGTTAATCTTCAGGGTGCTTCAAGCAGAGGCGATTGCTCTAAGACAGGGGAAGCTCAGCCTCCCCTAAAATATAAGATACTACAAATTTACATTACTACTCAAACTAAAATGTGCTAGATCATGATCGACTTCATGGCTACTTCTTATAATAACACAATCATTAATAAGTTTTAGCCGTACGTCTATCGTGATTTTTTTCTCATATTGCTGTAATGGCACGGCCCGTTTAAAAACCCACTGAGGCTCGGCTTCAATGGACTTTCAATGGAGCTTCAGAATGGGCCGATCTCAGGGCAAAAAAGCTAGACGTTTATTGGATAAACGCTCCAAAATCGTCACTTCCAGGGAAGCCGGGCGTCTCAGGGAGTGAATGGGCAGTGGGATGTACCGAGCTTCTATATGATGATTGGATGAACTGTTAACGTGGCAGGAACTCGTCGTGATTAAGACTATACTTTTGCATCGAAGGATTTGAGGTCAGTCCCATGCGGATATTTGGCGAGTGAAGCTACAGTAATACCATAGGGTTAATACTAAGCTACTGCTCATTATCTGTTGCGATACATCGCACTATTTACATCTGTCAAAATAAAATGGTGAATATATAGCATTATTGAGTTTTAAAAAGCTTGTTTATTTGCAATTGCAGGGGGTAAACTAGCCAGCCAGCTAGCTAGCTGTGCATGATGGCAGACAGTGCTGGTGAAACTGGTGAAATCTCTGGAAAAGACTCCTAGGTTGGTATGACAGGGTAACAGAGCATTTTCTTGAAAAAGAAAGGAGGACAGAATAAATACATATAAATAACATGGATGTGGTCCTTAGCAGACAATGTTGTCAAAAGCAATATAGGCCTATGTTATCCATTAACTAATAATAACTATAAACATAGGCCTATACAATATAAGGAGAATTAATTAGTAACCCTGTTAAATTTAATGATGTAATAATTGGCCAGTTACTGGGCTTCCCCTATTTGGAAGACCAGCAGCCGCCACCGGCTTCAAGATAACTTCCACATCCTTTCTTCAGGAAAGAAGAAGAAGAAGTGTGGTGAAGGTGAAGTCTTACATGACAGAAATAAAAAGTGGAGAAGAAAATGTTTTATCGTGGAAGGCGGCCGAATATCAGATGCTGAACATTCAAAATGAGAAGCAGCAAACAGCATGGACTGTGCAATTTAAATGTCACAAAATCAAATTTGCACTCTCGGTGCATTAGGCAGTGTGCGACATTCATCTAGATTTTGTGTTTTGTCCATTTACCTTTAAATATAAGCTAAAAAATACCCTTCTAACAGACGTTCGAAGAACTACAACTGTCCTTTTTCTTTCTTTGCTGACACATGGACAAGAGGGTGCTTCCTGCAACACGTATAAGAACTGTGAACCTCCAGTTCAAAGGGGTTTAAAGACCTGCCACCACCAGCTAAACCTATTTCTTCCACACAAATGCATCCTTCTGAACTACTGTGATCTTAAACAGCACAACTGGAAGGGCAGTGGTTATTTATTTTATTTAAAAGTTGCACTTGTCTGCCTTTGTCTGACACGTTATCCCACGGTGGTTTTTAGCATCTCAATGTTAAACACTAAACCTCCCAGCCTTGTGTGGTTATGAATGACTATGACCTTTTAATGCATGTGATGTGACGAAAGCCGCAATAGTAAATCAGGGACACAGCGTTCCTTCTTTACTTTTTCTTCATGCTTCATTTTAAATGCATGCACTGCACCGTGGAGAGTGCACTCTGATTTATGCATGCTGAAGGACAGCTGACGTACATAGCAGCACATAATAAAGAGACGGCAGAGGGGAACTCTTCACGTTTGGACAGAAGCCTTTTCTTCATTTTCTTTCCTTTCTCCTCTTCCCATCTGCTGCTTTGTTGATTCCTCAACTGCATCATTCTTTTTTATCTACGGTAGATGGGTGTATGATCTCTTTGTGTGTGTAGTACAATGAATAATGCAATGTGTGTTGTATGAAAAGATAAGCAGGCAACATGGGGTTGCTTAAGGGTTGAGGAAGGTGATGTCACTACATCTGCTCTCTACCCTCACAGCAAGAGGACGGGAGGGGAAAAACAGATAAAGATAAAGGTGAGAGGATGAAGAAAGAATTTGAAAGGAGGCAGAAAGAAGTTGAGACATAAAGGCGTAGATAAAGGCAGAGAGAGATAAAGAAAATGGAAGAAATGAAAGAGAAGGTGGAGGAGCTGCTGTTAGTCCATCAGATGTTTTGTTTACTATACATTATGCCCTCTTTATTATTTATACTTTTCATACACTCAGCAGGGTGGTTGTCTTAACCTTCCTCACAAGGACGCTGTGTTCGTGCATGTGTTGTCTCACATCTTAACATGTGATGGTTACAAAACGAGAATATCTTGTGGAACATGTCTTTATAAGTAGGTGTACATGCTTATATGTTTAGCTTTACATATATATACAGGTTTTTTTTTGTTTCAGCAGCAGGATGCAGCCTGACACAGACACACACACAAAAACACTTTAGGAACAACTAAAAAAAAAACATGAAGAACAGCACAAGGTGTTGACCTGGCCTCCAAATTCACTAGATCCCAAACTGATCAAGTATCTGTGGGATGATGCACAGAGGCCCCTCCCCTCAACCCATCGGACCCAGTGGTCCCCACTAACAACATTCTGTTAACAGACACCACAGGACACCCTCAGAAGGTCCATGTCCATTGCGTTGTTAGGACAATAAAGGCAGGTCTATGTTATTTCAATATGTCCTTGAAAATGGTGACACTTGTTTGTGATAAGCAAATTCTTCAATTTAAGCCCCTCCCCCACCCCCTCATTTTTTTTTCAGTCTACCTTGTCTTCTCTCTTGCTTATCATCTGACATTTTGTCTTTCTTTCTCTCTTGCACTATTCCTCATGCTTTGAAGCAAATTGAGTCTGAATGAGCTCCAAATTATGTTCAAGTGCAGCCAGAAACACTTCCAACTCTTTCAGACAGTCATTCTGCCTGGCAAACTATCATCAACACACACACACACAGATGCAGACTGTTCTGCCTGGCAGTCTGTCAAGAGCCGTTGGCACTTGTGCTGCTGTACTGTCATTACCCTGCAATGAATAATCTCTCAGTCTCTTCCTTCCTATAGGACAATGTTAAGGAGCAGGGGAGACAGTCAGAGCTGCATAGAAAGTAAGACATATCATCATGTAATGCCAGGCAGTCGGGCCAAAGAGCTTCTTCAAGGGTGTCTGAGTGTCTGTGACTGCATGGGTGGCAACTAGAATGGGCTGTATGAATGGGGGCTGGATGCCTTTAGATCAGACATGTCAAACTAAACAAGGTATGGAGACAATTCTATCCAGCCTGCAAGATAATAAGAGGACAGAGGAGCAGGTGTTTTACATGTACAACACACCAAACACACCAAAAATATTTATTTTATTTCACTATTTCACACACACATTGTAATTAATACAAGCCTCAACCTTTTTTTGAACAAATAAAAGTAAACTATGTTCACTAACAGGTTTATGTTTGTGACACGGGAATCAATTGTCACTCCCATCCCATCCTGACCCCACAAAAATACTCCCGTCATATCCTGATCACATGACTGCCCTCCCAAATCATTTGCTTATGACACAACTCCAGCAGACGGACTGAAAGTCAGCCTAATAACAGCAGCAAGTTTAACATGGCATTAGCATGCTAACTTAGCCCGTGGCTAGCTCCACTCTCCACCACCTTAGCCTCGCTAGTTTTGTTTTATTCTGGCGTCACTTCAAAGTGTCGATAACTGCGAATTCATACAATATACAGACAATGTTAGGAAACCATACTGTGGACTGAAAAAACAGCATTGTACTGGCCCCTATTGGTCCAGGGAACAGTCCAGAGAAAAGTTGGGATTCTAAATTGTATATTATGGCTTGGAAAAAAAAAATGACTTCTGATAAAATGTCTGGAAAGACATACTGTGCCTCATTTTAAATAAATATCCATTCTGGTCAGCCTGTGATTTGGAGTCAGTACTTAATTGTGGCCCCTCTCTGAGATTTTGAGTTTGACACCACTGCTTTAGACAGTATTGAGCAGGGAATGACATGTATGCAGAAAAGTGAAGCCAAATAGCCCCTAAAATTTGAAGTTGTGGTCTTATTGCACAGTGGTTGAAAAACACTGATATAAGGGAAAAGAGGTCTGAATAGACTGAAATGTCACTGTTTATTTATTTATTTATTTTATCTGTGGGCTCATCTCATGCCCAGCTTCCTACTCCGTCACTATTGTTGAGATTGACAGGGCTATTTGATTTCAGGGCAGGTGTTCAGATTCCAACTTTTCAGACTGGTTTTAGTGGACAGCATCCACCCGTGAATATGAAACTTAACTGTGTGAAGGACTGAAACCATCAGACCAGCACTGCTTCAGCTAATGTAGCTGTAAAGTAATTAAACATTTAAGCTGGCTTCATAATTGACTGACAAACAATTCTTCCACTGATTGCATAACTGAACCAGTTGTGCTTTGACCCTCTCTCTCATTTTATAATGATTTAACTCACTCTGTTCAGACCAGTGACATGTGACCAGTATAAAGTATAGTGTATAACACACAGGACACAGTAGGGCGCATTTAAGTGATGTGATCTCCACATTCCTTTGGTAGTGTGAGTGCACTGAGTCCTGGGACACATTAAAGGGTTAGTGGAGTTCTGCCTCTTTCCTTTCAAAGAAAAGACACAGCTGTTATCATAAATGATTGGATGACTGGATCATGGAGAACACATTCAAATAACCAAGTATGAGCAGCCACATAGTCATGTATAGTGCAGTGCCCCCCGCCCTCTCGGTGTGGTCGGCCCCCAAAGGTGTCTTTCTCCTTGCTCCAGGTCTCGGTGCCCGGCCATGTCTCTTGTGGGTGTGTGGGACGTGTGTGTGGGACTTGTGTACTTGTGTGCGTGTGACGTGTGTGTGTGTGTGTGTGTGTGTGGGGCGTATCTTCTGTCTCTGTGTTTTTATGGGGGTGGCTGAACATTCATTCATTCATTCGTCTTCTGTAACTGCTTGTCCTCTGGAGGTTCAAGGGGAGGCTGCAGCCTATCTCAGCTGTCATTGGGCGAGGGGCGAGGTACACCACTGGACAGGACGAACGAATTGAACTAATTCTCAAGAACCTACAATGAAAGTGAATTTGCACTGCAGGGAATGTCACCGTGAATCACAAGCTGATCAGGATAATGACGTCTAAGTGACTCTTCTCATTGTGTTGCCTCTTGTGGTTGTCCATGGTCCAGATGTCTAAGAATACGTTCATTGTGCTGCCACTACTTGTTGCCAAGATTTATTTTTCTTGTTTTGTTTTTTTTGTTTTTTTTCAGTTGCTATCAATGAGACATGAATAAAAAACAAAGTATCTGCTTCTAAGGTGTCTCTAGTTGTCTTAGTGACAAACTCAATGGACTATTTTTATTTTTATTTTATGAACCATAGTCTTTAATTTGAATTAATTAAATGCATTTCCAAAAGGCCTAGTTTGGTTTCTGGTAGTGTTCAATGTGCCTTAATTTGCCTTAATGTCTGTGCAAAACTGCTGTTAAGAGCCTGAATTGTTGTACTGTCTGTTAACCCCTCAAACTTTCTCAAGCTACGTATCTACTGGTCATTTCTAGGGCTGATTGTTTTCAATCTGTGTGGAGCTCTGAATAATCATCACTGCATCTGTTCACGCTTTGTGCGTGTTTGGGTCATTCAGCGCTCTCGTTGGCAAGATATGAATCCGTCTGCTGTCTGGCTGGCAAAGTCCAATTCTAGTCATCTCTCATGTGAGACGCTGAGAGTGATTAAAATGACAGACAAATGAGACAAAAAATTGTCTCTGCTCAGTGTTAACTTTGTTCGTATCATTGATTGTTGTTGCATTATGTTGCCATGTCTCAGTTCATTGAAGCACACACATATAGTGATTGTATTCCTCATGTGTTTCTTGGCCCTTGCTTACATGAAGCCAGATGTCTGGTTCTGCGTCAGACCTAGGCCACTGATACGCCATAGCACCGAACCTTAGGCTGCAGCACTACATGCGCCTCTTTAGAAATCTAACTGCACATTACGGCGACGTGGATGGCATCTATAATTGATAAGAAAGGCATTTCTTCGACCACATCTCTCAGCGGGCGAACAAGCACAGTCCTCCCACCTTCTGCCACCTGCACACCATCTTCTCAGATGCACACCTGACTAGTCATCAAAGCATGTTAGCAGGAAAGTTAAAGACTGACACCGATATGTATAAGCAATGCACAGGTTCACAGCAAGGTCAATCAAATAATGAAAAACAAGAGGGGAGCTGTTGTGATTTATTTTTTCTGTATCTGTATTTCAGAAAGGTAAATTTGTGAGCATAAATGTACAGGCAGATAGATAAAATATCTAGCTCAGCTAAAGCATTATTAAAAAAGAAATTTACATTTGTGCATAATCAGCTGTGAAATTGATAATTGAGTGAATAAATGTCAATTACTATTTCCATTTCCATCAAAATCAAAAACCTGCTTCTCTCTGGAGTTAACATTTCAGTCAGAGTTGTATCTCCTTCTGACCCTCAAATAAAAATAATTCACTCATTCATTCATCTTCTGTAACTGCTTTGTCCTGTGAATGGTTGCAGAGGGTCTGGAGCCTATCCCAGCTGTCATCAGGCGAGAGTCGGGGTACACCCTGGACAGGTGGCCAGTCTATAAAAATAATGCTTTCCTTTAAATGTGTTTATCTCTAAAAATAATCTTTTTAGAGCATAAGAACTCATTTCTTTGAGCGCAGATACACGGTGCAATAGGATGTTAAAATAGGGTTAGAGTGTCAGACTCAGAGACACATCCCGCGGGCTGTGTCATGAAACAGAGTTATCAAGCCACAGATGTACAAAATCCAGACAAGAGAGACCAGAGCGATACGGAGACGCAAACACCGACGGCTATATCATTAAGACCCGAGTTATAAAAAGTTGATAATTAAAGACAGGTCTCAGAGGACTGGAGGAGATAATTGGCTTTCTCTGCCATGACACTTCGACCCACTTTACTATCAATAACTTAATAAGGAGCGGAGTCAGATGGAGAAATTCGAAAAATAACATCTATCTTGTGACGCTGAAAAGATACCATTAATAGGCGAGTGTGGGTGTAAGTTGCTTCCATTCATGATACAGGCTTTATTTTTATTTTCTTAGGAGCAGGTGGCTTTCAATATTAAAATAAAAAAGTAGTCTCTCTGTCAATAATTGCCATTAATTCATGATTTGACATTTCCATTTCTTCTTTTATTTACAAGTTCATTTCCTCTCTTAAAAGCTTAGAAAGGTATGAATAGGGATGTCAGGGATGAAGTGAAGCAAGCGATCACAACTGTTATACAAGGACAAATTATCAACGTTTTCATTAGTGAATATATTGAAAACATTTAAGGACTTCTTCCAATAGCGAAAAATATACAAGCTTTTGTTATCCACCTAATAAATAAATGAAAATTAGATTTAGATAAACATGACAGACGGAGGCTCTACTCCAGAGCAGACGTAGCATGGAGACAAAGGAGAAAATAGCAGAGGGGGAAAGTGGAAAGACAGAAAAAAAATGACAGAGCAAGGGCAAAAAGTCACACAGGAAATGAAATCTGACGTAGACTCTTGTTATTAAGAGTCAGAGTTCAATGAACCTTTCTACACGTCAGCAGCTAACCTGTGCTCTGTGGCACTGAGAGTATTTGAGCTTATGTGCATTTCTGTGTAAATAAGTCTGTTCTGCGTGTGCATCCTGGGAAAATAGCTCATTCTCCTACATGTGCAGCGTGCCGGGTGTACACACTGAGTCTGTTGAAATGAGGAGGTGCTGCGTATTATAGGCGTGTGTTCGTATGCATAAACAGCATTGCTTGTGTGAACGTCGTGTGTCACAGTTAACTTTGCTTGCATGTTTGTGTGTATGTGTGTCAGCCAAGGTTAAAGTGTTTGCCTAATTAAAAAAAAAAAAAAAAAAAGCTACTTACTCAAGGAGTTACTGAGGGCAGTCCTAGAAAGGACCTTTATGTACTATAGTGCCACATTTCTTTCCTAATTATACTGCGCTGATGTAATTGCTGCCAGGGTTAAGTTCAGAGTTTTTGTGTGTGAATGAACTCAGCAACCTTGTCTTTGAGAAGTTTTGTTTAAATATAACTAGATTGCAGCTGTATGCGCGTTTTGGACAAAAAGCAATTGTGACCGAATACCATTTTTTAATCAACATAATGAGGAAACGGTCTCTATCACCATGGTTAACAGATGCAGCAGTGTTGCTAACGCCGCTCCCTCTCTTCATGCACTCACTCACCTGACCACTAGTCTCACTCTCTGCTAACTGCTTCCACAACCAGATGTGCTTAATGATGTGACGGTAGATGTTTTTTTTTCCTCTTTACTTCCAGTTGTTCAGTTCTGTTTCTGTTTTCTCACCAATTCTTCATGCCACACGGCGAACTGAATGCAACTTTTCAGATATCCCACAAACCGTATTTGCTCTCCCTTCTACCGTTTTTATCTACACTTCTTTGTTCTTTGTCTACCCCCCACCCCTACCCCTACCCCATCTCTTAGTTTTAGCTTTTGTGCAGTGCTGTCAGATTAAAATCCCCCCGAGAAGTTCAGATGCGGCCTTCCTCAAAAAATAGTTAATTGTGTATTATCTTCAGGTTAACAGCACCAAAAAGCTCTTTGGTGCCATATCTGTTGATGCCTTTCTTGAATCTGCTCTTTAACACTGCATTAAAGCACTGTCCTTGGAAAAAAAAGGTGTTTTTTTTCACTAAAAATAACTTAAACCTTGGTGTCTGTAATTATGCAGTCAGAAGTCTTTCCCTTTAGTTTCATTTTAATGTATATCTAAAACCTAAAACTACATTTTCTGAATTTGCTCATGTGCCCTGTTTTTCTAGTTTTTCTTAAACATTACAGTTGCAATCCGTAAGAGGCCAGACTTCAGTCCCAACTGATTTGGCAATATCTGTGGTTTTTGGTGGTAACCATGTGTTTTAATAAAAGTTACAGGCATACTGGGCATAGAGGCGACGCAAATTATCTGTAAGCTTAAAGTGTCTCAATGTTTTGTTTAAGAAACAAGAAGACATCAAGTCAACAGTGTTACTCTGCTCAGAAAGCAGCCTTAATCCTGAATTCACAAATTTAATGACCTATCAGCTGACAATGAATCAGTAAATAAAGAAAATCGCAAAAAGCGTATCAGGAGAGTAGTGATGCGGGATCCTCTTGATCAGGTTCAAGGCATTTTAGAGTTCAGTTTGTGAAGCAAGACAGAAAGAAACAGCTCAGAAGAGAGGTCCACATATGTGTGTCTTTGTGTGTGTGTTCAAGTCAGCGCTCCGATGTATTTTTAACGCCGCCGGGCGACCATCAATAACCCAGACGTTTTAAGTCAGTCTTCACCCATCTATCAGGCTTGTGCGCTGCCCAGGGCTCGAACCCACGATCCCCTCATTTGTCTTGCCAGGTTTTCCTGCTCTGACAGTCTGCCAACTCCCACTTAAGCGCACACACACACCTGTCCCCACACTGACCTACAATAACTAGCATCAAGCTAAGGTTACGACTAAAGCTCCCTGATAACAGCTTGTATGAGATGAAACAGATGGAATTAGAAGTTTGATTAAATGGACTGCGGCTGCATTTTTACTTTTCAGGCATTCAGGTCTCTGTTTTCCTGAGAGGTTGTTGCACAAAAATCATTTTTTTCCCTGTTTCTGTAACTAAGAGGTGAATTTTACTTAGTCATGAGGTCTGCAAAGCTTCAGGCGAGGGAAGGGAGATTCAGAATTTCCAAGAGAAAAATCTATTTACTTGTCATATTTCCCTATGAGTCAGTTCTAGCTGCGTATCAGTGCAATAATTCCCGCCCTGATTTACCAGGGGAAGGCTTCAAATGTCATCAGGATCTGGCAGTTTGTTATTACTCCAGGCAGATGACAGCTGTGACCAGAGACATTATGTTTTCAAGTTGCCTTCATTTGAATGTGAAATCTCAAGAACGGCTTGAGGGAATTTGCTCTAATTCGGTCCAAACACCCATTTGAACTCAATGGATGATTAGATGCACCGATTTAGTGGTCAGAGGTCACCGTTATGCAAAGGTATTTAAAAACAAACTTTCCCTTACACTATATTGACTATTGCATTGGCTTACCTGACAAATCCATCCATAAGCTACAACTGGTTCAAAACTACGCCACATATAAGGATGGTGTGTTTATGTCTTTCCTTGATATAAAAAGGAAATACAATCTTAAGGAGAAGGAACAATTCTGGAAATATTTACAGATCAGAGACTGTATTACATCCAAGATTCAGTATAAAGATGGAAACCATATCAGGGATTATTTTATGCTACCTGTGGAGCACCGCCGGGCCTCTATATTTTATAGAACAACGAACCAACTGCTTAGCGATGGCTGTCAGAGCCTGAAAACGATATGGGAGAGGGACCTGGGATGTCTGATAGATGAGGAGGAATGGCTGAGAATCATATCCAACAATGGGAAGTTCATTAGAGAAGCTAAAGGGAAATTTACACAATACAAAATAACACATAGGTACTACTGGACTCCACAAAGACTAAACAGAGCCGGCATAATGAACAATAACTTGTGTTGGAAATGCCAGAAAGACATAGGTACTCTGTTACATTGTATCTGGGACTGCCCCTTCATTCAGTCTTTTTGGAAAACAGTCCTAGACAATTTGAGCAACTGGCTGGGAAGTGATATACCGTTATCTCCCAGATTATGTCTACTAGGAGACAGAAGCCAAATACAAAATATACCGAGTGGAGAGTTTGCTGTAATCATGGCAGGGGCCACAACGGCTGCAAGAGTAATACTTAAACTGTGGAAAACACCTAAACCCCCTGAACTGAAAGAGTGGATAAACATTATGGTTAAAACAGTTTAATACGAAGTTATGCTCAACAAGATGACTAACAGGAATAAGACCACGTTTTGGACTTGTTTTGGACTCACATAACTATGACGGACGATCCTGCTGGTTGAATACCTTTCTCTGAATGTGTCCAACATTACGCATGTCTCCACCCACTGTATGTATATGCTCTTCAGCTATGTGAATGCATCTCTATGTCCTCTGTATATCATCGCATCTCTTACATAATTTACATCATTTAAGTGGTATTCTTATTTTATTTTTGTTTTGCTATGCAACTGACGTCACATGTAACATGCATAAGATGTCTGAAAATGCAAAATGTTCTACTGTCACACGCCAGAGATAAAAGAAATAAAAACTTGAATTACCAAACTACGCCGCACGCATCATTACTAGAACCCCCTCCATGAGTCACATAACACCGGTCCTGCAGCAACTCCACTGGCTTCCTGTCAAATTCCGTATCAACTACAAAAGCCTACTTCTCACCATCAAGGCATTAAACAACCTCGCCCCTCAGTACCTCACTAACCTGCCTTCTCCCATTCAGCCCCCTGCCTCTGGAACACCCTCCCGGAACACTTAAAAAATTCAGACTCAGTCATTACCATCAAATCTCAGGTCAAAACTTATTTATTCAGACAGGCCTACTCCATTCCATAGTCTCACTTCTATCTCCCATTCTATCTGTCATTCATTTGTAACTATATGTTCTATATTATACTTATGTGCACTTTAATTGTGTTTTATTTTAACTATTTCTTATATTTGAATTGTGTTCTATTTTAAACAATTTTGTACGGTGACCTTGAGTGTCGTAAAAGGCGCCGATAAATAAAATGTATTATTATTATTATCATTATTATTATATTTGTGGGCAGAGAGGTTGGCCTGTCTTCTTTTTTTTTGAACCATGTCCACCTGAACCTTCATTTGTTGTAATTTAAAATAAATAAAAAGACAATAGAAAACTTCAAAACTAATCCAGTGAAAGCTGACAAATAAATAGGTGACATGTGATTTAGACAAGACATTCCTGAGGATGCTGAAACGGAGACACGCAACCAGTGGAAAATTCATTCATTCATTTTCTGTAACCCCTGTCAATATACCCATCACAGAAGTGGATTACTGTACATGTGTGACCCTGTGTCGATATAGGGGGGCTGGAGCCTATCCCAGCTGTCATCTGGTGAGAGGCAGGGTACACCCTGGACAGGTCTCCAGTCCATCGCAGGGCCAACACAGACAGAGAACCATTCACACTCACGTGCACACCTAGAGCCAATTTAGATACAGCAATGAACCTAACCAGCATGTCTTTGAACAGTGGGACAAAGCTGGAGTACCTGGAGACAATGCTAACTCCACACAGTCGGCCACACAAAGGTCCAGTCGGCCCATGGATTTGAACATGGAAAATGTGGAGAAATAAAGAAGGAGGATGCCACGCAAAGCAAACTGTTCACTGCTCACATCCATCACAAACACACAAAGCAGTGGGCTGCCGAATTAATCCCTACACTCACATCTGCATTTCTCCCAACAAGAAGGTGGATTTAATCAAACCAGATGAAAAGCAGGGATGCTGTCAACTCTACAAAGGTCTGAAGCACTAAATGGAAGTGGTGAATAAAGAGTGAAGATGACAAACTACCACTTTTCCTCTGCAATTAGAGACCTTTAGTTTTAAAATGCGTAGATACAGCTTCCTGAGATGCCTAAGTGACAGAATAATTGTTTCCCCCCATTATTGCTAATGTTTGTTTGATATTTGAGACTGAATTTACAGCTCTTAGACCCGGATTTAGAATAATATGTTTCAGCTGTGTGTTTGACTGATTCTGCTATTTGGTTAATGCATCCTGGGTTAGTAACTGAAGCCTCCTTCTACTTTGCCGCCATTTATCCTCCCCTATCATTTTAGCCACCGTCATCTCCCACTTGGCCTAACTGGATGCTAAGCCAGCATCTGAACAGTTGTGGACCATCACAGGATTGTCTGCTGGAATGACTTCGGGAGATTATGTCCGGTACACGTTTTCCCAGCAGGTTGGCACAGGCCACATGTGCCAAATGCACCATTACAGCAGCTGTTAAATTGTCGCAAAGACATAACTCGACCAAGAAAGGGCGGCGAAGTCCTACTTTCTGTGATTACTAAGAGCTGGAACCAAAGATGCGCGCAACATTACACGCTGTCAATATTCCTTGGAGATATCATCAGATTATTTAAGAATTATATGTGCATAATGCAAAAATCCTACTTAATTAATTATGTGTCTTGCTTAATTAATCCCAGCCTGGTTTATACATTTTCTCCTAGGCTTATGCCTAACTGTCGGCGTTGACTAGTGACGTCACACATATAAACACAGTAGAAAGTAAAGCTTTGCAACAATGAAATCGACATTTGACCTGCATACATATTCGAACACTATACACGTCAACACCACAAACACCATCAGTCTGACTCTTCTACTACACAGCACACTTGGCAAAAAGAAAAAAATCACAGCAACAATGTCAACAGCAGAATTGCATATGTGCTGCAGATATGTTTAGCCTATATAAATATATAAATTGGTTCTGTCAGTAGAGTTCAATAGTACTTCACAGCATGATGTAAGATAGCATAAAGCTGGGATAAAAGAGAAAAGCAGCCTTTTCCATGTGTAGGAGCTAAAGGTCTAATAACTTTAGACAATGAAATTCACCAGCACATAGTTGATTTGCTGACCCCTTCTCTCTGTTGCCTCAGGGCGTTTAGTGAAGTCGTTAATTGACTGCTGCTGAGAGGATTCGGACCGCTCCTCTGCTAGCGTTAGCAGATGTCTTTTCAGATGAATGTGCATTGCAGTAGTACTTTAGTTGTACTTCAGGTTGTCTTGCATATTCTGCATGTTATGGTAGAATGGACTTCATCTTTAATGAAGTATTTCCACACACTTGCTAGTTTGCTGCTAATGACCCACTGGCCTCCTCACCTGTCTTCTTGGAGGCGTCCGTGTTGTTATTGTCATATGATTAGTGACTGGTCGACACTCTGCTTAAAGCATGAAGGCTGACCTCGTGTCTGGACGTTGGTACACTTCAGCCTGATCATAGCTCTACGACTGCAGCTTGAGATTACAGATAATAACCCCACAAGAGCACCGTTGCTGATAGTATCATTATGTGCACAAAAGACAGGGATTTACATAATTCATTATAAGCCAGGGAGAAGACATTTATTATTTTCACCAGTGCTGATAAGCCTGCCAAAGCAGAGCTCTGAGGACCAAAGCTCACATGTACAGTTCTCATTTTCCTTGGCATTTTTAATAAAGAGATATGACTTCTTTGCATATAAAAATATCCGTAACAGAGGTGCGTAATCTATGGAATCTATGAAACTTCCCACCAAACAGAAGCAATTTATACTGGGTTTTGCATGATGCAAGCATTTTTGACTTTTCTGGAAGATCATAGGAGTGTATTTGGAGGGACTTGGGGAGATCATGTCCAGTACATGTTTCTCCTGGGGTAAACTATACATTTTGCTTTTTGTAGTGTTATTATCTGTAAGATCCACTTATGATCTACTAATGAAAGAAGCATAACCTGCAACATTGTACCTTCTAGACATTTATGTCCTTGCTGCGAATGTAAAAGCCATTTTTGGCACACTTTTTTTGTTAGTTCGTTTTGTTGTTTTTTTTAAATTTATCTATTTAATTTTATTGCAGATAAAGAGCAAGAGGCAGATGGAACATGTAAACAAAGCAAAAACTTGCTGTCATAAATTTAAATAAATTGCAGATGCCTGACTGGCTGTGTTGGTACACAGATTAAATTGGATGTCTGAGCATAGGTGTGTCTTTGCATATTAAAGCATGTGACTGCACAGATCGTTGCAGCGTAACCAGTAGCCGTGTTTATAGCTCGGGAGACACAAAAGTGTGTATGTGCGAGGGCATATGTAGACATTCATATAAGAACAATAAAAGCCTCACTTTTATATGCAGATACAGCTGGCAAGATATTGCACACACACAGTAAGTGAGTTAATTTATCATTGCCGGACACCAGAGGGTGAATATGTGTGTGTGTTTTTTGTGTACGCTTGCTCTGATTAGACAAACAGAGAACCACGGATCAGTCGGGAGAATGCTGAGGGAAGAAGAGAGAGGAGAAGGGATGAGCGGAGAGCTGGCCTAGGAGAAGATGAGCCAGGAGGTTGCAGAGGTTAAAGGGGATTTTCTGCCCCACGGCGTACAAGAAAGAGCTCAAGAACCATTTAGCTGTGTGTTAAAACCACAAAAATCCCTCTTGTGCAATAAAGCTACAGCAAGCCATCATCTGAAAAGACTTATTTCCACAACTGTTGGTGGGCAGCTAACCTGCAAGGACGGCCTAGACATTTTTCTTAATTCTTTTCCTTTGTGTGCCGAGAAACACCAGAAAGTGACTCGGCAGATTCTTTTGCACCATTTTCATGACATATGGTGGATGCTTGCAGACTGTGGCGTGGCTACGGTTTGTTGTGATTTGGAAAATGGTGTGGCATGATACCGTATACCACCTTGCATTCCTTGGTAGGGCTCAGGTGGTTTACCTGTTCACTGTGTTAGTGGAGCATGGAACTGTAGTCACGAGTCTGGAGCAATCCGTAGTTGTACAGTAGCTGTAGTAATGAGTCTTACAAGAAGACAAATATGTCAATATCTTATTATATATATACTAGATTAATGTCCAGAAGGAACCTGGTTGTGGGAATGGAGTTCCACATTTACATGCATTTGGCTTGGTAGGAGGTGATCAGGGTGGATGAAGGGGCGGACAAAGCACTGCATTCTTCAGATAGCCCTGCTAAACAGACGTAATCCAGTCATAGCACAAAGTTTCTTGTAGTTTAGTTGCATAGAACCAGGATTCTTGCCGATGACCACTGTGAAAAAGTGAAACTGTTTTTATTGCCACTGCAGATCACACGATACGATGTACAGTGTTTGATCTGCACGCCTTTCGTTTCAGCTCTGTAGCATCCAAGCAGTGAGGGACAACCGAACCCTGATCAGGATTCAAATACCCAGCCGGTGAAATCAATCGACAGGACACCTGATAGAGCTTTGAATTATAAATCACTTGTCTTTCTCTGCTTTCTTTTTCTTAATTAGCATATAATCCAATCAAACTCTATTCACTGTTCAATCAGGATATTTTTCTTCCTCAAGTGGTGTTTATTGCTCCTATTCAGCTGCGATCTATGGAAATTGTTCGCCGGGTCACACAATATGGTGCTTGTAATCTTTTGGATGATGCTTGTGTCGTGAGAGGAGGTGGGTTCAGAGCAGTGCTAATTTCCCTAAAAGTGAAAAACATCCGTCAACAACCATGTGTTCTGTCAACGGCACGTCAGCGGGCTAAAACTAATACCTGATTAAAGACTATGATGAAATGTGCACCTTAGTCTGTTAATGAGGCGAGACTAGAATGTTATTCAAACATTCAAAACACATGACCTCCTCATTTAAACATGTGCGTCCCCGTCATTGGATTGGATAAAAGCCGTTTACCAATATAATCTCAGCCAGGTGACGTTAGCCAAACCAAAACTAGCAAACTGTCACAAGCCCTGTGACTTTCAGAGAGCATCACCCTGCTATTTATCCAGCCTCCATCCATATAAGTTATCTAACTGTAAATTAAAATAAGTCTCATCTAAGTGCTTTTCAAGTTGCTGCTTTGCACTACATGAAGTTGTTGCCCTCTGACGCTGACGTTTTACTGACACTCATATAAACAGCGTACAGTAGAGTGGATAATGGATTAGCATTTAGCAAACCGTCCGTAAATCAAGTTCCTGGAATAAATCCTTCTGGCGTGCGCTACCTCTTTTATCTCTCTGTGATGTATGATCCAACCTCCTGAATTAGCAAGGACAGCGCAGCAGGCTGATATCCAACTCCAGTTAGGGATATGGGGAATGTACAAACGCTAAGAGTGCAGCGTCCATACAGCCTGTTACTTGGATTCACATTTCTGCTACATTTATAAGTTTACTTTGACTGAACTAAGGTGAGAAAGTGAGAAAAATTGATTACTGATTACGACCTAGTCTAAAGACAACATATAAAACAGTTAGTTGCAGTTTGACTAAATGTTTTAATTAGAAGTTGACAAAAATGCAAAGACTCTTCATTGACAAAAACTATGAATGATAAAAATAAACCCAAATGTGACTAAGACTAATGAGCATTTTCATTTGAAGACCAACAGCATATGGAAAAACAACACTGAGAGAAAGTTTATATAAAGTAAAAAGGAGAAATAAAGGATACCGGGATAACATTTTGCCGCAGAGACAGACAGAAGATTGTCAGAGTGAATGGCATGAAAAAAATATTTGATAAAAAAAAAAAAAAAAGTACCCCTCCGAGCAAGGTGGTAGAGGCAGACTGGGAGACAAACTAAATCAGAGAACGATCATATCGCTGCTATTATTCAAAACACACACAGACACAATCTGACGTCTTGTTATTTATGTTTCACCGTGTCTAGGCCGTACATATCAGAAATCTTGCAGACTAAAGTGCGGGCGGGGCTCTCTGGAATTAAACACTGGCAATTCGTCAAAACAGTTTATTCCCCCCCCCCCCCCCCCCAAACCAAACTTTCAATCTCTCTCTGACTCAGAGCTAGCAGAAAAGCCAGAGAATGATTTATAGATATATTTTTTACTCTTTACCGCTCACCCCTCTTCAATTCTCTTCCTGTCTGCCTGTGTGTACCTGTTATCTGTTTCCTTTGGTGGGTTATCACAGGATTATGACCTTAAGAAGGGGCCGGCCTGCAAGAGGACTGTGTGAAAGAAAACCTCTTCTAAGTTTCAGTTTGGCTCTGTAGGTTTCCTACCTGCCCATTCTCAGTCACACACTCTCTCTCTCTGGCTTGTTCACTTTCAAACATGACATAGAAACAACAGTTTTTCCTCAAATACTCTTTGATACAACTGACAAAGACATCATCATTTCCAGAATATAAATTCAAGCCCATTTCTTCGTAAAAGTCCACTGATTTAAATGTTTTTATTGATTTGTCTACATGACCAACAATGGCAAACCTTCATATACAGTTGTAGAAAATTTACTTGAGTCTTTGTAATTAGAGGAAAGAGTATCTTCATTTTGCACCTGCAGCTACTACTTGCATTGGATAGTTTCATGAATAAATTAATGAGTAATACTTGTTACTTGCACTTCTAGATCACTGAACAGAATCACGGTGAGGCGGAAAAGAAAACGAAGAGAAGATTTCCCTTCCTCCAATGGCATAATTTATTCTTGAAAGGAACACGCATACAAACTTTCAAAAACAAGGACAATGCGTTTCCTTTGACTTATTTGGATGATTGATTTTCAGCGCCCCTCCACAGCCACAGTTCACCCACACAGATGTTTTCACTTCAGCTACCCAATTAGTTCTCCTATGCGTGGGTGTACACAGACTGGACTTGATTGACAGCCTGCCTCAGTCTCCTGTTGCATCAAACCTTTCTTGTGAAAAGTACCCAGTGTGTGTTCTAGTGCAATCGCTTATAGGTTTTGAAACTCAGTGAGAAGTTTTGTTAATTACAAAAATAATTCTGGTTTACGGAAGCCCAGCTGCCTTGGCTCAATGTGTTGTACAAACGTACAGCGTTTGGCCTCCCACGTTCTTATTATAGATACAGGAAAACAAGAATTTGTGCAAAACAACGAAGCAAACACATATGGATATGCTAATTACACAGCTAGCTAGCACCTGCTGCTAGTTACTAGCTAGTAGAAAGCTCTCTCCTGCCACATGATTTGATTGAGATGATTGGTTGAACGTAGCCTCTGGTAGTTAGTGATCCTCCTGCAGGTTTCCATAAGTACAACATTTTTAAATGAATAATTTCAAATGTTTGTCAGTGAGTTGGCCTTAGGGAAACAAATGAGGTATTTGCATGTTCATCAAAGCATTCTGACTCATTTGCATGAGTGAGTTTCACTGAAAATCTGTCTAATACAAAAAAAATCAACCTAGACAATGGCAGAATGTCTCATCATTGACTCCCTTCACTTTGATGAAGGACCACATTTGTTGCTACTGGACTAAACAGTACCTTGGAGGTTAAGATAGACAGGAGAAAGCAGCTTCTTGTCTGATAAACTGGTGGTGTTCCCACAGTTACTGCTGTCCTGCTTGGGATGGGACCTGTTGATGCCTGAAAACAAATGCGTCTACTACAGATAAATGTGATTCCCGCTGTGCAACTGCAGCGAATGAATTTGTGGCGCCTTTCAGCGCCGTCGTAACGGCTTTCTTCCCCTGCCCAAAATCTGATGTGAAGAAAAGACTGAATCTGGCAGGACCAGACACTCAGCTGTGTGAAGGATTACACTCTGTGTAGATGAATTTTCACTCCTGTCCCATAAAACAATGCTCCTGTCCTGTCCCACTCTCATTCCCCTGGCTTTTTAGGTGGGCTCTGTAGTCACTCTTCACTCTATTTGTGCAAAGCATAGCTTATTCCTTCCTAATCTGTGATAGAATGCTGCTTCGAATCAGATTTTTTATTTGACATTTAAAATTCAAATTTGAGCAACAGAGAGCAGACAGGAGAGAATTGAATTGTATTCATATTCAGACTAAAGAAAATAGTGTTTATTCATACTGGAGCTGTATGTCTATGTAGAAAAACAGACCTTTTGTTATTACAATTCCTGATCCCATTAACTTATTTCCTGTCCCTTCCCAGTCTCTTCCATAATAACGAAGCTGAGTCCCATCCAGCATACCTAATATGATGTAAATTTACAACAGTAGCTCAGAATAAAAGTGTCCGGGTGTTTAGTCTTGGATAAAAACTCAAAAATAAAGAGAATGTGACTAGTATGGGTAATAGTTTGGTCAGCTACATTAGTCAGTAGTGTCTCTATTGTCAATCTCTTGCATTGCATTGCATTGCATTGCATTGCATCATTGAAAAGTGCACAGTTTTGTTCTTGCAACGTGTACACAGGTTGGCTACAACATTATTACCACAAATACATGCTAATTGAAAAGGAACCCATGTGTGAGCAGTGTGTTCGTCGTTGCGTGTTTTAACTTTGGGCCAGACTCAGAGGATTTGAAATTATTCATGTAACTGTTGAAACAATTATTTTGTTTTCCTCCACGTATTTTACATGGAAAGATCAAGCTCTTGGTTCAGTGGCGAAAAAACAAACAAAAAACAATCCACAGAGGCACCTCTCAGGTATTACTGCATTCTGTTTAATTCAGTTCAGTTTTATTAATATAGCATCAGTAACAACAGAAATTGTCTCGAGACGCTTTGCAGAACTCAGCCTGAAACCCCCAGCACAAGCACTGAGGCAACAGTGGCAAAGAAGAAACTGATCTAATGATCTATCTGCTACCAGCTGGGTTGACGTGTAACACAGTGTACTATGTTTAACTGAGGTGCTTCAAATAAATCCATCCCATATATCAGTGGGCACCTTAGACAAAGAAGAAGCAAAGAGTAAAGTTTCAAGTTGCTTCAAAGTCATTGACCGATTATACGTCTCGGGGCAGAAACGAGTCTTTCTTGCCACATTTTGACCTCGCTTGCATCACTGAGCACAGGATTCTGGGGCTGAATAAATCCTCCCTCTCCCAGACACAGTGACTATTGACAACTGAAATTGTGTGCATACACAAAGTTCATGTGTGTGGCAGATCAGCCTGTAGCAGGTTACTTCTCCCGGGGCACTCATGAGCTTTTTGTCAGATGAGCTGTTGTCTGTGACAGGTGTTCTGCTCTGATGCGTCATCCATTGCAATAATCCTGTCTGAGGAACAGGGGCATGTACAATTGCTCTGGAGCTACACGAAACAGAAATACAGCTTAAAATATGGATTAAAACAGAGAGAACAGTTGTTTCCTGCCTCCTCCTACCTCAAATCTTTTGTTTTCCCCTTCTTTATTTCTCTCGTCTCAGATTTTTACACCTCGCTGTAATCCGGCGGGGATCAAGAAAACATGTCTTTCTGTGAATTAAGTAAAATCTTCCAACTTTTATTCTTCTTCTTGTCACTTCAGCTCTCCTTCAGTGTCTTTGCTCTTTGCTGTTTCCTTCTTATACATAAGGAGGACAAACTAAAGGAACACCTGGGCAGAAAGCCCAAAAAAAACCCAGCTCTGTTTACCACTTCTGTTGTCTCCTCTGCTGTCTACCCCTCGTTCTCCTCTCCCTTATCTGTTACTTGCTGTCTAAATCCGAAAGAGCTCCTCTAACAAGGTGAAAAATGATGATTGGAGGGAGTCTCTGTGTAACATATGGAAAGAAGTTTCCAGAGAGAAATGTCCGTCATTAAGACTTTAACCAACTGCTGGCTCAGAGGCCCCTCACTGCTGACCTGGCTCTCTTTGAGCATCTGTGTGTGTGTGTAGGGGGGGCTAGTAGTGGGATGATGCCCTGCTGTTCTCCGACATCCTCATGTATCACTCAGTCTGATATGACTCACATGGTTTTTCTAATACACACGCACAAGCTCAAACAGTAGCATTCTACCTCTATGTCCGAAACACACAACACACACACACACTCAGGTAGGAGCCCGAGCTGAGAGTCAGGAATCATGTGGTTTAATTAATTACCGTCTAAAAGTGACCAAGGTCAGAGCGCAGCTCAGCTGGAGAGCGTTCCAGAGGTTATGGCCTCTCCATCCAATGCTTCTGAAGCTGTCAGCTGTCTGGGAAGGTGAAGTAAGAGCACCTTAAAACACTGGCTTGTAAGTACATATGGAGCCAACTGTTGAAACACTGTCACTCTGGAAAAGCCTTGTACATCCTTATACAAGGTGGCTTGTTCCCGAGCCTAGTGTTTATATTAGCCACATTCTTTAATACAGCGGATTCTTTAAAAATATGTGTACAATAAAATACATTTTAGAACCTAGTTTAGTTCAGTGTGTTTCAATTTATTAGATGTTTGGTCAGTAAACTGCTCAGTTGCACTGATTTCTTACTCATGACCTGTTTTGGAGTCTCATCACATTGACTGGAAACGCTTCTGAACAGGAACTTATAATCTATAAGTGCTCTTAATTTTGCAACTCACAGATATGTAATATTGGCTCATTTTTCCCACAAATACAGATACACAAGTATAGTATTGTTGTTTCAATTATTTGCTTCTCTTGCTCTTTGATGTTCAGAGCTTCTGCTCATGTTTTGGGTCATTTTTATGCAGAAATTTAGAATATTATATATGATATAATATGTATGTATATATTAAATCCAGCATATGAAACATTACATAATTTGACATTATCTATATGTTTTATTGCTGCTCATGTGATTGTGAAACTCAAACCAATACTGACTTTGGAGCTGGTGGTGAGTGGGCTTGTATATGCTTTATTACGTAGTCCAAATGGAGGTGAGCCTCTTGGCACAGACATTCAAGAGACCACTGCGCAGTACCTTTGACTGACCTTTGATTCTCTAATGGAAAAATTAACACAGGTAAACAAACCGAGTCTCTCATCAGTCCAAGACGATGAAGTGATGGCATTTCATGACCTAATAAGGTGACACTTTAACCAAATATTGACAAATAGGAAAGAGTAAAACAATGCCGAAACGTCCTCTTGAATGGTTCAAGAACTCTATCTGAGTTCACCTGATGCTCCCATCCCACTATCAGTATGATAGTGTTCACTTCACATGTCAATCAACCGAACCAACCAAAATCAAGATTAGTTCAACTTGGTCACCACCTAATCCAGTGCTGCTGCTTTTATGGTGCACCCTGAGATCCAGATTTGGCCAAGTACAAAACACAGACACATACACAACCAGGTGTCCCTGCACGTAACATGTCACTAAAGATTGTTCAGCCTATTATCGCTACAACTCAATCGCTGCAAGTCTCTGCCTATGTGTACTCACCTTTAATCTAGTAACTGACTTTTTCTATTGCTGCTTCTGCAAATCATTGCTTCAGAGTCCTTCACTTTGTTGACTTCATCACTCCGTTATTGCAAAGAGCTTATCTTCTTTTGCAGAACACTAAAAATGTTTTCTAAGAAATGTCACTATCCGGGCTTGGGCAAGTGTTTCAGATTCAGGAAAGAAAAACTCTATGTGCTTAATAATGGCTGGAAACAAGTGGTTTTTCAAGTAGCAGCTAAGGCAGGAAAGCAACCCATCATACATACTTTAAGTGTGTGCTTTAATTAATTAAAATGTCACAAAGTGGATAACGACAGGAAGTTACTCGACCAGACGTGCAAAGACTGTGAGAGTGTGACCTGTCGGTTTCTGGTGCCTTCTGGAAATCTCAGAGAGTGTTCTTAAATCTGTGAAAATCATCTGATAACACTTCAATGTGTTGCTAAAACTATCATACTGAACAGAATGTGATGTTCTCATGTCTACATAAAACAGGTACAGAAGGGAGGAAAAAGTAAGACCAAGTTGACAAAAGGACTCTGTAAATGAGACCAAAGCGAAGAGAAAGAGGAAATGGTTCACGGCAAAAAGCGAGAGTCACATGTTCAAGGTTGGCGCTGTGCCCACAGAGCCAACGAGAATATGTCTGATGCTTCTCTGTTGGTGGCTTCTCTAATGCCTTGGGAGTTTAAATAAAACCGACCCCAGAGGATCCTGTGGGTGCGTCCTGAGGTTTTTACCGAGAGAGCATGAGGCAGTGAAATCTAATTATTAACTTCATCTTAACAAGGTCACACCGCTATTCTTGGCTATGAAGAAGTTGGAAAAGTCGAACCCTGTGCTGCTGCAAGGTCTCAATTTGCTTCAGTTTTGTGTTGCACTTTCCACTCTTTTCCAGTCGCAGCGTTACCTTTCTCACCCTCACCTTTCATTATTTAAATATCTGAAAAAGTGTCAGAATATTAGAAGCAGTAAAGACATAGCATAGGTGAAATATACAGTCAGTACAGTGGCTTAGCTAGCCTGACGCAACCACATAACTTTCCTTGTCAGAATACCAGTCTGGTAGCAGAGCCATTTAGTTATAAGCAAATCAACTCCAATGTGTTCATATGACGTGCAAGAGATGTCCACCAGCAAATAAATAACACCCAAGCCATTTGATTGGCCCGTCAGATAGAAATATAGCACAAAGTGTGTGTGTTAAGAGACTCACACACTCAACGGGAAGAGTTATAAAGTTTAATGGCCACAGGCAGGAATGACTTCCAGCTCCACCCCTACAACATCACTGGCCTTGCAGATAGTTGGTTGAGCATGCTAGCGTCTGCCACTCTCAGCCTGATGCCCCATCATGCAATTTACAGGAGTTCACTGGCCCCCACAGATGTATAAAATGTCCTCAATATTATTAGGCAGATATTGAAGAACCTCAGTCTCCTCAGAAATTAGAGTGGACTCTGGCCCCTCCTGTACAGCAGAGTGCCTCCATGTTCTTCGACCGGTCCAGTTTACTGTCAGCGTGCGCTCCCTGATATTATAATCCTCGACAATGTCCACACAGGCGCCGCAGGGCTTTCAAGGCAGCAAGAGTCAAGTATTTGTGACAAAATGATTCCAATATTACAGCTTGCATTTCTACAGCGTTGGAGCAGAGACGAAGTGAAAGGCTCAGAGGTGGGTGGAGGTAGAGGCAAGAGCTCTTTTGTACATTCATAAAAAACATGTATAATGAAGCGGCAGAGGTGTACTTATTTCAATGCCATATTTTTTATGCTTTTTTTTCCATGGAAATGCATTTCTTTTCAAGGAAATCATTCTGTTTACTCAAAAATGTTTAGGTAGTTTGATTTGAATCCTTGAATATTTAACTGGTGATGTAGGAGATGAGTAGCTTTTATTTTACCAAAATTAGCACTCGGGGGAAATAAGACTGAAAACCCTAGACCCGGTGGGAACAAGCAACGCTCAAAACTCTTCAAATCATTTGAAATCAAACAGCCAACAGCCTCCTGCCTAAATTAAAACCCGATCAGTGTGATTTGGCTAGTGGTTTGGGAACGCTGTAGTAATTAAGACTCCGCGTCTGAACGGTTATTGTTTTGTTTTTATGTCACTCTGTGGCCAATATTCAGCTAATAGAGCTTCAGAAAGTTTGCATGTGCAAGACATCACACACTGTGGACTGGGTTTACATGTTTTGTGCGTGTAATTCTTTGTTCCTTTAAAAAAAAGGATTGAAATGAACAGGGAAACAGACTTGAAGGCATTAAACTACAAAAATGAATTCATGACAAACTGTGGCCACCTGTGTGTTTTGATAAGGGGTGACAGTCCTGTCATTTCAGCCTATGGCAGCACTACCAGCAGTTTCACTGGCTGACATTAGAGGCAGCTTGTGCTTGGCTGCTGTTGGGCTGAACATGCGACCCTCTGCAGGCCTCTGTGTGGAAGAGAATTCTGCTCCATGCTGGTAATGCTCTAAGCCCTCAGAGAGAGAATCTGTTAGTGCAAGATGAAAGCCTTGTATCTTCAAAGCTATGTGAACACATGCTCACAGATGATTTGTTTTGATTAAACAACAGCGAATACACTGGGCTTTTTGTTTTCCGAGCGGACGCGTGCCACAATCACAAAATGGAAATGATATCTCACGTGTTTGGTAGCCCGCTAATGACTTGACGGGTAGCCAGGCATGAAAATAGAAATTTTAGAAGCGTCTTTTTTTTTCAAACTCAAGGGCACTGGGAGGAGCACAGTGGGTGTGCTGAACATGTGAAAAACATCTTGAAAAAGTGACACTGCGGAGCACAGAGCTGCTCGGGGGGGCACTATCGTCCTGCAAGAGCACCAGCTGCTCAGATAGACGGGTTCAGAAAATGCTCACAAAGCAGTGGCTGATCCAGGGCAGCGGAAACAGAGCCAGAATAAAGAGGGAGCAGATAGATTGTTATATTGGTCTAATTGAAGCTTCTTATCTCGTCTAATGCCTGTTTAGAACCACAGTGGATCAGCTACCTGTTACTGTACACGATGATGTCCTATTATCCTACACTAGGATAATAGAGCGACAGTTAAAGAAGAGGTGCAGTTAATATTTCTGTAATCAGTGACTGGGGTTTTTCAGTGTGTTATTTATTTTCACAAGTCTACATTTTCCATGTGCCAGTTGGAACAGTTATTTATAGTTACATGCAGTTTCCATCACTTTTACTAATTTTTATTGCTAGTATTTGTTTATGAAGTGTAATATAGGTAATAGAGCATGTTCCTGCTACCATCGATAGTGAATTTATTCCACTTTTTGTCTCTTTACTGAGTTAAACTAATGTTTTGCTGCTGTCTAAACAAGTAAATAGAAACCACACTCAATATGTTTAATGAGTGTATACTGAACAATTCAAGGGCTGATCAGCTTATATATCTTTGGAAAGATACGTTCTTTGAGGCCACACACACACTTGTGCCTCTAAGACAGTTATGAATCATCAGAGAGTGGAAATGGTCAACAGAACATTGTTAGTGGGGGCCTTTGGGTCCTATGGGTTGAGGGGAGGGGCCTCTGTGGATCATCCCACAGATACTTGATCACTTTGGGATCTAGTGAATTTGGAGGCCAGGTCAAAACCTTGTGTTGTTTTTCATGTTTTTTTTAGTTGTTCCTAAACTGTTTTTGTGCGTGTGTCTGTGTCAGGCTGCATCCTGCTGGGGATGGCTGCCAGGATAGGTGGGTGCTACATGTCTAAATAACATCCACATGAATACCAGGTCAAAAAGTTTCCTAGCAGAACATGAATTGTCACAAGATGGTCACTTCTCCTTTCAGTGGCGTTAATGCTGTGGCTGATCAGCGTGTTTAGTATGTGAAATGCTCACTACCATTACCATCTCAATTTGTCCTGTTGAAAACTTAAGGGTTCATGCCTGAATAAAATTCTAAGCAAAATCAGTCCCACATTAACATGATGGATGCAGTTGACAAAGACAGCTAGCCAGGTCATGGTGTGATGGACACAGCCATCGTATGGTGAAGTCACCACAGACCACACTAACAATTTAGTTTTATTTGCAGTCAACCCCACTTAATTTCAAGTCGCACACAACACAACAGTTTGCTTAATTTAGGTTTTCATATGCTTTGCACCATATGGCATTGTATGGCGCACCCATTAACATTATGAGGTTATCAGCAATTCTGTTTTGTTTTGTTTTCCATCCTTAAAAGCACGCCACAAAATGATGCTCAACACATCAAAATGATGCACTACTGCAAAGCTGAGGAGTAACATTTCCAACACAGCATCCAGCATGTGTACTATCATTTTGCAAGAACGTGCGACTGCTGATCAACAAATGATCCAGTTTTTCTCTCTTTCCCCCGGCTTACTGTGACCATAATGAGGTCTGCTGGATTCTGCTGGAAGGAAGATTGTGTAAGAATTCACCTCAGAGGAAGTTGAAAGGCATCGCCCCAGGTTAGACGTCTGATGATTGAAGCGGGGTTACTGCTTTGTTGCAAGGTTTCACACAGGTTGCCTCATTACTAGACTTTCTGTTAAGCAGCAGTGCGTTGATTTTGTATTTATTACTACATACAACCTCCAAGGGGCTTTGGCGCAAGGTCATTTAATTGAAATTTTGTATAATTAAAAGTTTAAAGCATGTCAGTTACAAACGTTGAACTAGAATAGGGAACAGTTATTAGCAGGTCCATCATTTTTATGACACGGAAGAAATAAAATCTTTTAAAACTGGATATGGAACAATGTAAAGGGAGGGGACTTCACAATTAAATGAAAACTCGGAGCACAAATTGATTTTTAGTCGGATCTATGCATACCAACAATTAATGATAAATGTTAATTGGTCCAGTACATGTCTATGTGAAGGTCAAATCACTAAAACGTGTTAATTTTGCATAAAACCTTCTCTACATGAAGGTCAGAGTTTATCTCTGCAGATAGCAGAGATGTCTCCTTTATGATCAGAACCAACAGAGTTAGAGATGTTTCATTTTCCTTGTCAGCAAACAAAGCTGTTTTGTCAGTTTATTGTGTTGTACATTTATGTCCATTGAGGTTTTCATTTTCTCTTTCCTTGCCAATACGGGTAGAATTTGAGGTTTCTAGGGGAGTTTAGTTTTTCAGGGCAAACTATTTTCCTTGTCATTATCATGAAAAGAACAGGTGCAAACAGCTACACCGACAAGGCCTCAGAGTTCCAGCATGTCATAACCCTGGGCCATCCTGCACAGTCCTCGGCCCTGGAACAAGTAAAAGCAAAAGCTATAAATTCATTGTGAAGTTTTTAATTACACTTCTGCTATGGATTGTAAACATATTTGGAATAAACTGCCAGGATGCGATTATTTAAAAAGGACATTTTTGGAGGGGAGCTGTGCAGTAGTGGTTAGAGAAGAAGGTTTGGGACTGAAGGGTCACAGGGACACGTGTATCCATCCATTCGTCCCTGTCCGTTGCTGAGAAGTCTTGAGCAAACATATTGCCCAAAACTGCTCCCTGCATGCTGCACAAGTATCCGCCCACTGCTCTGAGTGTGAACACTACTGTGTCAACCATGTACAGGGCACTGCACACTGTAAACTAAAATGATACCAGCAACAGTTGGGAATGTGAGATAAACATATGCAGGAGATTCAGCACATTGGACTAGTTTGGTGTAGCTTTGTGGTAACACGGCATGTTTCAATCTATACAAAGAAAGAAAATACCTCTGCATGTAACTGGATAGTCCTACAACACGCACATGATGTGTATGAGTACATTGCTGAGGGGCTCCAGATCAATGCTCCGCCACAAGAAATCAGTGGGTGGGGAAGTGAGTCTGGCTTCCAGGCTACATATTGAATAAAAAGATGAAACAGAGACTGGTATTTAAAACAAGGCATTATGCTTTAAAGCCTTTCCAGGACTTCAACATCACAATTGTGGGAACACACTATATATAGCCCACACTGGCTCTGGATCTAAATTAGAATAACCTACGCTTTGTTACGCAATTTGAGGAAAAATACAATTTTCCGTCTCTGAACTAACAACACCTCCCACCTTCACTCTCTCAGTCTCCTGTTTACTCCGAAAGAGCTAGCAAAAGGACAAACAGGAACACTCTGTATCCCTGTGGGATAGAGGATCGGGTCAGCGTGTGAGGTGCATGGGATGTGGAGGAGAGAGTGCCGTACATGTGAAAGTGGGTGATTCTGTGTCGCTGTCCAGAAGGTCCTTTCCTGTGCCTGCATGCATGATATCAGTGATGCTTCGCTGTCTCGGTTAGTGTGAGTGTTTTTTTCCTCCCTCTCTCTCTTTTTCATGGTGTGTAAATATAAGACATCTGTGCGTAAAAGAGAGAGGTCAGTGTAAAGCTGACGGGTTGTGCACCGTGGCAAGGTCACATAGGGAATACAGCTGGGAAAAGATGGATGGATGGGAGGAAGGAAAGAAGGATGGAAGGCAGGCAGGGAGGAATGAGCTCAGGAGGCAGTTGGAGGGAAAAAGAGCATATGACCTAGCCTATGGAGAGGGAGGGGGAAAGTTTGAAAGACATGCGGTCAGAGGAGTCGGCGGCTGCCAGAGAGGAGAGATGCCATGTTGTTTTACATCAGTTAAACCGCAGGCATGTAAACAACATTTCTGACAAACAATCAGACAAGCAATTTTATAAAACAAGCAACAAACCAAATCAAAGAACAGAACAGATGTGTATCACCTTGGTTAGCTTTGCGCACAAAATCTGTTAGGTCACTGTCATCGTTTAGAAGCCCTTTGTTAATATGGCTACATTAATAAGTATACTGGGTAAAAGTAACACAAACAAACTGCAGTTTCACATTTGAAACTTTAATGTTTTATGGACCCATCTAGCCACCCCATTTAGTTTAGTACCCCACATTTACTTCCTTGGGGTACACAGATTGTCTCTATGTCTATGAGGTAAAACGCCTATGCTAATCTTTGTGACATCCATGAAACCTTCTCATTGCTCAAACCCCAATGATGTGAATAGTTTCTTTGAAGCCATTTATTGATCCAACCAGGTGATTCTTTTGAAGTTTTACTCTACTTCTTCTCTGAGAAGGAGGACCTGATGCTCTGGAGTTATTTCCTCTCTGAACTTCACGTCACCTTTGTGGAGAGCATTCTTGGTTTCCCTCAGTGTTGGGTCAGCTCTTCACATGCGGAGGCCTCTGCTGCCTTTGACTGGGTGACGCAGAGAGCACTTAGCAGGAAGTGAAGGATGTGCAGAGGAAACACGAGCAGGAGGGGGGCAAAAAGGTAACATATTGGGCGTGTTCCTCGGTGTACTTCATCACGGAGGAAGGGATGGATGAAACAGGACAGTGAAGTGCTGGGAGTGAAAGCAGGACATTAGTGCGCGCTTGTGTGTGTGCGCCCTCCCTGGGGCTGTATCCATCACCTGTACCGAGAAAAAGCCCCGTCAACATGATTTATTTTTGCTCACATCAATAACAGGTGAAACAGCGTCATGCTGCGTGAGCCTCCGCCTTTTCAACATGAGGTATACGACGTACGATATATAAAATTACTGTGTCATTACAGATTATAAACTGACACTGTTAGCACAATAAAGAGTAAATATTTGCTTGTGCTGCTGTGCGTGTTGTGACAGGTAATTTTCATTTACATAATTCAACACTGGACAAATTTGGCTGACATTGCACTTTGCTGCGATTCTTGCCCTTTTAAATAGAGGCAGGATACATGACTGTTAATGCACGTAAGCTGGTGACCTTTTGTTTACAGAGCAGTCGCTCTCACTGCTCAGCTGCCTCCTGCAAATGTGAGCAAGCCGCCGACATGATGGGGTTTTTAATTGACTTACATGTTATCAGTGCCCCGCAGAAAATGTGCTGTTTGTTTCTGACATTATAGCAGTGACTATGAAAGCATTTAATGGCGCTGGGTCTCAGCCAGGCTACTGGAATAGAGTATAATGTCAAAGCTGTGTCCCAGTTAGACAATGCTAATTGCAGAAATGAGTCTGAGGTTCATTCATGCTGGAAAAATTATAAAGTACTGTTAAGTACTAAGTTGTTGTATACACTGGGGAAAAAAAACAGAATCAAACCATTTCATCCCAATGTGAACTGAAATGATTTGATTCACATTTGGTCCATGAAATGTGGCTTAAAAACTAAAACTTACTAAAATTTCCAGCCTTCCTGGTTAAGTTAGGGTAAAACCAAAGAAAATGAAGAAGCATTTGTGGTGGTATTTGCAGAGTTGCAAAATGTCAGTACCAAACTGTTCTGCAAAGTGTTTGCTGTGGGAACAGCATCAACGTCATCAGGTCATGAGTTGCATATATATTGACAGTGCTGTTTCACTGTCCAAGTCCCCTCTGTCAGCTGAGGTTAGTACAACATATAGAAAGTACATTAAAGGTGACACACAAAGCTGATGGTCGGCCAAGGGCCAGCTTTGGGCTGTGGGTGAGTGTCAGTGACATTGACTGTATATAAATATGGATGACGCATCCCCATTTTCTTGCACTGGCTAAACTGAGGCTATTTTCCCGGGGATATGGGCGGTGCCATCTTGCAAGTTTGAAGCCAGAGTCTGCACAGTATAGTGCAAGAGTGGAGCCAAGGAGAAGCCACGTGTTACTGAAGACCTGCTCTCACTTCCACCAACTAAAATGGAAGAAAAATGGACAATTGAGTATGCATTAGTATTATATTAGCTAAGTAAATTGAAAAAAAAAATTATCTGACGTGTACTCATGTTTTAGTTTGGCCCAAGTCCCAACGTATAACATGGAGTGGGTGGAGCTTGTGACATATACTGCAGCCAGACACTGGGGGGAGCTCTACTTGCTCTACTTGGTTATTCATCTTATCTGATAGATGATGCATGATCCTCTAGAATTAATAAACTTAACCATGATTCAGGGGAGGCTTGCTATCTGCGACAGCTATTCATAGCTTCCTAGCCTCTCAGCTACCAATAGCTCTTGCAGATTCCACTATTAAATGAAAAATACACACTACTGCCACCTACTGGTATGAAGAGTTGTTTCCTTTCTCCCAGGTGCAGGACATATAAGCCAGCTGACCGTTGGCTGTAGTCTTTGTAATGAGTTCAAGCTGATTTTGTGGTTGCAGATACAGCGGTTGTGAGGTGAGGTCAGTGTCAGCCTTTGTTGCTGGTAATTATGTGACTTCGGTTTGATGTGTGCACTGGCCTTAAGTCCATGAATGTGAGCAGGTTTAAAATCCTACGTGGCTGCATGAGGAGTTCACACTGTTTCTAACACCCGACATTATTTTTTTTGTCTAAGCTACTGAAATTGCAGATCATGTCTCCGCAACATATAATCGAGTTCATAAATATTAATGCAAAACTTAACTAACTTCTTCAATTGCACAAAATACTGACTTCACTGACACACACGCTTCTTGCAGGGTAATGATAATGCACTATATAGGAAACAAACTCTGGAATATTGTTTAGACAGAGAAATGTGCCTCCAGGCTATCGCAAAGGAAGCATTCTGACTGTTTGACTGTCTGCCTGCCTCCACATTCGCAGACTTGAGAGGAAGTAAAAGCTACAGAGAGGAAAGAGAACAAAAAGGGGGAAATGGAAAATGCAGGTTGTTTGTGCTGGTGCGTATGGCTCAGTTCACTTCAAATGCATCAGTATCACATGGAAGGCACCTCGGCTGTGAGAGACAAAGGTCATTTTATGTGAGGGGAAAGGGAGAAAGCATATGGAACCAGGAAACAACGTTGAAATGTGGTTTCAGTTAGCTGCAGGTTTGGTTTTATGAAAGGGAAAGGAAAAGAGGCGATGTACTATAGTTTCTCACACCTCCCTGGGCCCAGGCAAATGATTATTTTATGTATGTGCCCTGTGTGTTTTAACAAGTCCGGACTCTGCTTCTTTTATAACTTTTATTTCCTGACCTATCTGGGTGAAGAAAAAAAAATCCGTTCTTAAAAGGGAGTTCAGGGTGAACACGAAAAGGAGAGGCAAGGCTTGCAGGTGCAAAAAAAGGAGGAGACGGGAGCACAAAAGGTGTGGATAGTTCAATGAGGGGGAAAAAAAAAGATGAGTTTCTTTAGCGGTCAGTGAAGTGTTAACAAAATGCTCTGAGGGTGGCCAAACTCTTCCTTTTTTTTCCCTTCTCCTGCATGCTGCATTTCGCAGTAGGCATGCTCAAAGGTCACATTTCGTGGCCAGAATAAACATGAAGAACGGTTACTGTAAGAAAACCTGCTTCCAGCGCTCAGATGTGCACCTGGAAGTCTTGAAAAAAGGAGCAGAGTCTATCCTTTAAGTGTGGATATAACAATAAAAAACTGAGAATTTGAGATTTTCTAACTGGATTCCAGGCTTGCTTGAGTAGGCACCATAAAGTCACACAGACAACAGGGTTTATGCTCTCATGGACAGGTAATCACAGTAATAGAAACAACTCAGCTGCTGCTTGTTTCATTTGGTGTCAGAAGTTTTATTTATTCAGTTAATTCATAAACGATCTGTAAAAAAAATAAGGACCTTTTTATTTTATCTTTTAATCTAATGCTGAAATGCTGCATCTTTGAGTGCATCTCTGAAACACACATGATGCCGTTAAGTGCTCCACCTTGTGACAGCTCTAAAAGAGATATCTGCGATGGCCGAAGGATGATGCACAAGAGGAAAAGCAGTTTACGGAGCTAAACACACATAGACACACCAGTAAATCATAAAATAAAACAACTATTAAGGTCCTGAAAGGCGTTAATATTCAGAAATGGGCTCTGCACGCAGCGGCATACAAATATCACAGATCTTTTGTTTTTTTGTTTGTGTGTACCGACAGTGGGGAGAAAAAAAAAAAAGTCGGTTTGCATGGCTGAAGGTGACTGTGACAGTTTTAGCTTCAGGGCATAATTTTCCTGACGCAAAGTCTGTCTGCTGCTACAGTGGAAGGTTGATGTGTGTAGTTATATTATATGGCTGTGAACACACAACCCACGCGGGCACATGTCTGACGCTTTCTGCGATGCCAATGTTGAAAAGTGCAAATTGATCATTTAGCTGTTTCAGAGCCACGTTGTCAATTACATAAAGAACAGACGTGTCAAAATATGACATAATTATTGTCTGCGTGTATATTTGTCTCTATAGACTGCACCCAGACAAACAGGGAGTCTCACACATGCACTTTGAGATGACACACACCCTGAACGCTTGAATTCAGATGAAATGGGTGCGCTGTTAGTCGCCGACCTTCCAGGTAACCTTAATCCTGCACACATGCACAAGTTATTCAAACACACACAGATACAGCTGTGTTGTGGCCCACTTTTGAGTTAAACACTTACGTCATTCCTCTGAAATGGCTGCGGCGCTTGCACATTTCAGCCGCTCCCACTGTGACTCTCACTTTCACACACAAACACACACGCGCGCAAACACATAACAGCATTCCCTCCACACAAACAAACAGTCTGCGCGCATTAATTCTTTGTGCGACTTTATGCGAGTGACTTTCCATCCACACATCATATCGACTCCCGGCAGCATCTGTTGAGAGAACCTGTATAATTATCTGCCTTTTTCTCCCTCCTCCCATCTCTCCCCTCTTTATTTTCTCGTTGCCTTTTCTCCCTCGCTCTCGCGCGCTCTTTTATAATTATTTCCACAACAATGATTGGGCCAGTTGATTAAAAAGGGTCTTGTGGGAGCTGTTTCCTGGCTAATAGCGTCTCCGTTCTACGCAGTGGGCACACACAATGTGAAACAATGCACTATTCGGAACGCGCACAAGCACACGTTTCGACATGGATACACAAGAGGCGCATGCGGGCGCACAAACATTTGCTGACTAACGGCATCTGCAGAATTACTGTTTGCGTGCAAACAAACATGCGCACGCCTAATACTTTGAATACACACAAAGCCTCCATTTTGTATCCTTAATCCTTTTCATTTTAGCTGGATATTTTGTTCCACCAAATGTTCACAGAATTCCTCCAAGCGCAGGCTTTGTTTTCTGCCATATCCACTAGGACGGAGGGTGGAGTAAACTGTAACAACCCAAGTTAACTGGTGAGATTTGAAACATTGCTGGACGGTGCGCAGCCTCTCTCAACAGGAGAATGCGTCCCACAGCACCACAAAAAAACTGTTCATGAACGCCTTAAAAAACATGACATTGAGCCCAAGGCATTGACCAGAGCTCCAAACTCCCCACATCCCAACTCGATCAAGCATCTGCAGAATGCCCGGGAACAAGCTCGAACCTTGGAGGCCCCTCCTTGCAACACACAGTTCCCTAAAGGATCGCCAATGTGCCACTTCCAGACATCCCTGGAGGTCTCTTGTCAAGAGATGCTCTGGTGGCAAGAATGCGACCTACACAATATTAAAGGGGAAGTTACCGCTTTTTACAACTTGGACCTTAGTTCTTGCATAAAATACGATCATTTACACACCCATACAACAAATGGTGTCATATGGAGTTGTCTGGACATTTAGATCAGTGTGTATCCATATAGTGGGAGTGAATGGGGCAACGAAACACAGCCTCTACATAACACATTATCTTCCACGAAACTTGTTCATTTCACCAATATTTTGTTATTAGTGCTACTCCCTGTGAGTCCGGAGTTGCCTGTTGTCTATTTGTGGACGTGCAGCGGTTTGTTTTTCTTTGGCAAAATCGTGGTCCACAACCTCAGAATCGGAAAAATATTCAGCCATGTTGCAAAAAACTAGCAGTAGCAAATTACAGGTAAACAAGCCAACCGTTGGCCATAGCTCTTAACAGGAATAAGCGGTTTCCTGTTCATTAGATGAATGAATGAATGAAAAAAGTTGACTGTTGTTGGTGTGCGTGGCGCTCAGAGATGACATCATCCAGGTCAGAGGTTAGTAGGTCAAGCTACAGACCCCGAGTGATAATAACAGGTAACTCCAGACTCAACGGGGAACAGCACTAGCATGTCATAACAAAATATTGGTGAAATTAACAAGTTTCGCATTATTTAAAGGCTGCGTTGCGGAGCTCCAATCACTCCCACTATATGGATATACGCGGATATACACATCGTTCGAACGACTCCAGAGAAAACAGTTTCCCAGAGTTATATGGGTGATGAGTCCCCTCACACAGGGAAAGTGTGGAAGTGAATTTCAGGCCATATCGTGGGGCTTTGTAAAATGATAATTTTAAAATGTCATGGATAATCATAAATCATCATGATCCTAAAACATAACTAATTTAATAAATATGATCCCAGTTTTGTGCGGCCAAAGACAAAATGATATTGCTGAGTGCTCACAGCCCCGCCTCGATTTGCATAGTAACAAAATTAACATGATGTATTTCATGTAAATTGCGGAAAGACTAAATATTGATTAACCGGGGTAGTCTTTTTGTTGAGCAGTGTGGAGGAGGGGGGGCATTTGTATTCATAAATCCTGCTGATGCTTGATATCAGCTGCTTTAGTTACCCTGACATACACACAGCTGCAAACATGTCAGCACACTCATTAACAAGGATTCTGCTTCCTGTAGATTACTGTATTGTACTGTACGTCACACGTCTACCTCCCTGTTCCTGGTATCGGCGACTGAGGCTACTAGAAGTTGAAGCTACTTCCCAATAAAAACCTCATAGTGGTCAACACACACTACAAACGGTCATTACTATGAAGTAGCGTCAGGAATGTGCCACTTGGTGTGGCCCTGATAAGACATATTTTCAGCTCTTGCATTGATAAAGAGGAAACAAGCCAGTTTTCCAGATTGTAGTTCCAGCGTGACTATGTGCACTAACTTTAAACCAAATGATCTAATGAGATCCATTATATGTACATTAAAACCACTGACAGGAGAAGCTCAAATGCTCAAAAGCAGCTCGACACCGTGCTTAGCATTCATCCGTGGCCATAAAGGACGACTGTAAACACACTCTTTTTAAACCCAGTTGAAGTAGACTGAAATAACTTTGTGTACGGTTGGGATGTGAATGGTGAATAATGAAAGGAATACATAATGATTTATGTCTGTGGGGGACAGACTGGATGAAAAGAAATGTGTGCCGTGATGCTCACATGCTCTACTAAGATCCTGAACCAGGAATCAATCAAGGAAAATAAGATCGGAATAAAATATCTAGACATTAGCCAACGCAGGTATGCATAGACACTTGTTTATCTCACCTCCTGTAGCGCTTTGACAGTAATATATGATATTGTAGAGGTATCTTGGTGTTTATTTGCTTTTCTCGTTTTCCTTACGTTGCTCAATCATGCTTCCCGTTCTCCTGATGTACTGTACGCAGGTAAGCAGTGCTGATGACTGTGGAAAGTAAAACATTGCACGCTGAGTGATGGCTCCCAGAGTGTATCGAGAGAAAAAAAAGAGAGAGAGAGAGAGAGACGGAGGTGTGGGGAGGTGGAAAAGGGGAGTGAGACAGATAAAGATAAGAGAAAAACCAAAGGACCGAGAAATCAGCAAGCAGGCACTAAAAGAGTAAGGAAGCAGAAAAGACAAGGAATACAATAAAGAAATCAGAAAAGCCGGGGAGCAAGCAGAAGGCAGAGCAGAGGAGTGGAGGAAAATGTTTCCCTGCCTTCAGTTTGTGTAGTAAATCAGTTACTCAGCAGGAGGCCACCTCCACTGGAACCTATTACTGATAGAGTTATCTGAGGAGGAGATGAACAGTGAGAAGAAGAGACAGATAGAGAGCCAAAAATGGGCGCTGAAAACTAATGAACTCACTAAGGAGAAAAATAACTGTCTACTTTAGTTGTCAGCTTTTCTCAGGAGCCAATTTGAGCTGACATAAAGCATCCAGCGGGGTCGAAGGACGAGTAACCACACAGAATGAGAAGAAAGACAAAAGGCATGAAACATTAGACACACATATTGGACAGTGAGGCTGGCTAAACCCGCTTCAGCGTGAGAAGTGGACGGACTGATTGGGATTTTCTGGGAGCAGGGCGAAACGAAGCGAAGCTTGAGGTTGAGTCGGGATTCAAGCCAAACTGGAAGATTGTTCCTCCAGCACCTTAACAATAATTAATCATTATCACGTTAACTTTGACACATTAGTGTAATTACCAAAGACAAATGAGACCCTGAATTAAAATATTGGCAGCCTTTGACAGCATCTATTTAATAGAGCCTCACAGAGCTGAATTAGAAGGGAATTTGCAAGACTGCTTCATGGTACAAAGGGACAAAAGGCTGCACAGGGTTTATCAACGGGGGAACTGATTGATTTCACTGACTTAAAGAAAATGTGTCGTCCTGTGTAATTTTACTTCATTGCAAACACAGGCATACCAGTTATAACACCCAGCATCATTACAGCAGTGTCCTACAATGTGTAGTAGTCTACATAATACGTTTGGCACAAACTGTATTGCACAAAATATACTACACGGATCAGGTATAACATTATGGCCACCTTTTTAATATTGTGTAGGTCTCCCTTGTGCCTCCAAAACAGTTGTGACTCATCAGAGAATGGACATTGACCTTCTGATGATGTCCTGTGGTGTCTGGTAACAGGATGTTGTTAGTGGGGGCCTTTGGGTCCTATGGGTTGAGGGGAGGGGCCTCTGTGGATCACCCCACAGATACTTGATCAGTTTGGATCTAGTGAATTTGGAGGCCAGGTCAACACCTTGTGCTGTTCTTCATGGTTTTTTGTTTTTTTTTAGTTGTTCCTAAAGCGTATTTTATGGATGTGTATGTGTCAGGCTGCATCCTGCTGGGGATGGCTACTGCCATCAAGGAGTGTCATTGCATCTAGGTACAGTAGGTGCAACATCCACATGAATGCCAGGTCCATAAGTTTCCCAGCAGAACACTGAATTGTCACAAGACGGTTAATGTTTTTTCTTCTGTCAAAAATGGATACAAAAATGTCGATATAGTTTTGTTGCCCATAAGGGTTTGTGTATTCAAAAACATCTTCACAATAAACACTGCGTGTCCAGTTTCTGTTGCACCTTGAATGGAATCTTTTTTGTTGCTAATATTACCGCCTACACATGGACCATGGAACTGACACACCCATTAATAATGCACTGTGAATAACACAGATGGGTGCCAGTCTGAATATAAACCAGCTATTTTCTCAATATCTTAGATGTTTACTGTTAGACAATGAAAGGTTGCCGTCACATTCTTATTTAGTTTCGTGGGTTTCATTTCAGAGAGTGTTTCAAAGTATATGGCACAGAAAAGAACTGCCTTAATGACTAGTAATCCACAGTGGGCATGCTGTGAGCTAAGAAGAGGACTGAAGTCAAAGCTGCCGCTGCGCACAAGCTTATGCACAAACCTACACTACTTACACTATAGGAGTATGCATTCATTAAGACAGCGTGACACATACACCCTTAAATACACATATCCATCTCCAACCAGCACATGCAGTAAAACATGAAGAGAGGAGGAAACTAAATTTAAGTGAGACATTGGGTGCACAAAGAAAGAAACATTCCAAAGCTGCAGGCTGGATGTGTATAATAAGTCTCTCTGCATGATCAGGAGTAGAATCTGTTGCAAAAGTGAAAGAAAGAAGAAAAAGAAAGTAAACCACCTTGGGTATTGAGCACCATTACTGTATATATATATTGCTGATTGGAGTCTTAGATTCATTATTTATAATTCTTTAACTGTAATGAAGCTGATTGCTCAGTAGATCTTTCATTGTACAAAGCTTCTTGCTCTCACAGTGGGGGTTTCCATTTACCCATGTACTGTAGTGATGTGTTGTTTGCGAATGAGTCGACTCTATGAGACGATTCTTTGTAGCAAACAAAAAGAGCCCACTCCCATCACGGAGGACCGAATCTTCAGCCGCTCCGCTGAGAATCCATGCAGGCAGGGGTGGGATTTTATTTTGCTAGGACAGACTAGGACAATACCATTATGTCAAAAAAGGAAGGGAGGCTCCAAAGACGCGTGTACCCGTACCGGGAGAGGGCAAGCTCTCTTTCCTCAGTCCACCGACCATAGAAAAGCATCCTGTCTTGAGCCAAGTACTTCTGCTACAGCATCCGCTGTATTGCCGAAAATTGTAGGTATACTACGTTTTTCTGCTACTCAAACCAAAATAAGCACATTTGTTCCAAAACAGAGTACTCCCACTCAATAGATAAGTGTTGATGAAGACCTGGCTAAAATAATAGATTGCTGTGGTTCTGTGTTTGGTTGTTCATTTAAAGGTTTGTGTAAAAGGTAAACACACAGTGACTGTGTCTGTTTTTGCAATGAACAAACAATTCATAATAGCTAAATTAGTCTAAAATAGAAGGCTCCAAGTGATACTAAATGAAGAGTCATTTGGGAGCTGTGAGAGGCGGATCATCTCAGGGAGCCAAACCGAAAGAGTCAAATCCCTCTCTGTTTAGAATAACAATCTTAGTTCGGATGGCATGTCTCCCACTAGTATAGAGCTGCTTAGTCTGCTATGTTCAGCTGGAACCTGGAGATACAGACATATTTATAACAGGTGGCTGCTGGTTGAGCATCTGATGAGTCGATAACCACGTGAGCGTCATCCGAATGCTGATTTATTGGAAGGATGTCATCGCTTCCATCACATGTCATGAATGACTCGGATGTCAACACTTCATTTGCTTTAAAATGTTTAATAGTCCTCATATTTTGTGATCATTTCTGGGTTTATGTGCTAACATATTTTGGCTGTGGGCTGCACTGTATATTGTGTAGTACGCTATTGATCAAGTGTTGAGGGCTTAAAAGGAGAAGGAAGGACAGACAAGTAAGCACAGGAAAAAGGATGACACAGAGGGCAGATACAGGTCAGTTTTGCATCAAGGGAGCTCATTCATCAGCTGGGACAAAGGGAATAAGTAATTGGAAGGAGAAGACAGAAGGGGGCTGTGCACACAACTGTGAGAGTGCATCAGGGACAAAATCCTGCGATTGAGAGAGTATATACATATATATATATATATATATATATACGTGCTTAAAAAGAGAGAGTGTACGTACGACAAAGCGAATTAGAGAGCAATCAGATGCTGCTCTGACATTAATCGAATCCCTAATGAAGGTGAGAGGAGATGATTGGCTGGGCACGCATTCCAGTGAGGTCTGCCGCGGCGATAGTTGCCGGGGTGACCTCAGTCTCCAAAGGACAGACTCCAACTCATCTGGCATTTCTAATTGGCTATATGGACGGCAGCCAGCTAACTGCTGCCCATATTTGGACGTGACAACGTGCCCTGTTCATCAGGGTTAAAAGGACAAGAAATGAGAGGAGGGTGAGAGAGGAAGAGGGAGAGACGGCGGAGAGAGATGAGAGAAAGAGATAGCATCCAGGACAGGAAGAGTGGAGTGAAGGAGTCTGAGTCCCATCTGAATCTACACCAAAAGGACGACACAAGAATTTAAGTTTTTGTAATGGACCTTGCAGGAGTGTTTGGAGAATTCTGTGTTTGCGTTTTAAGTGAGTCAGGTGTATCACTCGCTCCCGTTCGTCAATGTCTGTGTTGCTTCAAACTGAGGTTTGATCATCTGGTTACCCGCCCACTTTGTGTCGCCAAAGGTTTTTTTCCTTCTAGCATTGCTTAATGTCATTAATAATCCATGCTACACCACTTAACAGTTTAGAAAGTGAATGACCAGGTAACAAAGTCAACATTTTCCTCAGAAATAATAAAATGACGGACAAAACTCTATGCTAAACTAAATATAATATAAATGAAATTAGAATACACACTGATCAGGTATAACATTATGACCATCTTCCTAATATTGTGTAGGTCTCCCTTATGCCTCCAAAACAGTTGAGACTCATCAGAGAATGGACATGGTCCTTCTGAGGGTGTCTGGTAACAGAATATTATTAGTGGGGGCCTTTGGGTTCTTTGATTTGGGGGGAGGGGCCTCTGTGGATCATCCCACAGATACTTGAGCTCTTTGGGATCTAGTTGATTTGAAGGCTAGGTCTGTTCTTCATGTTTTTTTTAGTTGTTCCTAAAGCATTTTTGTGTGTGTGTCTGTGTCAGGCTGCATCCTGCTGGGGATGGCTGCTGCCATTGCTATGGGGTGGGGGTGACTGGTCTGGTCTAGGTGGGTGGTCAAACAGCCTTGACTTGTCCTGAATAAAAGCTGCAAAATCTGACCCTGTCACCTCTAAAGCTTCCTAACAAACACGTGACAAAGTGGACAAGACGTGTAACTACATAAAAACACAAATCCATTCTTTTTTGCTTAACATGGTACTTCTGTTTCTTGCATTCAACCTGAACTGTATTGCCATGCTCTGCTTGGCAACAGGTTGTTGCACATGAGCAAGCTTCCCTGGTTTCTGTGGGCCTACTTCACAGCACATTTTCTGTGGAGATAATATGGAGAGGAGAGTGAGTGAGATAGTTAACTCCAGAGTTGAGTAGGTGCTTACTTCATCACGGCCCTACCCCCATATGAAGTAGACTTTCACTTAGCGACTTATATAGCTTGTTCTTTTCACTTTTTGTTCTTCACTTTTATTCATCTCTGACCAGCTAAGAGGGCAATTTTGTAACTCACTAATAAGATAGTGAAAGTAGATTCTAAATTGTCCGTAGGTGTGCGTGTGAGTCTCGCCCGATTACAGCTGGAATAGGCTCCAGCAGACCCCCGTGACCCTTAATAGGACTAAACGGGTACAGAAGATGAATGAATGAATGAATGATAGAAAAGTAAAGAGTAACGATCCTGGACAACATGATTTCCAAGATTTTTTCTGGAGATGCAGAGTAGAGAGCTCCTCTGCTCATTAATGATAATGTAGCAACCCACGTCTTGTCTTTTGGTTACTATCCACAGGCTCTCCTGCTCAGTTGCTCTAAAAATCAGTCCAACACTTGACCAAGTGCCAGGCTGGTATGACAGACATGGGGATGACCTAACGAACTTTCTCTAAGTTTCACAGTAAAGTGATGCAGTGATGTTACATTAGCAGATGCTTGGAAACAGTGTTTCTGTTAAACCCTGAACTAAAATTCAACGTGTAAGTGTATTGAATATGGACTAATATAATAATTATGTACGGAGATGCTTTTGAATTTTTCAATGGTCACGGCCTCAGTGTCAGTAGCTACATTTCATATTTATGTAGCAAAATACACAGCCAAGACCCTAACCCTAACTGATGCAATGAGTAGCTTCTCATCTCTTGAACAACCATGTCAAAAGACACGTCCCGGAAATCATCACATCGTGGAAAAGATGTGAAAAGGCACATCAAGCAGAGAAAACATCTAAGGAGATTGCAGATATTACTGAAATTGGGTTAAGAACTGGAAGGATAGTGGGGAACCATCGTCTTCGAGGAAGAATGGTGGTCGGAAAAACATCCTGATTGTGATAGGCAATCACTTAAATGTTTGGTGAAATCGAATCAAAGAAAAACAACAGTAGAACTCAGGGCTATGTTTAATAGTGAAGGTAAGAGCATTTCCACACGTACAATGTGAAGGGAACTCAAGAGATTGGGACTGAACAGCTGTGTAGCCTTAAGAAAACCACTAATGAGTGAGGCTAATGGAAAAAAGGCTTCAATTTACTTAGCTTAACGATTGGACTGGAGCAATGGAAGGAGGTCATGTGGTCTGATGAGTCCAGATTTTCCAGGTTATTGCGATCTCTTGAGGGAACTTCAATTAGTGATCCAAGTCAACTCCGAAGGCCCACTCCCCTCCCAGTGTCAACAAGGACCTCTCTCTTACTGTGCTACTGAGAGCCTCTCTCTTCTGTCTAACAAATTGGATAGGCTGGTGTGATGTTGGTTTGCTGGCATGGTTCACTTTGAGTCTGTGTGATTCGATGGCTTCAGCTAGATTTTGCAGAACCCTGTTGTGACTCCATCCTTATTGTCACTGGGTCAGAGCAGTCTTGCTACCAGAGAGGATGTGTTGGAAGCTGGGACTTTGGTGACCACAAAGTTGGCATGGCTCCTCTCTGCTGTGCAGGTTTTAGGGGCATGGCAGAGTGTCATAAGTCTCTGATCAAGAAATGTAGCTTTGCTTGGGCAACTTCCGTAGATCAGACAACGTAATGGACCTCTCTGTGACAGCCTCCCAGGTGGTCCATCTGCCTTGCTGGGATTGGGTGACAGCCATGACCTTGTAGCCCTCCTCTTCCTCCCTCCTGACTTGCATAATCACAAGCTGTTTCCTTCTCTCTCTTGAGGCTTTGGACCATGGCTTGGATGGTGTTTGCCATCCCAAACCTACCATGCCATGTTGCACCAACCCTAGCACCTCCTGGTGTTTTAGCCGGGTTATGACCTGGTAAACTTAAACTTTATTGGGACATCCCTAATCTATGGCATGCTAATAATATTCCATCAGAGGATCCCAGGCTACAATAAAGCTATTATTTGCTTTGGTGATATGCTTCCAAAAAATATGCTTAGGAAACTCCTCAAAAAGAACACTTGTGGTTTTAACCCAGCGACAAAACATTTTTATCATAGCCAAGGCCCTTGAAATACTCTTTTGGTACTCTGTTTTTTCAATCCAACACACTTTTGTTGTGCATGCAGTCAGCCTAGCAGCCTCTAGAGGCAATGAGCAGAGCGTCTGGCTGTGAAACCTTGCTGTTAAGCAGTCGAGACAGGCACAAGGATATGGGACGAATCTGTAAAGTCTGTCCGAAGCTAACGGAGAAAGTAGACAGAGGGAAACCAAGGAACTCAGGCAAAGAAGGAGAAACAAAGATAGACAGCAGTGAGCGCTTCTTGTCAGTCACTCACACATGTGCTGACCACAGAGGAAGGGAAGGGGAGAATAGAAGAAAGACAGAGAAACTGATTCCATGTGTTGGCCAGTTCAACCTAAATTTCCCCCAAGGGAGTCTGCAGAAAAGACAGCTTCTGACTCCACTTGAACGCCTGACACCATCTCCTCCATCTCACTCCTTCTCCTCGTCATTTATTCCCTTTTTTTTCTCCCTTTTTTCTTTCCCCTATTATTGTTTCCCCTATACCTCATTTTCTTTGGTGGCTGTCCAGCCAGGAAATTGATGGATGACAAACTGGAAGGAAATTCTGTGCTGTTTTACAGTCTTGCCTTTATAGAAACCAGACACAAACACAATGGAGTTACACACAGACACATATATATGTTCTCATATAGGTATGGGAAGGAAAATGAGTAAAGAATATAGCCCTTTAACCTAAAGCAGTACAGTGTTTCCTTTAGGTGGACTCACTCAAAGATTTGAAAAGTCTCAGGAGAAACTTTGACTTTTAATATTACTGGGATGCTTATGGAGTCACTGTTTGGAGATATAAACATTCAGAAATATATAGGCTACACATGCACATGGACTTTTAAGCTTTTTCAAACCAATGACAAATAGTTAGTCACATTTATTTTTTTCTTTATTACAAGATGTATAAGGGAAGGAGGTGGGTGACAGGGGCGTCCTGGCTAAACTGTCATCCATGCGGGACAGTGAGTCCCACCCCCTGCTTCACCCTCACTGTGTAAAGGAAAGATACAGAAGATCTGTCCTTCCTGCTGCTGTTAGGCTTCACAACGAACGCTCTTAATATGTGCAATGTTATTACTCCTCAAGTTTTAACACTTTTACTATTTACTATGTACTGTTTACAACTTCATACCACAGTTACATCTGGTCCATCTGTGCAATATATGACTTGTATATATGCCAGTACCTATTATTTGTCTTTTATAACCTTTTTATCTTGAGATTTTTTCTGCCCTTTTGTATGCTGTTGTAAACTACAATTTCCATATTGCGGGACGAATAGATTCTTACATCTTAATACCACTAAAGTAACCACGCAGCTTCCTCTCTGACTGAAACATGAAGACGATGACGAAGTGTTGAAACTCCAGTTCCTCTAAAGGCTACTTGGGGCTGGCTCCAAAAATGAAGCTTAATTTTCGCTTAATTTTACATTCAGCCTGAATTTATATCAAGGCATAAAGTTATGCATAATTAAGTAAGGTTTGTGAATCAGTGGCAGTTGGGCCCCCTTTACAAGTTGCTAACTGTATGCTTCACTTGCTCCAACACGCCACCAGTGACTTAGTCTGGACTGGATTTGTACCCGGCAAAGATGGCAACAGCCGGTGCCACCCTGACATTTTTAACTGCTCTTCAGAAATTCAGTGGGTAAGCTCACAGAGTCAACAGTTGTGACTCATGAAAACTAAACACAGACCCTTTCTTGACATCTTTAAATAGAAGACACCACATAATGCAAGTAAATGATCTTGCAATATATTTTCTTTCCTTCACTGCTAATTGTTTTTATCTGCCCTCTACTTGACCTTTACCCTATACCAGCACCTAATCATTTTTTTTTATTATTCTTTCTTTCCAGAGAATTGGAAATATTCAGTGATGTCACTCACTAATATTTTAATTTCATGGTCCAGGTCACCCCAATATATTTGTAATGGGAGCGAAAGGAAGAAAGAAGGTGGGAAAGGGGGAGGAGGGGGCAAAGAAAGAAGGAGTAAAGAAAGGCAGGAAGGGGAGAGATAGAGAATGTCTGAGTAGGAATAAATGAAGGGAAGCGGATAAGAAAGAAGGAGGGAAGGAGAGGGAGAAGGGTGACAAGGGGTGGAGAGAGTTGTAGAAAAGAAACGGAGTGGGAGAGTAAGAAAGAGTGAATCGTTTCTATTAGCCTTGCTTAGCTGAGCCCAAAAACAGTGTTAATTAATCTGAAACTTTCTTTACAAAGTTTTTTATTATGACTACATCACCCCGTCTCTTGACACTGAACGCTTACTTTGACTCACCTCTGTGAGTCTCCTTTAGAACAGGTTGTAGCTCTGTTTAATAATCCAGGCAGGTATTATATTCTGTCTAAACACATTCCTGCTGAGAATATGGCAATGTATATGAACATATTCTTTGAATTAAGATACAGACATTTGAGTTGCTTGACTTGCAGTGTATTTAAGAACCCATATTTCTTGTAGCTATCTCTTTTAGTGGACGTAATTTCAGCTATTGGATTTTTTATATCAGTGGTTCTTGGCTGCAACCATTGACTGTATATATCATGGACCCCACTTCCTCTCATTGGTCAGACTGATGCTGTTTGTCCAGGGATATGGGCAGCGCCATCTTGCAGTTTTGGAGTCAGTCTATGCAGTATGCACCCCAAATGTGGAGCCACGTGGCCATTTAAAAAAATAAATAAAATGTATTTCACATGTATTGTAGTCGGGCGGCACTGTTAGCACTGATGTCTCACAGTGAGAAGGTCCCAGGTTCAAATCCATGGGCCGACTGAGTTTGTATGTTCTCCCTGTGTCTGCGTGGGTTCTCTCCAGGGACTCCCACTTCCTCCCACCATCCAAAGACATGCTCATTAGGTTAATTGGTGATTCTTAATTGGCCATAGGTGTGTATGTCAGTGTGAATTGTTGTCTGTCTCTATGTTGGTCCTGCCATAGACTGGTGACCTGTCCAGGGTGTACCCCGCCTCTTGCCTGATGACAGCTGGGATAGGCTCCAGCAGACCCCATGACCCTTAACAGGAATAAGCGGGTACAGAAGATGAATGGATACATGTATTTTAGCGTTTTAGTTTGGCCCAAATCACTTCCACAAACATGAAGGAGGTGGAGCCTATGACCTATCCTGCAGCTAGCCACCAGGGGGAGCTCTGTTTGCTTTGGCTTCATTTTTGAGGAGCTGTTCTGTCATTCAGGAACTTTATCTGAAAAGGAACTATGTGGTTGATAGGTACCATTCAGATTAATTTAGGACATGCTGTTCTGCCTACATGTGACACTAGACTGCAAACAACGGACTTAAGAACAATCTGCCAACACAACTACAGAGTCGTTTCCTATTGCACGTTCATTTTGCAACATCTAACGTAATATTATTCATGACTCTGTTCCATTACTGTCCCTGTAAGGCATTTCAGTAAAAGGCCCTATTTCACAGAGGACATTTTGTCATTGCGCAGCTGTTTGCTGCTTCAGTTTTAGTGCCTTGGTTTTTCACTGCCACACCACCATGGTTTACTGGGAAACTTGAATAGAACATCATCATCATGTGTGACTAAGAAGCCATATAACCGGAGGCAGAATCGAAGGTAGATCTGTGAGGAGGAAAACAAAACATGAGTGGAGTACCTTAAATCAGAATCTGCTGAGTTTAGGTTGTAATCACTCTGTGGTGCTCACCTTAATGTGTTAAATGAGTTGTCTGCTCACTGAAAGGAGATGAAAACTCATGGCTGCCACTGCAGAGCGTTTCAGGCAAACGAGAGCAGCAGGTTTGTTGCTGACAGGAATTCAGGAGCCTTGTTTCGCTCATCTTGGTTGAGGGCCAACTCGACAGTATGTGGGAGCTGATGTGTGGTCTGGACCAGTGCTGGCTACATACTGTCCACCTGTCTCGTTTTCTCCATAGCTTCGGGACACTTGCAGTATCCGAGCTCAGGAAACTGTGGAGGACATACTAACCCACACACACAGTGAGACACTCAGCCCCTGATCTGCCAGATCCATAACTGAGCGTTCAGTCCAGTCTACAGGCTTAAAGCGAAGATAACACACTCTGACAACTCAGTTTTTCTCCCTGTCTGTCTCTCTCCCCCTCAATATATTTCTCAGTTTGCTTTTACAGAAAAAAAAAAAAAACGGTGTTGTTTGTGTTATGTAACATCTATTTACTGCTCCACTGAAGTCAGTGCCTCTTTATAATAAAACAGGATATATTTACAGCAATATTGAAGTTATGCATATGCTTATGTGAATGTGAGTCTGGTAACATGCCATTTAGTTTTCATAATGGAGCATATTTCAGCTGATACAGAAACATAAAAAAAAAAACTCATTACAACAGGATCCACCACCGAATATGTGAACACGCGCAAAGATCACTGAATTTAATGCAACGCTTAAATTCTTGCACAGAGAAGGATTTTTGTGCACTAATAAACCAGGTGCATAATCCTCAGATGAAATCATATAGAAGTCCAATTATAATGATCATTTATTGGCTTTAAAATGACTTTGCTGTGACAAATTCAATATGCCAGCAAGTACAGTTAAATGAGCCTCAACTCAATAAGCCCACCGATAATGCAATCCACTTTTTAATATTCCCCTCTGTTCACACTGCATTTTACCACATGGCCACTTCTACCAATATTAATACTATAGCTAAAGTGTGGCTTATTGGATTAGTAACACAGGCAATCCCCACCTGAAGTTATACCATTCAGAGTTAAAACTTTCATTAACTCTTCAAGACCAGATTCACTTATAGCAGACTTCACTGTCTTTATTCAGATTTCACTCACTGCTAGGTGTTTCTGCAAATAAATGTTGATCTTTTGTTGCTCATAACGCCCACCAATTTAGAGATATATTTGAAAAATGTGTCTCCGTTTGCCACTCGAGTGCTGAAGCTGCCAAGTGCCAAGTATGAAACGCTACAAGGCTGCCCCATTCACTGAACATGTTGAATAATGATGATATAACAGTCTTGGAGCTGCAGGAGCTGCCCTGTCAGCCTTTAGACTACAAGGTTTTTCCAGCCAAAGAAGATGAGCCAAGTTTCTGGGCTTCCAAACAAAAGCCAGCAGCAAAATGGACAAAGACTGCTGGTTTGACAATTTGGTCTGACAGCACAGACCCCCGTAAATGCTATGTAAGAGGTGGAGTCTCTCTTGGACGAAATGGCACCTCACTCCCATGAGGAACCACAGTGACACAGGCGTCCTTTAAATGTTCAGGAAAGATCCTTATAGAGCTTATTATTTTTTTTGTTGACATCATGCCAGGAAAACTCTGAGGAAAAATGAATGGCGGAAGTGCTGATTTCGGGCCGTCAAAGTTTACCGCAAACAGATAGAAATTTACCAGTACAAGGCCGCAGGACAGCAGAATATTCTGCACAACAGCTCTCAACCATTTTTTAGCTGTAACTGGTACAAGGACAAGTTAGTTAGCTCGCAGTTGTCATCTGAATAGTAATTCGAAAAGCACTCTTCAATATGGCGGTGTTGTGATTGCTGGTGCAGGGTGACATCAGCTACCGGAGCTCAGTACAGCTTTATCCTTGATTTTAACTCATGAAGTCCCTAAGCGACACCAGCTGAACATCCGGGTGGGTAATGTGACAGGTCATGTGATTTTGGGTTCCCATAACAACAATTCAAAGATGTCTGAGCCAGGTTGTGACCTAGTATATATACAGTGAATGTTTGTGACAGGTCTGACAGAAGTGGGCGGCCACTTCGTCTAAATCATATTATTCACTACAGTCTGGTTGTGTCCTAAAACTGGTATAGTGAGTTAGTTTGTAGATGCCAGAGATGCCAAAGAAAAGGCTGGCAGTTGTCAAACTGAAAAAGCTTGTTTATTTATTACTGTCAGTCTCTTTAATTCCCTGTGTCCCTAATTAGATGCTGCACAGTGGGTGGTACTGGTAACAAGACAAAATAGTCTGTCAGACACAGTTTGTATCATCCAGAATTTATGTTGTGCTGCTATAAAAGTAAACGTGTGTGTAGGGCGTGAGGATAATGTGGCTGTAGACATGTAATAAGACATCAGCCGCTGGTGGAGTTTTACCGAATTTCTTCATAAACCATGTTGAGTTTTAATCTTCCCCCTGTCCAGCCCAGATCTGGGTCTCTGTGCAGGCTTGTGTACATATTCATTGGGAAAGGATGGTGGAATTTCAATGGGATGTGTGATAAAGTGAGCAGAAACCGAGAGGCCAGATAAGACCTCAGGACCTCGAAAAGAAAACAAACAAATGAAACTGATAAAGCTTTGAATTTGCTCATGGCCTTCCGGTTGCATCTCTGGATAATCTGTTGACCCGCAAACACAGACACAGAAGAATCTTGAGACACAAAGTGGACGAAAACTGTCAGAGCACAGGTTTCACATTATATTGCTAGAATCCTGTGTGAGTGTGTGGGGACGAACAGCAGCCATCTGCTTCTTTAATAGACTGTTGGAGAACACAGCAGCTGTGACACAGACAAACACACATGTTTACAACCTGAAATCCTGCAGAGAGCACAGACATGCACACCAGGCCCAACAGGAGAATATCCCCATTTCTTCCATCCAATTAGAGCAATGTTTCAGCTAATAACTGTGACTCCTGTGACCATGTTCAGGAGAAGTCACAGAGGTCTCCAGTTCCATTTTGGTTTCAAATAATAATCAGCACAACGAGGAGCAACTTTGTGAGAAAACATACTTTCACGGGTAGCCTAGGATGAGAAGAGACATCAGAGTGGAGTCCCAGATGAAGGTATTGTATTAAAATAAAAAAACAAGAAGCTGATGAAGACCTGGAAGATCAAGATGAGGTGGAGAGGCTGTGTGACAATGAATGAATGAATGAATGAGAATGATGGATTAATTTAAAGAATGGAGACTTGGCACTGATTGGCTAGCTGAACTTGAGTCATTTTGTCATTTTGAATGTGTGAGGAGAATAGAGCTGCAGGAATAGCCCTAACTGATTCTGTGAAGGAATCAAGGCAGAATGCGTGAACAGATCTTCCTCATTGAGTGTTTGTCTAAGCCTCGTTCAAGTGGCCAAAGCTTCATTTTGCTGTTTGTGAACTAATTTGTGTGTTTTTTCTTTCCTGTGTGCCTTCATAAATGCTCCAACTGGACAAGGAATGTTTACTGCTTGCCACAATAGCAGGTTACAAGCTGAGTGGTCAAAAACCCAACGATGGAAACAGGAGATGAAAGCAGATATCTTTTGGCCACCTTGATCTGAAGCAATGTCAAACTGCTTGTTTCCATTCGTGCCCTTCACACTGTCTCTTCACAGAAATGTCTCTCTCCATTGCCGCACGCATCCCATACTGTACGTGCACTGAGAGACTGCATTCATTACTCCAAAAAATGAGCAGGCCACCCCGTACCATCTGTTTGTGAAACGTGTGCAGTGTTCCCCTCGCCACTGATGAGTCATGCTCGAGATTTCAGCAGCTCACTGACGTTTCCAACGTTTCCAACCCTCTGTGGTCAGTGTTGAGATTTTACACTTAGACTTAATCACACTGAAACATCTACATAATGATGAAACTGATAGAAATATTTGTGCGTTTTAGCATAATTTTTTTAATATTAAAAGCCGTTTGAGTATTTGCAGCATTTCCATATACAGTACTGTATGAAGATGGATGATGGAACAGCTCCTCCACAGTGATGCCAAAGCAAGTAGAGCTCCCCCTAGTGGCTGGCTGCAGTATAGGTCATAAGCTCCACCTCCTACATGTTAGTGGATGGGACTAGGGCCAAATTAAAACATTTAAATACACATCAAATATATATATATATATATATATATATATATATATATATATATATATATATTTCAAAGATTCGTTTTAGGTAGTTAATATAATACTGATGCATACTTAAGTTTTCCATTTTTCCAAGTTTTGTTTTAGTTGATGCCATAGATACAGGATGTGACATTATGATCAGTTTGACCAATGCAAGGAAGTGGGGACATCTTGTCCATATTATATACAGTCATGTGAGCAGCTTTTAATACTGAGGTGGCTTGCTTGATAAGCTAAGAAATGTATTGTTTATCACAGCTTGTTGCCAAAAAGCTCGACCTCCAGCATGGCTTCCAGAAGGCACATTACGTCGCTGGAAAAGTGCTGTGTCCTCAACAGTTGGAAAGTCAAAACTTTTACACAACAGGTCTATGCACAGCAGCAGCTGTCATCATCCCCCTTTAAACTGCTTTAAACAGGGCCGTCGCACCCACACTGGGACACGTTTGCATGCAAGCCCCTTAACAGGACAATAAAATATTTAATTATGCTTTTTTGTGTGTGAATGTTCCCAGCCATGGCTTACACACATGCTGTGAACTTCTGTGCAAACGGCAAAAAGAAAAACAGCATTTTTTCCCGCTCTGATTTTGACCTATGGTCAGCAGGGCAGTCAGACTCAAATTAAACAGCTTTTACTGTCTCCGCCTGTCAGAATGAATAAAGCAACAAACAACATGCAGCCTCCTCTTTTCTCTTTTTCTTTCTTTCTTTTTTTTTTTTTTGCCTTTCCTGTTCTCTCCATGAGGTTAGAGAAAGGGCAGGCACTTGTTTTAGTTTGAAACACCTGCCATGTTCAACTGTTACAGTTTGCATGTGTGTTTTTGCCTTTGTGTGCGCCATGTGTCCACGGGTGTGTCTGTTAGAGTGTGTCATGTTAAAATGTTTGTTGGTGCATCCCTCTGTCTCTTAATCTGTTGGTATTTGCATGTGTCTGTGTGTGTACATCTCTCCGTGTGATATAAGAACATTCAAAAGCCACATGCTCAGTGGGTTCAAGTTAGGATTAGGCTTAAATTGGTGTTAGCGTAGGTTCAGCATTTATTTCTGATAGTTAAGGTCAAAATATTGGAGTGGATGGTCTCCAGCATCAAAAGATGTTCAAAAACCTTCAAGATGCACACAAAACTAGCCACAGTATTCGATCGGGCTGGTGTAGCCAGCAACAAATGCAGCAACAAACCAGCAGTCAACCAACACACACACTACTGACTCCAGCCTCTACAAATCCATTTGATTATGCCATCTAGCAGAAGTAATGATCGCGACTTTAGTTCGACCTCCCAGCTCTATTTTTACCTACAAAATTATATTCAAAACCACCAAGTTGGGCATAAGACCGTCTATAATTCCCAAGTGGATTTGAAGCTAAGTGCAGAAGTGTTTCCATTACCTGCTGTGAATAAATTTGACTAGGTTGTGTGGTGCATTCAGAAGGTGGCAGTACAGGCTGTTACTCATGGCTGCTATTAACACAGTAGAAGAAGCAGAAGGTGCAAACCAAAGACAACACGGCAAAGCTCTTTTGTAACTGCCAAAAGACCTCACAAAGATGATTGTTTGCATCAAAAACAAAACTATATCCATAGCAACGTAGCAACGTTCTTTGCGTAACTGACCTCTAGCTCTAGCAGGAGTATACTTGAATATGCAGCATTGTCAAGATTGGATCACCTGTCATATGGCTTTTTATGAAACATTTAGCACTTTGCCCCCTCCTCTAACTAATGGTCATTTTATGGGATCCAGGTAAATGTAGACCTTGGACTTGTGATTCCTGATTCATACGAAGATTCGTATCATTCAGGAACCGACCAGCAACGTTTTCAGAGCATCAGTGACCTTTCTGGTTTCCAGTCTGTGTTCCTTAAGCTCAGTATTGAGCCCACGATATTTCTAGTTATTTTATTTTCCTATTTAGAAAAGCTTCACCTGTCTCACTCAGTGTAGCCTCTCAGTTTGTCGTCCCTCAATTGGAAGGTCTTTCTCCAGCTCTCCTGCTCTTACGACAAACTCTGCAGCGTCTTTGTCAAAAAGCTTCAGGCAGCGAGTGGCCCTCTCAAGGTTGCGTTCAGCCACTGCGCACAGCTGTGTTTGAGCCCAGAGTTTTAACTTCATTGGCTCCACTTCATTTACAAGGACCACTTTCCCTTCCCGCATGACCTCCAAGCTGAACTGAAAATACACACAATCATTTTGAGCTTGCTGCAGCATCACGCTGGTACCTCTCAGCTGGAGTTCATGTCTGTTAATACAGCAAGAGCAATTAAATGAAGATCAGCCTCCCTGAAATCGCTGTTTACGTCATCCAGCCTTGTCTTCTGCCTGACCTCGACTTTGTTTTATGTTGTGTTGCGCATCTTCCATGTCACAGTAGCATGCGTGGTGGCATCACAGCCATTATAGTACCGCTATTCGGCACATCTCAACAGAGTGAAACTATAGTTCATTAGTATGTCAGTTTGAGCCAGGTCAGCCGGTCAAGATGAAATGATGGCTTTAATGCAAACAGATCTCAGAAGGAAGCACTTACAGAGGATCCTTCTCAAGGTGGTGCCTGAATCGTGGCACGTTTTCTTGGCAGTCCTTGGAGAGTCACATAGAAGATGAGAGACAGAAAAGGGGAAAATAATGAGAGAATATAGATAAAGCTCTTGAGTAAGGAGAAAAATACAAAGGTAAATGAGAGGAAGAGATGGCCTCGAGCTGCAAACTGAAACTAGACGAAAGAAAACAGCAAAAGCAAGGTTAAAATATAATGTGACGTACAAGGAAGGATTAAATGATTAGAAAGGAGTAAGAAATGAACAGGTAAGCAATAGAGACAGAGAGAGGGCCATGCTAGAATACTAATATAGCAAATATAGAAAAAAAGAGAAACGTCAGACAAATAAGCAGTTAGGGATGTGAAAAGAAGAAGCATGAGGAGCCATGCCCTGTTACTGATGGATGTACTGTAGGGAGAGGTTGAAATGGAGAAGCACGTTAATGAAAATCAGAGCGATAAAGGAGAGATGAGGGGTGGAGGCATATGAAACATTTCCCACCCTCTCAACCATGAGATTGAGGCACCACTGTCAGTCTGCTGGATTCGGAGGTGAACAGCTGAGTTGAGGGGAAGCGGAGCGTGGGGTATTTCAGGCGGATCCGCGCGCCACAGCGATGATTAGCCGATCAACGGTGCGCATCAACAACAACCTGACGCACTTTGGATTTCAGTCCAAGTATCTTCATTCGAATTACGAAGCCTTTTAAATGCGTCTTTGAGGCTGCGCTACAATCATCCTCGCTCTGAAATACTGACATAACGCGCAATATGTGTTTCTGAAAGGCAGACGCTTAGCCGTCAAGCGCTCACAGCTACACTCCCTACGTGTTCAGTCACTTTAAATATGATTATTGTAGATGATTAAATCAGAAATATTTTAGGTACCAAAGTGCACGCGTACCTGTAGCAGCTAACACCAGAAGTATGTAAAGAAACTGAAGATAACTTCTTCTCCACTATTACATTTTTCATCTCGCACACCCCCAAGAGGCAGTTCCACATTTTGGAATTCCTGACATATAGGATAGTATGGAGTGCATCTTTAATTATGCTGCATTAGCCATTAGGATAGCGTGTTTAAACCAATACAGACAAAAAATAAATAAATTGCTCCACATGCAATTGGATAGTCCTACAACTAATCAAGGCCAATTTGATGAACAAATTCATAATAATGGTCAGATAATGTGGATATCGATGTTACTCTTCTGTCCATCACTGCATAAAGCCAGCCCCAAACAATGTAATTACTCCAGCAGATCTTGGGTAGGGCAGGAATCAGTTCCCAATTGAACTTCCGTCTCAATGATGCACATTAATCTCCTATCAAATATTAAATACTGTATAATAACTTCATTTGGCACGCCTGAAAAGCTGAAGTTCAGTCCTCGTTCTTCGAATGTGGATTCAAGCACCCACAGATTAAAGTTGATCCTCAGCCCTCCTCACTTTCATTGTTCAGCAACACTGAACTATTCGCCACAAAATAAAGCATTTTCAGTGTCAATGGCAAAGATTTTCACATTTGAGTTTGTCCGTAGCTCACCAGGTGCACAACCCAGCAGAGGAGAAATGTGTCCCAGCTGCAGAGGTAAACTGCTGCCTACTCACAGTGTCTGACACTGATGCACTGGCCTGCTGTTCCATACTGACTTGCCCATCTGATCTACCACTGTTTCTTTCTTTCTTTCTTTCTCCTGAACTAATTGAATTCCATTTGTCTTTATTGTCATGTATGGGAGGTTTCATGTACATTAGCTGGATTCTAAAACTCTCAAATTAACTGTGATGTCACGAAACCAAGCTCTAAATACACGTTTAAACTAATACATCACTCTACGTATACTTTCTGTACAGTGAGGCTCAAAGTAGAATATATTCTTGATATATTTTTGGGGTTTGGTAAGGATGCAGTGGAAAAGCCAGAGTATTAATGAAGGAGGAATGTTAGCGAGGTTGGCTGTAAAGTGAGAGATGGAGGCAAGTTTCAGTAGAGAGCCGCAGAGACAGACTGGACCTCTGCTAAATACTACCCTTCCTACCTGCATTATCTTACCTTCTCTCTTTTCCATCCCTGTCAAACTAAATCCCTTTCTTTTTGCTTATTTCATTTCAACTTCTCTCTCTGTCTTATCTCCATTGTTTGGAATCCTCTGTTGACCTTTGCTGTCTTCTTCTCCTTTTTCCCATTGCCTCTATTCAGTTTGAATTCTCATCCTGTAATTCTATTACCTCAGGTGTGGTCCCTATGAATTTTAAACATGCAGTGGTGAAACCACTGATCAAAAAACCAGGGCTAGATCCTGCTGTTCTTGCCAATTACAGGCCCATCTCTAAATTGCCTTTTCTTTCAAAAATCACTGAGAAGGTAGTTTACAGTCAATTAATGTCCTTTCTGGAACAGCAAAATATCCTTGAGACTTTCCAATCTGGTTTTAAATCCTTGCACAGCACTGAATCAGCACTTTTAAGAGTTTTTAATGATATCTTTTTAGCTACTGACTCTGGTGATTCTGTGGTTCTTGTGCTTTTAGATTTAACTGCTGCCTTTGACACAGTGGACCATGAGATCCTGATTTCTCGCCTGGACCAGTGGGTGGGCATTAGAGGCGTGGCACTGGAGTGGCTCAGGTCGTACTTGGCTGATAGAACGTTTTGTGTTGGCCTTGGCGACTCTGTGTCCTCCTCTGCTCCCCTCTCGTGCGGGGTTCCACAAGGCTCAGTGCTTGGCCCTCTCCTCTTCTCTCTTTACTTGCTCCCGCTTGGCTCCATAATTAGGAAGCATGGTATTTTATTCCATTGTTATGCAGATGACAGCCAAATTTATGTGCCTCTTAAGAAAAATGACACCAGCTCTGTCACTGCACTGTTGAAATGTCTAGATGACATCAAGGCCTGGATGTCTTTTAATTTTTTAAATTTTAACCACGACAAAACTGAGGTGATGGTTTTTGGTGGAACCGCTGGAACCCCCCTGCCAGATCTTGGTTCCCTTACCCAGTACATGAAACCCACAGTTACAAACCTGGGGGTGAAGATGGACCCTGATTTTAAACTTGAAAGCCAGATCAGGTCTGTCGTTAAATCGAGTTTCTTTCACTTGAGGCAGCTGGCTAAAATAAAACCTATTCTTTCCAGGCAGCACTTTGAGACAGTAGTCCACGCCTTCGTTACTACTCGGCTGGACTATTGCAATTCATTATATGTGGGGGTCAGTGCGTCGGCCATCTCTCGGCTCCAGATGGTACAGAACGCTGCAGCTCGTCTTTTAACTGGTACAAGAAAACACGAGCACATTACCCCCATTTTAGCCTCACTCCACTGGCTGCCCATACATTTTAGAGTTCATTTTAAAATTCTTTTATTTGCTTTTAAATCCCTCAATGGTCTTGCTCCGCCGTACCTCTCTGAGCTTCTGCACGTTTACACTCCTTCCCGGTCTCTCAGGTCAGCTGACCAGCTGGTCCTGAGAGAGCCTAAAACAAAGCGGAAGCTCAGAGGGGATCGTGCCTTCGCTGTGGCAGCTCCAAAACTGTGGAACAATCTGCCTCAGCGCATCAGACAGGCCTCCTCTCTGTCTGTTTTTAAATCCCACCTTAAGACCCACCTTTTCTCCCTGGCTTTTAACACCCAGTAGGCAGTTGACTTCATTCATTTATTTTATTTTAATGATTTTATTTATTTGCTTTTATTTGTTGATTTTAATTCTGTTTGATCGTATTTTATTTTATCTTATTGTGTCCATTGCTTTTATTGTGTTGTGTACCTATTATATTTTATCTTGCTGTGCAGCACTTTGGAAACCTTTGTGTTTATTTAAATCGTGCTATATAAATAAAATTGGATTGGATTGGATTGGATATTACTCCTCTATTTCTCCCTCTTTTCATCTTCATGTTGCATCGCACTGAATCAGCACAAATCCTGCCTTTCTCTTACTGCTCTCCCCTGCCTTTTTGGTTTTTCATTAACTTTCCTCCTGTCCGTTGGATCCTTCTTTCTCTCCTGCTTTTCATTCCCTCTGCTCTCATTCATGCGTCACATTTCACTGTCTGTTGCTCTGGGCCAGCCTGTGTGTGTGTTGTTTGGGGAGGTTGTTTAATGGCAATACATTAAAGTTGTTCAAAAACAGGAATCAATAAATTTAATATGAGATTTTGGCCATTGGTTATTATTGTAAGTTTTACAATAATTCAAAAGCAAAAGCCTGAAATTCCCTAGAGTCTCATGTCAAAGTCCTGCAGTGCCCTCAATAATCAAATTCATTTCTCATGTCATTATGCATAATATGAATATTGAGAATATGACCTGATCAAGGGTGTTGCAACTGAATAATCTGTAACATTAATAAGCAAGTGAAAGATGAGGAAAACACCATTAAATGAACTTAGATTGAAGGTTTTTAAACGACATGCTCAAGAATAAACGTATGTCTTCTACTGTAAATACCTGATTTAACACCGCAAGCATACTTTATACATGCATTCATTCATCATCTGCAACCACTTGTCCCCTGGAGGGTCGCGGGGAGGCTAGAGCCCATCTCAGCTGTCATCGGGCGAGAGGTGGGGTACAGCCTGGACAGGTGGCTAGTCTATCGCACAGAGGGACGACCATGCTTCATAAAGCTTATTTGTATTGTCAAAAAGGTATCAGTGTAATTGGTGTCATTTTCAATGGCACCACCTTTAAAAGCAACAAAGTGACTAGAGGTTAGCTCTGTGCAAGAGTTTGTATTACTTCCTAGCTAGTCCTTGCTCACTGGATTTCCTCATCTGAATTACGAGGTATACAGACAACTGCCACCTACTGGTACAGAGAGGTATTTCCTTCATGTGTCAGGCATACTAGGTGGCTTTTGGCTGAAGTCTTTGTGGTGTGTTCCAGTGCGGCTTTTTGGTCCAGATTATAGACTGTAGGAAAAATGTCCCTCTGGCCATATTGGCGCTAGTATCCCAGGGTTGCGGATGTCAGCATCTTGCAAGTTTGGAGCCAGGCTCTGAGCAGTACTGTCTGACAGTCAGACAGAACCGTGTTATCAATGAGCCACCCATACTTCCCTTAGACTCCCTGCTGTTTGCATTTGGTTAATACTGCACTCTGCTCTACCTTTGTAACCTTTACAGTTACAAAGAAATCTTGAAAGTGCAACAACATAAGTTTAACTACCTAAATATTTATTTGACATGAACTTATTGTGTTTTAGTTCGGCCCAAGTCCTATCCATTAACATGAAGGGGGTGGAGCTGCAGCCAGTCACCAGGGAGAGCTCTGTGTGCTTTGGCAGAAACATGATTTCCATTTTTCTACCACATGCATTTTTGTTTCTTTTCAATACCAAATGACTTCATTGTCCACAATGCACCTCTACCAACAATAGTTTTTGACATGCGATTAATGTAACCTCAAGATGCTAGCCTCAAGCACAAATGACAAGTGGCTACCTTTGAATGCTCACTTCAGTCTTACGCCACATGCCAGGATTTCTATCATTTTTTAAATGGCAGCCCCAACCACTGACATCATATGAGTCATCAGATTTTATCCCCTGACACAACAAAAAGTGTCAAATAACTTAATGTGACCCGTTGCCAGTTAACTGCATAAGCTTACTGTGTAAGCATACTGTATGCTTCAAGGATTCAAATTCATGCAAGTGACTGCATGTCAGTCCTCTGTACTCTTTCCACATGTTACCTGTCTCCACTGTAGCTATCTGAGACACATTAGCAAATGGGCACCTATTAGCCATAAAACAATGCAGAGAAAGAGGAAAATAGCAGCAAACATGGATTCAGGCTCAAAACCTTGGACTGAGTTTGCAAACACTGAGTCAGCTTGTCTGTATGCAGCGTGTCCCTCAACTCTATGACCACAATAAGTTAAGATGAAGGCCACAGCCTTCTGCTGCTGAGCTCTCTCCTTCACACACAGCTGCTCACACATCATCAGATCTCCTCCACCCCACTAGAAACTCTTCTGCTTTAATCGTAGACTTTGCTAGAATCGTATCATAGACTTTGATGATACCAATTATGATCGATGCTATATACATTTTACAGAAGTTTTGTCCATTTTTTTTATTTTGTCACATTAACCAAGTTCCTGCTTGTTCCGCTCCGAGCTTTTTAATTCATTAAAAGAATTTTGAGTTCAGTAATTCAATTATTTTGGATTCCCACTCTCATATGCCTCATATGATTGTAAGAGAGGCATATCAAATAATTTCCCTCCATAATTACCACCTTTGTTTCTTCCCATTAAGCTGTTAAGCTCCATTTCCTCAGATGATTGAATTTCAGTCACAGATAGATTTGTAAGTTTCTGAGTGTGTTTGGGAATTATTTTGTCCATACATTGATTTTCTCTTCTCACTGACCACATACTTATAGATTTTGCAGTGTGTGACACATGGTGAGAACTGCAACGGACCTCCTCACTCCTCTCTATCGCTATGTTTTGTCCAACTGTTAAGTTTAACAATATATCAGCGTTTACACGCTTATACTAGGATAAACTTTTATACTAGGATTACGTTGATCAGTTTAGAAAGGTCCACCTAACCCTCTCTAGTGAGACAAATGGAACTAAATCATACCAGAATGTGCCCATAACAAGAAAACCACTGAACTCCATCACTGTGAGCATTATACAGTCCGACCTGTACAAAGTATGCATTTTTATAAATTTCTGACGTCTCTTTCTTTGTGTAGTTTTCCAGACATGATCTGTGTTAAATCAGGCAGCCACTCACTTGTATACATTCCTTCATGTTCCCGCTACATTTGTCAGATTGTGTTTCAGTGTTTGCCGTCTTGTCTGTTCGTTGTGTTTGAACTTTTCCTGAGTCCTAGCGAGTTTACACGCTGTCTCTTCGTGAAGCATGAAGATAAGACTTCTCAGACACTTGAATGTGCCACAGCATTATATTAACTACCTGAAATTTTATTTGACGTGTACTTTAGTGTTTTAGTTCAGTCCAAGTCCCATCCACTAACATGGAGAGAGTGGAGCTTATGACCCATACTACAGCCAGTCACCAGGGGGAGCTCTACTTGCTTTGGCTGGTGATCGCTTTTGAGGCGTTGTCATGGCATCTATTGTTCCTACAGTCCATGGTCCAAACGTAGGCGACGAGGCATCAGTGCCATAATTGCTGGTAGTTTTTTGAATTTGGTTTGGTGTGTACATGATTTTAGGGTCAATGGCAAGCATATGAAACATTGCACTGTGACATGGCAGAGCTTGTTTCAAAAAAGCAGTAATTCCAAATGTGCAGTTGCTTGAAGATAAATATTCATCAGATTTATGTCATCACTAACAACCATGCCTTTGGATCTACTTTCACTTTCTTTGTGATGCCTGATGTGAAAAGAATTTGTCCATGAAATATATGTATGTATATAAATATATATTTTTTCATTGTACAAATATATCCAAAATAAAGGAAACTGTAATCAAATACTATATTTTAGCCTGTAAACCTGTTCAAGGCCATGACCTATTATTTTTCATCCAGAGACAGACCGATACAAGATGTAAGCATCTAATGTGGTTACTGTTTGTCAAGGTATTAGTCGTAAATTAGTTTTGACCTCGTTTCATTTGTCATAGCAGATTCTGCATAATAAGCCACCTGGTGCTTTCAAAACTAAAAGCTTGCTGACAGCTTCTGGATTGGCTGGGTGGCTATCGGGCGCGATCCATCTGACCCACGAAAAATCTGACTGTAATCCCTCATTTCATCCCCGTTGCTGTGAAAAATAACAAAGCAAGCGAAAGTTGGAAGAGTTTTAGTAACAGCCTCGCAGACAGGGTGCACAGGATTTAGGTACAGATGTATTTTTTTTAAACATATTATTTAAAACTTGTTCTATAATCCAGCAGGTTAAAGATGATCCACATGTGATGATTAGATTACGGGAAGATATTATTACATGGTAGGTAATGATTTGCTGTAATGTCAGTAACCTCATCTGGCTCTGCAACTCTGCAGCTATATCTGAGGGGATTTAACCTGAAACATCTGACAATCATCCCATGTTGCAGTTCTGATTAACAGAAAATTGCTGTGTTCTTCCCTGTGACCTGGCAATTCATCTGCAAGACGACGACACAAATCAGGTCAGAGCTACAAATAATCCTGACATGACCTGGTGATTAGAAGTCAGAATTATAAATAACGGATACGAAGCTGAAACAGTAGGGCCGTCACCAGAATAACCAAGATGTTCAATAAAAAACAAAAGTTCAGCCTCTATCTTTGAGCGCAGACTTCTCTGTACGCAGAGGTCACTCAGCGCCTCTTAGGAGACAGATTTGTACTTATCTCTGAAGAGCTAACTTCAGCGCTTATTCAACCTGGACCCAGTTTTATCCACCTTTTCCATCATACTAATCGATTCTGGCCAAAATCTCATAACTTGCTCCAGTGAAGGCATGTTTCTTGGCTGAGTGCAGCTCTCCATTTCAGTCCTCAGGGGCCAAGGGGACACTACAACTCAAATCCTCAAAAGTATATTGATTGAAAAACCTGTAATTAGACACAGTTGTATAAAGGTAGGGGAACATGACCTGGTCATGCTTTTGAGACACTTTTCATGCTATTTGAAACTTTTGCACTCTTTGTTGGTTGTTATGGAAGAATCACCCCAAACTGAGGTGTTTTGTGTTACTAAGTGTAGTTATTTATATTTTAGGTTTGAAATGCTGCGTCAGTGGCTTTTGTCTGGGTATTTGTGCAACAGTCCAGAGATCAGAAACGCTGAGATGATTTGTGGTTACGGCTTTTGTTGAAGAAAAATAGTGTTACAAAATTGCAAGAGGTGGAATGTGCCTCCAGTGAAAATTACACATCAGTGAACAGAAATCGACGATGAGAAATTTCATTCTGCGGGAGGAGAAAATCTGCAGGATCTCAATAAAGGAAAATGGGCCACTCCTCTGTGTCACAGCTGTCGTTTAGTTTGATAAGAAAGGTGTCTTTTCACGCAGGCTTCTTCTCTGTTGCAGCTTTAATGCCGAATACCTGCGTGGCTCACTGGGCCTAAAAGGCTTTTGCTCTGTCAAGGCTAAAGGTTTTATTGCCAGTGGAGCCAAACACACAGAAGCATGTGAAATTGCAGCTTTAAGAGAAATTTAGAGTCATTATGCTTTTTAGTCATCACTCAGTGCATTTACACTGACCAGGCATAACATTATGACCACCCGCTTGGTACTGTGTAGGTCTCCCTTGTGCATCCAAAACAGCTGTGACATAGGCCTCCTGAGGGTGTCCTGTGGTGTCTGGCAACAGAAGTTAGTTGCCTTTGTTGCTGCTTTGTTTTTGGGATAAACCATGACCTGGAACATTAGTAGCTGTTTATTCTAATGGTTCAAACTTATACCGTACTGGTATCCTTAAATATTTCCTTATTTTGCACGTCTGTTTTCATTTTTTGAGAATAAGGTGGATAAAATCTGTGGGGAATGAACTGTCCGCACATCTGAAGCAATCATAGTGTCTTTGCATGAGTCCATTAGTGGCGCACACACTGTGTTTTGAATTGCTATATGTACGCTACAATTGTGTCCTTTCTCGTCTTTACCTGATTCTTTTTTATTCTGAGCAACCAAGGGCTTCACATTGTAACAGTGCGTCTCGTGCTCACTCAATTTTGGGAGGTGTTACAACCCTTAGCATTATTTAATATGTGGCACACAAGGTGTAATTTGTTCCACTTCAAGTACAGCAAAACTAATATGCAACGAGGACATTCAGTCTACACACACCCACTCTGAAGAGGAGCAATCAGACACACTCAGTGAAAAAATGTGTAGTGATGAAAAGTGGGTGTGTGAGGCCTTTAACTGCGACATTGTTCCAACATAATCTGAAGGAAATTATGGTTGAAATTATCATCGAGGACATTATCGCTGGCTACAAACCGTTTATTCAGTTTATTATTAAAAGGTAAACACTCCGGGAGGAGAGTTTGTGCTGACTAGGACAAGAAGATGTTGGGGATGGAATAATTATCGGTTAAGTTTACAGGGAAGGTTTTTCTTCAATATGACAGAGATTCCAACTCAAATGTTTACATTGATGCTAAATAAAATGATCTGATGAGATATACACTGATCAGCCATAACATTAAAATCACTGACAGGTGATGTACATAACATTAACCGTCTTATGACAATTCAGTGTTCCTCTGGGAAACTTTTGGACCTGGCATTCATGTGGATGTTACTCAGACATGTAGCACCCACCTAGACCAGACCAGGCACCCCCACCTCATAGCAATGACACTCCTTAATGGCAGCAGCCATCCCCAGCAGGATGCAGCCTGACAGACACACACACAAAATCGATTTAAGAAAAACAAACAAACAAAAAAACATGAAGAACAGCACAAGGTGTTGACCTGGCCTCCAAATTCACTAGATCCCAAACTGTGGGATGATCCACAGAGGCCCCTCCCCTCAACCCATCGGACCCAAAGGCCCTCACTGACAATATTCTGTTGCCAGACACCACAGGACACCCTCAGAAGACCCACGTCCATTCTCTGATAAGACACCACATGGGAGACCTACACAATATTAGGAAGGTGGTCATAATGTTATGCCTAACTGGTGTATAGTACTTATTTGCATACTCCAGAAGATCAGTCAGATTAGAACATTGTTGACTAGCTCGATGTGGTCCTGCCAGCTATAGAGCATTTGCTGGATACTAAATACTAGATTAATGTGTTTTTTTTTTTCTGAATACTGAATTGATTGATTAATTGAAGAAGTTTTTAATTTTGTTGATTCTGAGCGGGCTAATACTCTGGTCATTGATGGAACATAGTGTTCATGTAGATGTAGCAAGTGGAGTTTCTAAACAGTGAGAAGTGCAATGAAAAGAACTTTACTTTTGTTGAGAAATCGAGATGTTCTGAAAGTCATTTTTCTCTGATCTATTTCTGTTTTAGCAGGAAACAAAAGACCAAACCAGCCCATCAGCTATTTGTGACCAGTAATATGAAATATAGACACTGACACAGGTTTGGCATAAATGATTGAAATGTAAACCAGAAAAACAAAAAAATGCCAACACTGCAAGCAAAGCTACATAGCATAACTGACTGATATCTGTAGCATCAACTCATGCTTCAATGTCTTTATATCTCTTATTATATTTCCGGCACAATTGATCAGACACGTCGAGCCAAAACTTCTCCTCACTTCCAAAGAGGGCGACAAGACTAAAGAGAGGACGAGGGAGAAATTTGAACAGTGGGATTGTTTTAAATTTCTCCCAAGATTCAGCACATATACACTGCAGGCATGAATTAATCAAAGTTGTGATAGAAGACCCGGAACGCGGAAGAAGATAGGATGAGTCGGTTAATGTCTGATAATGATGTGGAGGGATAACGGAGCGACCACCCGGGAGATATTACAGCATATTGATTCAAAAAAAAAAAAAAAAAGAGCCAGAAGACAGAGTAGAAGACAGTATTTGAAGACAGAGAGGCAATTAAAGTTAAAACTATCCAGTTTTTGCTCTTGTGAAATAGAAGAAGTGGAAGACGGCCTTATCGGATTGTACGACGAGTTCCAACTGCATCTGTTTCATGAGAAATTACCGAGCGGGAGATGAATGGGAGTGAAGGACATGGATCCGAGAAGGAAATGAGTCATATTTTTGCTATTCTTGCTTTTTAGTGCTTAATCACCCTCTTCTATACTTCCCTTGCTTTGTATGCTTTCAAAAGCTGTGTTTCCACCAAGCAGTACAGTACAGTTCGGTTCAGTTCGGTTCGTAATTATTTATGTCTCCATGGTGAGAATTTTTGAAGAGTACCCAAATAAGCGTACCGAACCATACCATTTTATGGCACCCTTATGTTGGGGTACCAGTTTGTGGTACGGTTTAGAGACACGCCCATTGCTGTTCAGTGATTGGATGAGGGAGAAGTCGTCATCGTGCGCGTGCGGTAAAGTCCTCAAACTATAAACACTGGCGCCATTTTGAGCGGGTCTCTAGAGCGGTACCTTTTTCATTGGAGACACAATCTGTACCGGACCACACAAAACCATTCCATACCAAATGGTTAAGTCCCGAACCGAACTGTACTGTACTGCTTGGTAGAAACACAGCTTAAGCGTACAGGTATTTCACAGTCTAAAGTAAAAATGCTCAATATTTGTTTTTGGTTTCAAACTGAAGCACTATTTACAGAGTGGTTAACAGTATTTGCAAGTAAATGACGGAGGCTGTGAGCTGGAGTCTGAAGTGTTGGGAAAAGCAAAAAAGTAGACTTTATACTGAATTATTTTATAATTGATTTCTTTTATAATGAGTTTATTTTCACAAATGTCATTTTTTTTGTTTAAACATTGTTCAATGACTTTTTTTTCTGCAATTTTTGTGTTTTGACGTTTTTAGACGAGTCATTCACACCTAAGCCTAAATACTTGACATACTATGACATATTTAAACCTAAATGTTACATTGTTACATGTTGTATTTATTAATGCTAAAACTATTTGAAATTTCAAATCCATTTGCTTCGCTTGGCTCTGTTTGTCCCTTGTTCTGACATTTATTTCTGTGCGCCGTCACAGATGGCAGCTTGTTTTATTCCCCCCCTTTAACATGGACAGCAGTTTTATGTCAAGATCGGCATTTTTCAAAATCTAATATGTGCTCTGGAAACAGTTTTGAAATAAAAAAGGAAAAGAAAAGAAAAGGCAGTGAATTCTTCAGAGAAGGCTCATAGCTGACTGTAAATGTTTGGGTCTGGGTCACAATTTGACCTGACTTTAAAGAGAGAAAGCAAAAACAGAAAGTGAGTAAACTAAACTCGACAAGATCGCAACCTGATATTTAATTTAAGAGAGGCGGAAGAGGGGGAGGAGAGGGGAGACGGGAAAGTTAATTAATGTCCACAGATCATGCTGAGGGATAACACTGAGTTTGTTTCCCATTAGTCGAGATAATAATGGATGGAAGGATAATTTAAGACTCAAAGGTTTCTCACTTGTTTGAGGCTACATCATGACTTGATTTTTAATTGGAGTTCAGGAATGGAACGAGAGGGAAGAGTTGGCAAGAGGAGGAGAGACGGAGTGATGGATTAGTAGAAGTAATGATTATGGTTAAATAAGACTCCCGGGCTGTTGATTTTGGCTGCAGCTTGAATTTTAATGCACGGCAGAACAGAAAGAAACAAAGCAAGACACGCAGACAAACGATATACACAATGATACTACTAATAAAATGTTATCTGTATTGTGGATGTAGTTCAGAGTTCGCCAGAGCAGAGACGGACAATTTCTCACTTTTCGTAATTGCTCGCCAACAGCCAGCTGCTCACCCTGCTAGCGTACAACATAAAAACCTCAAAGCCTTAAACGTAGCCCCAACGTCCAATTATGATGAATTATGTCCCTAGAGTCTGCTGCAATATGCGCATTTCATCTAAATGGAAGTGCTATGGGGTGATTAAATGGAACAAGATGTGAATGCAAAAATATATCTAATGAAGGCAAAACTAAACAAATCTCTCTCTCTGTCTCCACGGACAGCAGTATGAATTCAATCTGTTCAACTGTTCACATGGAGGCTAAATGATCTGATTAGATATATGTGTTTACACGCCCCAAAGCACTGAACTTTGACTCTGCCGAAAATGTAACCGATAAACAAGATTCTTTTTATTCCCCCTTTATTGACAACAATTGTATTCATTAAGTAGAAGCTAGCTACACTGATCGCATAGCTACCCACAGGGACTTTTCAAACTCTCCAACAAACGGTCAGATCAAGCGTTTATACAGTTAAAAGGCACTAATATTTTCCTTTTGAAATAATTATCAAAGGTTTATACCACCCTTCTCAATCACTTTCAAATGTCCTAGTCTTTTTGGATTCAGGTGGTTATGAGATGCTGTATATTCATTAGTTTGAGTTTATGTTTTGGGGTAATTTCTTGTGATTATATATCTTGACTGGCCCTGGCACGCAGAAGGATCTCTCGAGAAGAACTGGAATTTCCTCCTAAGCCAGTTGCCAGTGTGTATAAGATGGATAGATTTATTTATTTATTTATTTATTTTGACAAGGTTGTGAAGGACTCCAGGTAGCAATCATCTCATTTATTCATTGGTTCACGCATCTTTGCAGCATTAAAGGGGAACTACCGTTTTTTAAAAACCTGGACCTTATTTCTGGCATAAAACACAATCGTTTACTCACCCATATAACTTTGGTGTCATTTGGAGTCCTTCAGAAGATATTTAGCTCCAGCAGAGTGCTGTGTATCCACATAGTAGGAGTGATTGGGGCACCGAAATGTAGCCTCTAACTAACGCATTATCTGCTGCGAAACTCGTTCCACCAGTACTTTGTTACGATACGCTAGTACTATTCACCGTTGAGTCCGGAGTTACCTGTTATCACCATGCGGGGTCTGTAGATTGACCTACTAACCTCTGACCTGGATGATGTCATCTCTGAGCGCTGCACGCACCCACGACAGTCGGCTTCTTACTAGTTTTTTGCAACATGGCTGAATATCTTTCCGATTCTGCGGTTGTAGGTGACGACTTTGTTTATGATGGACGTCTTTACTGTTTTGAGCCAGAGTATACGGATGAGGAGCTCACTGAAGGGAGGATGTAGAGGCAGAGAGAGGAACAGCTGGCCAAAGAACAACAAACCGCTGCACGTCCACAAATAGATAACAGCTAACTCTGGGCTCAACGGGGAATAGCACTAGCGTATCTTAACAAAATATTGGTGAAATGAACGAGTTTCACGGCAGATAATGTGTTATTTAGTGGCTGTGTTTCAGTCACTCCTACTATATGAATATACGTGACACTACGTTATATGGGTGAGTAAACGATCATATTATATGCCAGAAATAATGTCTAGGTTGTAAATAGTGGTAGTTCCCCTTTAACCAATAGTTCACTTTAACTTTCCTATCATTTCAGATACTGATGTTCATACTTGCCTTTCCAGACACTCAATTCCCCACACCCACCTGTTTTCCTGGCCCTTGTTCTTTAATTAGCTCCTTGATTATATATATATTCTTCCCATTCTCACCCATTTCCCTTGGGCCTGCTGCCATTTTCCAGCCTTTGTTCTTGATTTTGTGGGCTGTTTTTGATTTCCTGCCAGACAGTATCCTACCCCCTTTGTCTCTTGTTTGCTTGTGATTTGTGCCTGCCTGCTGTCTTAATGCCTCATCACTCCTCTTTTCCTGATCTCTCTCTCCGTTATGCATTTAAATCTTGTCTCTGAAACCCAGCGGTAATGGGACTTCTGCTGGGAGAGCTAATCTCTTATTAGGAAACATATATATGAATAATAAATTGGTGCCACGACACACGTGGAGGTTGGGTTGACATGGAAAACGCGCATTTGTCTCTCTGGATGACACATAAAGAAAATAATTGGTTTTGTGTAGAGGTTGTGTTTCTAAAAAGTACTTGTAGTACAAGTGGCAAAGCCTTAGTCACTGTAGGATTCACAATTCTTGTTAATCAGGAGAAAAGCTGTAGGTAGCTGGTGTTATGGAGCCAAAATCAATGTAGGAGTTTGGAGACGGATGGACCAGTAAATGTTAGCTTAGTTTAACCATAATTATGCTGTTTAATGTAATTAAGTGGTAACCACAATAAACATGACAGGATTGTGTGACCTTCAATATTCAGGCCATGAGACACCAAGCAGAGAAGAAACAAGACAAGAAGGTCATCTGTGAGCATCTGTAAACATACATAGTTCACAGGGGCCCACTTTGAAAGACGAAATTCATTAGATTTCATCTTTATTCACTCTGATCATTTAACTATTTTCTCAACAATATGATCATCTACAATGAATAAACTCCACACAAACTGATTAGTATGATTCAGTAGAGGCCAGCGTTGTACAGTGGTTTGTAGCGCTTTATTTTTTATGTTACAAGAACGTCACAGGATGTATTTAAGAACAATATCTTGAATGGTTCTTCCTCATGTTTTATTAATCCATGAACATATACAAACAAACCAAAAAAATTTGGAGAAAAAAAAAATATTAATGCTAAAAATACTATTTTTTACAACCTGGACCTTACCATCATTTACTCACCTATATCACCTTTGTTTCGTTTGCGCTTATCCATATAGTGGGAGTGATCAAAGCACGAGACTCAGCCTCTAAATAACACATTAGCTGCTGAAAAACTCGTCCATTACACCAACAATGTGTTCATAGGTCAATCTACAGACCCCGGATGATGATAACACGTAACTCTGGACTCAACGGGGAATAGCACCAGTCTATCATAACAAAATATTGGTGAAATGAACAAGCTTTGCCTCAGATAATGCGTTATTTAGAGGCTGTGTCTTGGTGCCCTGATCACTCCTGCTATATGGATATTAGCTGATCTAATTATCTCCTGAAGGAGTGCAAATGAAACAAAAGAGATATTGGTGAGTAAATGACGGTATTTTATGCAAGAAATAAGGTTCAGGTTGTGAAGAACAGTAGTTCCCCTTTAAGTTATGCAGGTTTGATATAACCATCGGGGAGTGTTGAGCCTGTCAAAATAAGTTATCAGCGTGTTACATATTTTGTGCAATGTTTTAATTGATCCTCTGATGAAATGATTACTTTTCTCTAATTTCAGTAATAGCATCAGGTCACTGAGCCAAACGGAAACTTTTGGTGGGTTAGGAGATTTCCACTTTAAAACTATTCTTCTATAGGCCAAAAGGAAGGCAAAGGCAGCAGCATTTTTTCTTGTCAGTGGTCATTGTCCTGTACCAGGTGTGTCTTATCTGTAGAGGAAAGGAAAATGAAGTTAATATTGGGATAAAACATTTTATTAGTAGGGAGTAAAGAAAGGAAAAGTGACAGACGAGTGAACAGAAGTTTAATTTTGGGGAAGTAAAGGTGGCAGACAGGAGCAAAGGATGAAAGAGTGATGGAAACAGAGGAAGGAGAAGACAAGTGTCTGTATGTGAATTAATCTCAGATTAGACAGAGGAAGAGGCGCAAGGAAATGAGGAGTGAGCGAGCGCTACACGACGGCTAAAGACAGAATATATGATTCAGTGAACAAATGTCACCATGCGTTTATGGAGCTATGAGGAGAAAAAGGGAGGCAGCGGCGGAGGGACAGAGGGAGGGAGAGAAACATTATCAGCAGTGCATTCGTCTTGGTAGATAAACAAAACTTTAAATGGCATCATGGGAAAACTTGACAGCTGAGTTTCCACATAACTCTTGGTAATCTATTTTGACTCCCAGATATCTGCAGTAGTTGAGGGAATCAAAACAGGAAGCTGCAAGGCGACGTCTCCAGCAGAGGTTCAGGTTTCACCCGAGAACAGTCTCTTGACATTTTTATCACTTCATAACTGTGTTTCCAAGTACATCATTTATTTCTCTTGATGAGCTGTTTCATTGGTTCTTCTGCTCTGTCACAGAAGACAAAGAGAAAATAGTATGAGCTATATTTGAACCTTTTGCACCACAGCTTAGATTCAATCATTTCTGGCTCTCCGTGGAGTCAACTGCACCGTGAACCTTTTGAATTTGGCCACAGGCTAAATAAGGAATATGTATTTGCTGTCCAGACAGCGCTTTTTGCTAGTTTTGTTTTATTTTGTGCACATTCGCCTGTATGAATATGCTAAATTTAATTTGGGTCCAGAGGCGTCTCATGGAACAGGAAAAGGGCATGAAGTCTCAAATGCAATTCACTGGAACCAGTGAATGAGTCAGGATGAAGAAACAAGAAATGCTAATGAAAACTTACTTATGGTAAACGCTGCAGAGATGAGCACGTAATCCAAATTAGTAATGAATCCAAAAAGAATGGGAACGAGGGGCAAGCAGCTAGGAGACACAGGTAACGATAGAAAGAAAGAAAGAAAGAAAGAAAGAAAGAAAGAAAGAAAGAAAGAAAGAAAGAAAGATCATTAATCCCTACTGCTTTGTATCCGCAGGAAACTAATTATGGATTCAGATGTTCACGTGTGACAGTTTTTGTTCTTCCCATGTCTGGCCTTCCTCACCATATTATTAAATTAGAGCTTATTGATTCATTAGCTTCTCACACTCGTTGCCTGAGGTGGAGTTGCATATTGTTTTTAAGGCTGCCAACACAAAAGGAACGGAGCCTAAAACCTGATTAACACTCACATATTTCTATATTTGGACTTCTAATATGCAGGAGAGACGGAGGACAGAGACGCTGCTGTCAAAACCTGAATATCATACAGGTTTATTTCACCTCTCGCTGAATGAGAAACTGAATCTGATGATCTCATCTACCTCAGTTTGTGCTTGTTGTTTTGACATGAAAAACACAAGACAAAGGCTCTCACATGTACTGTGCTAATATTTCTGTTTTTGTTGTCACTCAGTATTTAATCCATCCTAGTAACCACCCATGCCACGCTATACAGTCTGATGTTAAAGGTGGATTAGTCTAATGAGGCGTGCATCACTCACATAGCGTAACACTAAACGGATTGAGACCCTGTTAACCAGAGCTGCAAAACACACAGGAACAAGCCTTTCTCCAATGTTCTCTTTTATCTGTCCTTGTTAAAATGCAGCAGACGGCGAAAGTCACGCAGTAACACTTTAACACATTTAGACATTTAGAGAGTAAATGGCTGCTTTCTTGCAATCGTTTCTAGACTACACGTTTCTGGTGAAATGGGCCAAGCTGTGAATTGTTTGATGATATCCGTCACAAGCACTGAAGGAAAAAAAAGCGAAACTAGTCCTGTGTCTTGTCGTTGTTTCGTCTCTTGTCCTTGAATTTTGTAGAAGCTGAGAACAAAATTGTCGCCACTTTAGCGAAGCCATGCTGTGAGAGAAATGTGTAAAGTTTCTGAACAGAATTTGAGGAGGAGAGGGAACTCAGAACTGACAAATGGAAATAAAACTCTATCTTTCTGAAGATGAGAATTTCATCAGAAATTGACAAAGATAATCAGATCGTCTTTAGCTTCCCTTTCCTCCTTTTAGAGTGTCATTTTGTACATTCTTGATCCCTCTCTCATACACTTTTACTCTATAAAACCTGTCGGGGCATTTAAATCACTTCAGTTCTTGTTACTGCATACATTACATTACTAGACAAACTGCTATACTGATGCACAGGCTAGAGGAATATAAGTCTAACTTTCGGACCTGTCATTCATGTGGATGTTACTTAGACATGTAGCACCCACCTAGACCAGACCAGGCACCCCCACCCCATAGCAATGACACTCCTTGATGACAGCAGCCATCCCCAGCAGGATGCAGCCTGACACAGACACACACACAAAAACACTTTAGGAACAACTAAAAAACATGAAGAACAGCACAAGGTGTTGACCTGGCCTCCAAATTCACCAGATCCCAAACTGATCAAGTATCTGTGGGATGATCCGCAGACCATGGAAACAGGCTACATACATGTGGGTGGTGCCAGCAGGAGAAACACTAAATCAGTTGGTCTACAGTTTATCCTTCTTTTGTTTACTTTTGTCAAATCTGTTTCTCTTCTCAACCACTGGTTCTCTAAGCCGAACGGCTAGTCCGAGGGATCTCTCCCACCGATGTTCTGCTGTCGATTCCTTTCCTCAATCTGCTGAGAAGCTGTCAGCAATGGTCCGACCGGTGCCAACGCTACGGGTCACACCACAAAAACATCGGCCACAGACGGGGATTAATTCTGTACAGAGCGTTTTTATTGTCAGTTCTCACTTGGATAAGACCAATAATTGCCAGACATATCTTATTTCTTTCTCTGCACGGATTCCAGCTGAGATTTACCATCGCTGTGCAGCTGCAGTGTCATGCACGAATGAAACCCAGGGGGCTGACTTGTCAGTGCTCTTGTAAATCATACAGTCTCCCAGGAGAACCAAATGTGACAGAAGCAAAACCACTTAGCATTGCGCTTACCAGAAGATTCAATTTCAATTTCACATAAACATAGAAAACAAATCTGCTCTTTTGCTAATGAGAGGTAGTGTAGCAGAAATCCTTAGGCTTCCAGTTGGTCTCAGTGCACGTAGTGGGAGCATGCACAAAGCTTCTCCAAACAACTTAATCTCAGTTTAATCTCTTGTGCGTGTGGTAGGTGGTGAGGAAAGGCGGAGGCTGGTTTGCAGATGTCTGTGATCGCTTCCAGAGAAGGAGAATATAAAATAAGTTTCATTGTTTATGAGCCCACCGGAGCAAACGAATCCCCCACAATGCAAAATATGAGACTCATTAAGCCCCAAGATTCTGTCATTTTGATTCAGCTGGCGTCGCCACGGTGCGATTACATACATTAGACTTCGCACCCTTCTCGTTCTGGCTTGAATTTATCGCGGCAGTGGTGACAGATTTTTATAGCACCCTGCTGCATCCCGTCATATTGAGCTGGCTGGCTCCGGCAGGCCCCGGGATGAATTTAGATTGACTTGGCACTATCGCTCACTGTCTTGTTTGGGAACTTGTTGAATATTATTCAAAATGTTTCAGTGTTAAAGCTGAAGGTATGAGGGACATACCACGTGACAGAGATGAATAGAAAGGATGTAAGGGCTGGTACAGATGGACAGAGATACCTTTTGGGTGTTTGTGACTTGACAACCTGAATATCATGTCACATCAATAAGTCACATATAGAATTCATCTTGGTTCCTGTTACACTATTTAATTTGTCTTTTTCCTGACCTGAGTTCTTCAAAATGACGAATACAAGATAACTGCTGCCCCCTGCTGGTACAAAGAGGTACATACCAGCGCAATAGGAGCTAGCTGGACACTGGTGCACTCAAGTGCAACTTTTTGGCTCAGACACAGGCACCATCACAGCTGGATTTTGTTTCCTTTGTTGATTTTTAGATATCGGTTTAGTGCGTAGGCTACGGGCTTGTCAAGAATCTGCCGGAGTCACGCGTTTGTTGTTTTCCTTGTTGCTAATTGATAGGATGTAAGTATGTTCCAGATGTCATGTCATTGCAAGAATTATTTAAATTTTCCAAGGAGATGAAATATGAGAGGAGCCTCTCTCCATGTGTGTCCTCTAGACTTTGTTACTGTGGTTTCTCTTTGTGTGTTCTAGCTCTCTAAACTTTACAGTGAAGCAGAGCGTTCTCTCTGACCAAAACCGATTCGAGAGGCTCAGATGGAGAAAAACGCCACCGATATGGGGTCTACGTAGTGCCAATGGTGCCTCAAAAACTAGGGTCACAGACGCCCCAATGCATCAGTGTGACTCTATACTCCTTTTTCTAACAACACGTTGCAATCTGCATGTCTCCATTTGTGTTTTTGTTGACTTTACTTTGAAGTCATAGCACCTCTGTTCTGCTTTGTATTGTATTTGACAGACTCCGAGTCAAACTAGAAGTCAGGACTCCTGCAGACATTTCAAAATGATTTGGATATGTATTTGTCGCAAAGCCTGTCGTTCATCTCATCATTTTCTTAGCCGAGCTGTTGTGAGAGCCTTCTTGCTGTTTTAACCATTAAACTGGTTGCAGCATTGACATGTGGGCTACATCTTTGCACGACGTCTGTCTGCTCCTCACATCCTGATATTTCTCCCCGCCAACTGCTGCTGCTGCTCTTGATGAACAATGCCAGTGTCATCTCGCTCCGGCTCCCAATTAAAAATTCACCAGAGAATAGTCATTTCTGGGGTTGAACCTTCAGCTTACGCACTTTCTGCGTCAGCTGGAGCCTGTCTTGTCTGAATCATTTGAATAAAACTGGGATTCAAAGGACCAAATATGAAAGTAGGCCGACTACTGACAGAAGCATTTAAAAAAGAAAAAAAAACAAAAAACAGCAAGGAATTGTCTTAAAAGAAAGCCCTCTTTCCAGTTGCGGCGCTCATTCTTTCGGCGACCCAGCCAGGATTTCAGCATACAGTCTCTGTAATGTAACACATACTGCGTGCGGCGTGTGAAGCTGTCGATGAAGCCTGCGTCTCTCTCTCTCTCTCTCTCGCTGACAAACAAAAGTTATCAATCTTGGTTCCGCCCGCAGCTTGGAGAATTAAGTCAGTCACACTGCGATATGTAAACAGAGCATAAGATGGATTTTGGCTGGGGGAGGATATTTGCACGGCAGCTAAAATCAATACGGAATACAAAGCGGACTCAGAGAGATGTTATGGTATCTGGAAAACAGACTTTTTATGTGGCTGTATTGATGACATAATCAGAATTTCAGAACCCCAGTAATGCAGTGAGAATGTCACATAATGGTCCTGGAACATTTGTATTTAGGTGTCAGTGTATTTTTATGTCTAGTTTCTTTGCAGAAATACAGTACGTGTGTCCAAGCACAACATGCAACACAAGACGGCGACAATGAGGATCCATATCCCTCTCAATCGCAAACAAACTAATACATCTTTGTTGTTTGCAGCAGGCGTGGGACTGGAGAATTAAGACCCAAACACTTTCAAGACAGCCTCGCTAACACAGCAACCGAACATCTCCCTTCCGCCGCTCTGGAGATGAAATATCAATCCAGGCTTCAGTACGAGATTTCATGGTTTAATTCCTGGCGGGGGGCTTCTGATGTTTGTTTTTGCTCTTTTGTGTTTTCTCTTCCTCCCCCCCTTTCGGGCGTCAGTGTCACAGCTGCTCCATCACCGCGCGCTTGGCTAACGTGATACACATGTACGGCCTTGTTTTAAGGAGTAATCTTTCAGAGGCAATTGGCCCCATCCGGCAAGCCGCCACATCCTATGCCACCCGGTAACGGCTTTCCCAGGCTTCTGATAGGCCGAGGTGCCAGATGGCTAACGATGATGGATAGTTTATTTACTGAGCTGAAACAAGGTTGTGGAAAGATGGAGGGAACAGAAAACTACTTCTCCGACCGAGGCGGTGGCGCTGTCCTTGGGTTTCTTTTGTTACGCGTGCCCTTATGACTTGAGTTTGCGTCTTGTTCAGTTCATTTGCTTGGTAATTTCTTTGTTGTTCACTCCTCGACTTGTCTGAGGCCTTTAGTATACATTTGATGTCTTCCTTTCTTTAGAAATATGTTTTCATGCCATTTTTGCCCTATCCGTCTTCTCTGTGTGTCTAGAAGCATTTAAAGGTGTCGTATTTGTGACAGTGTTAAGCCGCCACCTTTTCTTTCCATGCCATTTGACCCCTATTAACCCCAAACTAGAGTAACCTCTCACACCCCGTCACTTTCCTGCTGTTATTGTCGGTTTAATGGGAGGGTAGAAGGGCGACGGGTCAAACTGAGAAATGAGGCAGACTGCAGCCTGACTTTTAAACCCGTTCTTTAATTTGAACTCTTGAGTACAACCTACATTTGTGATTCAGTTTTTTTCTTGTGAGTTGTAATATTGTTGCTAACCTCCACTAAAATCCAGGAGATTCATTTATGGTTATGGCGGAGACTGAGGGAGAGAGAACCAAAGAAAGAGGGCGGATATATGAGTAGATTTACATGCATTTCACTGTTGGTTTCCTGTTTAATTTTACTTCCTGCCTCTTGGGTAGCAATGAAAAACCCAACTTGTAGAACAGGGAGTCAAATAAACACATTTCTCTGAATAGATTTTAATTTAAGTGTCATTAAAGTGAAACTAAATGTAATTGACTCCATTTGGCACCATTAGAGAAATAGAATCAGCAAGCCTCTACTCCACAGTAATACACACATGTAATGTACTCTGTGTTCATATCTACTGTATATGAACTGCAGTTTAATCAAACAGTGCATTATATATGAAAGCACGTGCAGTGTGTCTTGGAGTTGCCCAGCCTTTCTGTGTACCGTTTTGGTCAGCCATCTTGGAAATATTCTTACATGACTGACTGTATAGATGCCAATTTCTGGGATGATAGTGTTTGTCATGAACATGTTACAACCATAGACTGTATATAAATATGGACGAGTCCCCTCTTCCTAGCATTGGCCAAGGGCTATTTTCCCAGGGAAAATGGCGGCACCATGTTGTGAGTTTGGAGCCAGAATCTGTGCAGTATGGTCCTATTGTTATTGATGACCCGCCCACACGTCTGCCAGACTTCGTGTTTTCATTTAATTAATACTGCACTCTGCTCTGCCTCTACCAGTTACAAAGATGTTGGATTTTACACCGTTCTCATTTATTTATTTATTTATTTATTCCAACTCTGCTGGTAGTCATCATGATATCACATCTTGTTTCTATAGCATCAAATGACTAAATAAAACGAAACTCATCAGAGATATGGACACTTAAGTATGCCTCAGCATTGTATTAACTACCTGAAATAACTGAAACCTTCCTTAAAAAAATATTTGAGTGTATTTTAGTGTTTTGGCTTGGTCCAAGTCCCATTCACTAACATGGAGGAGGCGTGGCTTATGACCTATACTGCAGCCAAGGGGAGCTCTACTTGCTTTGGCTTCACTTTTCTTCAGTTTGGAAGAACTGGTGGACCTCCTTGTTAATGGAAGTGCTGCTCCTGTACAGACTTTGCAGACAATGAAGTCATCTGTTGCTTTTTTGCAGCAGTATGAGTTAGGACATGGTGACCTTGCACCTCTTTGGTGAGATGTTTTTTTCTTCACACTGTGGCCATACTGTCCAGACTGAGAACAGAACTGAGCACTTAAACATTTTAGTCACACAGAACTTTCTGTGCATTTACATCTGATCAATATATTCCCTTTTTCAGATCCAGAATTGTGTGACATTGAATCCAAACTATTTTGCATTAGAGAAGGGTAAACAAAAAAAGACGATAAAGCACAAAAGCAGGTGATGGGGAATGAGAGAAAGAGAGGTGGAGAGAAAAATAGTGCCGCTGTCCCGCTGCTGCCAAGGTACGGGGTAAAAAAAAACATGTGAACACTGATTATTACTCGCACAAGTGCACGCACACACACTTACGTACAAACACCAGGGGCCTCAGATGGTGACAAGACACCGCTACAAATCTGCTTACTGTCCGCTGGGAGCAATATGAATGCTCCACCATGTCAACCTATCTCTCTCTCTCTTTGCACACACACACACACTGGCTTGCTCTCTCGGCCGCTCACAGACACTAGTCTGTGGGATTTAATTGGGTCCTTTCAGTTTACCACTGAGTTGACGGCTCAAAGCAATTACAGACACAGACAGTCCTCGGCACACCACTGAGGAGCGCTTGATTTTCAGACAGCCACACCTGAGGGGCACTTGTCATCTATAACCTCAACAGCAGAGGGGTGCTTGTTTTGTTGACAAGCATTACTGTTGAGCGCTTGTTTTACAAAGCGCTCGGCGAGGGGCGCTTGTTTTCTTACATGCCGGGAACACCTGAATGCCATTTGTTCTCCCTTGTTGAACAACCACTGCGGGGACAGTTGCACCAGCGTTTCAGTATGACGAGCTGTTAAAAGAGTGATTAACAGCTGCAGAAAACATCTGTCACTTAATTACACCACGTCCAAAATGTGCCAGAATCATCACCTGAACGAATTAGGTAAAAGTAAAATAACCTCATTCTAAGTTTACTAGTTTAGAAGTGTTTTTCTTTTTTTTTCTCCCTCATTAACATATTTTAATAGTTAGTTAATAGAAAATAATATAGATTTCCGGCAAACCAAGAACCAAATCATAATACTTTTTGACTAGAATAACTAAAAATGAAATATTAAAAGCGTTAAAAAAGAGAATAAAAACTGCATGTTTGTAAATTTTGCTTTCCAGGATAAATGGTATTGACAAGACACAGATTTCCTTTCTTCTTCATTTCAGAAATGGTGTTACCCTGGCAGTTAAATATATATATATATATATATATATATATCTTTGAGTGACTATTTTCCATCACGTCTGATAGATTGATAAATGTGGCAGCTGTCCTTATTTTGTACTTGAAGATGTAATCTGTGCAGAAAAAAAAATAGAAGCTGGTAGTATTTCATTGCGTGAAGGAAAATCTTGAGTTTCATTTGACACTGGATCCCAGGAGTCACGTGTCTGAATTCCTGCTGAGGCGTGAGTCCCATAACAAACAAGAGTAAACAAAAGAAACTGCTCTATTAAAGTGAAATATTGCCGTGATCTCTGGACAGGTATGACTGAGGGAATACTTGACGTATGGAATCAGTCAAAAAAAAAGGCCACTTGTTGTGCAGAGGAAACCAGAAGAGCTCTTATTTTCCTCCGAGAGGTACTTAATTTTTAGACAGGGACAGCTGAGAAGTGATTGTTGGACACAATCACCGGTTAGGGACCACTGATTTATGTCCACACCCCACTGAGGGACACTTTTTATTATTATTTATTTATCTGTTGGCTGCTGTGTGGGGGTCGGCGCCTTTGATAAAGATACATCAGAGCGGGGCTGGATTTTTCAGCAGCCACCCCCGAGGCTCTAGTCGCCTGTAACCTCTGTACAGTGGGGTGGTTGGTGTGTTGACAGGCACCACTCAGGAGCACTTGTTCTGTGGATAAGTACAAGTGGGAGGCGCTGGTTTAGGTGATAGGTACTGCTGAGGTGGGCTTGTATAGAGCCATGAATGACAAGAGCTTGAACCGTGCAACGGGGGGCTCAGAAAATAAAAGCACTTTTTGGAAAGAGGCCACTTGTCAGGATGATGGTTTTTCTTTTCTGATAGGAGGAAAAAATTCAGGGAAAAAAGCATTTTTGATATTTTTCTTATTTAAATGTTGCTTTTATAACAAGTTCAGTAACGAGACCACACCTTATGTCACTCAGTTTCCGTCTCTTAACAATGAGGGGTCTAGTACTCTGTCTCTGTTTGTCCCAGTTCTCAGCCCCACCCTCCCTCTATTTTCTTCCTCTTCTTCCTTTTCAGTCTTGCCCGACTGGGTGGAGTCATGCTCAATTTTGCGTGTAAAAGTAGAGTTGGGCGGGTTGAAAAAAGCTCGTTTGGTTTGGGATCATTTTGCCGCTTTCTCTAATTGCTTTTTGAAAACAAAATAAATGTGCATATACTCTTCAAAGACGGTGTGTGAAAGCACTGAATGTGCCCTGAGATGCTCCATAGACCTATTAGTGTACTACACAACATCAGATGGTAGCCAGTTGTGAGTAGTTGTGTTGTGTGTCGTCCGATGCAGTTTGTTGCCGGGTGATTGCTACTCTTTCCTATTTTTTTATGATGGACTACTTTAGTGTCAGCAATGTGCGTGGTCACATTACTGAATCAAAATGCTGAGCTGATATTTAGGCCAGTTTTGCGTGCGTTTTGGGCTGGAAACAATCAGCTGTATCTGGTAACACTGCCCTCTTTCGTTACAGGAACAAGGGGAGCCGCAGCTTCCTGAGACCCCACACTGAGCCTCACTTCTTGTGTTCCTCCTCGTCTGAAGACAATCATCCATCTCCGCTTTCCACCCCTCTCATCCCTTCCCTTTTCACCTCTTTCATACATCCTCTTGACCCCTTTGAACCGCATCATCTGCCAAGAAATGTAGCCAGTCTTATCTTCAGCTGCCACGCGTGCCGGCCCGTCTGGAAGTCTGGCCCTCTTCTCTTTCATGGAGCGAAAATGTCATAAATGCTTTGATTAAGAGCTTTTCATCAGTGGTTTCTGAGGGAAGGAAAAGAGTCAGCCAAGCGCCACAAATCAAAGGAACTATAGTGCTAAGGTGAGAGTGTGTGTACATCATGTGAAATGAAATGCGTAAACAGCTGGACCTCTTACATTTAAAATACACAATATTACAATATATATAATGAAGTTATTCATAGTCTGTAATATTCAGCCTATAGCCTTCAATGAAAAAAACAATAGAAATGTTGTTGAAAAATCATCTTAACTAAGACATCAATATAATCTGAATCTGATCTGAAAAGCCCCCGATGAAAGCTCTGCATGTTAACTGTTGGTTTTCTGTTAAATAACAGAACCAACTGCACAGCTTCTCCCTTTTCTCCAGAGCCCTCAGTCAAAGAGTTTACTGATGACTAAATTTATTTATTTATTTGAATGCATGAAATCAAATTAGGTCGCTGCCCTCCCTTGTTAATAAGAAATGCCCTCCAGACAAGATGGGAAGCGCTGCCGAGGGAGCAGCTGTGCTTTCACTAAACCGCGACGTGGTCATTTTGGTCCATTTCAGACTGACATCCCATCACTCCCCTGCTACCTGAGCCATGCGCTATCTACCTTTAAAGCGGAACTGCTGTTTTTTTACAACCTGGACGTTATTTCTGGCGTTATAAATTCCGGTCGTTTACTCACCCATATAACTTTTGTGTAATTTATATTCCTTTGGGAGATATTTAGATCTGCGTATATCCATGTCCATGTTTATCCAGCTTCTTATCTGTGGCAAAACTCGTTCATTTCACCATACGCTAGTGCCATTGCTCGTTGAGTTCGTAGTTAGCTGGTTACTGCTAGTTTTTTTTTGTTTTTGCAACTTGGCTGAATATTTTACCGACTCTTAGATTGTGGACGAACTATAGGTAAACAAGCTGACCGCCGCAGGTGCACACAGAGCTCAAAGACGACATCATCCAGGTCAGAAGACATCTGTAGGTCAATCTACAGACCCTGGATGATGATAACAGGTAACTCTGGACTCGACGTGGAATAGCATTAGCGTATCATAACAAAATATTGGTGAAATATGACAGATGCGTTATTTAGAGGCTGCGTTTCAGTGCCCCAGTCACTCCCACTACATGGATATACGCTGATCTAATTATGTATGTCCGGAAGGAATACAAATTACACAAAAGTTATATGGGTGAGTAAACTACCATATTTTATGCCAGAAACAAGGTCCAGCTTGTAAAAAACGGTAGTTCCCCTTTAACTGAATGAAATGATGAAACGTGTGTACCTTTCTAACGTGCGCCGCTACTGTCTGCAGGAAATTATAGAAGCAGTTAAGTCTTATCAATCTTTCGGATGATTAATTTGAAATGAAACATCGGGATCACAAGTAATGAAGAATTAATATGATTACATTTCTAGTTCTACGTCCTCTTTTGGCTGAACATTTGGCTTTTACAGCACATATAGCCTCTCTGCTTTGACAGACAGCAGCAACAGCAGGCAGCTATTTTTATCAGACAGGCTGTGATAAACCCCCCGTAGACAGCGTGGCCAGAACCGAGACAGCACAAAGATGAAAGTGGAACATCTAGCAGCTAAAGAGGAGTTAATGGAAACCAAGTCAGAGCTAAAAGAAACATATAATGGTTGATTCATTTGCGTTTATGCATATTACATTGACTTTAACTATATTACTGGGTGCACACTGATTTCCTTACTCTAATGAGTGCCTAGAATAAAATTCTCACTGTTACATTAAATCTTTATGTAACTGATCTGATGTCGTTATATTCAGATTTAGTTACTGTCGCGATCTTGTGTTGTTGGTTCTTCTGTTGTAGTCCTGTTTGGTTTGCCTATATAGTCTTGCCATTCCCTTTGTCAAGTCGTCTGTGAAGTCATCCCTGTTGAGTGCTCTGTTTTGTTCCAATGCTCGTTGAAGAATCCTCGTGTCTCTATTCTACCCTTTGTGATTTCTGTTTCCAGAGTTTTTGTATCATTTTTTTGGATTACCCTGCCTACCTTGCAGCACCTTTTGTTCCTGAAGTTGTTTTATTTCTTGCTCATGCCTCCCGTCATGTCCCGCGTTTGGATCCTCACCACCAAAACATTAAAGCTATTGGTATATTCCGATTTGGGGCACGGAAATATAACTGAACTCTGTCTGCCTCATGCGCAGACAAAAAGCTGCTTCTATTATTCTTGTACAGAGTCTTTGATTACTTATTGGTCCTTAGTTCAACAAATGGAGATGAATTTGTAGAGATGTTGTAGGTACCCAGTGAGCCACCTGCAAGGATAAAACATGCCACTGTAGCTGTTCTCATTTAGCAGTTTTCTTGTTCGTGCAGGGTGTGACTACCATGAACACAGCTGAGCTTTTTTTTTTAATGTGCTGCTAATTGGCAGCAGAGTTGAGATGTAAAATGCAGGCTGCGCCATGTTTTAGCTGTGTTCCAGTTGCTTGCAGATCACTGAAGTGAGCTGAGCAAATCCGCACCATGGAGATACTGCTAAGTTCACACCTACTTATAAGCAGACTTAATTTACTGTGTGTCATGCAGATTTCCATGTTGATAGCCAGACAGTCCTTACTCACCATCAATACTCTGCAGCCTCACATGAGATTAGTCGCTTCATCAGCGTTCCACTGCTGGAATCTACAAATGGATATTCCTACAACCAGTCAGAGCCATTTTATTGAAAAATGATCCGACTCCACTGTGTTCAGACAATGTAATGTATGACTATATCACCTCGTATAAGCCTCACCAAACAATTTTACTGGCCTGCCAGATCTTTGTAGGAGCATTAACAGTTCCCAATGGAGAGTTTCCAGACCAACTTTTCACCACAAACGATTGTGGTTATGGAAGGTGGTCATCTGTGGTTAATATTAAACACACCCAAACCTATTTTTGCATTTGTCTGCAGATTATATGTCATGTTAAAAAAATGTATAACCCTTTGCTCAACAAACTTGGTGTGTTGAAAATGAATCCACCAGCACTGATCCTAAAAGTGAAGCCAACGGAAGTAGCTCCACCACCTCCATGTCAAATCCAGTCCGTTTTTCCCAAGGTTGGTTTCTGTCATTTCAGGTCGTCATAATGCTGATTCATGGTCAAGTCTCCAATTTCCTTTTAGTTAGGTATTGTACAGTATAAAAACAGAATGTGACATCATGATGATTAATGGTTGAAATGACAACCGCTCAGTGAAGTGGTCCCACAGTAAAGTGAGAGTAGGAAAAATAAATAGGTACAGTATATTGTCCAACATTTCTGTGTAACTGAAGGAGGTAGAGCAGAGTGCAGTATTAATCAAACGCAAATGTGAGTCTAGCAGAAGCCTGGGTGGGTCATCAATAACGTGTCTCCAATCTTGGACAGTCCTGTGCAGACTGGCTTCAAGCTCGCAACATGGCACCGCCTGTGTCCCCGGGGGTACCAGTGCCAGTTTTACCAATAGAAGGAAGTGGAGTTGCATCGTCCATTTTTTTCTACAGTCTATGGTCTGTTCAGCTAGTCATGGTGCAGCAAATTATATGTTTCGCTCTGAAAGTGAATTGGATGAAACTGCTGGTTTGCCAGGATGTTCCTCTACAATGCTTTGTCACTGTCACTGGGCCAGACTGACGCTGGTTTGAGAATCAGTATCCCGTGGTTTCAAAATATTTAGAACAGATCTGAAACCGATCATGCGATGGATAAATGCATCATATTTAAATGTCTTTTAAACACTTCTTAAAGGCAGTTATTTTAAAAGTTGTATATTCAAGTTCATATTTTCAAAAAGAAAAATGACCTCAGCAGGTCACTGTTATAGTATAAAATGAGAATGGCTTCTATTTTTGCATGAATTTTCAGTACATTCTCTCATTGAATGCCTGAATGTATGTGAAAATGCTTGAGAGGCTGCTTTATGTATGTTAAGTGCTTCTGAAGTGTGTGTTAGAGTGCAGTCAAAGAGGCAGACAGTCATTTTCAGTGGCTTTTTTGTGGCTCCAGGAACCTCTGTCCCAGAAATAATAGCTCCGTGGCACACAGAGCCGAGGGTGCCACTGCAGCACAAAGACTTATTGATGGAGCTGAGGTTCTCTCTGCCCCTAAAATGAGCAACTTAATGCAAAAGGGTTGGATTCTAATATTATTTACAGAGCAGGCAGTAGTTATGCATCAATGAGGGGGCTCCTATATCCAAACACTGTACATGTGGTTATTGTGTGGAATATTTTCTATGCTCCAGGCTATCATAATTCTAGTGCCCTTGCTCAGTGGCACTTTGTAAGGGTTCATGCGTGTTGCTGGTAACACTGACATTGGTGAAAAAAAAAAAAAACTGGTGCCCTTACAACAGCAGCCGTCACCTTCCCACTTCCCACCTCCAATTCCCAGTACAATTTTACTCTGGTGGCTTAGACAAGCAGCACACACAGATACACACACATATTTTGGCTATTGTCAGGGGAAGAAAAGTGCATTAAGTCATGTCACATTGCTCTGCCTTGGTCAAAGGTCACTGTGCACTCCACTGTGGTGGTACACCTCAAATGCTTTCTTAGCGAGCACTGTCCTCTGACTTCATCTGTACAGATGGTAGTAATAGAATTAAATTATTTATCAACCCAGGTCAACAAAATGGCTGCTTTTTCTCTGTCTAGAACCGAAATGAACAGGCACACACACGCACACACACACCTACACACGCGCACACACACCCACCCACACAAACAGATAGAAAATGTTTGGGGAAAAGAGAGATTGGAAACTAAATTAAAAATGGGTTGCACTGAGACAAGGACAACGAAAGTACAACCGCTCCATTTACAAAGGATGTGCACAATCAAAAACACTGTCATGAACAAATGAACTATATTAAGGGAACATAATTGAATTTATGGAATGGAATTTAACCCGTAATTCCCAATCAAAATACATCAAAGACTAGAATCAAGTCTTTGCTGGTTTGAAATAGAATCAATTCATTTTATATAGCATGAATAACAATGCAAATCTTCACTCCCAGCCTGTAACCCCCAGAGCTGGGGAGAAAAACTCCCTTTGATTAGAACCCATTACACATTACATTGAATGTACATAATGATTAAAAAAGAATGGATAGAGCAATCGTTCAATATATTCATTTAGTGATTAACTTCCGTGATCAGTTTAGTGGGTAAACAGAGTGGGCATAAAGTTACTGTTATAGGGATAAACAACAGCACAGGGAAATAAAAGCTGCTGTAATATATGAATATAAGAGGTGCCATGAGCATTTTTGAGAATTATGCATGGCATTCAAGTGGGAATGGATAAGCAATGAATGCTGGGCATGCTAAGGAGATGAGTAGCATGGAGCTCCACAGGTTAGAAAACGCAGCTCCAGGTTGAAGAAGAAGAGGGACACACGGCTAATGACATGCTATGCAGTCGTAGCGCTCGAATGCAAGGGCAGACGGAGAGAAGACATGAGGGAATGAGTTGTATGTAAAAATGTAGGCAGTTTCTACAGGGTAAATACATCTGTCTGTTTACATACTGAAAGAAATCTAACAAATCTCCCTCACCTGCTTCCCACATTTGGATCCGTCCCGCTGTGTTTGGTTAGGGGAAGCCAGAAGCATCACTGCTTGGAATCAAACCCAGGTATTTACTGTAGCTTCTGGTTTACCTCTAGGGTCTGTTACCTTTCTTTGATGCTGGAAAACTGTCCAGTTCCTCTCATCTGTGCTAGTTTTGTGTGTGTTTTCTAACTTTTTTTGTTGATGCTAGCTAAGGTATTTAACCTTTTGTGAACCTTATTAATGACTGTAGATTGTCTTTTAAGTGTCTCCCAGATCGCCAGACTTTGCTCTTTGCCTCTTGGAAACATTACATATTCAAATCCAGTTTGTGACAAACCAACTATGCAGTCTGTCTCTGTCAGTTTTACCAGCCGACCGCCTCTGACTGCCGATCCATCTCCTTCCTTCTCAGTCTCCACCTAACAGCTGGGAACTCTTTATGCTCAGGAGGGAGGTCTATTCATCTCACTCTCAGTCACTCACTTTTTCTCTCGCCGTGAATTTCTTCACTCTTTTCTCTCTCCCCTCTGTCTTCAGAAGTCCTTTTTTTTTTCCCTCCATCTTGACCTCTCAGCCAGTTAATCTCAGGTCATTAGACAGCCATTTGTCAACGCCCAGACATCGAGGAGAGTAAGGTCTCCACTCATCTGCTGGCCTCGCTCTCTCCACCTCTCCCTCTCTCTCTCTTCCCTCTCCTGTCGCCTCTCTGCCTCTCCGTCGGCAGGCCCCCAAGGCTCTGCTCTCGCTTTTTCTCATCTTTCTCCCCTCTCGTTTTCCCCAAAGTGCTGATGGACAGAAAACTACAAGCCAGGCCTGAGGGAAGGCTGTGAGGCAGGACAGAGCCGGGGAGGGAGATATAGAGAAAGAGAGAGAGAGATGGGTACAGAGACTAAAAGATAGGGGCATAGTGCAAGAAAGGTGTGCATGGAAGAGAGACAGAAAGTGTTAGATTTACTAAAAATATGTAGAGATAAGTATGAGAAGGAAAAGAACAGAAAAAGAGTCTGTAGAGATTTTAGAAAATATTAGTCAAAGGGTGCATTTACCGGGGACTATTTTTAGCTGCGGATTAATACGTATTAATGGACTCAAATTGAACCGCAACGCCCAAGTAATGAAGGAACACTTTACATCACTGCAATGGTGTGGCTCATTAGTGCGTTCTCTGGATAGATGAAAGCCATTACCAGAAGGTCTGCAAACACATGAAGGTGATTTGTTTCGCGATTAGCTGTGCTACCTCACCTACAGACTGCTGAGTCAATGAGGACGCGGAAGACAATTGCTGAGTCATTTTATACACTTTATTTCAAATAGATCCGAGTTTTGTTGTTGTTGTTGTTTCTTGCTCAAGCTCTCTGAAACTTTGCACTAAAGTCAACAGCTGAGGCGCCTTTTAAATGCGCTACGCAAAAAACGTGTTCATGTAGCATTGATTCTTGCATGATGTAATGGTAATAATTCTGCCCCTTGCTCTGTTCTTATTTCCCTGGTGAAGCAGCAGGTATTATCTTATTTATATTTCTTATACCGTAGTCCCCTTAACTGCACTTTAATTGTTCCCCTTTACTGCCTTTCCATCCCCACCCTTCATTAACCCCCCACACCCCCTTCTAGCCATCAGCTCTTGATCCCTTCATTAATCTGTCCCCCCTTTCCTTAAATCTTACCTACAGGTGTCTTCCCGCTCCAATTCCTCTCTTTCTTTGTATTTTTTTAATGCCCACACAGGTCATAAATTCCGGAGCGGCCGGCCAATAAATTATTCAATTAGAGGGCTGCGGTTTGGGCCGAGCGGAAGAACAAACAAGATGAGAGGAGAAAAGAGAGAGAAAGAAAGAGAGGGAGCAAGAGAGACAGGTGATGGGAGGGAGGAAGGAATACATGTCTGGTGTGGTTAAACAAATTCTGACTGACAGTCAAAACAACTGACTATAGAAAGGAGTGATCAGTGATTTATTCCCTGGTGGTGACTGACTTCACCGCGTGTGCCAATAGGAGATCAGCTGTAACTCATCACCGTGGTCTTCCATTCAGCTTATCATTGCAGCAGACAGTTAGTGGACAAAGGGATATAAAGGTGATGTTTATCCCCGGGCATTCCCAGACCACCTATTCCCTCCAAATATCTCAAATACTTCAGCAGCTCTGTTACTTAAACCACCCCAGTTAGCTCTTATGATTTCAAAGGAGCAGTTCTTCTCCTCCAAGGTTGCTTTGGATGTGAACAAAACTGTAAAACCACATAATTTCTGCATCCTTTCTTTCTTTCACTGTGCGCTGATCCGCTTGTTCTCCATCTAGACCCTGAGCTTCTTGAACTGCTTTCACCCGGAGCAGCAACTCGCACCGAACCCAAAGGGGGAATTTCAAATTTATGTGATCGAACAGAGCCTGACCACCGAGGATAAAGGATAGCGTGGTTTGTTTTTCTTCGCTTATTTTCACTAACCTCCCCCAAATGGTTTGTTTGTTTGTATAGTCTGAACTTTCTTTCTGTGGTCATGGGAACTCTGACTCAAACGATGAAGTTGGGAGAAGTTAGCTACAACTCCATCAGTGCTGACAGCGACATCTCCGCCAAGTCTCCGATGGAAACAGCACGGACTGTTTATATAACTTGGGAAAGGGTGAAACAGATGATTGGCTGATGTGTTGGACATCAGCTTGTTGCTTCATATCACTGGCGACGACTTAAAATGTACCGCAGCTTGTAGCTCTCTCACTGCTAGTGTGAACACACCATTATTGGAGATGTGATTTATGGCTCTTTGAAGGAAGTCGGATCTTGTGGATCTGTTCCTTTAAAAGAGCTGTTCAAAAGACTGACTCATTTTATTTTTACGATGCCAGCCTGGGAGTAACTTATTTTATTCTCAAAATAAGCACTGTGTTGAGTAAACTTCCAGCAATACATATTCTACATATTCTCTTGGTGGGATATCCGAGAGGCAACAAGTTGGTAATTTAAAAGAGCCGGTCAATAGATTCAGTTCGTTGCAACTCTAACCATTACAGTTACAGGGCCTGTTTATTCATTTTCAGCCATTCCCTGACCTTAACAAAGTATTTCAAGATGTGATCTTTTTTTGTGAACTTCTAACCACTTTGAAATGGTAGAAAACATTTAAACACTTCCTATCAGTACTTTACTGTATTGAAGCATCACTGCTAGGAACTGTTTTTGACACTGGGCGTCTTGCAGAGCTGAAAACAAAACCTTGTTGCATTGTACGACCTGTCTTCTCCAATAACAGTAAATGGTGTAGTATAGTATGGCCATGAACTCATGATATGACCCTCAAACATACAGTACATCCCACTATTTTTTAAACCATCAAGCAAGTTTATAGCATTTTATTGCCAGTTCACTTTTAAGCTCTGTCATGGTACTTCACAATTCACAATACATTGGACTCGGGGCAGGTGTATTTTTGGAGTAAATTTTGGCACATCTTGTATTGCCTGGTCCATTGTTCTTTAGCCCTCTAACCAGCCCCATAGGCTGCTCACATAATGGGATTCTGCAGCTGTTCCTTCCTTTTAAAATTTTCATTAATTCCTAACAAAACCGGTCTGAGCTGCTTCTTGTGCAAATTTCTAGAAGTTATCAGGAGATCACTTTTCCCTTCTTAAGCGCTCTCCGGCTGTGACGGGTTTCTCCGAAAGGAAGGGCCGGCGTTTCCCTGCATAGCGAGTACAGAAAGCACGTCATTCCACTTTGAAGTGTTGCATCAATGACGGAGAGGGGGAGGATATGAGGGGGACAAAGAGAAAAAAAAAAGCTCGGGGGAGACGAGGAAGTGGATTGAAAGTGAGTCAAAGAGCGGCGCGGAGAAGGACAACGGTTAAAAACAGTGGGGCGGCATGAGAGAGAGATTGGGATGGGTTCAGATAATCACTCCAGACATGGTCGCATGAGCTTTGAGATGGAGAGGCATCAGTACACAAGTGTGACAACTATCATGCTACCTCTCTGTGTTTCAGTGGGCTGTCTGGAGTGACTCATCTGTCAGTTACAATCTGTGTGTACCTGTACCTGTGTGTGTGTGTGTTGTGGCTGCACATGGGTTGGTTTATAGGAGGAAGACAGTGTATGTTATTGTGTAGGTGTGGTTGTGCGTATGCGAGCCTGTTGCTCAAAAGCTTGTCATTTTGACACGGGATAAAAATGTACACAGGCTCATATCGGCTGATGTATTGAGCTGTTATGAGTCCTTGGCTTGACGTGATGTCCGGCCTCAATTTTCACCCTCTAGCTTTGGTGTCCATCACCGAAGTTTGTGAGTGTGTGCGCGCTGGAGCCAGGTGACCGTATTGGGGCGGTGTGTGTGTGTGTCTATAATATTTGTGTGTCTGTTTGTGATGGTCGAGGTGAAATGAGGGTTGCGAGGAAGGGAGGGACGAAAAGCTGACAGCACCTTGAAGGAGGAAAAACACATTTGAAGGTGTGAGACGAAACGAAAGTCATTTTGAAGTACCCTGTGTGGCTTCAACTCTCTGGCCATTTGCCTCCGGCCATTTCGTGTCTAAGTATGCATGTATTTAATCCTAGTCAAAGTATAAAGTATATAGTATATACATGTAGTGTATGCTTGTGGTCTCAAGACGGCATTAATCTTTGAAACATACAAGAACAAGAAACATGTCGGAGGAGGGAGTGTGAGAAATGAATAGGATTGTATTGGTACATTTCTGTTATTGTTGTGTCTTGGATCTTTGTGAAAACCTTGTCCTATCTCTCTGGAGGCCCTAGTCTCATTGCTTGGAATAAATTGAATTAATGTAACATTTAGACGTATTGCATTCCAGTACAAATTATTTAATGAGTCTGCATTCACAATGCAATTACCCCAGCTCATGCACACACCTAAATGTAATGCCGTCAGTACTGTTAATAGCTGGTGTGTTTGACAAGTCAGAATGTCAGCGGTGAGAAAGGGCAATTAAAACAAATATCCATTTCAGACTGGAGCAAGCATCTGGAAAAACAACTATATATGTCCAGCCTTTTCCCATAGACACAGAAAAATACTCTCATTACAGTTACAATTTTTTTTACAACAAAAGTAAAATGTAATGGCTCCTCAGAATAACATCATTGCTTGATGTCTTCCAAAACTAAAACTAACAAAACAAATTAAGCTAATAGTGTCGCAGCGGGGAATGGGATTTCGGACCCAGATGCAGGACTTGAGAGGCAGAGGCAGGAGTTGGCAAGATATATTTTTAATAAAGAGAAGAAACAAACTTACAAACAACCTAAAGAGCTGCTGACATGGCAGGGAATCCAAAAAGTGAACAAAAACCCAAAAACATGAACAAAACTATGACTTGGCATGGAAAAACACTATGGCATGGTAACACAAAGCATGGTCAACATGAAGTAACATGAAATATGACGCAACAAGGAACAAAGGGAAGGCAGGGCTATATATACAGATGAGGAAGGGATGACGAGACACAGGTGAAGCAAATCAGGTGACAAGACAAGGTGAAACCAATTAACTAATCAAAAGGAACACACAGAAGTGACACAAACAGGAAATCAAGAACTTAGCAAACAGGAAACAGAACAGAAACCAAGACAGAAACAAAAGACATGACGGACAACATGACGGACAACCAGAACATAACAAAATAAAACAGGAAACCGAACAGAAAACTAAACACTAAACATGACTGAAAACAAAACGGAAACCATGACAGAAACTAAACCATGAGGAACTAAGACATGACAAGACATGACGAAAAACCAAGAACGAAGGACATGACAGAAAACATGGCAGAGAACATGACAAACAGCCCAAATAAAGCAATTTCTGATCCAGTTTAGTTTAGGGGCTAAAACATGTTGGTTATAATCATAGACTGTATGAAGATGGACAGAAGAACAGCTCCTCAAACGTGAAGCCAAAGCAAGTAGAGCTCCCTCTGGTGTCTGGCTGCAGTATAGGTCATAATCTCTACCTCCTCCATGTTAGTGGATGGGACTTCGACCAAGCTAAAACACTAAAGTATTTTTCAAGAATGTCAATTTTTCGTTAAGTTTTAGCTATTTGACGCTATAGAAACAGGATGTGCCATCACAGTGACTACTACTACTGCAATTGCTATGCCAAGTGTGGACGAGTCACCAACAACGCAGCTCTGCGTGGCTCCACTCTCGGTCCGTAGTGCGCAGACTCTGGCTTCAAACTCACCAGATGGTACCGCCCGTATTCCCAGGAAAATAGCATTAGTTTGACCACTGCAGGGAAGTGAGGATGCCTTGTCCATATTTATATACAGTCTATGGTTATCATAAGAACACACTTTGAAGGGCTGGAAAAGATTGAAGGAAGCTGAAAAAAATGCATTTTCTCCAAATGTTATTGCATCTTTAATATGGCTGTAACTGTGTGCAGAAGAATCATTGCATTGCATTTTCTTTGCCTTAGACATAAAATGGACAAAATTTTTGTTTAGGTTGCAATCTCTACTTCTACGATTTTGTTTATTACTGGCATGGTTTAATATACTAGATGCAAATAACAATGTAACAATCTAACAGATTTATTCTCAATAAATAAGGTGATGCAAACGCTCCTAATTATCACTTTTTTTTCTGTATGCCAATATTTTGACCACTGACTCTCAGGAAATGGGAAGCATCTAATGCTTGGTAACCCCTCCAAATCCTCCTGAAATGTCATACATTTTTTTCTTCTTCACTTGAGCATATACATCATACACAGAGCTGTCTCAGAGGGTGATATGTAACTAGCCAGATCTTGTGTGAATGGCGAAAACCAATGCTCTGATATAAATCATCCATATTATAAACACAATAACCTGTGCCAGGCTCAGGGTTTGTGCGTAATTACTTCTAGAAAATTGAAGTCACAACACATGTTGCAAGGAAAATCACAGTGCGGCGTGATGATCTGTGCCTCGTTCTGCTGTCTTGCACCGGGGGATCTGACTTGACTGCAGCAGCATTGGGCATAGACATGAAAGCACACGCCTGCACACCTGCCACATTTCCATTGTAAGAGGGTGTTAAATCAAGGCGAGCAGACAGAGCTCATAGAATTTACATAGCAGCGCTGAGCCCGGGATGTGGTTTGACTTGCAGAAAATCTTGTGTGTGTTTCAGACGCAGATCAGACCGGGGGAATACTTGCAGTTTATATTGAGCTCATATCTTTCAGTCGATCCTTTATGAAGCAAAACTGATGCAACAATATACCACCCTACACAGCCGGGTATTGTTACACATGATCAAAAGCCGGCCCCCTTCTCTTTCTCTTAACTACCTCTTTCTTTTCCCCTCCTCCTCCCCTCCCCCTGACTCCACTCCGTTCTCCTTCTATTTCTCTCACATTGATTCAGTTTATCCCTTTTACTTTTCTCTCACCCACCCCCTCTTTCTCAAACCCTCCACCACCGCCCACCTCCCTCGCTGATGGTAATCTCCCAGTGGTATAGTATTGTCAGACTTTGATCAAAAACCTGCAGCCCTTATTCACTCTGCCTCCCTCAGACCTCTCTGTGCTTTTACTAATACTCTATAGACTTAATGAGTACTATGGACCTTGTTTGATCGAGTGCTCCACACAGAAACCGACGCACTAGCCTCTCACAAATTCAGAGGCACTTGAGTCTGCACGGAAAAAAAAAAGTGATGCAAGATAAAATGCTGACTTTCCTTTCAAAGAGAATGAGGCAACAATTAGTGCTCACTTGAAGCATTAATGAAAGATGATGTAGCCTTGTCCCAAGCTCTCCTCTGTGTGCGTATGCAGAATGTTAATATTCAGAATACATATACAGCATGGGTGCTCACAGATTCTTTTGTTAGAAACTGTATTAGACACGTGAGACCCTTAGCATATAGTGTATATGCAGTCATGTTTGTCCAGTCCACAGACAAAAAGTGGATGACATAGCTCCACTCCCTCCTATTTTCCACACTGACGCTAGAATTCTGTAGACACAGGCATCTTGTGAGTTTGTCTGCGTAGTACTATCTAAGAATGGAGCTGCGTTATCGATGACTTGCCTATAATTTCATTTCATTAATACTGCACTCTGCTCTAAATCCACGAGTTTAAAAGAAATGTTGGATTATACACCGAGCTGCTTCATGGAGCAGTTGTCAGTGGCAACTGTCAATCATCATGGGGTCACATCCTGTTTCTGGAAACAGAACTCATCAGGAAAATGAAAAATTGAACATACGTCAGCATTATACAATGTCAGAAACGTGTTTTATTTTCACCCAAGTCCTAGCTACGTGCATGGTGGAGGTGTGGCTTCAGTTTTAAGGAGCTGTCATGGCATCCGCTTTTTGTACAGTCTATGGTTCTGTCTAAAGTTATTCCGCATGTGCCTGAAAATACAGTACAATTATTCACGAAGCCAATTCTTATGCCAGTGCAAAAACTGCAGTTCCTTATACTACTGCTTACTTGCTGACTCCAAAAGCGACTCCAAGATGGCGGCGACCATGAGCACCTCTGTGGGCTTCCAACTGCAGGAATCCTATGGATCACGCCCCCGAGTGTTTATCCATTTTTATACACAACATCACTCACCAATTTTTCAATGTAAAAAGCATGCTATAACTATTGAGTTCACCTCAGTGCTCACCGGGTCAACATTTATGACCTATGTATTGTTATTACTTTGTACAGATTACTCATTATAAAAAGTATTCAGTAAAAAGGTAGTATCTGAAGTTGATCGTCAGACAAAAGATTTGAGGGAGGGGGCTACTTTGCAATTAACTAAACTGTCAACCATATTTCTTTACTTGCTTCTGACTAACCCAGCTGTAGATCCACAAGTATGGCGTGCTCCACATTTTAATACCTAAATAATGATTTTAAAGAAGCTGTCCCAAAGATTCAAAAGATCTGCTAATGCAGCCAGGTATTGTTAATTTAACTGACCACCTTGAACAGGAGATCAAGAGTCAGACATTCATGAGTAAAGTATTCATCATGTGTATGAATGTTTTAAGACATTATAATGGTTATTCACACACTATTATCCATTCATTAATGGCCCCATGTTCACACCAGTTATATGGAAATGTTTCCCAAATTAGTTTCTGTTATATCAGTTTTATTTAAGTTAAACTGGATATAAAGTTAATGCGAATGTTATATAGGTCCATTCCAAATGAGGAGTTTAATATATCTGTGTAAATGTTGGACTTCATTGAAATTTTGGTGCCACTTTTTTCCCCCACTGCAGTATGATATTCTAACTCCATTTAATTCCTTATTACATTGTGAATATAAATCATCATTTTTCAATTATCACTGCCTGCAGGATTCACTGTTTGCTTTATCAGTATTACACTCTCCCCAAACTAGTACTTTTCATCAGTCTGTCACATTCCTGAATGTGTCGCAGTGTAATGATTTGTCACTTTCGCAGTAGTGATTTGTCCAGGATTTGAGACCACCGTCTCTTCTTTTTGCTTCTGGGATTCTCTAAGAAATTAGGTTCCTTTCTTGCTTTGTTTCCTCCTTCTTTTGCCAGATTTTTCTTTTTTACCCCTTGCCATGGACAGGAGTCAATTACAGCTGACAATGAGTAAACCAGACAAACAAAACCTTGAGCTGGTGTGTTTTCAAAGTCGATCCCTTTTTACTGGGGGTTTAATTCTGTAAGAGTACGTTTCTCACCCTTAGACAGAGATGCTCCTCTCTTCGTCTGCTGACTCACATTATCTAAGTCTAGTGTGCGTGTGTGTGTATGTGTGTGTGTGTTTTAAGGCATACTGTGTTCCTGGCATTGACATGACACTCCAAAGCCTGTTAAATTACATTAGCATTTCTCTCCCTTTTTTCGAGCATTTCTCTTTATCAGAAAAAAAAAAACAGACCTCAAAAGAGGAAAGGTAGGTGAATAAAACATTCCACGTTTCCACCAGCTCTTTTTACATTTGCCAGCGAAAGCTCATGCTGTCACCATCCAGGGAGCTGAATCAGAGAGCCTCTTTTGACTGCCTTTGTGACCATTTTCAGTTAGCCGTATTTCACCTAATGTGTGATTGATGGCATATTCGTGAGCTTTTCCAGTTTACGGTGACATTTGGCATGACCTCTGCGTCCAGCACCAGCTGCTTCCAGCGCCATCAAGCCGACTTCTTCTTTAATAGCGGAAAGAATCAAGTCAACGTGTCATTTACACTTCATTGGGATCACTATAAAAATATGCAGTCACGGTTTCCACAAGATTTTGGAAACATTTCTTTGAGAATCTGGTCCGTATTAAGATTGTGTCACCATGAAAATGGCTTCAAATTTGTCAGCAGCATTAATCCTGACAATCTTTTGAACACAGGTGTTCCACTGGATTCAGACCTGGTGTCTTATTATATTTTTGTGGCAGGAAGACGGCGTGGAGCCCCTTTGTTGGGAACTGATTGTACTCTGGCAGAAATCGCATGGTTTGGGCATGCTTTATTCGATAATGTATCAAAACGAAATGGGTCTAAGAGGTTGTAGAACTATCCAGTTGCTTGCAGAGGTAGTTTTTTTTCTCTGTTGAAATACAAATGGTGGGTCACCAGAATTATGTTCTGATAAGAAATGAGTCTGACTACACCAGGCTAGTTTATGATCGGTCCATTTCAGTTTGAAATACTTTCACGGTGTAAATTGTGCATTGTCTTCCTGACCATAGCCATTTTAAGATGGTATATTGTGACCATAAAGGGATGATGATCACCAACATTCAAACCATGATTGCTTGGCTTTATGGGGCCAGAGGAAGGGTCCAAGAAAACATTCCCCACACTATTACACCTGCAGCGGTGTGGACTGTCAACACCTGGCAGTTTGGGTCCATGGATTCATTTTGTTGACAGCAGTTCTAATTCTAACTCTGCCTTAACACCAGCTCATCTGTCCAAGGTACATTTTTCCAATCTTCAGCTGTCCAGAAAGTTCTGTTTAGCTGACAGGAGCGGTTACTTAAGTTTGATTTGTTGTCAGTTTGACACTGTACTGCACTTCTCCTGAGAAGTTCCATCAGCAAAATGCTTCTGAAATGACTAGACTTGGGGCTCATTCATTCTGTGTACACGAATTAATATTATAGCTGGATCAAAGCGCTGATTTGGTGTGATGCAGGATCTGTCTGCTCTTTTATACACTTGGTTGGTTGAAATGACGACACATCCATAAGGTCAGATGTACTCTAAAGCATTTTTATTTAATGTCAGCAACATAATGAGATGACAGAGATCAATGGCGATTTTTTTAGAGCCACTCTTGTGCAAGACTCTTGAGTGTAACTAGACTCATTCATTGTTGAGATGCATCACTTTAGCTGAGAAAGAATAATCCGATCAAATCAATTTAGTGTCTTTTTACTATATATCGCTGAGCAAGGCAGAATAATAATGGAGCATTTCTCTTGGATCAAGCTGCAGAAAAACTACTAAAAACAATGGGATAAATAAAAAAAACATTTACACAACATACTCTGTGTTGTGCATAGCGTGAAACCTAGTAAGATAGACCCGTAAGTGATCTTGCTAGGATCCCTCTCCAAGGTAATATCACTAAAGAAGATGTTTAACATTTGTCAAAGTAAATGAAGTCCTGACTTGTGATCAGTTAAAAGATACGTTTGTACAAACATGTTCTTTCCTGCATTTCCACTGGCATACACGCAATCTAACACTGAGCCTTCAGCTGCTGGCCGTCGGCTGAGTTAGAGAGGAATCGTTAAAGACTGCTGGCACTGAACGCAGCCCGTCCTTTGGTGCTTGTATGCACAAACGCACGTACACATGGAAGCGCAGAGAGTTGGCATCTGGTTGGAAGCTGTCATGGGACATAAGGATGAAGAGTTTAAGCAACAGTCTTGTGGTCTTTTGACACACAAGGGAGCTAACAATGCACACTGATGACTACCCACACACACAAATACACACCCACACACCCACAGACACAGATCTGATGATTCATTAGAGGTCCGCTGCCAGGTCTTAAGCAGAACAACTAAGATGACTGCTGTAACTGGCATCCTAAGCAGCCACACACACACGTACACACACTTTTTTGTATCACCTACTTAGACTGGCTGTTGCACACAGTAAAGTGTGTTAGACGTCTGTCAAAAATAGCGATGCCTGCACACACACACACACACAGCCTCTTACAGAGACTGATTGCATGAGAAGAGGAAGGCTGTAAGTACGTACAACATCAGAGATCACCTAGGAGATGGTGAGAATGCAAAAATACACACATGTACGTGCGTGCACAGAAATCGACATGAACCGCAGCGTAGCCGTGCAGAGCCAAATGAACCCATCTGAAATGCAGTTCCCATGGTCTTATGAACACACACCTACACAGGCCAGCTGTGCAACCCCAGCCTTCTCATGTAGACAGATAGATATTAGATAGATAGATAGGTAGCTAGACAGAAAGATAGCTACACAGACAGATAAAGGTACGGAGGTGAGAACTGGTAAAGGGTGGAAACAAGACAGACAGAATGCAAGAGGAAGAGGCAAAGACATGGATGAGAAAGAAGTGAAGTAAAGGCAGGCAGGAAGGAAGGGAAAGGAACTAGAGTGAAGGGAGGCAGGACAGATCTGCAGATAAGGGAGGCGAGGGGTGATGTGAGATTGTGTTGAGAGCTATATTAGACAAAGCAGGGTGGCCGGCTATATGGCAGGGGAAATTGGTGTGTGTATGTGTGTGACTGTGATGCGCTGGTGTTGGAAATTGGTGTTGTCAGGACCCCAAATGGCTGTTTTTCAACATGACAGAAAATCTCTGTCTCTCTATTGATCTATATATATCTATATTTATATAAATGTATATATCCAACCTTCCTAATTTTGTGTAGGTTTCCCTTGTGCCTCCAAAAGAGTTGTGACTCATCAGAGAATGGACATGGGTCTTCTGAGGGTGTCCTGTGGTGTCTGGTAACAGAATGTTGTTAGTGGGGGCCTTTGGGTCCTATGGGTTGAGGGGAGGGCCTCTTTGGATCATCCTACAGATACTTGATCATATATATACAGATCTCAGGAACATTAGAGGCCTCAGTCTAGAAGAGCTCAGTCCTAGGAACAGCTAAGATCCTGCGCAGAACCCTTCTCCAGACTTTCACGTCTCTCTCTTTTTGAGCACAGGGCCCACTAGAGGACGCTGGGCCCTCAGGCCACCTTCATGGAAGTCTGTCTTCATGAAGACTCTTTATTATTCTTTATTATTTTAAAAAGCATGCACTCTAAATCTTGCACAAAATAAAATAAGACACAAATCAAAGTATTTACCACCAGTCCAACCATTACACTATTACATTATGCCAACCACTATTCCTGTTGTCAGACCACAGTAGACTGTCCTATCTTCTGGCATGCGGAAAGCTCTGCACCCACAGAACAGGCCTTCAGACATATGCTCAGGGTCCCTACAACCCACAGAATACACTCTGTTCTTCCCGAAAATCCAGATGGCTGGTTTAGCCAGCCTTGATACAAAGTTAATCAGAAAGTTTTTTCTTTTCCTTCTGGCAGAGGACTTGTATCCAAAAAGACAAATGACTCCAAAGGAAAATCCACTTTATGAGAATAAACCCTAAAACCACGCCTGTGGCTATTACCCCACCTACAGTCCTCAATTAAACGACAGCTGCCTACCAGTTGTTTTGTTTGTTTGTTTTTTTTTTTTGGGGGGGGGGTATTTTGACCCCCTAATTCCCGCCAGAAAGAGCAACATTACCACTTTTATGCAAATTATTTAACCCACAGCACTAAATATGTCTGGTCTGGTGAGGACAAACATGCCTCCTACCTCATTCCAGTCACTGACAGCAGGACTACCACTCTGGTGTTTCAGTGTGCTCGCCACACCCTCAGTGCCAGGCTTTAGTTCTGCAGCAGTTAGTCCTGTCCTCTGCAGCAGTCAGATATGGTAGGTTTCCAACTTAAAGCACAGCTATAGAGATGTCCAAATTTCAACATTTGTGCTTGTCCTTTGTGCACGGGCTGACGGGACAGGAAACCTAGTCGAGCCAAGTTTTAAGCAAGCAGAACACTAGCCCTATGAAAGACCTTGGATAGCAACCATCTGGAAGCACCTGAACACCCCTATGCATTTATGTAAATAGACTAGATTCATGCTTCTCTAACGGAACCTACGTCGAAAGTTATGGATGACCTGCAACATTTTGAACATTTATACTTGGGAGCTGGTGTGTCGGCATCATTCTGTAATTGCAGCCAGTTGGCAGCTAGTCAGCTGTGTAGAGTTTCACTGTGTGCTTCAAACAGTGACGCTTTTAACTGAGTGGCTCATGTTGGAGTTGGAGCTCATGAATGCACTGATTTTCCAGTTAATTATTTTCCTAGGATGAAGAAACAATGCACAGAGGAGAGGAACGCCAGAACCTTTCTTTTTTTTCCAGCTTTCAGTTTTCTTAGTCCCTCAGGTTACTTGTCACCAGTCCTAAACATTGCGAGTTAGACATAAACATTTAATACGTGTTATATTTGTTTTGTGGGATAGTGAGAGCCTTTAAATAAATTCAACACTGAGCCTTGGGCTTGTCTGCTTTAGTGCGCTACTCAAGACAGCAGCAGCTTGGAGGGAGAGGAGGAAGCTTGTGACAACGCTCAAGGGTCAGATCAAATCCCAAGATGCTTCGTGGCACGAGCCGCAAGGAAAGCTGCCCTGTGTTTTTCCCTCTGTTTGCCTGTCTCTGACTTCAATCTCACCTAACCAGCTGACCCTTGTACCTGCGCAGTGAAGGCACACTGTCACCAAAAAAAAAAAAAAACTCTACATTTTCTGCTCGTTGTAATTCACAGACACTGTGTATCTGGCTGTTTCAGCAGTAACTACGTTCACAGCAGTATTTTTCTTGTCACTTTTGTTCCCTCTGACACACGCTATGTTATCCCAATCAGGGTTGTCCCAGATGCCTTTCTGCATCCCTTCTGAAAGCAACACAGCCCACTTTTACAAAGAGATGTATGTAGTGTCTGAAAGACAAAAACAAAAGAAGGAGAAGAGGAAAAATTGGCACTTTCCCTCTCTTTTAGTGGTGGGTAGATTGCCCTTCACAGTCTAATGAGTTCTGAAAGAGTTGAGCATAAAATGGAGGGAGAGACATTCACAGGCCAGCAGGCTGACTCATAAATAACACACCTGAGAGCAGAGGAGGCAGGAGGAGAGATGGAGGGGATGGGGTGCGCAGAGATAGGGAACCTTTAAAAGGGGTGAAATACTGTATATACATCAATGCACACAAAAGTAAAGGCCTGCCGCAGAGTGCAAAAAGAGAGGGCACAAAGATACAGAAGAAATGGAACCACACAGAAAAATACACAAATTCAACAAGAGACAGATGGGCAGAGAGCACGATGTGTTTTCAGTTTACTGTACAGATGGACACATACTGGATGTCTGGTGTATTTAAGCCACAAAACTAAGTGCCACATTTTGACCATTAGCTGACAGACGCCTGCAGTTCTGACACCTCACATTTATAGCTTGTAAGCAACCTATTGACAGGCATGGTGCAGCATAACAGTAGCATTCATTTGGGATCCAGTGAGTCCGTCCACCTGAACAATATAAATCTAACATATCTGTCTTTATCTCACTTTCAATCTTGACTAAATATTCATTCTACACTTCTTCTCCTTCTTTCAAAATAGCTGGAAGGATTGCAAATCCAGTACCGAAACAATGTGCTAAAAGAGGATAATACAATTACAGGATCTTCAGAGCTGCAGGGTTGGGTGAACTTACTTGGTGAGTCCAATTCTCTGTGAGATTTCTTCATAATGAACCCTTCCTGACATATGGCAGGACTGGGTTCAGCCCAGATTATCTGGTAATGTGTTGTTTTTACAGATTCGGTCTGAATTGTTCATTTGGGGACGCCCCAAGACATGTTTGTTTTATTTAGAATTTAAAATCTGGATGATTATGTCAGTACTTTTAGAGAAAATCGAGCGTACAAGGACAAGGAGCAGCTGGTGGTGCTGTTTGTGCTGTGTGTGCAAGGTTAAGATTGGCGAGAAGAATATCTGCAAAGATTCTCCTCAAGTGTGTGATGCAACCTGATTTCAAAGTGGGGCAGGAGTTCAAAAATTCTGTTATCTGAGGTCAACATTAGCTGCTTAAAAAATGCCTGTAACATTGTGCTGTTACCACGATTTGTTTCATTGTCATTATATAACTACAGACATAATGAAAATGCACAGGGATAAAGTTCTCACTATGGTATGTCCTAATACTTAGGCAGAGGCAGTAATGTGGAGAGAGAATGGATCTATACAAAGGCACACACACAGATCTAAATAGAAAAATCCGTGTTCATACAAAGCAAACAGGGAGGGAATGAAAGACAGGGGAGCAGCGTTATCTCCATAAGTAGTTTTGTCCACATAGATGCACACAAATGTTCTTATGCATGAAGCCAGACGAGGGCAGAGAGAGACACTAGCAGAGCATGGAAATGGCCCAGGATATGCTGGCTAGTTTACATATAGCCAGAAAGACAGAGAGTCACTGAGGCAGAGCAAGCAGCAGACAGCAGGACAGACAGAGGAGGAACATGGTGCCGCATACTAAGGCTTTTAAAGGTGGTCAGTCAATGCTTACGGCAGATGTATAATACCGTTTTAAATAAACATGCGCAGGGTTGCAACACACCGGTATTACAGAGGCAGTTCAGCATGCTGCAGTCTGGCGTAGTTCGGGGAGTTTCGGCACAGCTTGTGTTTCAAATGGATGCCACTTTGTTTTCTCCTGCACACACAGGCTTTGTTAACATACACATTAACTGGGTCCAATCATTGTGTTTTGATCAGTCTGACAGCAGGCAATATTTCATTAAACATGACTGCGCGTCTGTTCAAGCCTAAGTAAAATTATTTAAATGCGAGTGTGTAACTACAGACAAACAAGCACCCTGTGTTTCAAACTAAATGCTAATGTGGTTAGGAATTGTATTGCTACCATCTATTATTATATATAATTGCAAAAAACAAAACAAAAAAAAAACGTTTTTTTTGTCTTTGTTCTATTTCACTTCAAGAATATATCAGATATGCCTCAACATAAACCTTGAGTCCTGTCTTTATAATATTTAACCACATGGCTCACACACACGCTGTGGCCAAGGTGATACATATACAATCAGTTGTAAGGTGTAGGTGGGTTTAGTTGTCTGTACGTATGGCATAGTTACGGCATAACCTGATACGCACCAGACATTTAACTACACTGCAACACAGATCACAACAGCTACGATTGGTCGAAAATGCATTTTCTTTGTTGACGTGTCTTTGCAACCGTACAAGGATGGGAAATTCTCCCTAATCCAAAAAAGTTTCAAAAAATGCAACTGGACTTGTAGATTTTTAGAGAAGACGTTTCCCCATTCGTCCGAGTAGCCTCGGATGAGTGGTCCCTTGTTCAGGCTACACACCATCTACTCCGACACACAAGGCAGAAATGTAGACCGGTTGCAGGAGTATAAACCAGTCTTTAATACGAAGCATTTGATGACTCATATTCCCGGCCGTGGAAAGAAAATGAACTGAAAAGGTTGCGTCAAAATGGTGCTTAAGTTTAACCCAGAGAATGTGAGCTGTTATTCAGTTTTACATTTTTAACCCATCTCACCGTGACGCTGAACATATCTGAAGAACTAATTGTCATCATGCTCCGCATTCATAAAATTGAATTGAAACAATTCAATTTTATTTATATAGCGCAGAGACTGAAACCAGTGACGGGAAGAAACGGCTGCTCGAGCAGGGGAACCATCTGCTTCAGGCTCGTCGGGTCGAGAGGCGGGAAAAAGAGAGATCTGGGACAAAAGAAATGGACTGAGGGAGGAGAGGAGAGGCTCAGAAGCATGCAGAAACATTCACACGTGCATCAGTCATAAACTATACAAGTGTTACACAGATACAAAGATGTCACATGACACATGCAAGATTGACAGAAGATAAAATGGAGAGAGACAGCATTCATGGTGTTAATTATAGAAGAGCTTAGTGGGTATACAATTCTTTGTTAGAGATTTGTGTATTTCCAGCTTTGTAGCTTTCTGTGTGCACGCATATGCTAAATGTTCATTATTATTAGTTCAAAAACAATCAGGAAGCAGCGATATGGTTGTGCTGCTACAGAAAAATAATCTTTTCCATATGCTTTTCCACAACCAGAACCTAATTTTTCTGCAATGGTGTCATTGTGCCTAAATGAAAGACCCTCCAGGCCTCATAATCACTCCTCTTTCTCATTCCTCTTGAATGAAAGAAAGTATTTAATGACCCCTCCAACTCCTCTACATCCTTTCCCTTTCTCTGCCGTCGCAGTCGGCGACAAAAGGCCAGAGGGAAGGCCTGAACCGGCACTCAGAAACCTTTCCCCACATCAGCACACAAAGGCTGTACACTATGAATGCTGCCATGGGTTTAGCGGAAAGGTCCGACAAGGAGAAATTTGAACAAAATAACACGCAGGCAGTGGGACAGATACAATGGGCTCTCAGCGGCTCGTGGTAGGTGTTTTTGCCAGATGCTATTTTAAAAGTTTTTCCGCGCAAAAAGCCTGACGAGCAACCAAACTGGAGACACAATGAAAGCCTGATATTTGTGCTGGTTTGGTGAAAGAGTGGGAGATGCTTCGGTGTATTCATATCCTCTAGTGTTTGCAGAAAAGAAGACAGCTTCTTTTTAAAATGTTCTTTTTATTTATTTTTACCGTTATGTAGGATTTAATACAGAGCAGGTTTAGTTCAACCAACTTAAGATGCCCTCAGACTTACCAGTCAGATCATCAACACACTCACCTGTACCTAGGAAAATATCAGCGCTTCCTAAAAAAGGCCACCTATGCAAGCAAGAGGTTTACTCAACTCATTTAATGAAATATAGTTATGGAAGTAGGGCAGCCAGACTGACAGGTGCACACGTACAGGACAGCAATGGCAGTGTTTGCTGGCTGACCAGAGGGAGGGGAAAGATTAGAGATGGTGCGAGGGGGACAGTTTGCAGGATTTACTGTATGTGGGTCATGTAGCAAAGTAGACTGACAGGATGGTGGTGAAGGTGACGGGGGAAGGGGTGACAAAGTAAGAGATGAGAGGGGAGGCAAGGTGAAGTGACAGACAGGGGTTTTCATGTCTATAACAGAAGGGTTATAGGAAGGATGGGGAGAGGTTGATAGAACAGGACTCGAGGGGTGAAAGCTGGAAGGAGGGAGAGGAGAGAGAAAGGTGACAGGAATGCTTCGGGGTGACAAGGGTGGATGAGGGTGAGTGAGGGAGAAAATGACAGAAAGGGGCTACAGGGGGTGTAGCTGCGAGAAGGGGAGGCATAGGAGGAAGCTAAAGGGAAGGAGCCAGAGAGCACAAGAGTAGCAGGTGGGAGGATTACGGGAGGTCAGGAGGAAAGGTCGTAGGAAAAGGTCTGGGAGAGAAAACAGCAGCACTGACACCAAGAGTGATGGAGGACAAAATAAATAGGGAGCTGAGGAGGGATGCTCCCGCTCCAGCTGAGACACCACTCACCTCCGGTGATCTGTGTTTCTCCCTCAGCTAGTAGGTAGGTTTGTTTATACGTGCGTGCTGGAAGCCCTCCGTTAGCTCTGCTGAGCGTCAGGGTGCAAGCAGGGAGCAACAACGAGGAGGGAAGGCCTCCCATGACGTTTGCCCTATTGTAGCACTGGTGGTTTCCAGGCGCTGCAGAGCTCGGAGGCTTCTCCCAGAGTGATGCGCCTCCAAAGCGCCCTTTCACCGGGCCGCCTGTCAGTCAGGGTTATCTCTTCCAACTGACGCCAAGAGGAAGGCTCGCAGAAATAGCTAGCATGTTTTATGGCACTGAGCATGCAGCTGAGGAAATGTGTTTCGTTCTTTCTGTTTATTTATTTATTTTTTGTCTCTGGAGTAGCATCAAAGCCAACAAGACTAATGTACCGCCATGCTAGTTGCTTTCTAGGGGATGTACCTCATAGCAGTGCCTTGAGCTATAATACCCACAAAAACAATACTAACATGCAGATGTTGACCATTTATTCAAACATGCAGGCAGTCTAATATTTACTAAAAGGTGTTAATTGCAAATGAAAGCTTAAACCGAACATAATGTCCGCAACTTTCCAGGTATTTGGATATTAAAGGTGGATTAAGACTGATTCGCGAACTCAACAGTCAAATCCTTACAGCGTGATCATGAAGAATGGAAAACTGTAGACCAAGTGATCAACATGATTCAGTAGAGGCCAGCTCTGGCCAGCGCAACCTTTCCTAGCGCTGGTTGGTCTTTGTAGTTCTTTCCTTTCATGCAGTTGCAGAACAAATGCGCTAGCTGACTTTTGGTTGTAGCCTTTGTGGTGTGCACATTTTTGGTCCAGACACGGACATGAGATAATGTCAGAGTTGGCCTTCGTTGCCGATAGATCTTTGATGTGCGGTTTGATGTGCCAGATCACTTCGTTTAAAGTCAACGCACTGCCTGTGTGAGATCAATCGTCTACTTTAGCCATTACAATTTATTATTTCGGCACATGTATACCAAGATCCTTGGAAATCGAAATCCAGACAGTTTATGTTGAGTTCTGGTCGATCCACAACCTAACCAGCCAGTCCACAAAGACACAACATAATAAACCTATCAAAAACATTTCTCCTCCTCTGGAAACTAAGAGAAGAAGCAGCACTAACTCTAAACAGCTGATATTTCAGCTCAGCAGATTCCTCATATTAAACCGCATTTCTTTGTGTTTCTAGTTGTTATAACTCTGATCCTTTATGGAATTCATCTTTAGCCCGTAACACCCCGGTGGGACTGAAATGTCGGCAGCTAATGAAAATACTCAAACTGCTGCATTTGTCTTCATCATGGTAGTTTGCGGTTTGCAGTGTATTTTTTGTTTCTTTTTCATCAGTATTACCAACTGATCTGATAATGAGAGCCTCACTCTGTGTGTGCGTGCACGTCTCCCTGGCTGGGCTCCATAAAACACACACATTAGGTGAACAGCATACCTCTGCCTCATGTTTGTCTCCCTTTACATCTTCATCTCATTTATTTTTGTTTCCCTGCTGCTTCCCTTCTCCCCTTGTGATCCTCCTCCTCCTCCATCTCTTCTCAACTTTACTCCTCCCATGTGATTCCCCACTTTATCTTTCAGCGTGTAACAGGTGGGTGAGTATATTATTATTGATTTCATTTGCATATATGCACAAGAGCTAACGGTTTGAAAGCGTACAAAACGTCAGTACAATTTCTGCATGGATGCGTGGCGTGTGTGAGCGGTTCTGTGTGTGACCTATTCCAGCCACAGCTGTCTGTGCGAGCAGAGAGCTGACTGCTGCATACAAATGATGTCAAAGGGCAGGGAACACGCCGAGCCGTGTTGATTAAAGCTGACGTTACAGAGATAAGCCTGATTAATTCCGCCACATACTACAGGTTGACAGCCGGACAAATAGTGCTGCTTCGTTATGAAACGCGGCCGAGAGGGAGAACTCTCCACCGCCGATCCACGTTTGATTAATTCTGCTCAGGAAAACAAAACTAATTTTGCCTTTGCTGGAGCGGGCTCCTGATAAAACAGCTTCCTGAATCACATTCATCAGGGGAACATCATTCGAACTGAAGAAGCTAATCGGATGACTGGTGAATGTCTTACCCTACCAGTCCAGTTGCCTTTTAAATGCTGTTTTGGATAGTCATCAATGGAACTTGACCAGTAAGTGAGAAATACCTCACCATGTGCTTCTTTAGTAAGCTAAAGGGTTAACAAACAAAAAAACATTTGAATTTGAACAAATGCTCAAAGACAACAACCTGTTCTCTCAGGAAATTTGCCAAAACTAACCAGTATGCCCCTTAAAGCAAAATTCTGAATGTATGTAACTTCTTATTGGTCAAAAGCAGTGTTGTGGGTAACGTGTTACAAACTAACGCATTAGAGTACTCTAATTACTTTTTTCGTGTAACTTGTAACATAACGCGCTAGTTTCGTGTGTTAAGTAATCAGTAACTTCGTTATTTTTCCGCTACTTTAAGACTTTCTCCGGATAAGGAAAGAAAAAGTCCTGGCAAGATGGCAGAGAGGACAGCTTTTGAATCGTGGAAGTACGCACATTATTTTCAATTCACCAGCGAAAAGGACAAGAACAACAACGTGACGGTAAAATGCTCACTCTGCATTGGTGAAAGGCTTCTGTCAACGGCAAAAAAAATTCCACTTCCAATCTAAAAAAACATCTAAGAAGCACCACTCAATCACACTGGTATTGTTATCCTGCAGAGTTACTTTGGTTGGATGAATGACGTTATTCATTGTCAGGACTTCTCTGTGCATTTAAAGGAGGCTGTGTGTCGCTGAGTTGCAGCATGTGCGAGGCGCTGCAAACAGCTTTTAATACTCTAACGCGTTACTTTTATTCATAGGTGACGCTGTAACGTAATGGATTACTTTTAATTGATGGTAACTTAGTAACCTAACTACTTTCCAAAGTAACTATACCCAACACTGGTTAAAAGGTTGTAACTACTCGTAATCCTGCAGCATTGCTAATACAATGGCATAAAAATAAAAGAAATGAGTCCAAGATTGTCACGGTATTGCCTTATGAATCTTTTCTGTTGATTCAAGGTGAGGTTTGGACTTTCTCTGTTATCATGTTGGGGTTTCCTGTCTCCTGTCTTTCAGTTTGCTGTATTTCCTGTCTTTGTCTTCTCCTCTGTGATCATTTGCTCCTCCCTAATTGCTCTAACCTGTGTCTTCTTCTCTTATTTGGTCTCAGTGTATATATTATCCTGTCTCTCCCTTTATCAGTTTGATTATTCTTCTCTGGTTGTCCTTCCAGCATTTATTTATTTATTTATTTATTTGTGGTTCTTTGAGTATCTTCCCTCATTCTCTGATTTCTTTTTGGATTACCCTGTCTCGCTCTGGAGAACCCTTTGTTCCCATCACTGTAAATCTCATTAAACTTAACCTTATTCCTTGTGTGCGTCCTATATTTGGGTCCTCACTTTCCCTGCCACACCTACGGCAAAGGCAAATTTAGTCAAACTCATTTGAAAAGGATAATTAAGTTGACCATCAGAAGCACAGTAAACATCACTATTTATTTACAGATGAACCACTTATGTGTGAATGCATTTTCAGCTTTCCAGTGTAATGTGACTGCGTTATGCACATGTTTGCGTAGATAACACCTGTTCTGCACACTGTAGGAAGATGGTTTAGGTGTTCAGTGTGCACAGTATTAAGATTTGCATCTTGTGTTCAGTTTTGTCTGCTCTTATATTCATATAATATTTCTTGTGGTAAATTGTTTCTCAGAAAAGATTTAGAGCTTCTTGCAACATTGTCTTCAAAGTCTAGTGTTACTTACTTAAGCTGTGTTTCTACCAAGCAGTACAGTACAGTTCGGTTCGGCACTTAACCATTTGGTATGGAATGGTTTTGTGCGGTCCGGTACAGATTGTGTCTCCACTGAAAAAGGTACCGCTCTAGAGACCCGCTCAAAATGGCGCCAGTGTTTATAGTTTGAGGACTTTACCGCACGCGCACGATGACGACTTCTCCCTCATCCAATCACTGAACAGCAATGGGCGTGTCTCTAAACCGTACCACAAACTGGTACCCCAACATAAGGGGGCCATAAAATGGTACGGTTCGGTACGCTTATTTGGGTACTCTTCAAAAATTCTCACCATGGAGACATAAATAATTACGAACCGAACTGAACCGAACTGTACTGTACTGCTTGGTGGAAACACAGCTTAAAATGCACGTTGAAAATATCACAGGTGGTCAGTTCTTTCCGAGGCCAGTGGGGAACACAATCTGTTGTCATTTTCTGCAAAATGGAATTGCAAAGTTAATATGGGGCTTTACATTTGGTCTTGAATTATTCCTTTTAGCTCATCTTTATGTCCCCACGTGTTGTGCTTTCCTTTCAAAGATCCTCAAAGATTATCTTTTCCAAACTCAGTTCTTGCTGGACTGCACAAAGGAAACAACCCACATCCTGAAGTGGCTTTGAAGGCTGGCGTTAGACACAAAGCCACGGGACGTTTCGTTCAGTTTAAAATGCTGTGCCTCGAGCCGCTGTCAATATTCGTCAAGGAGACGCTCTTGTTATTCTCGACTAGAGCTGACAAAAGAGGAATGCGTTTGTCTTTACTTGCCACAAACAGATATAGTTGTTAAAACACATTAAACATTTTCTGTGTTTGTAAGTTGAACTTTTTGCAACTTTGCAGATGTAATTATTAAAAGGGCTTTACTTTAAAGACTGTGTACTGGGTGGCAATACTGTATATGTCTGTTCAGTATGTTTTAGTCTCAGTTGAACTTGCAGTGATGCAGTGACTTCCACAGCTATGTACGGTCATATGCTGTACATATCACAACCCAAATACAGAAAAATAAGACTCCTTGTGTAATAAAGCCAAATAATAACCCAACTAATAAAAAAGGCTTTAAGTGCCACTAGTTCTTTCTCCAAACCCAGACTCACCACTTGAATGCACACCACGAGCCATAACTTGAAGTGAACTCCCTTGGAGGTGTGGTGTGGATTTTTAATAAAGCAGTGTTCTAGCAGAATCCCACGCGTACACGCCCACTCAGAGGACTCGAACCCGCGACGTGTAGCGCACCGTAACACGCTGAGCACCCGGATTCATCCATCCACTCCAGGATTGCCAATAAAGCATTGACACAGCGCTGAGAGGTAACACAGGCCCAAAGGTACACACCCACTCTGAGGACTCAAACCTATGGCCAGATGCATGGTGTGAACCTTAACCCGCTGTGCCACTGCGCTCCTCCACAGCTGAATGTGGGCTTCTTTTTAATAAAGCAGCCTTATAGCACCACAGGTACCAGAGGCCCTCAGGTAAACAGCTAATGAAATCCCTCTCTCCCTCTCGGACTAAATCATCCAAATAGCAAGCGGCACCTCAGGCACAGAGGCAGACGGATGGCAAAGAACCAGGGAGAGACTGAAAGAGGGGTACGGGGGCGTGGGGGAGGGGTGTGTGGTGGTGGGATGTGGAATGAAAGGAGAAGAGTGTGGGGATGAATGTGATGGAGCGAGAGGTGGAGGATCAGGGAGAAATAAGGGGGAGAAATCAAACGCAACACATAGAAAATGAATGCGCATGTGTGTCCTGTTACAAGGCATTATGGACCTGCTACAATACATCGTATACCTTTAACGTCCTGGGTGCTATAAATCACTACATTAACAAACCCGGCCCTTGAGAAAGCAGCAGGTCTCTGACAGCTGTTATGAATTGAGCTTTTGAGGCGAAATAGATTTTCTTCCACTTGACGTTTTAACTAAGGCTCGAATCACTTACTGCAGCTTCCAAATAAGCAGAGGACTGAATAAAAAGGAAAATGTCTCTTCATATCAAGCTTGGTGCTCGGTGACAACACTCATTTTAGCAATTTTTAAAGTTCTGCAAGCTTTTGATTTTTAACAGCAGTAATAAGAACAATCGCATAATAATAATGCATACGATACCACCCTGAACACGTACAATCTCACCTGATCTCGGAAGAAGTCATTTTTAAAGTTTTATATATTTGTCCTGAGTGAGGTAACTGAGAAAGAAACATCTAGAAGTAATAAGTAATGATGGTTTATTTCGTTTTGGATACAAAGCTGGATTCAGATTAACTAAGCACACCGGTTGATTTAATGCATGCATGTAATCTAAGCTCACTATTTAGTACCTGCTGTCTCTACCCTGTGTTTGAACTGTATTAAATCACTGAATATTCAAACAGAGCTGCTGCTCCTTCAGACTGAAAGCATGCAACTTTTATTGTGAAGGAGCCATAAAAAGACAAAAATGTATCAACATGGAATTTTTTCACATTGTTATTGCAAGAGAGCCGTGGAAGTTTCCGGAGCATAGTGGGTTTCAGAAAACTTTTCCATGCTCTGCTGTTGTGTGAAAAAACTATTTCAGATCACAGCTGCCGTCGTTTCCGAGATAATTACTGGAACGTGTGAACTTGTTGTTTGGCTCATTGAGGATACACCAGCTGTCCTGTTGGGTTTTAGAGTCTTTACTACAGTATTAAGCCACACTTCTTAATGTTAATGCATTGCTAATTTAAGGTGTACTCGCTGTAGGTGAGGCCGGGCATGTTTGACCCACACGTGTCATTACCCAGTCTAGTCCTGTAGGACTAAAGCTGGGGACACACTACGCAACTTTCACAGTCTTTACAGATTCCGAAAAGACTAGGAGTACACATGAACAGACTGGAATCAGCAGATTTTTGTACGAAGTCTGAAAGACTGGGGCTCACACGCAGACTGCATGATTTGTCAAAACAACTAAAGCCAACTGAAGTTGTCAAACTCTCATGCAAACTCTTGCGAGGGTACTGCAATCCACGTTTTATTGGCACTTGTACTCCTGCCACAACTCGATAAATCCCAGTTTCACTTTGTCATCACTCAACCACTCCTGCTGTTCACTTCACTTTTCTGATATTCCCACTACTTCCTGTTGCCTTCTTACCTGTGTCTCATTGGCTGTTGGCAAAACGTGTTTGCAGATGGGTTGGTAATCAGTTCACACTATCCGATTGACTGCGACTGAGGTCGAGTCTGTTCCCCTCACACACTTGCAGATTTGCATCTTCACCCCCTCCCACATTCACAGATTTTTGTGCCAGCTATCCAGAATGCAGACTGTCCCTAATGAGTGCGGACTGGTGCAGACTTTGACCAACTGGGAATTTTGGGTAAAATCTGGCAAAATATCTTGTAGTGTGCCTTCGCCTTAATACCTTCATCTTAATAATTATGACTGCACATTGTAGTCAACGAGTATAGCTGTGAATTCCATAAGTCATAGTCTGGAAGGTAGACCAATTTCCCTGCCTTCAAACCTTTATGTGGTGAATAGCTGGTCTTAAAGCCCTCAAATCATTTGGTTGGTCTTTATTCCGTGACGGACAGGAGAGTTAACAGCGACGTAGGCATACTTGTTCTCTGAGCACCCTTGGCTTGAATTGAATTGAACAAATGACATTGTTTAAGGCTTTTATGGAGAATGCCTTAACCGCTTAATGTCACTTCACCTATCAAAGAGCATGGCTTAAGTGACGCAGAGGAAACCAGAGATTCAGGGTGGGGGTACATCTCAGGAAGCTTTAGCTCCCCGTACCAAAAGTTCTTGTAATGAAGGAAGGAAGAAGAAGAAGAAAAGAGGGCAATGCAGAGGGTGGGGGTTGAGAACGGAGACTAACAGAGAGGGAGAGGGTTAAGACACACCTTAAAAGGTAAGCACAGGAAGTAGAATGGCATATGGCTTTCATGCCAATAAAGCCCACTTTGAATTGAATTGAATTGAATTGAATTAAAACATAAAGAGATCCAAATGGAGTCATATTCTGATATGAACTGAATCTGACTACAGTATCCTCAGTCAGAATATTTCTATACATGCAACACAACTGTCCTGAAACTACTGCATTGATAAATACATAAAACATGTGAGAGGGCTGCATGTTACAAAAAACAAAAACAAAAGAACAGTTCCTCACAATGTAAACACAATGATGTAGTGTGCCATCTGTGAGCTGTGGCTTTAACATCAAAAGTTGGCCATTAAATGCCATGCAACACAAGCTGTGATATACAGTCCAGATGTATGTCAACATATTCTCTTTCCATATGGCTTTGTGTTTAAACACACTCAGAATAAAACCATATGTATTACATTTTAGCTTTGTGTCTATACATACATTGATATTGAAGTAACACTGAGAAAAAGTATAGCTATTTTAAAGCAGACTAACCGTTGTTAATTCCACTGGTACTCCTTCTGCTGCAGGTTATTTCATCTCCCTCTCTGTATGTTTCCCAGTTTGATTCCACTCAGTCAAAACGCTGTTCTGATTTCTGACCTATTGATCGGCACTTGTTTTGTATGGAATATATCGTGTTTTCATTTGGGTTCAGCAACGGTGGCAGATTTCTTGCTGCGCTTTTTTTTCCCGCCGCCGCGTAATGAATACTGTTAAATCCCATCAGCGCTGCACAGTTCAACAGTTAAAAGTTCAATGGAGTAGAACAAAAAGCTGGCAGGACCTCGGGCCCAGGGATTCGGAAACTTGGAAAGAGACCAGTAATCAGCCGCTTACGTGATGAGGCTTTCGTTTCATCTCTCATTACTTTTTTACAGTTTTCCCTCTGAGCAGGTTGAACAGGAGATAAGACGTGATCTGACCTTTCACGCGGGTAGTTTGGTAATGGGTGCATTTGTATGTTGTGTAGATACACAGTTGGGTGCAGTTAGATTGCAACTTACAAAGACTCATGAGCTAAAGCAAATAATTATATTAGCATTTTTCAGAGCAGGATATTGGAACAGAACCAGAAATTATTGTTTATTATGAATTATATTATAAGTCATTTTTTAGTTTATTTCCCTGCCTCTTCATGTATGCTGTCACATCTGCTGCTAGCAGTTTTACATTATCTAAGGAGTATAACTGTATTTCAAAAAAATTTCTTGACCACCAAAATAAAAAATACTTACCTGATAAAATAGTTGTATACAATTTGATACTTGTCATCTGTCCCCTGGTGGATTTATCTATGCTCTTCAGTTCAGTAGCAGGCTTTTTGCGGGCATTTTCGAAATAGCTGCTTTTGTGGACTGACAGTGTAGCTAAATATACAATAATAGTTTAAGGGAATATATGATATATCAGAGGACAGATATCGCTAATTTTATAAGACCAAATATATAATAGTTCTCGTATTTCATTTCATTTTACATGACCAGAAACTGATTTCCTCCTCATACCTGATCAGCTTATACCTGGCTGGCTCCTCCTCACTGCCAGTCACATTGGCAGCGTTCAGCTCATGTTCGTCTGAGCAGCTGCACTGGTGCTGCAACAAACTTAAAAAATTAGTGAACATGAATTTGGGCGTCTGGCAGTACAGACACGGACACTGGTAAGAAAACAGTTCTGTGTGTAGTGTGTAGTTCCAATGCTTTTATTTTGATAGTTAAGGATGGAAGCAGTGGTTGTGCAAAGGGCATAGACTGCATAAAAAAAGACAAGCATGTGGCTGGGTGGGTGTGTTTAAGTGTGACAATGAATATAGCAGTTGTTTCATTCAAAAGCCAGAGTTCATTTCTCAGGTTACTGTAGTTCCATGCTCGTAGAATAGCATGTCCTAGCGTGTGATTTTTCAAGTTGTTTTAGTACATACCATAGTTTGGTATCATAGGTCGTATATAAAAGAGCATGTTACACTATGGGGTCATGACCTCAGGAGCAGGTGACATTATGGAGGTCATGACCTCAGCAGAGTGTGTCATCATGAGGTTTCCCTTGACGAGAGGCAGGGCACACACTGGTCAGGTCTAGTCCAGTCTATCTCAGGGCTAACACAAGGAGACCAACAACCATTCACACTCACATGCACATCTTATAGTGTAATAATTCTATAAGGGCCACTATCGGCTACACCGTTTGACAGGCCAGTGTCAGCGGAGAAGGTTGGACCTTCCAGCCTCACGTCCACAGTAATAATGAGTGTTAGAAACGGACCGAATTAAAACTCCCACTGGCAACTTGATGAAGCCACGCCCCTTATGGATAGGCCCAGGTGTCACAGGTATGTTAGCATTAGTCAGATAAACTCAGATATCTGTGATATGTGATAACACTACAGTTTGGATTTTAACCAGCCAAAGATGTCTGAACTGGAGGTTGTGACAGGAACAGGTGACTTTATGAGGTCATGAGCTCAGAAACAGTCCAAAAACATGCACAATAGGTTCACTGGTGATTCTAAATTGGCTGTAGGTGTGCATGTGAGTGTGAATGGTTGTCTTTCTCTCTCTATTAGCCCTGAGATAGACTGGAGACCTGTCCAGGGTGTACCCCGCGTCTTGCCCATGACAGTTGGGATAGGCAACACTGCAGTATATATGGTAATTTACCTTGGTCATTACTATAATACATTTCATATGAACTCAATGCCACAATACCAGCTTTATTTTTAATGTTTTTATTTAATTAAACTGCTCATTTAAAAGTCATCCTTAAATATCCATTAATCTATTGCATACTAGCAGCATTTTTGTGAATTTTCTATGGAATCTGTCATGTTTTCTGTCATGTCTTCAAGTCTTGTCTTCTGTCATGTCCTTCTGTCATGTCTTTCATTCTTGGTTTTTCAGTCTTGTTTAGTTTTCTGTTCGGCTTCCTGTTTTATTTTGTTAAGTTCTTGATTTCCTGTTTGTCTTGTTTCATGACTTTCTTGATTAGTTAATTGGTTTCACCTTGTCCTGTCTCCTGATTTGTTTCACCTGTGTCTCGTCATCCCTCTGTTCCTCATGTGTATATATAGCCCTGCCTTCCCTTTGTTCCTTGTTGTATCATACTTGTTACTTGTGTTACTGTGTGTTTCATGCCAAGTTCATGTCATAGAACTATTGCCAGGCCGTAGTTGTGAAAGTGTTTTTGTTTTTTCCTTGGAACCCTGCAACCTAAGCAGTGCTTTAGGTTTTTGTAAGTTTGTTTCTTTTGTTTATTAAAGAATCTTTTCGCCTACTCCTGCCTCAGCCTCTCTCAAGTCCTGCATCTGGGTCCAAAATTCCATCCCCCGCTTACCCGTCGTGACAGAATCTAAAGTTTTGCTTAATATCTTTTGTCATTCTCAGTTTTCGCTATTGTGAATATGCTTGAAACTCTTTAACAGCTCATCTAGTATCTTCTTTTTTTCCCCGATTAGTGGTTCTCTAATGACCAAATAATGATTCAAATAATGATGATACAGAAGGCTTCGTGCCAAAATTGGAAAGCCCTCTTTGAATAGAGGATGAGGGAATGGACTGAGACAGTTGTCAGCGACTTTAACACAATCTTCAAGAAAATTAGAACAAACCCAGATGCGATTGTTTAACCTTGTTTTTAGATATAATCAGAGCAGTTTCCAACAGTTTTTCTGTTTCTTAAATTGAACTGGGCCACTTAATCTCTTTAGCGCTCACAAGTGTACTTAATCATAAAATGTACCACTGAGGCAGAGCTTGACACGAGAGAGATTTTCCTGCAAACTACTTATTTGACTCTTACACCAAAAATCACAGTCACATTTATTCTCCTGGTCCCAGTTTGAGTCTTTCCTCCAGAACCAGGCAGTCAGAAAACATTATTAGTAAGACCCTTCATTCAGAGGCCCCCTGCAAGCTCAAGTATTGATTACAACAAGGCATTAAATGCTCAACAATTTATCACTGTTTGATTTGAACAACATAAATCTGCTCAAGCCTGAACTTAGTGCTTGTGCGACTACTTTTCATTCACCGCGCATCAGAGGCAACAGCGGGAGGCCGAGCCGACTCCTGCAGCGCGTCCTTCCTTCCCCGTGAACCAGCTTGCCAATACCTGCCTGCAACCACACTGAGGACATACTTAAATACACCACAGCTGTTAGGAGTAAACCCTTTTAAGGTGGAATAAATTCCACTTGCAATTGATGTTAATGCCTAGTTTTTGCCACTAGAGAGGTTGCCATATTATTTTATACGTGTTAATTTGAACTGAAAATTTGTTGTCAGTATGTTTCCTATACAACCAGCCACACGAAAGCCTTTTGAAAGGCTTTCCTCCAGGCAACGTCCATCATATTACTGCAATCAGACAGTTGTGTCGAGGTAAGAGGCAGGGTTTTTGTTTTTTATGTGTACAGTGTGATTAATTAAAATGTTTGCTCACATAATTGGCAACCTTTCTTATCATCGACACAAAGCAAAGCCTTTAATACTGGCAAAAATAAGGATTAATGAAACGAATAACTAATCTGCCAAACAAAATTATATTCAGCATGGAAAATCACCAAATCACGTACGAATGCAATTTGCCAAATATAAATAAAAAAGTAAAGTGTTGAAATGAAAAAGTGAAATGATGGATAGTTGAATTAAAAGAAAATTACTATCACTATAATGAATTGTGGGATGGGGCTGTTTCAGGCTCAAATATAGCTAAAAATGTAGCTACATGCGATAAAAGAAGTCAAAACAAACCTTTAATGCAGTGGATTCTTCATTATGGTGAGTGAGAGACGTGATTTCTCACGTAAAAAAAAAGCAGAAAGGTTCCCAAACCACTTTAGCTCAGCATCAGTGGTTTTAAAACTCAACGCCTAAATGAGAAGTGTAACCTTTTTTTTCTTTTCTTTTTTCTCCAAAACCCACCCAGAGCAAATTGTGGAGCAATTCCTGCCGTGAAGGGACCGTTTACTGGCCCACAACCCATTTTGTGTACTGACCCATAGTATAAGAACCCTTTTAGCAGAGAATAGAAAAAGCAGACAGGGCCTTGGTCTGTGGGAACACGGTGTCGGCTGAATATAAGGAATGAAGGCTTCACTTGATGTCACTTTAAATCTACGCTTTTTATAGCTAACCTGGCCTGCTTCGCTCATAAGACAAGCCTTTCAGCTTTCTCCGAGGCCTCCACAAACTTTACGCATTTGATTGCGTGCAAATAGATAACATCTGCAAGTATAAGTCCAACAGTGCAAAGGAAAAACCTTGAATGTCTTGCAGAGAGGAAGCCGACAGAGGAAATTGTCTTCGAGCTGATGTGCATTAAAGAATCCATAATGGCTTCCCCTGAATGCTGACGGTTCATTATTCTGAAGAGTGAACACTTTTTTCTCATTTTATGAATCATTCATGAGGGATGACATGTCTGCTTGTTTCTACTTTCTGCTCCAAGTTAATCCTTGCATTAAGCTAACCTTTTAAACAGGATTCAATCTGTATTATTGTGTGTAATGAGTTAAGTGGATCAGAAAAAATATGGAAATCGCTTCAGGAAGAGCATGTGGGACATGTTAGCTCAAAGATCCGCTTTAATAATATTCAGCCGTGTTGCAAAAAAACGAGCAGTGGCAAATTACAGGTAAAGAAACTGCGCATGGTGCTCAAAGATAATATCATCCAGGTTAGAGGTTAGTAAGTAAATCTACAGACGCCGGATGAGTCTGGACTCAATGGGGAATAGCACTAATATCATAATTAATTATTGTTGAAATTAATGAGTTTTACGGCAGATAATGCCCCATTCACTCCTACTATATGTATATACGTGGAGCTCCACTGGACCTCAATATCTTCCAAAGGACTAAAAATGACACCAAAGTTATATGTGTGAGTAAACGAGCGTATTTTGCCAGAAATAACATCCAGGTTTTAAAGAACAGTAATTCCCCATTAATTATCAGTTTGTTTATAGGTATGAGACTGTTACCACTGCCTTGGTTAAATGCATTAACACAATATAAAGATGGGCAAACCCTCCTTCACGCCAACTTTAGGTTTCTTGAAGAGTGGTTCTGAAGCTCAGTGGATACTCCGGCCGCCGCCATCTTGGCTCTGCCTTACTCCTCTTAATTGAAAAATAGGCAGAGTGGTGGAGCTTGAGTGGAGCAGATGCAGATGGATGAAGCATAGGTAGGCAGCTAGCAACCTGTGAGGACATCCACCTGTCACTGAAAGCAGCCACAGCCTTAATTTTACGTACATAACTTGATATAGACTAATATTACTTAAAAGTTTTTTGTTTTTGTTTTTTTTTTGGGGGGGGGGGGGTTGTACCAACATGTTCATTTCTGCTGTTGGATATTTTAACATGGAGGTCTAATGGAATTTTTAGAGGCAGCCTAGAGGAACTACAGTTGGGTACAGGATGATCTCTGGTGTCAGATGTGAATAGTGATCTAGATGTTTCTCCAGCCATCTACAGAATCATTGTTGCTGAAAATGGGGATTCTCTTACACCACAAATCCATACCTGATTTTACTCCTTTCAACTAATCAACTAGTTGATTAAACAATATGTGTCTGTAACTGTGGTTGGAAATCTTCAGATCTCTAGCTATAAGTCCAAGACAGTCTGATGTCCTAACAGATGTGGTATTATGCTGTAACAAGTCATGAAAAGGGTCACAAGCCGAAGCTATGAAAGTTTGTGACTATGATAACATTCAAATACAGATTTCATCATTACGCATTAAGGTGTCACAAAAAAAATGTTGAAAGATTAAGTACATCAGAATGGTTTATAAATGAGCAACTGTAGGTACTGTAGGAAACCTTGCAGCAGGTTTCATCAGAAAAAAAAAATCTGAAGTACCGTCACCAAACTCTGGTTCTCTCTGTCTGTCACTGGGTGGATGTGTGCTGGAGGGAGAGGTTTGATTTCAAAAGCTACTTCTCCGCGGTCACACTCAAGATATAATCACACGAAGCGGCGCTCATTGTTCGGCTGGCTCTAAGCTCGTGATTCCCAAGGTTTGCCTTTAAAAATCTCCGGACTCACTGCTTTCTTTGAGATAAAGCCGGTTTGACGGGTGTGATCCAGGAAAGACACGCAACTGAATAAAACTACAGCGGTAGTGTAAAGGTCTCTTTGCATGTTGATGCATTTGTTGCTATTTGAGGAACAGGGTCAGACATGAACATCTTATTATAATTACACTGAATGTTATGTAATTTGTTTCTATACCTGACTGTTAAAATGTTTGAAACTGCTTACCATGCAAAGACTGTGATATACTGGTAATGCTGGAGTAAAGTATTTGTTTTATTCATGTAGGACCAGGAGCAGCTAAGTTACATGGTTGTTTTCTTGTTGTTATTTAAATTCGCAAGTTCGTCAGAATAAATGACCTCTGAGGTCAAGTCTTCAATGACACAAGACAATTATTACATATGGCAAATGAAAAAGGGGAAAGCAGCAGGTTGAGCTTTGAAAGCAGTGTCTGAAAAGCAGGAAACATATGGATGTCATCACTGTCTTGGAGTGATTCCAATTTCGAGTTCCTGACTACCTCTGCTTTCTTACATGTCTAAGCTAGCTGGGCATTCAGAGGTGACTTTGCATACAGAGTTTGTGGTGGGGCTGTGGCCTTGGCTCAGTAGGTAGAGCGGGTTGTCCACAAACCAGAGGGTTGGTGCCGCCAATGGTTGGCGGTTTGGGTGGACTGCATGGCGAAATGTCCTCGAGCTAGACTGGTTAACCCTAAAAACACTATGTAAATATTAGACCCAAGCCTACATTAGGACCTTAACAGCACATGATTGCCCTTTCACTGTACCGTCATTGTTTCAATAAGATGATGTTATTAGTCAAGACTTTTAAAGGCTGTTAAAGCTTGTTGTTAATGAGTTCATTCTGCTACATTGTCTGTATTCAGGAAAGAAAGAGTGTTTGCGTTCCCTCTTTAAGCGAGGCCACATCCTTTTTTCTTTCCCTCTGTCGCCTTCTATTTTCTTTCTGTTTACATAAGCGTAAAAAGAAGTAAGACTGAACAGGAACAAGTGGTAAATGGTTTTGTTGTGACAGAACTGTGGAGTAGAAAAAAAAGAAAATTGTTTGCTTTCTTTGGTTTTAGTTTCCTGTTTTATTTTGAAAGAATTACTTCCCCTGTATTTCTGGTAGTGGTTTTGCATCCCGTCTTTGAAATACTTTTAGGGATAGGCCCTTTTTCGTTCGTTTCCTGATTTGGGTCGTCTGTCTTTAGAAGTGAACAGATTAGGTCAACAAATACAATTTGTTACACAATTCTAGCCTAAACACGGCACTCCATTTGGATTTAATTATGGGGCGTGTTTCAACCAATGCAGAAACAAAAATACAGTCCTACAACCAGTCAGAGCAGTGAAGTATCTGACTTTAAGCAATCAAGATATTCTCATCAAATGCCTTGATTGCTGTCAACTGTTAATATCTTTCACAAAACAAACAATATTCAACAGCTGGCTTATATGATGGAAGCTGCAGGAAGATGATGTGTATGACTTTGAGGCTGTTACTGTTCCCTCCATGTTGGGCTGGCAGATTTTTGCCACAGAATCACGCATTGTCAAAGTCAATTGTTTTTCATGCATTGTGTATTTTCATGTCTTCCAAGCACTGTTGGCTGTGGACCAACCCTGTGTCCTGGAAATCATGCCTAAATGGTGGATAGTGATTTTCCACATTGTCCTTTGTGGGTTGTTGGACTAGGGGCATGATTCTTGCTTAGCGCGTGAGAACATAAGCCTTAGATGTTGGAACCTTGGCCTAGGTACCTAACCCCTAATTGAGTCCATGGGCGTTTCAAGAGTAGCACTCTACTGCTCTGAATGGACACTTTGTGAACAAATGGCTGGATGCAGAAAAGCAATTTCCCCATGTGCTGTCAGTACAGTATAAATAATTATTAGTATGTTCATCTTATTAATTTGTTGACGGAAATTGAATACATCATAGTTTTTATTTTCAAATGTTACTTTTAATCAGGTTTTGTTCAATGGCCTTGTCTGGCCCATTTATTTGAAACCTCACGTCAGAAAGCTTCTGCTGAATGCCAGCTTGTACTCCCTGCCTTACAATACAATATGACGCAACGTCGTCTGGTTTCGCCACAGAAACATAATAACGGTCTGACATTTCTGAAATGTGTCTTGCAACAGCTCGAGGGACTTTTGGCAGGTTAAAAATGAGCCGCGACACCCAACAGAAGGAACTGCTCGACAAACGCGTTCAGCAACACGTTTTACACTTAGCTGGGTGTTACAACAGAGCATCGTAGCACGCAGGCTGACCACCGTAAAGTGTTGGTTAAACCCAAGAGACTGAAGATTTTTATTTGGAGCGCACACTGCAGCAGGTGATTTCATGCTTTCCTTCCTGCTCCAGCTGAAGGTGTGCTGATCAGAGAAAGCAGCTGCTGCAGTTATTGGAATAACAACCAGGTACTCATGGGTCTGGATGACACGTGGTGCTGAGCTGAAAAACACACCACCCCAAATAAACCTACTTTTTCTGTAGAGAAGAGGCTATTTTGGCTGAGGAGGAAAACACTGACAGGAGAACAGAGTGGCTACATTTCAGCCCATTACTGTGTACTGCTCTGTGCTGCACTACATCATTTGACAAATATCCCATTGTAGACATTAGTGATGCTAACACGGGGACAGAGCTGGGCTTGTTCTCTTCCTGAAACAAAAGAGAAGAAGAAAGCCACAGAAAATGGGGGGAAAAAATAAAAGCGGCTTCCAGGAAAAGCCCATCGCCATCCCCAGAAAGTCTGCCTGGAGTGCAAAAATGCAGAAGCCTGCAGAAGCTGCCCTGCAGCGCTGCTCTCCGAGAGCCAGCTAGTAATGTGCCACCTGTTTAAAGCCGCAAATTCGGCATCACCGAGCAGAGCGACTCTTTTTCCCGGGTCTGGCCAAAGCCTTTATCCACAGGAAGCGGCTGGCTTTGTGGAAAAAGACTGACCACTGAGGACAAGCTCTCAGGCCTCACACACTGCCAAAACAGATAACACTCCGCTTCCTCTTCTTTTGTCTCCTGGCTGCCAGTGTTTTTATTTTTATTCTTAGATCTGCTCTTCGATTACCAGCTGTGCTCAAGCCAGCGCACAGCTGGCTAGGAGCGGGTTTAAGGAATTACCCACGTCACCTTGCCAGGTGGAGTCCGGCTTGCTGAAGAGAGATAGAGCTGTTACAGCTTCATCTCTATGTTTCTGTTGCTCTCCAAATCTCTGAAAGTCCCTTCAGCGCACATCTTCCATCTTTATTATCTCAGTAAATAACACTGTTTCTGAGTTTTGCTCCACCACGCACACAAAATGAGAACACGACACTGAATTACCTTACAACTGTTCCATCTCTCCATACTGCCATCCGTTTTCTTTCTGTCCTCTCTGTCAAATTTAAATAGGCATTATAGCAGCAACGAGTAAACAAACACTAATCCAGCATGGTCAAGTACTGCATAAAAATACTATCTAAAACAGCCACTGCTTCTTCTTTATTCTTTTCTAACTGTAATCATTTTCCCTCATTTCTTCTGGCCTTCCCTCATCTCAACTTTTATCTGTGCTCTTTTCCTCCTCTTTTGCTCCGTTCCCTTGCTCCTCCTTTCTCAGCAGGATGACTATTGGCAAATCGAGTGAGGCAGGATTAATTGTAATTCAATGTCTATTACTGCCAGTGCTGCTTAGTTCAAGGCATTGCTGTAGGTGAGGAGGAGAGAGGGCGGGAGATAGAGGGGGAGAAACAAAAGGGAATAAAGGAAGTAGATGATAGTGTGAACTGAAATTATGGATGAAAGATAGCATCAAAGGAGAGAGACAGAAGAAGACGGGAGCAAAGGAGGTAATCTAAAGGAGGAGGAGAATGGATATGACAAGTACCAAAAACAGACTGCACCCTGCTGTCAGCCAGGAGGCCCCTGACATCTACCCCTTGTCTCAGCACAATCGCAGACCTCCTGCTGAAAAACACCCTCTCCAAGTCATCAGCATGAAGAGAGCTACACACCAAGAGCGAAAAGAAAAAAGATCTCTAATGGATGAAATCAAGACAACCCATCATCTGTGTAAAAGACCTTGACTAAAACTTGGGCAAATAGATAGATATTAACTTGTACTAGGAGCAAAAGACAACCGGATTTGGCAAATATTCAAAACTGCAGTGAGCATAATGACATTTTCTTTAGTTTAATTGCCAAACAGTTTTGGTCATGCGTATTGATAGAGTGCACAGTATAAATGGCAAATGCACGTATGCACGATTTATACCGCCGCATCAGTTTGAGACACCATAGTCTGACATGCACTTCCCCAGAAATGCCGATGCAAACTGCAAGAGCTGTGATTGGTCCGTTTGGTAGTAGCGTGTTTCCGCTATAGTATTTCCGGCTGCTTCTCCATCTCCAAATTGATCGTTTTGCATCAATAAAGATGGAACACATTGAGGAAATGTTAACTGAGGAGTTATAGTGATGCAAACATTTGTATGACTCGTCAAAATTTCAGTGAACATTTCAGTTGCCAGTAGAAAGTGAAGCAGGAAGTAGAAGAAGTAAAAAAATAATAATGACCCAACAGGCAAAAAAGACATAGTACTAACTAGCATAGTTGGCACTATAGACTGACCGACAAGCACATGTAAATGAGCGTGTAACCTGATATGCACCTCCCCAGAAATGTAACTTTGTGTTGTGGAGACATGGACCATAACAGCTTGTTTGGTTGGGAATGCATTCCCTTGTTCACAGTTCCACTCGCCATTGTGTGAAGTGCATAGTGAAACTCAACACAGCTGACCAGTCACCACCTTGAATTTTAGTGGCGAAAAAATCTTTGATGACAATAAGTCAACAGGTATAGCTGAATTCTCCACAGCCCAACCCAGTTGTACAGTAGCAGTGTTTTTATGTTGCGCTTGTTTCACTCAAAAAACATTTGAGAAATTAAATATACAAGAGGGTCCCCAAACAACTCGAGCCTAGAATATGAACAATAAAAATAAAAGAAGAGACAAGTGAATCATTTGGATGTGGATGTGGCTTAAATTAGAACAATTCCCAGTGTCTCTGCAAAGAAAGAAAGGGTTCATAATCCAAAAAGAAGGATTGCTGTGACAGTATTATCTTTTTGTGCTTAATATACTTTACATCTGCATCTTGCACATTCTTGTTTTCTGTACAGTGTAAATAAGAGGCCCCTGCAAGGCCGATGAAATAAATACTTGGGTTGAGACGGTTAATTCTTGCAGGCAAACAATACAAGGTCTGCCATCTTTCTTGGTTTCCCTTGACCTGCATTCACTTTTGTTTGGTGACAAAGTGGTGGAAGTCAGAGGCAATTTTCCAAGATGGCACCCTGGGTCCAAGGTCTCAAAACCAAACCTGTTCTTAAGCCAAAACTTTTCTGATCAGAAAATCAGTTCAATGGTCTCAAACCAGTAGTAATTAAAACATTATTTTAAAATGAAGGAGGTGTAGAATACTTGGCCACATGCCTTTAATTGCAAGATAATAATCTCAGTAAAGAATAATAATACAGAATATAGTAACATAGAATAACTATAAGGAATATAGTACCAGCAGATGTGCTTGTGCTCCAAATGTCTTGTCACGTCTAGCTGTGAGGAAAGATCTTGCAGGCTGTGTTGTCACCTGGTGCTTTCGGGAGCAAAAGTTTCACACCACAGAGCGCTGCTGAGTAATGACTGCTACCCAGAGACTCACCCCCACCATTGGATTCCCTCGTAAGATTAATGTGAACTTAAACTGCACCCAAAGCAAAGAGCAAATAGGAAAACAGTTGGAATTAGAAAACAAAATTGACTGTTTGTTTGCAAGGAGGCCCACTGCTGAGGATTCTAGCCGCAAAACCGTTCTAGAAATTTCCCAAAAATGTGACCGAATCCATCTCTTTTCATTTCATTTGTCAGTTTGCCCCACGTAAATATATAAATGTAATTGAGGAGGACGTATTACCCACCAGACTGACCGGCAGACGCTGGCTGCCTGTGTTACCTTTGGCAGTTCTAGGTGAGAAAAATGTATCAGAAAACAAGTGACAGCACAGCCTGGAGCGCTTACTGCTGGCTGCATGTCAGCACCATGCAGCCAGCAGTAAAAGAAAAGACAGAACTCACACAGACTACAGCGTCAACAAAAAATAAACCAACAACTTGAGTTAAAAAAAAACTGCTGTGAGTTGTGGTAGATGAAATGGAGACAGCAACCTGGGAAGCAGCCTTTCCCTTTTACGGGTAACCGTGTGAGTAAACAGAAAACAAAAGTGAACGGACACGTGAAGCATCAATTTTTAGTTTGTTAAATATTTCAGGATACAAGTCGAATTAATTGTTACAGAAACAGTTTGGGATAATGAGCAATTCATTGTCAAAATACGGTGTTAGCTATGGCTAAGAGGTGATTAGCATAGCTTTACATAAAGACCACTGCTCCCCAAAAATGGAAATTGAGAGCTTGCAGTTATAACTCGCAAAGGTACGTACATAAATTTTTGGCATCAGCCGCATGTCATGAGGACACCGCTGCCAGGCAATTGTTGGCATCTAGAAGCCCCCTAGGCTAACAGTTAAGCAAGGTAACAAGCAGCTACCTTAATGTAGGAAATGGAAAGTGAAAAGAGTAGGCCACTGGGAATATCAGTATTTTCCCAAGTCATGTTGTAAAATTACAAAGAAAACTCAATAGATCTACAACTAAATTGTAATATATGAATGGCACAAGAGGGTCCCATGCATGTGGATATTTCATGTGAACACTGAAGGCAGCATGATACCTCTGTGTCTGTAATAGCAGTCTACAGCATTACACAGCAAAATGTAATTTAATGAGTTAATTAGTCGGTCTGTGCCGTTCTGTGTTTGGTTACTCTGGTGATTTAAAGGCTAAGAAATATTTGTTTAGTCTTGCTTCCATTCGTAATGCTAAGCTAAGCCGTCCCGATCCAATCTGATCTTTCAAAATTGAGTATTTGCCGATCCAAGTCCTGACCTTAAATAAGAATTTTTTTGTTCACCACATCACAGATCACATGTGTACATGACAAAGCGCAATAAATAGGGCTGTTAAAGTTAATGTATTGTCAAACTCGTACATTGGCTCCAGAAGCTCCAAAGCTATGCTCTCTACTCCAGGGCTGGTCATGCAAGGCCACAAACTACGTGGTGAATCAAGTTGGTAGTATTGTATTAAGGACCTCCTACTACTACCTCACCAAACATCCACACTGTGCAATTTACAAATTACTGAGTAAAACTATTCTACACCCGATTTTTGGCAGCTTTGACGCTAGCCAACCATCATTAAAACTTTAGAAGAAGAAGTTTTGAGGCTTCAGGGATGTAGTTTTGCTTTTTGGCAGACCTAAAATAAATAACTACAAAATCATTTCTAAAAATGCCTGGATAGACTCCAACACCGATCTCCCAATACCCGTTTGGGACATCCTTACCGAGCCAGATGCCTGAGAGTAGCATCAATTTTCTCATCTGGCTCTTTACAAGAATAGGAATGAATATATTTCCTAAAATGTAGAACTATTGACTGAACGTTTCTTCAATCTCAACAATCTTTTGTTATCTGGCAGCCGAGATGAAATGGCTACTGCTGGTTTTGTAGCAGAAGTTTCTCTGTCGGTCATTGGAAATGCTGTTAAACTTTGGAAACATTTCCACTCACTTATCTTGGATTACATCGCGTTAGCACAATGTAAAATATGAAGGATCATGTATGTAAAGTCTGACGCACGGCTCCAAATGAAGTGAATTGTCAAGGAGATTGACACAGAGTTAAACGGGTGAGCGAGCAGCAGAAGGAGGAGGCCGGACAGTGATCAACAGAGAGAGAGAGACTGAAAACAACACAGAAAGAAATCAAGACATAAAGACACAGTGGGAATGTTAAGGAAAGGAGAGTGGTGATGGAACAGACAGCAACAAGAAAGGGAGACAGATTGAAAGACCATAAGAGCAAGAGAGGAGGTGTGTGTGTGTGCATGTGAAGGTATAGGGGAGCTATTGCAGGCACGGCTGCCCAGGTCTGCGGTTTGTTAAATAGCTTTTTGATGGAATTGGTAAAGCACTGAAGCTTGTGACACTGTTAGCTGGCACACCAGAGAAAGAAAGAAAGAAAGAAAGAAAGAAAGAAAGAAAGAAAGAAAGAAAGAAAGAAAGAAAGAAAGAAAGAAAGAAAAGGAAAGATGTTAAAGGAAGAAAAAGGAAAAGGATTTAACTGTTGATTTTTGAATTTTACTGTAGAGTCATTCTGCCATCAAGAGGTGATACATGTTACAACAGCCTCACCACCACATCTGTTACAGCACTCAGCTGATAAAACCAAGCTTGCCACTATAGCTTGTTCATGTCGGTGAAAATTTGGATTTTTGAGCACATTGGAAATGGCCATTTTATTTAATTACAAAGACAGCATCTTCTCTTTTCACCTACCTGTTGATTTGAACATACCCGTCACCATCGGCTGCAGTGAAACAAAGGGTGTGGTAGCATAAACTGAAACGTATGGATATTTTTCCATCCGTTCCAGCTGTCAGTCACAATGCAAGCTCCCGTATTCTTCTAGATATTGTTTTAGATTCATTAGTGTGTCCAGTCATTGCAGGATGCTCAAACAGAAACTTATTTTGTGCATGGAAAAGCACCGCAAAGCAAACCATAAATCAACACTGGTGTAGAAGGGGGGTAAACGTTAATGAATGCCTCCTCGGCCAGTTTTTGAGTCAGTACAGCTGAGTGGCTAAAATATTTTGTCAGTTTTTTTTTTTTTTTTATTGATTTATTTTTTCTGGATAGATTTTTAGCTTTGTAAGAGGACCCTGAATGCAGCACCGCTCCTGTAACTAATAGCTCCCTACTGCTGCTCACCCACCATGTTACGCACACACATACAAATACCAAGGCACACACACGCTTTTAAAGCTTCATGCATTCATAAGGCTCTGCTCTTTTTCCGCTCTAAAGGGTAAACTTTGATTTCACAAAGCTGCCGACAAAATAACACATCACAGCGTCAAAACACCATAAAGAAAGTGTATTTTTGTGATTTTCTTTCCCCCATTCCCCTTACTTCTCCGTTCCAGATCGATTTGTTTCTTTGAAGACGGATTGTGAGAAGAAAACAGAACGGCTCAATCCATCATTCTGTCTGCCTGAGGCCTCGTGCCATAAACAATACATTACTGGTGGTATCTGAAAGCGCCCGCAGGAGCCCGGCGCAGTTCAAAGCTATAACCACAAACAAACAGAATGGAACCACACAACTTATTTCAGATAATTCAGACTGCTATCCGCCTCTGTGCGCGCTTCCTCTGCTTCACACCATTTAGGATCACGCTGGAGAAGTATTTAGCGCACGCATTTATCTGACACTCTTAATGCAGAGCAAGGGGAGATGCAGTCAGCACTGATGATTCGCCGAGCAGCGGAAACAAGCTTCTGTACCTCTGCTCCGGCACGAGAGGAACGAGGGAAGCCTGCAGAACAAAAGCATGAGAGGATTACGGCTTCACGCGTTTAAACGCTCTGATCTTAAAAACGTGAATCCAGGGAGTGAGATTCATTTTTTGAGGACTTACAGATGGTGCATGAACATCGATGTTTGAAATGTTATCAGCATCTTTAATGTTTGTTGTTTGCCTGTGTTTCAACCATCAAAAGTCACTCTGGAACATGTCTTCTTATCTATACTGTTGCTGTTAATATCTGCAGGAGGAGTTAAACTATGGATACTCTATCTATAGCTGTCATAGCGCTTTCCTAATGAGCAGAGCATAACAGAGCAGAATATATTATTGAAACCAGGGTGGAAAACAGCTAAAATATGGAAACAGCCTAAACACAAAAGAGAAAGACAGTAGTTATTACTAAGGGTGTCCTGGTTGGTATGTGGGCCAATTTTTAAAATGATCAGATCAGATCGACATCAGGATTCATGCAAGGCTGATCTTTTGTAGTTATTTATTTTAACTCTAAACCTTAAATGGAAACCGTGTCCCTGTAGCGTCAAAGCCTTTCCTTTCTCTTCTGTTTTAACTGCATCAAAATAAAAGAAGAATTAACAAAATCATGTGACTAAACGTGTCTACTGTGTGGAAGAACTTTACTCTGGAAAAATGAAGCCAGTGAGATGGCAATTTATAAACTGTGCAATGCGGATGTTTGGTGAGGTGGTAATGGGAGGTCACCACCTTCAAAAAAATAAAAATAAATAAATCACAAAACAGAATACCTCAAGTACACTCAGGTAAAGGCCGCACTGAAACAACAACAGCAAACGCTGAATGCTGCGTTTAAAAGAAGAGAAAAGTTTCCTGGAGAGGGACTTAAGGAGAAAAATGTACCAGAGATCACTGGTGTTTATGCTGTTGGATGAGCAGAACATTTCTGGAGTAGAGAACACAGGTTTTCATCGACTGTTGGAGTTTCTGGAGCCAAGGTTCGAGGCTGACACTACATTAGCTTTGATAGCTCTATTTATTGAATTGAATACAGTCATACAGTGCACAGGTGATCTAAGAGAATACAGGGAAGAGAAGAAAAGCCTGTATGGACCTCCAGGAAAGAAAATTTTGTCTATTTTGTGTACTCTGTATTAAAAGACAGGGTTTGGATCAGAGGGTCAAAAAAAAAAAAAAACTTTATCTGGACATCTCTAGTTGTCACCAACAAAAAGAGAGACAAAATCTCATAATTTCCTAGGACACTTGCAACTTTCATTTGGAACTGGGAATATATCAACTTTGAGACTCTCCAAGACAGCTTGTCCTTATGGTGCGTCCACACTATTAGTGAAAAATGATTCAAATTTTCAATCAACCTGCCACAACCTGTCATCTGACACTTGTTGCTGCATGATGCACAATAAAGCCTTAGCTTTTTTTAGTGCTCAACAAGTCACAGGTCGGTTCCACTTGTTCTGCTTCCCTTTTCTTCACCCAGAAATTTGTGGTGAAAAGACTTTCCCTCAATTATTCAACCTTTTTTTATTTTTTTATTTTTTTTAAGCTATGACATTTAAAATAAAGTTTACTCACTCACTGTGTTTCACTTACAAGCGACCGTGCCTTGTAGGAAAGATAAAAACTACTTTAGCAACAAGACTCATTTTTTTAGCCTGGAAGCTAGCTCAGACTTACCATACCCTCAACATGGGTGTGGAGTCACTCCTTTGAGAACTGAATATTCTGGGTCAACCACATCATCTGGGTGGGCAAGGCAGGGCACTGTGTGCACTGTAAGCAAGGTCCTTGGAAGTTAACCACACACTTTATATTGTTTTCAACAGTGCTGTTGCTACAAAATCAACATGATCATCCCCACCACTTCCCCACCCCCTTTTTTCCCAATGAAGTGAGGAGTTTTGCCCTCACATCCTGGGTCTCTGCACACATGTGGCCCATTATTATTAGCAGAGATGAAGAGTTGCTCGACTTTCCAAGGAACCTTTTGTGTCTCCCCAACATCTGAAATACATTGTACGCCCTTGTGTTCTCTGGGCCCACTCTTGTCTCATTCTTGATGGTTTGAAGCTGTCTGCTCCTGCACTTTGGCAATGAAAGCCTTTTGTTGAAGCAAACACCAACTGCAAATCTGTCTCTGGACTGGAAGAGACGCTGTCTGTTAGATGAAGGTAAACACATTGTGGGTGTTTTGTACTTGGAAGAAGTAGCTGATTTCTCTGCGCAGAGCCTTGAAAGCAACAAGACATATCGTTTTTTTTTATCTTGGTGACAAAGAGCCAGACATCTCTTTTGTTTTTTGTGTTCAGTAACGGGAAGGACGAACATTGTGACACTCAGCGACTGTTTCCGATAACCCCTGTTTTCATAAAAACACAAGTGACTAATAGTCTCCGTCTGTGCCAGCTAACCGGGACATGGTGCCCTCGAGGGATCGGCTTGGGTGTGAAAACAGTTGCCTTTTAGTCTCTGGGACCGGAGAGTAGCAAAACTGGCATCTTCAGGGACCCATTTCATTAGAGATAATAGGGCAGGATAGATGCTGGTTAATGAGCCCATGGGCCGGTGCAGATCCCCGGCCTCTACCCAGAGAGCCCTTTGCTTCCATCGATTCTAGCCGTTGAGGAAAGTGACATCGCGGTTCTTCTCTGTAGCACAAATCCCACTTAAAGCGCCGAGCTATTAGTTCGGTAGCAAGCTGTGGAGAGACAATGATGCTGTAAATTGACACATCTGTTGTGCTGTTTTATGGTCGATGGTAATTTAATGTACGTCTGAATTATTTCGTATGTGAGCTGGAGGAGAAGTGGGAAGTGCTCCTTTGAAGTATTTCGAAGACTAGCCTACAGGAGATTTTATTTTTTTATTTTTTTCTCCATGTTTTCAGTTTCCATCAGGTAATAATGTTTTGCTCTACTTGAGATGTGGGTAAAAAAATGGATGCTGTAAGTTATATAAATACAGTTAGTATATGCTGTGGGTGTAGCGAGTGGGAATCAGCAGGACCTGAGTTTAAATGAGGAGCACATGATCTCATTCTGCCTCATTAGTGCAGATACCTCTTCGTATGAGGAGAAATGCACCTGAGAGTTCCTTATCTGGTGAGAATGAGGACAACTTTCATCAGGCAGCATATGCAGAATAAGGAGACAGCTGTTCCGTGAGAAACCTTAAAAATAACTTTTGGTACATTCTTGTATCAGGATATGGACTTTGTGTTTGAGAAAGCAGAGAGCAGCAGTGTCTCTAAAACATTGTCTCCTAATTTCTGCATCGCTTTAGATAGATCTGGGATTGATTTCTGTGTTCACACTCTTTCTGGCCTTGAGTCTGGCTTTCACTCTGTGCCAAGTTTCTTTGGCTCGAATCATTATAAAACATGAGAACTGGCTTGCTCCCAAAAACTTCTACATTCTTAAAAGTGCAGCCTGTGTGCGTTCAGTAACCAGCAGGTAAACGTTACGTAAGGACAGTCATTCCAGGTTCATTTTGTACACTGAAGTGTGTATTACTTTGTATTTCAAAGTAATTGTTGCCAAACCTGTCAAAGAAATTTGTACTAAAACCTGATGAATCCTAAAATATTGCTAAAGACCAATCAGGGATAACATTATGACCACCTTCCTAATATTGTGTAGGTCTCCCACCTGACTCCACAACAGTTTTGACTCATCAGAGAATGGACACGGGCCTTCTGAGGGTGTCCTGTGATTCTACTTCTGTCATCCTGCTAGTAAGTATCATTCTGATGGCTTGTTGACTGTACTCAGGTTTCACTTGGCAGGTGAAATCAGGGTTCATTTCTTGTAAAACAGCTTCAACAGACTTAAACCTGCTTGGGCTCCATAATCCGTGACACCAAACACGAAGCACTAATTTATTTATTTATTTTTTAGTCATAGTTCCTGATTCATCCTTATTTCATTGTTCCCACATTTTCACATCTGCATGTGGACTGAGTAACAGCATCCTTAAAGTCAATCACCCGACACCCACGGGGAGTGAATGAAAGGAAATAGTCCGTTTGCAGCATTCAGACGTTGTCACATCCGCGCTCCAATCAAAAGCTCCCAAAGAGAAAGCTGAGGTTTTCTCTTCACAGTAACAGCTGTTAGAACTCATGTTGCCTTTTCTTACGTCTGCATCCTTTTATTTCACTCTTTAAATGCTGTACTTCCCAAATGCATTTAGAGGCGCTTCCAGTAAGTGGTTGCTGCAATCTCTAAACATTTAAACATCTAAACATTTTGGACTGTTTGAATTTCATATGTTTCCTGATCCATGCTTGCTCATACAGATGATGACCTTGAAGTCTGACGATCTGACTGGGTCCACTGACTATGTCTATAAATGGACGAACCCTCTGTGACGTCACCCATAGGATTACTGCAGAGGGTTTTGAAGCTCAGCGTGGTGGCAGTGGCAGTCGCCATCTTGGCAGCGCCTGACTCCACCTAACAGCAGAGTATCTCCAATAATAAAAAAAATGGTGGCGCATGAGTGGAGCCGAGGCATTCAGGTGACGCCAAGGCAGACAGCTGGCAACCTGTGAGGACACGCACCTGTCACTCGAAACATTTTCAGCCTTGGAGACACTCTGCTTAACCAATGATTAATTCATTCATTCATCTTCTATAACCGTTTGTCCTGTGAAGGGTCGCGGGGGTCTGGAGCAGCTGTCATTGGGCAAGATTCGAACCCGGGACCTACTTGGTGTGAGGCATCGGTCCTAACCACCACCCATAACCATAATGTTTTTATCATTTTAGGTACAGCATATGTGTATATTACCAAGATATAACATTGGGTTTACCAAGTGGGAAGGTCCTTCTTTAGATGACAGAATAGAATAGGAGACCTATGACTACATTTCTTTTTATCAAGTCTTGGCAGTCTTCTTTTTTTTCATGTCTGCTAACTCTTTACACTTATGGAGATCTCCTACAGTTAATCCAGCAAAGTTATTAAATAAATAATGTCACAGCAGGAATTGGGACACATTTAACTTAGATTCGGGCTATATTTTTTAACAGCAGCAGAGGCATCCAGGAGTTTTTTCAAACTAAGATTGCCACATTTGGTCTCTAGAGGCCCATGCTACTGATGTAATCTGAAAACTCACACTGTAGCAGGAGACACTGCTACACACTGGAGCACAGAATTTTCCATTACTGTTTGTACAGATTAATTGACTTGTGAGCTTTAGGCAAACCCCTAAGAAACAGAGACACGCTGTATGTCTGAAGATGATATAACATTTTGAAACACATGCTTATCTGATTATTTCTTGCACCGCAGAGGAAGAGTCTGCGTTGTCTTCCTCCTCCTGCCCCTCGCCTTCCGTGATGCTGTTTTTTCAGACAAATCTTTCAATTAAAAGTGTAAGGAGTGTTAAAGGATATGAAACTCGTTACCCGACAGCTATTACCATGACTAACCTGTTTACATTTAATTAAAAAAAAAAAAAAAATCTTTACCATGTAACGTTAATTCAACATTTAATTCAAGCTCTGCAGCTGTAATCTGAGTCTTGTAAAGTGGTACTTTGTTGTGTGCTAATTGTTGCGTCTTGGGAAACGTATAAATCTAATTGAGTGAACTTAGCCGAGGCTCATTTCCCATATTCAGTTAAAACCAATCTATCCTCGCCGCTTGAAACTGATGATTTAAAGGAATCTGACACACATTTCCCCCGGCGCCCGCGTGCACACGCTGAACACTGCAACTACTGCGACTCCGTGCGCTTTGTGTGTGTCTGCGTTTCATAACAGTCCATTAGTGTGCACTAAAAACACAAATTAGTCGAGATGAAGAAACAGACCCACCGGGGTTCCGAGCTAATATGCAGTCGTAAAACGCATGCAGGCACGCACGCTCTCATGCAGTTTGTCAATAAAGACGTTCAACTGAAGTATGAGTCTTTGTTAAACATCCAGTTTGGTCCAAAATCTCTTTGCTTATGCATGTAGGCGTGTGTGCTGCAGGGTATTTTGTGTGGGACTCAATTTGAGTCAGGTTGTGTATGTGCCACAGAGTAGGGAAGGGTGGTGAAAGGAAAAATGCATAAGAAGTGGGGTGGATCAAACTGACAGATATTCTTTGGCCTTTTGTATCGCTGAGAGACAAAACGACAGACAGGAGTTTGAGAGAGCAGAGGAGTCACGGAGGTCATTAATTACTCCTCTCTGCTCCTCAGAGTGAAAAGGAGAGATGATTATGCATCTCTTTTTTTTAATCACAGGCACTGGGAGAAAAGCAGAGAGCAAAGAAGTGCCATCAGAGTAATTTTGTGTTCAAATTGCAGAGGGCTGCAGGGAAAGAAAAAAAAAAAACAGTTTGTGCAATCCTTGACATTCCCATCAGACTCAAGCTAAGAAATGAGGAGCTGCTCGCAGAGAGGCCATAAGAGACAGGTCTCACTTTCTGTGTTTCAAAGTCACTGCTGGTGTCTTCATGCATATGTTACTCTCAGATAACAGCTGAAATGCCTCCATCTGTAATTGTAGTCTGGTGGCCTGCAGAGAAGACAGAAATGTCAGCAGGGATTCAACGGCAAATTGCCAGAGCAGCTTTTTCCAGACAGTCTGGGACGGTTTTTTTTGGTGTAGTGTGCTTGGCGAGCGCGTGTTTATCTGGTGGTTGTTATATCCCGTATAATGCGTGCGTGAGGTGCGTGCCTGTGACTGTGTGGATTTGCTGATCGCATTGTGGAGTGAACTGACTTATCCTGTTGAGTTGGGAGAGCTGTCAAAGTTGTTCTCAGTTTTGTTTCCGTATTGCAGGTGCAGTGAGCGTCATCACTTGATTGAGCTATTAATAATCCAAGAAACTTAAAGTACTTAAAGTTTATAATGTAAACTGTACACACAGGAGGAGACTTGCAGCCATGTGGTAACCCTGAAATGGTTCTGCACTGGGGAATGGGATAGAGAACCTGCTACAGTTTGACTAGAATTGCAAGCAATTACAAAGGGGTCCAAGCGTCAAACCCCAAGCGACGCCCACCAGAGCCATGTCCCCATAAACCATGCCCACCCAAGCCAAGCTGAACAGCCACGAGGAAATCAGCACAAGATTCCTTTTATAATTAGGCTTTAATTAAACAAGGATCTTTGATGGTTTAAGACGACACTAAAGAATGCACAGCTGCAGCTACTAATCCAGTCTTTAAGTACTTAGAGCTCCGTGGAGCTATAAGTCTCCTCAGCATGGTGATGATTTTGCATAAGCTTGGCGCCTGACGTTTGCCACCTTCACCTTGGTCTTGGAAGCAGATGCAATTATCTCTGATGAAAAGCGGACTAGCTCCAACCATGGACCATTTCCCTGCTCGTCTTGTTTCACCCAGAAACTATAAACTGATATACAGGAGGATTACCAAGGCACCTGGAGAATGGAACGTCCCCTGTCAGCAAACTGTCGGCCACAAATACACTTTGATTTGTTGACTTGGCTTTTGGCTCCTCCTATCATATTAAAAATCTACATAGGGCGGCTTTAAGATCCATTACCACCTTCTAAATATGACCTTACACACAAAAGTAGCATTTGTATGACTCTTGCATGTCTGAACACCTGCTGAATAAGTCTGATATGTTTTGCTAAAATACAGCACTGTATCTCTCCCATTGGATTCAGGTTAGGTAGGTGTTTAAAAGTACATCCTGTTCCATTTTAAAATGTCATTGGTCAGCTGACAATACAAGTTTGAGCAGTAAAACCAAAGTAATTAGTTACATAAAGATGCTACAACACAGTCTGAGGGGAATAGCAGAGGTAAGGTTCACCTAATCATAGCACATTAAAACCAGGCATTAAAACCATCGTCTGCACGAATAATATTTATCAGTTAAAATTAAATTAATGGAACTACTTCTTTTAGAAAGCGCCACGGTGTGAATGCCAAGCTACATCTCACAACTGTTCCACTGACTGTGCTGGTAAACCATCTGCCGGCTGCAAACATTATTATGGATGAAGGAGTACTGTGGAAGTGAAACTGACCCAGCGGCCAAGTTATTAACCTCTCTCAGTTTTGACCATCCTCCCTCCCCATTTTTGTTTTAATACAGACATATTTTTTCTTGGTGCGTTATCTCTCCTGTCCTCCACCCTGCTCTGTCTCCCGAAAATATTCTACCGTCTCTTCTCTTTCTGTGAAGAGAGTCCCATCACAATTTGACAGCTCAATTTTCCCTTGCAGCAAACAGGTGACAGCCACCTGCCTGCACCCATCGAGCTGTGTTGGTCTCCCGGAGCCACAGTTGATCTCGGTGTAATGCAGCAACAGTGGGGATCCATCTTGGACCAGTGGATGTTACACCTCACGTCCATGTTTTGATTGTGCTCCAAGTAAAACTTTGCTTTTTATTGTTGCAGGCTGTGAGAGACACTGCAGCTCCTCAACTCTGATCTGTTGATGCCCTGATGACCGCAGGCACAGCTAACAAGACATCTGGCACATATCGAATGTCTAATATAAATCACTGCCGTATACTGAATGAGGAAAAAAAAACACGGTTGCTCCGTGGGTTAGCTCTGTGGCTAAATCGAACTCCAGGCGGGAAACTGATTGAATCATTGAGCAAAAGCGTCTGGAAGCAGCTGAGAAAAGAAGCAGAGCATCCAAAGAAGAGGATCGCTGCTGTGAAAACAGCTCAGTTTGACTTTAAACCAACCTGTCCCCTCCCCAACAAACACACATAAGTAATGAAATCTTTCACCCCCTGACACCCAGACTCATTTAAAACTTATTGATACTCTTGTCGTGTCGCAACCCAGCAGCAGTGACTCACCTCCCACTTAACTTTGGGCTCTCTAGCCGAAAAACAAACTGTGCTGAAAAATGATCTCTCCTTGTTTGCTAAAGCCGCCTTGAATTCCCGTCGATTTGCCGCTGATTGATTAAGTGGAGATTAAAAGCCTTGCTGAGTGGCACGGCTTTCTCAGCGCCCCTGCATCCATCTCTCTGCGGTGCCGCCTTGCACTTCACTTTCCACATCCCACTCCACAAAACACCGGTTATCATCACAAAGGCACGCAGCCCGGGGGGAAAGGGCGTTATTTCTTTTAGCAGTGCCATGAAGATAATGATAGGGGAGAATTAGGGGACATATCTCTGGTTCTGTCTTTATTCCTCGGTCTGCTTTCATCAGATGAGTTGTTTCTGACCTTAGCAACAACCGGCAGCCTCCTCTTTCACAATCTGTCTCCTATTCCTGGTGTGTGTGTGCGTGTCTGTGCGTGTGTGTAGCCATCCCTCTCAGCCCCGTGCTATTACCACTAACTACTCCAGGCCACAGTAGTTCAGGTATTGATTTTTCTCCTTGTTCATTCTGTCTTCCTATATCCTCTCAAGCACTCCCTCGAGAGCGTGTGTGTGTTCTCATATATTTTTCCTTGTGTATACCAAGTTCAGTTGGGGCATGTTTGCACTTTTTGTTTAGATGTAAAACTGCATTTTCCGTCTCACTAAAAATTAGTCTTGAATCCACTTCCATGCGTGAATGTCCCCTCAAGTTTAGATGTGCAAATTTGGACATTTCTTGCAAGAGGTAGCACTCACACTCAAAGGGCCCGTTCAGTCCTCGCATTAAGATCCAATCCAGGCGATGTGATCATGTAAAAGACGGGTGTTAACACCCCCAGGGCACACTGAGATCACGTTTGCGAGATCCGATCTCTGGCCACGTTTAGATGTGGTCTGGGTCACATGTCACCACTTCCATCTGGTAGTGTGAGTCGCATCCTGAGTCGCATTAGAGACCGCCTAGACTCAACAGTGGTTGAGCAGAGTTTTGCCTCATTCATTCAGAAACAAATACACAACATATATATATATATAACGGGCCCAAAAACACTCTGTGTGGATGTAAAGTTACCCTTCTTCTCCTGCCTCTTGCCTTGCGAGTTTGAATGGTTACTGCATGTATGAGAGATCACAGTTGAAGCCTTTTGTTAAGTGTGTGACTTCAGATCACCAAATGTTATGACTGCTTATTAGTGTGTGTGTGTTGATGGGTCTGTTTTGAACTTGTATTTAAATGCATCCTAAATTTGCATCACCACTGTCCAACTTTTAGTTGCTGTATTACCAGCTGTGTCTCCACTAGGACTCGAGATACACATAAAATGTGTTCACACTAAAATACTTTTAAAGCTAGTGCTATATAATACTAGTTAAAGCTTCTAAGAATAATCATCAGTTTTGCTGAAGGTGTACGATGAAAAAGTGAATTGCTTGCAGTATCACGTCTTTTCACGCTTGCAGACTGTAATGACACAAGTTGTGCAGCAGATGGAGGCAAAGGACTGGTTCTCAGTCTGGATCAAGTCAAGTCAGTTTATGTAGATCACATGTGAAAACAACAAGCTGGGACTCAAAGGTTTTGCAGGGGGATTAGACTAGTTTGTTTGTTTGTTTAAATTGAGGATCATAATCAAAGTAAATACTATAAATGAATAACTGAATATGAGGGATTTAATATTAATAGAAGGATAAGCGCAATGGTGAGTGGAAAAACATTGCTCACTTTAGGGTCAGCATTAAAAAAATGCCTGATTCTCCTTTGATTTTAGGATTGGAAAATGAAGAGCAGATCTGAGGAGTCTGGTAGTGGACCGGTGGAACCCGCTGACAGTCAATGCATGCTTAAAATAAACTTCACTAGTGGCCAGTGAAAAGAAGCTACGGTTAAATCATAGCAGCATATGTGATAAAACTGACTGACTCTGACATAATGAGAGAAATACATTAGTCTAGTTGTAGTTAAAGCTCAAAAAAGGACTCAGGGCTGTTGAACAGATGTAATGACTATGAAGTATCCCAAGATAGAGGAAGCTGACAGTAGATTTGATTAATTTAACCCAGAATTAAACACAATGGTCATCTGTTCTTTCACGGATCATTAGAAATCAGGACCTCAGCTGTTTTCTACTTCAGCTGCAATAAGCCTGCGAGGGAATTTAAAACATCTCAGAGGGGAATTAAAACAGCAGAGACCAGCAGGTTTCAGCAGCAGCGTGTCTTTTTTGTCTTTTTAATAGACCTCAAGGGAAGCGTATTTTAAAGAATAAAACAATAATGATGATATGGAGATTTGTGTGTGGTTTTCTATTGCAAGGTGCACTGATGGATTACTCCAGGATGACAGTTTATTGACTGATATATCTGAGGAGTCAAATGTGTTTTTCTTTTCTTTTCTTTTCTTTTTTCCATTTTTCAATAGTGAATCAACCATGGTTGAAAAAACAGACAGGACGCCATAGTGTTAAATATAAATGCAAATAATATATCAAAATACTTGGAAATGAGAAAAATGGCAGTAAGCAGTAAAGCAGAGAAAAGGGCAGTTTTAATTGTGGGCTGTAGTAGAAGTAGTGTCCTTTAGGGGGTAGTAAAGAGCCAGAGTCCGTGATCTGCTAAAATGAAAGAAGAAGAAGCCTAAGCGCCAATCAAACCGAAGAGGAAGAAGAAAATAGAAGAAGAAGAAGAAGAAGAAGAAGAAGAAGAAGAAGAAGAAGTCCTCGGTGGAGGGAAGTTTGACAGCAGCTTAGTAACAAGTGTTTCAGTGAACTTTGTGTACTTTGGACATTTTTCAGTCGTGAGACTAATTTGCTGGTTTTAGCCGAGGCCACATAAAAGGTCTGTATCACTATGATGTTATATTCGCAGTTTTGACCACAGACTATAAACAAGAAGTTTCGACGGAACATTTATCTTGAAACAGACCCAGTTTTAAAAATATTTTACAGACTATGTGGTTTATTTGTAAAATCAACTAATTACAGATTCCTTTTTTTTCTTTTTCTTTTTAAATGTAACTGTTGGTTTGTGTTTTGTGCATCCTGAAGCCTGGAAGACAAAACAACTATTGCTAGCCAGTGAACGATTAACTCGATAAACGTTGATATTGGTCTGAATAGAAGCACTTGTAGGGTTGTTTGTATCCAGAATATTAAATTTCCCTCAGTTGTTTTAAAGGTATTCTTCACACCGTGTTCACTAATCATCACAGTGACAGGAACGGAGTTCTGAATAGAACAAAAATGTCTTAAAACATGCTTCACAGAAAGGCATGACTTAAAAACTAATTTTAATTGTACCTTATGCATTTATCTTGTGCATTTGTCTTCAGCCTCGACATTCTATATAAGTTCTTATTTTTGTTCGGCATGTATACACGTTCATAAACACACCTTGAATATGGATATTAAGTCACTAGCCAGATGTCACAGTAGCTTTCCAAGGATGCCAGCCACTGGTTGTTATTTAGTTGCTGCCTGTGGTGCATGCAGCTGCTGGAAGTTTAACTCATCTGGTCTAGGAAAAACAGTATTTTGTTATGTATTTTGTTGTTACTCTCACAAACGCCACACATATGCAATCTACACAGGATGCGATCTTAACTAGTTTTGCTGTCCAATATAGTTTGTTTCTGTTCCTCAGATCTTAACTGTCTTTTCTGTCTTTGTCTTTCAAAAGTAATGAGTGGAGATGTTTCCAGCAGAGGCTCATGGAGGGGTGGGAATAGAGGATGGAGAGGAAGAGGAGGAGGAGGAGGAGGAGGAGGAGGAGGAGGAGGTGGTGGATGGAGAGGAGGACAAGGAGGAGGAGGTGGTGGATGGAGAGGAGGAGGAAGAGGAGGAGGAGGAGGAGGTGGTGGATGGAGAGGGGGAGGATGGAGGAGTAGACCATGGAGAGGAGGTTCAGCTGGAGGAGGCAGAGGTTCAGGAGGAGGGTGGAGAGGTGGAGGAAACAGAGGAGAATCTGGAAATCATTCCACACAGAGCACACAGAGAGGTGAGTTTTAGTTTATTTTATTTTCCATTTTGCCCTGGGAATTTGTAGGAAACAAACAACCTTGTCGTCCTTCAAGATGCAAGAGTCTTTTATCAGAACAACTTCTCTAGTTTTAACGTTCATGAAGCATTTTTATCTGAAGAAAATAAAGATGTCCATTAAATGAACTGCTGAGACATTACAACTGACTGCTTCTCTTCAGTCCTTTGTCAGACTACTCTCGATGCACTGTGTCCGTACAAAGGGTGGATGCTATATTTTACAGAAGGTATGTGCATGTAAAGATCAGTTTCATGATTATAGTCAATACTGTAAACAGACGTCACATACAACCATCAGGATCCTGAGGCTTTTTCTGTGTCTGTAATGTGTGTCTTATCTTATGTGCAGGGTTCATAGAGAGCTCACCTAGTGTAGAGAAGATCAAAGTGTTTGAGAAATATTTCTCTTCCAGGATTCATCTGTATGATAAGGTCAGTCATCTCATGAGTATCTTTCTTTTTCTTTCTTTTTTAAAAAGCTCTGTGTAGAAACAATCTCTTTTTTGTATAGGGTACTGTGTCTATTTTCTTTTGCTTATTTTGGTAAGAAAATAAATCAGGAAATGTTGCCATGACTTTTCTTTGTGTTTGTACAGGATGAGATTGAGCGACAGGGCAGTGTTCTTGTGGATTATGCAGACTTAACTGGAGACAGAAGTGTGCGTGGCGCACTTCCTGACATAGTCACTGAACTGAGGGAACAGCCAGAGGTGATGCTCAACTGTTTAGGAGTGGCCATTCACCAGGTACACACACACGCACAGAGAGCTGTGACCGAACTTGCAGCCTTTCAAAACGCATCAATAGTATTACATACTTGTAGGCGTTTTGATTTGACTTTATATTGCATAATAATAAATATAGGCTTGAATTAAATCTATGCTTCATGAAGTTAATGGTGTTCAGCATTTATTTCAAATCAGCTGAGAAAGCTCTGAAATGAACCTGTGGTTTGTAGTAGTATCGAATTGTGTTGTGTTGACACATGTTCCTGTTATTTTGATAACCTCATTTTATTGAGTGTGTCAGGCTAAATAACAGAAACACTTTAGTGTTCAGCTAAATCCAGTTTAATAAACTACATCCTCCAAAATGAGCATCCAGTTGAATGCCCATTTGGTGGAGTGTCACTTGACCCCTTTCTAACACCGTTTGATCATACAGTCAGAAATGGGGATTTACTGTAGGACTGCACAATATTTGGCAACTGTCTGTAGATCTTAATACCAGAGAATCTAACATCTGTGACTTTAGTAAGAAAATAGAGCATAAACTGGGAGATCCAGTACCAAAGTGAACAGTGTGTGTCTGTGTGTGATTCAGGTCTTGACTGTAGATCTGGAGAAACAAGCCGCTGAGCTGCAAGAGGAAGAGTTTCCTGTCGCCACACCAATCATCAATTTTCCTCATATTAGTGCGAGGTAATGTACACGGTGAAGCATAACAAAGTGTTTCCTATACACCTGTACCACTACCGACCATGAATGAAGATGTCTTTATTTGTGTAAATCTCTCACAGGCTGTATAACTACGAGCCTTTGACCCCTCTGCGGACGCTGCGCGCCAGTGTGTTCGGACGGCTGGTTTGCGTGAAGGGAACAGTGGTCAGAGTGAGCAACATCAGACCGCAATGCACCAGGATGGCCTTTAGGTGCCAGACTTGCTCAAACACACTGTCTCTGCCACTACAGCACGGGAAATACACTACACCTACCAAAGTATGAACACACGCTTCTGGTTGACTTTTTTCTGCTCTGTTCTTTACTTTACCTTAATGTAGATTACACTGTGTTCTATTGTGCCTTTTTCACCCAGTGTATTCAGGCTGGATGCCGCAGTCGTTCCTTCACCCCCATTCGCAGTTCCCCTCTAACACACACCGTAGACTGGCAGATTATCAAGTGAGCATATACTCTGCATATTTGTGTGAAACAGTAGTAAGACGTGACCAGCTAACGTCCTGCTGCAGTTAATAGCTAACGCATAATGTTTGACTTAACACAACTATCAGCGGCAGCTCCTACACCTGGGGACTTTTTGTGCATAAAATGGGGCTTCGTCTGTATGCTGCATGGATTTAGGAGTGTTTAGATTTTGAGCGTATGCGATTTCATCCACCATGTATGTCTCTAGGCTGGAGTTGTTTAGCAAATACCTTGTAAGCTCATGGGAGATGAACTGAGAGACTGTCTCCATATCTGACCCCTTTACAATTGTAATTATACTGGTTGTTGCATTGCCAGCTGATCAAGTTGTAAAAATCTTTGGTGCTTCCATTTATAATGTTTCTTGAGTTTTAACGATTTTTTTAATGTCAGGAGTGTAGTGTCCAAACGAACTAATTTGCTATCTTTGATGTGTGCATACATTTTCGTTGTGATATTTTTCCAAAGCATTTTTTGTGTTACTACAGGGTGCAGGAGTTGATGGGTGGAGAGCAAAGGGAGACTGGAAGAATCCCACGCACTGTGGAGTGTCACCTGACCTCCGACCTCTGTGACAGCTGCGTCCCTGGAGACACCGTTACTGTGACGGGGATAGTTCGAGTTATCAACGACGGTACAAACACACATTCTGATTAAAGTGGTGAAATCTCTTTTTAATGTCAGTCATTCTAGAAGAAATGCTCACAATACCCTAAAGCATTTCACTACCAGTTACTCCACCAGTCTCTTTGTGATTGACAGTTGCAGCACATTGGCACTCTGCTCTTGTTAGCAGGTCAATGGGTACAACACAAACACACTAAACTCATAATATGACTGTATCCTTTTTGTGTGCAGGTACCTCCAGGGGAAATAAGGATCAGTGTATGTTTCTCCTCTACATTGAAGCCACTTCAGTCAGCAATACCAAAGGTATCATATTGCAGATCTAGACATGATGGATTTCTATCTAACAGTTAAATGAGGACCCATTTTCTTTGAACGTTTCAGGCCATCAGTCCAAGTCGGGAGGTCAAGGGTCAAGAGGGTCTGTTGAGGATCGGTCAGGAGGGGAGGAGTTCAGTCTGAAGGAGCTGTACGCCATCCAAGAGATCCAGTCACAGTCTGACCTACTGCGACTCATAGTACAGTAAGTCAGTTACATCTGCATTACATGTAACGGCCTATTATACCATAGAGCTGTAGGTTTAAGTCAATTTAATCCAAATTGAATTCAAGCTAAAGATCAGTTAAAAGACAATTTCTTTTTCTGTGAGTTCCACAGTTTATATAAATATACATGAGACTGATAAAGTGCAGCTTAGTCAATTGTCTTGATTTTTTTTTACTGCACAATAGGAGTAAGGATTTGGAAATGCCAAATGTTGTTCATCCATCCAAAAACTGGGCTTTCTAATTTGTAATAAGCACGACAGCATGCCGCTACCTCATGTCTATATTACTCAATGCGTCCACTGTCCTCACCTCTTTCAGCTCATTGTGTCCTGTCATCTACGGCCATCTGGTGAGTTTGGCTCTTTTAACAAGACTGAGAACGCCAACAATATTTGTTTCACACAGTGGGGTTTGTTTAATTTGGCTGTGTTATCAGCTTTAAAATAATTACGTTACTTGTGTTGTTAAAGCATAGTCTAACATCCTTTTATTTTTGTCTAACTTTAGCTGGTGAAAGCTGCCCTTGCTTTGACATTGTTCGGAGGCAGGCAGAAACACACGGATAAGAACAGTGTCCCTGTTAGGGGTGACCCACACATCCTGATAGTGGGAGACCCCGGACTGGGAAAAAGTCAAATGTTGCAGGTAACACAGGAGATCCAACCAACACTTTGAATAAAGCAGTGATTAGTATACCTATCTTCATTAATGCTGTTTTGTGATTTATAAACCCAGGCTTTAATGTGTGCATATTTTTTTAAACTGCAGCGTGTTCAGTTACAGTGCTAATGTAAACTTAAACTTGTGTGTTTGCTTTCCCTCTGTGCAGGCAGTGTGTAATGTGGCTCCAAGGGGAATCTATGTATGTGGCAATAGCACCAGCACCACAGGTAAATTGTCTTAAAATAGGAAACTGATGCATACATAATTATTCACTTCTGTTCAAATATAATCCAGTTGTAATATTTATTATTCATTTCTTTAGGACTAACGGTGAGTTTATCCCGAGACGCAGGAACAGGGGATTATGCTCTGGAGGCCGGCGCCTTGGTGTTATCTGACCAAGGTAAAAAAAAAAGAAGAACTGGATTTATTTTCACATCTTTGTAAATAAAACATATTTGGATTTTTATTGACGTTTGAGGAACGTTGGTCTTATTGCTAAAAAAAAACTTGAAAAATTATTATTTGAGCCACACAGTCTCAAAAATTGTTCCTCAGAACGCCTACGGCATCAGATGAACAGCTTGTTGTTGTCAGCTTGTTCAGGAATAAAACAAAAGAAATGAAACTTGAGAAATCAGCAGAACCTTTGTTTGTTCTTTCATCTTGTCTTTTGTCTTTAGGTTTGTGTTGCATCGATGAGTTTGATAAGTTGGGCAACCAGCAGCAGGCTCTGTTAGAAGCCATGGAGCAGCAGTCTGTCAGTCTGGCTAAGGCTGGTATAGTTTCCTCTCTGCCTGCCAGAACGTCGGTTGTGGCTGCTGCAAACCCCGTCGGAGGACATTACAACAGAGGAAAGACTGTTTCTGAGAATCTAAAGTAAGCTCAACAGTCAAACAGGGTTAAGTAGCTCCAAAATATACAAAGTGTTTGACTTTTTTTATGTTTATTTTTATTTGTACATTCTTTGTCTATAGAATGGGCTCTGCTCTTCTGTCTCGCTTTGATGTGGTCTTCCTCCTCCTGGACATCCCAGATGAGTCGCATGACCGCCGCCTGTCAGAACATGTTATGGCCAACAGGGCAGGAAGAGGCAGCACTAGCAGCGCCATAGTAACCAGGTCTAATAATGAATTAGAAACATCCATCCTACTACAACACTCATCCATGCCACTTTCCGAACGCTTGCAGGTAAAAACGTGCTGTCCACACTCTGCCCACCAGAATGAAATCTCATCTCGAAACTAATTCGCTTTTATGTGCATATATTTCAAGATCCCTGCAGGAGAACCTGTGGACCCCATTCCAGCATGCTTGTTAAGGAAGTACATCAGCTACGCTCGTCAGTATGTTCACCCCTCGCTCTCTCCTGAAGCGGCACAAACACTTCAGGACTTCTATTTGTCACTGAGGTCTCAGGCACACTCTGCTGATTCCACGCCCATCACCACACGACAGCTGGAGTCTTTAATTAGACTAACCGAGGTATTCACCCAGCACACCTGGCAACATGTGACGGCTGAATACACAAGATACAATTCACAGGCTGGTGACTGTATGTTTTTGCGTAGGCCAGAGCCAAGTTGGACCTCAGAGAAACGGCTACTAAGAGTGATGCTGAGGATGTAGTGGAAATCATGAAACACAGGTAATGCTGCAGGTTTTAGAGTGTGCATGACTGAGTGGGATTTGCAGAAATAAAAACTGTAAACATAATTTGGCTCAAATATTCTGCTTGTTTTGTCTGTATCCAATTACTGAGTTGGTGAGACTAATTCTGTCAAACTAATTTCCAGAACCTTGTTGGTTACTGGGAAAGACAAAGATAAGACTTGATATTCTGTGTAAAATAATATGTACAATTAATTGTGCAGGCCTGGATAACAATGTGCAATGCTGTGATATGAATTTCTCTCTCTGTTTGTGTTATTGCAGTTTGGCTGACACATATTCAGATGGTCTGGGAAATCTGGACTTTGAACGGTCTCAGCTTGGTTCTGGCATGAGTCAGCGCAGCGCTGCAAAGCGACTTGTCAACGCACTGCACTTGCACGCTCAGAGGACAAGTCAGAATCAGTTTGACATTCAGACGCTTCGATCCGTGGCTGACAGACAGAACATCAAGGTGAAACCACTGACATGCACTATGCGAGATTTAAATACAGAACACAAATAACTCTTTACTCAGTGTCAACATGTGAGAAGTTGGATACTTAAATAAAATATTTTAAGGAAATGGGAAAGGTACTGAAATACACAAATGATGGCATACTAGACATGTCTTAAAAGCAGATAAAATCAAGTGTGTACACTGTATCACACTGTCATTATATGTATGCCGGATATTTACTCGGTTTTTAATTCCTTCCAGGTAATGGATTTTGAAGGTCTCTTGAGTTCCCTGAATGAACAAGGATTCTTGCTGAAGAAAGGCCCCAAGCTGTACCAGCTGCAGACAGTCTGACAGATCATTCAGAATGCACACCAGCAGACTTCACAACAAGGTCAGTGTCCGGGATGAAGTGGCCACTTAATTCAGTAAAATAAAATGATAAAAATAAATTAAATAAAAACGAAAAAATGATCCAGACCACGTCCATTGAACCAGCAACAAACAGACTGCAGTGTCTCCCTTTGAAGAAACTGTAATAACCACAACTGGCAAAGATCATCAAACTGCTGAAATCTCAACTGTCTAGAACTTAATACCAGAGAATCTGACATCCGTGACTTTAGCTAGGAGATAGAGTATGGACTGAGAGATCCGGTACCAAAGTGAAAAGTGTGTGAGAGAGAGCATCTCTGCAGATCATTACAGAAGTATAGACTTCCTGCCAAGAAGAAGATCTGACCTCATGGATATGTAGTTTGGTGGCTTTCCACTACAACAATAGTTTAAGTAAAAATAATTTAAAAATGATAAAACAATATCTTGGTTGACATTGATTTAACAGATAAACACACATACTTTGTTTTCACATATTTGTGTTGTTTTTGTAGAGTGTTGTTACATGGTCATATATGTATACATGTAGCAAGTTGTAGATATTTTGTTTTCCACACAAGAGGTTTTGTATTATTAGCTGCAAATTTACAAATTGGCCTAAAAAGTATTGGTTGAGTGGCAGCATGATGACATCAATAGTTGTACATGTACAGTATTTGTCTTTCTTAAATCTACTATTTTCTGACTGTTATTGTATATTGTGCACTTTATTATTATTATTATTATTATTATCATTACTATTGTTAACGTTCAGTTAATAAATAAATGTATTAACTTATTAACTGAGTTTGTTTTTACTGTATCTCATGATTCAGTCTGGCAGTGAACATGCTTTTAATTTGAAATATAGACCACTGCAATAAATTACATTTATCAAAAATAAATAAATAAATAAATTTAAAAATCTTAAATTGGAGCCAAATTTGTTATTTTTATTTATTTATTTTTTACAATGTTCTGGTGCTTTTTTATTTTTATTTTTATTTTTATTTTTATTAATATTATTCGATATGATTGAGTTACAATTGAAAGTGCCTTCAAAATTAAAGCTGCAAGCAGCATTGTCGTGGCCAAGCAGACAGTTCGGCAAGCCCGGATAGGCCGCGTAAACCGACGCGGTCGCGTCAGACGCGCGGCACTGAGCGGTCGCGGCAGGTTTCGAGCCGAACGGCCGAGGATCGGCGGAGATACGAGGTCGGCTCCCGTTCGGCGGCTTCGCCGCCGATTTCGACGGCCTGTCGCGGGCGAAAGCCGTTGCCAGTCGCTCCAGAAATCAAGGCGTTGATGAGGCGTGGTCCGAAGGCGGCCCGTGCCGAATTTGGTGAAGATCGGATGAAATTTGTGACCCGTGAAAACTTTTTGATGTTTTTGATTAAATCCAATATGGCGGCCGAATCGATGACGATGACGTGACAAGTCGACCTGCACTATCACCAGACACCATTAGTACATTTTAATTCCAAACACATTGAGAGCTACAGGCCAAAATGCATGTTTTGCTAACTGCAGCGCCACCTAGAGGTCAAAGGTCACCAATTTCTTTGAGCGTCGTCCTGATGCGTTCCTGAGTAGCTGCAGCAAGTTTGTCTTTGATACCTGCAAGGGTTGCTGAGATATCAGCTTGAAACCGCTTTGCCGCCTTCGCCGCCGATTTCGATTGGCTGTAGCGGCCAAACGGTTTGGAACCCGAAGACGGCTGATACTATCGTTTGTGCGCGTTGGTCAGAAGACGGTCTGTGCCGATTTTCGTGAGAATCAGATAAAATTTGCGACCTGTGAAACCTCTGAAGTGTATTTGATTCAATCCAAAATGGCGGAACATCCGACGGGGCGACATGAACATCGTGGGTATCGTTGACCTCGGCACGATCCAAGGAGTCCAACGGTACCAGGGTTTTGAATGTCAGGCCTACGGGTCAAAGGTTATAAGCAAAAACGCAATTTTGCTAATAACGTCGCCCCCTAGCGGCCGAATGACACCAAATTTTTATTGGGCACTCCTAGGCGAGGGTCGAAGCGCGTGACCGAGTTTGGTCTTCGGAAGTCGAAGCGTCTCCGAGATATAAGAAAACTTCCTGTTTTGCGGCGTCGCCGCCGACTGCGATCGGCCAACGCGAAAAGTTGCCATCGACTGTCACCGGGGCAACCCCCGGTATGTGCGGATGTCACAATTTCATTTCAAATCAAAACGCATGGAGAGATATGAGCAAAAACAATGTTTTCCGAATTATAGCGCCCCCCAGTGGCCACGAGACACCAGATTTTGTCCGTGCGCTTGGGACCGAGTCTGGAGGCGTGCTACCAAATTTGGTGTCATTGCTCCGAAGCGTTGCCGAGATATGAGCTCAAACGGAAAACGGCGCCGTCGCCGCCGATTTCGATTGGCTGTTACGGGCGAACGCTCATATTTCCGAAGACGGCTGATACTATCGTTTGTGCGCGTCGGTCAGAAGACGGTCTGTGTCGATTTTCGTGAGAATCGGACAAAATTTGCGACCCGTGAAACTTTTGGCGTGTTTTTGACATAATCCAAAATGGCGGAAAATCCATCATGGCGGAAATTGACGCCATAGGGTGCGTTGAAGTCGGCTTGGTCCAAGGATTCCAGCGATACCTTGTTTTCAATTATCGGTCACGCGGTCCAAAAGTTACACGCGCAAACGTACTTCAAAGTTTGACCCGTTGGTGGCGCTAGACCGTGCTTGGTGAGTGCATGAAACTCAGTCAAAATAATGTTGAGACTGTCCTTAAGCTGTGTGCAAAATTTCAAAACTTTTTACCGCACGGTTCTAGGGGCTGCCATAGACTCCCATGGCGGAATAATAATAATAATAATAATAATAATAATAATAATAGGGAAGAAAACGTACAAACACAATAGTGTCCTACGCAGCTTCGCTGCTTGGCCACTAATAAAACCGTTTTAGGAAAGACGGGTTTACGACATTGAGTGTCGTATCGGTTTACGGCAACATGGCAGCCTGCTGGCTCGAGCTGAGTCCCCGTTTGCTCTGACCGTCAGAATTGGTAACTTCATCATGAACGTACGTACGGACAGCCAGCACGAGACCAGCAGGTCGGTAACGCACTGCTCGTAAAGATGATGTGTTTTGGGAGGATGTCCGCTCTGTTGTGCCGCAGAGCAGTAAACACTCCCTGGGGAGTGCCCGCGCGGTGTGCTGGTGTGTGCTGGCTCGAGCCTGCGTCATGGCGGCTCAGACACACACCTGTCACGGAGTGTACGAGGTTAAAAGAGTTTCAGGTGGGACTCAAGTGGACTGACGGCCGCGTCGCGTGCTGGAGGGGGCTCCTCCAGCAGGTGAAACAGACTCCCTGGGACAAACAAGGAACCGAGCTGCTTTACCGGGGAGGTCACGAGAGGTCGGCGGCTAGTTTCCGGTCACTGCTGTCCCCTAAAGCACGAGGACTATGCAGCGGAAAGAGCGAGGAGACGCTGGACAAGAAGGAGACGCCGGACAAGAAGCCCGACTTGGGTGAAGGTGCAGTACCGGGACACGGGCTGTTCAAGTTCAAAGAGCTGGTGAGTACACACAGAGATGAATAAAATCAGAGCCATTTAATTCAACTTTAGTTCCCATGTATGACAGGTGATAGCTAAACACTTTAATAAGTTAAAAATGAAGGAAGCTGACATTACAGAGGCAACAAGTTTAAAATACTAAATGTGTAATTGTTAATATTTATTAACAGCCCACAAAGTGAAATAAGGTGAGAATGGTGATGATAATGGAATTGAGAAGCTGAGCATGAGATTAGTGGCTTAGTATTACCAGAGGCAGTGCAGTTCAAAGTTTTTCAAGTAAGAAAATAAACACATATATACACATATACCTGAGATCTACAACAATGCAAGATGAAGGTGTCTGTTAAAGGTTTGCCAGTTTTAGTTTGCTTTAGCCCTCTATTATGAATTTTACAGATGTATGCTATATATACACCTAACATGTGTTGCTAGAAAAGGCTCAGGCTGAATTATCCGACGGTGTGCATCAGTGTTTGTCAGATTTGCATACTTATGTTTTGCCCGTCTGTATCTGATCTGTTTTCGTTGCAGTATGAAAACCCATGGACGATCCCCAACCTGTTGTGTGTGAGTCGGATATTACTGGCTCCCTTCCTGGGTCACCTGATAATACAGCAGCACTTTCACCTCAGCCTTGCGCTGTTTACCCTGGCAGGAGCTACTGACTTGGTAATGCGCATACAGACGCTCCCACTAAAACATTTGTTTGCTGTGTGAAACACACTATTGTATACTAGTGTACTGCTGTTCTGGGTTTATTTCAGTTTTTTCTTGTTAAGAAGAAACTTAGTTCCCATTTAACATAAAGGAACTAAGGTATTAATTCAGATTAGCTCTTGAAATAGTTGTATTGATTGCATTTCCAGTCACAATGTTTGACATAAATGCACATTAAGACAGCTTTTTATTTTCTGCAGATCTGCATGGAGACTTTTGAAACAATATTAACATACATTACCCAGCTTTAAAACTTTTAAGACAATGGAGTTGCCTCTTTAGACCTTTAAAAGTTGACACAAGCTCTTTTTCCCTCTCAGTTGGACGGTTACATCGCCAGGACGTGGCCCACTCAGAAATCAGCTTTGGGCAGCGCTCTCGACCCGTTGGCTGACAAGATTCTCATCAGTGTTTTATATCTCAGTCTCACCTATGCAGAACTGATACCAGGTATAAAACTTCCTCTCCTCTTCTTCCATTGCCAAATCAAGAGCCATTAAATGTCTGCCAGACTTTTAGAGGTATTAACAATCTAACTAGATTATGAACTGTGTTTTCTCCTGTTCCAGCTCCTCTGACAGCCCTCATCATTTTCAGAGATATTGGTTTGATAGCTGCTGTCTTTTGGGTTAGATACAAGACTGTACCTCCACCGGTGAGACACATTACATTTACTCCAAACATTTGCACCAAGTTGTACTTTGGTATTTTGTGCAAAAACATTTCTGAATGGCTATTAAAGCAGTTCGGGGAGGTTTTGAAGATCCCAAGTAGCTCATTTGTGCATTTTATGAATGAGTCCCTGATATGTTTCTAAAGCATAATGCACATGATGTATACTCTACATGTTGCAATATATTTTTATAAGTTAACAATTACTTTCCCAAGGGCATCTTTAACGTACTTTGCATTACTATGGCTACTATACTTTAATTTAGGAAGCACTTTCGATCTCATTCTTTTTTCCTGCAGGTGACTCTTAGTAAGTTTTTTAACCCCTGCTATACCACAGCACAACTCAAGCCTACACTCTTCAGCAAGGTGAGACGCACTCAACCACCCACTCTGTCAGTGCAGAGTCGGCTTTGATTGTGTACACTACAACACTATTTGGAGACAAAGAAGTGATCTTGATATAATGAACAGGATGTACGGGTTTTAAGGGAGTCATATCACTCCTACAAATCATCACCACATATGAGTTAAAGTAATAAAGACTTCAATGACTTGACGTCATTAGTGACGTTCTCGCCCTTTGTTTTTCAGACTCTCTAAAGCAGATGCTAATGGCTAGCATGGCTCACTGCTCTCCAGTGAATTAGCAAGTTATAAACAGTTTGTCCAGTTTCTGCTCCATGTAGACCTGTAACACTAAACATGCACATCCATGTATTAGGCTCAAGTAGGTGTACGAAACCTTTAGCAGCTGAATAATACAGCTACATTACAATTATGACTAGCACTCCTTACTGAAGTTGAATCATTGTTAATACTCACTAATTAATAACAATATAGCCAAAATCATTAAATACATCTTTTGTAGAAGAGTGTTGCTAGGTTAAAGTTAAAATTTGAAATGGGTTCTGTATTTGTAGCTCTAAAGGTATTGTGTTTATGTTTGAATACATGTTTAAAAGTAGGAGATCCATCAATTATTCAGTGGTTTACAATAATTCAGGGGTTCTTCATTGATACATTAAATTGTTGCGGCCTTAACCACTTTGCACAGAAAATTCCGACGACAGTACCTGCAGATTTTGATTTCATTCATGTTGGATGTCTAATTAAACACTACCTAACCTGTAAACACTGCACCTCCATGAGAGATGGCACCAAATGTCATAAGGAAATTAAAACTTTCAGTAGTTTTTTACACGTCAAGTAAAGCTGCGCTCTCGTGTTGTGGGAAATAAGATGTAAGGACAAGCCTGTTCAGTCTGCACTCCATTAACACCTATTTGATCCCAACGTTTTTACATAATTTGACAAACTTGCCCATCATTTCTCAAGTTGTTTATCTGTTGTGCATCAGAATTAATAAAGCAAAATCCATTTTTGCATGCATAAATTTGAACATATTATGTTCCTACGGATAAATTACCATCTGGATGCCAATGTAGTCTAGAGTATACTTAACAAGGGTGCAAACACTGTTTTTTATTTTACGTCCTAGATGGATTTCCTAATATGCTGATCTTGTAGTGAGCAATTTTCAAAGAGGTGCAAACTTCTTACAAATTACAATGACAGGCAGTAGAAGTGAATTTATTTGTTGAAAGAAAAACATGTGTTTAATATGTATTTATGCATTCATATTGTTCCTATTCTGATGTTTTATTTATTTTTCTCTAAGGTGAACACAGCCATCCAGCTCTCTCTGGTGGCAGCTTCTCTGGCTGCTCCAGTCTTCCAGTATACAGACAGCATCCTGCTGCAGTGCTTATGGTAAAGCAGTACATATGCACACAAACACAGGTCTCATCCACTTGACCTTAATATCCACAGTGGCCTTTTCTTTTCAGTCTAGTGGTTATAATAACAACGTCAACAAAAAAAAAAAAAACAGCAATGCAAATGGCTTCATCTCAGTCAAGCACATAAATGCTGTTTGTTCCAGCAGGGTGTTCAGGTTAAGTGTGCTGACTCATTTCAGGCTACACCTCAGAGTGAGCTGGAGTAGAAAACGGACTCAGGACAAATATTTAACCTCCATTATTATGCAGATCTACTTCAGCAGACTGATGAACTGACTGACATCATGTCAGGCGTCTGTCTTTGTCATTTAAGTCCTTAAAAATATGACTACACTTTTATGATGGTTGGCACAGTTTTGAGCATATATGTGTTTATGACGTTTTAGTGGTCAATTACAATTACTGAATTATATTAGTTAAATGATGTATATGATTGAGTTTAAACACTTTATTGTCGTTTACTATAAAACAATGCAGCATCATCACCAGTAATTCAATTATTGGTACTTGGTGCCAACTCAACTTTACTGAAGCAAACTAGAATAAATAAGAGTGTAAAAAATATATAACAAAATAGAATAAAATGTATGAAAATTCTAGAAATAAATGAGTAACAGAATAAAAGTTGTAAAGTGTGTATAAGTTTATATAGTGTTTGTGTGTGAGGCAGTCTGATGGCTTGTGGGTAAAACTGTCTCTGAACCTGCTGGTTCAAGTCTCAGTGCTCCGGAACCACCTGTCAAACGGCAGGAGTGTAAACAGTCTGTAGCTGAGGTGGCGGGGGTTAGAGAGGAGCTGCTGTGCCTTCCTCCTTCAGCACAAGGTGTAACTGTCCTGGATGACAGGCAGCTCAGACCCTGCAATGCGCTGGATTGATTTTAGCTCTACACATAGTAAATGGAGTTATTTATTACACTACACATATTTAAATGATACGGAATAATGTATTCATTCTAATTAAAAAATGTGGACCAAGACATTTTACTCCTGAAATAGAATTGGAATTGTCTTGTTGTGATACTACCACTGGGGGCAGCAAAAGTCACATTCTCAATGCATACTTCTAATCTACATTAAACTTTATGGAACTGGAGGATAATTAATGATTCTGCACCTCAAGAACAAGAGCTCCTAAAATGTGATTAGCATTTAGCATTTCAAACTAAATCATTTGAGCAATCAGACATTCTAAATGAAGCTAGAGTTGGAGTTTAAACACGTTTAAACTGATCAGCAACAACATTAAAACCACTGACAGGAGAAGTAAATAACATTAACCATAACAAAGCTGGAAAACGTTTGGACCTGTCATTCATGTGGATGTTACTTAGACATGTAGCACCCACCTAGACCAGACCAGGCACCCTCACCCCATAGCAATGACACTCATTGATGACAGCAGCCATCCCCAGCAGGATGCAGCCTGACAAAGACACAAAAACGGTTTAGGAACAACTAAAAGGACCCCAAGGCCCCCACTAACGGCATTCTGTCTCCAGACACCACAGGACACCCTCAGAAGGCCCATGTCCATTCTCTGATGAGACACAACAGTTTTAGAGGCACAAGGGAGACCTACACAAAATTAGGAAGGTGGTCTTAATGTTATGTCTGATCGGTTGTTGTTTATTGTATTACAGGTATATAACAGCAGTAACTACGGCCGCATCAGGATATAGCTACTGGCATTACGGCCGCAAGACTGTCCGGGTGTTAAACACCAGATCACCATGATAACCACACCTGGAGACACACCGAGAGCAGAACAGAAGCAGGAAACAGCCACTGCAGAGACACTGATTAGCTGTGGCAAGAGAAGGACAGACATACAGATGGACAATCGCCACAAGCTCTGAAACCAAGTAGTTGTGACAACCATGTATGAGTCGCCATGGCAATGACACACGGAGACCAACTGAGGCCGCAGATGGTTCACTGCAATACTGCGGAAACGCCTAACAGCAGCTCTACCAGACTGGTCTGGAGACAGATAAAAACAGCAAACACAAATATAGACCATCCACCCACTCCCTGAAACATACACGTCAAATGTGCGTCAAGTTATCCGCCAGAAGCTGCTTCTTCTTCTTTTTCCTTTTTTTTCCCCAATCAATCAAGAAGTTGCAGTGTCTCGAATCATCGTCACGTGATTGTCAGTTTTGTAAGCCAGTCATTTGATTAAAAAAAGAAAATCTGCTTTGGTTGTCTGCGTGTCGATGATTTATTTTATTTTTATTTTTTTTCCCCTTCAGGGAAGAACAGACGTTAATCTTATCAGACACAAATCTGACAGCTGATAAATTTGAAACCAGCAATCAGGGGAATGAAAGGCGATGACTGCTTGGCAGGGTGACACAGGACCCGATCTTTATAAATGTAATCCTGATACCACAGCTACAGGTTAATCTGCTTATTAAATAAAGTTGAGTCAGTCTATTCAGTTCAATATTTACATTAAAAATCCTTTTTCTACGACTGTTATGTCTGAGTTATCAAATGTTTTATAGACCTCATCCTGGGGAAAGAGTCATTAACTTCAATTTCTGATGCTTTGTGGAAGAAACAACTAGTGGAAAAAAATGATTAGACACAGACTGTGATTTTTGGATTTTATTCACAATTAGTTATTTTAATTGTCCTGTCATCAGCCCTCTTGTGAAAAAAAAGCCTTCCAGCCTGAGGATCAATAGCTACCCAATAAGCCAAAGGTCACACGAAGGCCCCGGGAGAACATCAGCTGTGGTCATATGTGACTCGGTAGCTTATTTATATTTTTTCCCCCCCTCCCTCGAGAAAACTCGTGCGACGAAGGGGAAACGAGTTTGTGTAACCTTTCCAACTCCTCCGCTTCTTTCGCAGCAATTTTCTTCACCACTCCGGCGATGCGGCTTCATTACCGAGCGCGTGCCGGTGGCTGCTGGGAGTTGTTTTTCGTGGCCTTGTGTGGGATGTCTGCTCATTATCCCTTGAGTGAATAATTTAAAGAATCTACAGCGGATATCCGTCACTTGGTACCTACGCTCATTAAATGACTGTCTTAAGGAGTCCTGGTGCCTTCTTTCAGAAGATGACGACTTCTTAATTCTGTATTTGATGATGCAAATTGGAAGTGTAACTTTTGGAAGGACTATTTGATGCCTTGCAGTCTTTTCACGCAGAGTCTAGGAAAGGTCTTTGATTAGACAGTAGCCAGAACAGACAAACCTGCATCTTCTCATCAGGCTTGCGTTGATGGACCTAAGTGAGATGCATGCGATCACGACTGACTCTTCAGTGCGAGTGAAGTTTAAACAGCAAAGCTGAAGTCGTTCTTAAGGTATACTTACACGTATTTTCCCCCATGCTCTGTGGCTTTTCTGCCCCTCTGTCCACTTATCCTAGCGTACTCTCATATCATTTTGAGCTGTGGCCACCTTGGTCTGTTGATGTCCTTACTTCCCCTCAGATCACAATCAGAACTAATCAATGCCCCCGTCAGGAAATCACTGCTCAGTGTGAAATGCAGAGATTTGTGTCTGCTGGTCTAACGCTGTCGTCGTTTCATCCGCAGAAGGACGCAGGCCAGGCCAGGATTACAGAAACGTCCAATTCATGCTGTGGACGATGATTAAAACCCACTGCAGGATGATTGACGTGATGTGCGTGTTTTCTGCATGCAACAGTGAAGGTCTGCATTGAGTCAAATTGCTTTAGTTTGGTTAATTTGCCAAAGAGGCAGTTTGGGTTGCAGTGAATATATTAAGTCACTGTAAGGCCTCTCTCAGCCACTAGATGGAAGGACTGGAAAGAATCTCTACAGATGCTTTTACCTTTAGTGTAGTGGTGGCCTTCAAATTCATTATGGAAGATGGATTTCTGTTTGTTTTTTTTGTTTGTTTTTTTGAATAACATACTGATCCCTCCTTCTTTTTCTGCATTTGACTTCATTTGCATAGTGTAGACTGCAGTGCTCAAGCAGCAGTTCAGGAGGTTAGGCCCCTTCTCTAAGTGCCACAGCTCCCCAAACTACCTCCAGAACTCCAGCAAACTGCCTGTAACAAAGCAGCTGCCCGGCCATTCAACTGTGCATAATTCTATTTTTATATTTATTAGACAAACTCTGGATTTAGACATTTTCCATTACCAGTGATTTAAGATTTCTGTCTGATCACAGCTGCAGGAAAACAGCGTATTTATCATAGTTTTTCTTAGATCCTTTGATACAGTGCCATGCACGGCTCTAGGCAACAACTTTATCTTAGTTAATAATGTTTCTGAAACAGGATTTGTAGCAAGTCAGAGTCAAGTGAAAACCACACAACGTGATGCATTTTTACGTGAGCCTCACCTCAGCTCTTCTACTCGTTCTGCTCGACGCCTGCTCTGGTGCAGCGAACGCGAAGTTCTGAAGCATTTCAGTGTTTCCAGTGTTGCATGTTTTCCTCTGCCGACACGCTGAAATGCATTCAAACTGCAATCTAGTGTGAACAGCCGCAGGTAAAAGAGCTTGCGGTTATTTTAAGTCAGGGAAACAATGATTTGGATTTCTAACACTCTGTGGAAGAGAAATATAAATGACAGATTAATCAATAGTGGAAAAAAGAAATTAGTTTAACACTGGGATTTGTTTTTTCTTGTTTGTTTTTTTGTTTTTTGTTTTTTTTAAGGCCGCTCAAATGTTGCAACTGCACGGTATTAAATCACTAACTCTTCCGCTCGAACTTTTCCACCCTGAGAGGAATATGAGTCTCTTGTAAATATCAGCAAGTGGCTGCTCAAATGTAGCAACTGCAGTCTTAAAGGATTTCAATATGTCAGTGACGCATGTTTTGCCCTGTTGATATATTGAAATGCATTAAAACTGCCATTCAGTGTGAGAAGCTGCAGGCAGCTGAGGAGTCTAAAGAGGGGTGCAGAAGCTGTTGTTTATTTTGCTTTTTCTACACTTCCGTTATTAATGAACGGTAATTTGTCTGTCAGAGAATAGCCGTTCTTCCGTTTTTGACAAGAGGCACTCCAGTCTAACCGCAACCGATCTCTAAGCACCGTCCACGCTTGGGGAACGCGAGTCTAGCTTTTAAAGCCGCCTGCAGCAGCCGGTGAAAGGATCCCTCCGATGCTGATACAGATGACTTGGTGATGGAGGCGAGAGCAGCCAAATGTGCCTTCACACTTCACAGCCCAGCTCTCCAGAACCCACAGACAGGCTGAATCACACTAACAAGGATAAACTTTGGATCTGTATGCTTATGTCAGCACTGGCCTGGGGCTACCGTTCGCTGTTTCAGTCGGTGCTGCAATCAAGTCAGAGGAACCCTGTCTCCTCCGGAGATACAGTAGAGGAGGCTCAGCTCTGCTTATCTCCGGAGAAGCTTTTTGCTATCTTGATGCTATTACCGAGCAGGAAATAGGGTTAATTTGAACCCGAATAAGCAGAATGATTTATTTGACTATGATTGTGCATAAAGTCGAAGCAGGAAGAGAATTCTTCACACATTTTTGTGTGCTTATAACTCCCGACCTGTCGTCTACTAAATTCACAGATTTTTCAAAACTTCAAATGACTTCTGTCAACAAATGATCCTGTCTGCGCTTATAGTTTGTGTAATGGTTCTTCACATACTCAATTGGAGGTTTTCTTTTGTTTCAGTCAGGATGTAAAACCACTGCTTTCTTGGCCCCTTTAGTCCATTTCAGGGCTCCACTGATCCATCTCACCTGCTGTGTAATGTTTTGCTTTTCTTCCTGCTGTGACGCTCTACATCCCGTGGCCGCTGACTTTCCCTCCTGAGCGAATGATGGCCGCCCATCACAGTATTTGACAAGACATTTCAGTCTGGACCCGAGTGGTGGGCAAGACCCGCTCACGTTCCCGTCCATCTCTGCAGAAACTCATTGCTAAGAGAACATCGTCACACAGTGGTCACAGTTCAGTCTTGCAATGTGGCAGACACTCGCGCTCTGAACTACAAACTATTCTGCAGACTGTTTTCTTCTAGACACCGATTCTTGAGACAAAAGTTGTGAACAGACGCTTTTATAACCGCTCAAGGAGACTTGAGGAAGCTCAGAGGGGCTTTTTTGGGAAAAGACTGCAATTAAGAGGAAAGGCTCTTATCAGATCTGTGAAGGGAGGGATGCTGCTGCCGCAACATCCGAGTGCACTCGAAATGTCTGTGTCGGCGACAAGTAAACATGCAGGAATCTTCCGGTTGCTACACAGCTCTGTGGGAGCGCTGCCTTTTGAATGTGTGCAGGCAGCTGCCAGAGGTTTGGAGCCAAACTTCACTTCAAACTTGACTGCTTATGAAACCCACTGAATCAGAGTCCTTATAGTCCTTACAGCGGGCCTACACACACAGAGCTGCACCAATACAAATCCATACGGGTGCCATGGCTGTGCACAAACGCACACACACACACAAACGCTCATGCACACTTACGTCTTTTCTGGTCCTGAAATAGCTCTCAGCCTCCCACTCTCCCTTATATAAGCTCCCAGCACGGAGATCTGCTGGTGAAGACTGGGGTGCGCGCATGTGTGTGCTAACGCATGTGCCTGTTTATGTGTGTGTGCACATCTGCCTGAGTTTGTGTAAGTGCCAGCGTGTGGGCAGTAGGAGTGTCTTGAGTCGTGTGTGTTTTTCTGCAAGTGTATGTGGGCTCGCCTTTGTGGAAAACGTCCGCGTGCCTTTCGCTTAGCCGATTCCTGCTGGTGGTGCAGAGAGTTGCTGAAGGAAGAAGAAGCTGTTTAGGCCATCGTCTGTTGTGGCAGAGATGAGGTCTGATGACATAATTAGAAAGGAGTTTTCAAGGGCGACACATTCAGTCAGACAAAGCGCGCAGAAACAAGTGCTCGAGTAAGAGTGTGCGACAGTGTAACACATTTTTAGCCAAGATCATAAAGGAAAGGAGCAATATCTCTTATGTACTGTTTTAATTGAGGATGTGTAAGGGTTTAAGTTGTTATTTTAGTGGTTAGAGAAGCAGCTTTGGGATTGTAAGGTAGAGGGAGAGAATAAAGTCCTTGTTCTGTTGCATAATACGGAGATCTGTCATAGTTACATCTATTTTTTTTTTTTCTTGTTTTGCCAGAAACTCTGAGCTGTCTGTATTGTATGCTGGGCTTGTGTTGTGTAAGCCACGGAGACTGCTGCAGCAGGATGCAACAACACATTCTGCATAAAAGAGATACAGATCCAAGTGAACACGGTGGGTTAAACCTGAGCTGAGTCTTAACTTGGCGAGTCTACTGGGTTGAACTGTTTGTTTGCAGCGTTATTCGATCTTAAATTATTAATGCACAAAAGATATCCGCAGGAGCGATGTGTACACTCAAAACTGCCTTAAACAGGCAGCAATAATGGCTGCTGTGTGTTATACCCACCTGAGACGAAACCTCCCATCACTGCCGTGGTAGTTCCTCGAGCGGCTTTGTCTCATCTCGCCGAGGTGCAGCACAGAGCACCTTAACTGCTCTTTTGTGCTGACAGCCGTGAAAGCGTTAAGCGCTCCCTCTGTGTTTGCTGGAGCAAGGCGCCTGCTGTGTTTACGTGTAAACTATCTTGGGTTGAAAAGTGCGGAAGCAACAACTTGCTCACTTTGCTCGCCAAACGCTGCCACATCCAGATGTCAGAGGTATCTGTGAATCAGAAAGAGAATTCAGAGTATGCCTCGGCGATAAGCGATTTTCATTAGAGCGTATTTCCTGTGAATATTCATTGGTTCCAAAGGCAGATGAGTGTCAGCTAACACTTTCATTTGCCACCAGTGTCCCTGTGAAATCCGTGATGGTAATTTTATTTATGCATGTATATTCCGCATCTGTGCAAGCAGGATGGTGTCTTTTTGAAGTTAAAGTAATGTAGGGACAACGCGTGGCTTTCTCTTTCCCTCTCTGTCTTCACTGACTTCAGTTTCAGTCATTGTGGGAATCTGCACTGTACTGAAGTTCTGCCAAAGTCTGCATCCTATTATTTTACTATGTATTTTTTGTTTCCTTCATTCTTTAATGTAGACCATAAACTAAAAATGCTGGGTTTATATTATAATAAACCTAATACTGTTATTATCCCGGTAAAAATTGTCTCTTAAAACAGCAAAAATAATACATGTAGTTCACAATATTGTCAGAAATGGAAGTTAACAGGACGCTAACATCCTCTAGGTATATATTAAGTCATTTCTTTAACACAAGATCATCTGCTAACGCTGTAAATGTCAGAAGCATTCCCTGACAGCATATATTCAATTTTTAAGACAGTGTGACCCTCCACCTCCAGGTCAATTTGAACAGGTCATAACTTAACGTGAGCATGAACAGCCCTGACCGTATGAGCACGAACCTCCCTCCTGCGTCCTAAAATAATCTGCTGTTGTAAATTCTCCACATAAATCTGTCCCTGCTCAGAAACCTGCAGTCCGACTCGTGTCTGGTATGTTTTGTGGTCTCTCGCGTCTTTTGTCATGAGTACGCTTCAGTACTCGGCGCAGTCGAATCTGCAATGCCTCCATATGTTCCCATGATGACAGATAACGACGCTGAGATAACCTGTGTTTTCTGTACATCTACCGCGTCTCTAACAATATGTTCATTTTGGATATTTGCCGATAAATGTTGCTCTTGCGCTGACTAACAGTATCACACAGTGTCATGGCAACATGAGTCTCTGCTCGTGTCTTTTCGTGCACTGAAGTGTGAGCGTGTAGGAGGCTGCAGGCTGGTAAAGTGGACCTTGAAAGAGTTTATATCAAATATGTTCCGTATTATACTCATGTGTATGCCACTGTGTAGGTTAAGGGGCCACGCTGTGGCATTTGTAGCATGCTCTGCATTCCCATGACTTGTGGGGTGTATCCGTGGAAATGCAGTATTTTCATCCATGCATGTGCGTAGGTTCATGTGTTAAGGCAAACAGCTTTGTGGTTAGATGGCGGTGTTGTATGGCTTTCTCTGTCCACTATTGTCATTTAAGTACACTTAAACCAATCACAAAATGGGAAAGTCATTGTTGTTAGACAAAATGTTGAACCAATAGACCAGACGTCATTGTTTCGTCCGATCTATTTTATTTTCTTGGGAAGCGTTAGAAACGGCAAATTAACAGCGAGATCTTTGTCCAGAGAATGTGGACGCTAAATTCAGTCATTATGAACTTGTGAAAATTAGGTTTTAATTAAATTTATGGACTTTCTGTATCAAAATGACCTTGCGAAGCAGCTGGATTCTTGGCGTTTTTATGATATTACGAAAGCTTATGACCATCCAACTCGCCAGGCTTCAGGCTATGCAGTTGTGGTTGATCCTTAAAGATGCAGACTGTCCTGCTGCCTGCTTGTATGTGTGTGTGTGTGTGTGTGTGTGTGTGTGTCATGTCTGACCTGGCTTCAACTGTTTTGGACACTCCAATGACAGACAAAGTGTTTGTTTTACTGGAGGTCCTTGAAATGATGTCGTCACCAACAACACCGAGCCCTTGAGCAACATGTCGACGGCAAATTGCCAAAGATACAGCCGACAACGCTCGGGCCGTTTTATAGCTTTTGTCGCTGATGCAACATACAGTGTGTTTCAAAGCGGAAATTGTCCTTAGAAATGAGTGGCTGATGCATCACGGTGCCAAAGGAGTGACAAAAAACCGAAGCCGTTTGAACGTTCACGTCTCGTCCGACACCTAGGGTCTAGGGTCTAGAGTCAGATGTCAGCTTATACCTTCAAAGCGGTGGCTTCTACTGAAAATGTGCCTCTCACTGCTTGCATGATCACACCATAAGACTCATCCTCCCAACATCCAAACTACGTAGCTATCTACACTGACTGCCTGCGAGCTTTCAAAGTTCTTCAGAGATGGGATTGTTGTGGTATAGCCCTCGACAGACGGAAGGTTTAATAAATCACCCACCAAGTATGGTGCCTGCCCTTTCCAAGGTTTTCAAGAACAACTTCTAAGATTGTTTAGTGTAATCCGGCGTTGTACATTATTTTACCTGACGTGATTTTCTTCTCTTTTTGTATCTTTTAATGGAAATTGGCTTCAAATGACCAGTTAACTGTCTAGACTGGATGTTGTCCAGATAATCTAATCCTCTCTCTACAAAACACGTTGGTAGTGAAAACAGAAATCTGTAAATAATCGTTTCCTCCATTCCAGCAAAGACAGATAAATGTATTAGCCAAGACTTTTATTTGCCAACAGTGTCCCTGCGAAATCACTGCATACATACTTTAATGAGCATTGAGTTGTCTTTATATATCTTGGGTGTTTGGTGCTGTTCAAACACAGTGTCTTTTACTGAGATTGCTTTTCAGAAAACGGACTCGACAGCTAGACCTGACACACAGGAACACACATTTCAAACATTCATTTGGCCGTGTCCATCTTTACATTCACACTCCCGCTCACTTTTCTTACTGGACTTGTCACTGCACCAACGCTGCCGGTTTCAGATTGTGCATTTAGAGGAAGAAACACATTGTGAGTGATGTGTGCCCGTTTGTCCTCGACTGTGTTTTTATTTCTCTGAACATCCGTCCAATATTCGGTAACTCAGCCTCCACCGTCTCACCCACACTCTTCCTTCCTCTCTTATAATAAACTGGGTTTGTAAACACAAAAGACTGATGATTCTTTTAGTGCAGTATATGGTCAAAAGTATGTGGACACTCCTGCTTTTCAGTTGTTAACAATGCTTTTGGTCACAAGCTCATTCAGTGTTTTGGTTGTATAGCGTACCATGGTATTTTATAGCATTTTTCAAACTCTGTGGACACAGCTTGAGGAAAAGCCATTCCCTGTTTGAACAATATCTACCTGTGGGGGAGACCTGGGACCTGTTTGACATTTTCTGTCACCACTCAGAAACTCTTTGAATAGCTCTTTTGATATAGAAACATACAGCAGATATGTGCACCCCTTGATAATACAGCTGACATATTCTCACGGATAAGGACAAGACTATTGTATTAAATGGGGTGAAGATAGAGTTTTAATGGTGGCGGATATATGTCTTATTAGTCTCAAATAAGAGTTATCACATTACAAAGTCAGCAGTGTCAGCAGTAAAAGCAAAAAAAGTATTTCTACTCAATGCAGAAGTGACAGTGTTAACTGGATTTAATGAAATTACTTCATTTAAATTTTATTCAAATGCATTTATCAGATGATGGATCAAGAGTTGAGTGTCACCACTGGCATGATAAAACAGTAAAACTGCAATCCTCAAGCACACACTCTCACAACAGCAGCACAAACGCGAAAGGCGCATTCCACGACAAATGATTCTTCGCGTGGTCGGGACGTGATTTGATCTGGAACAGATCCGTTACTGTGGCAGAGATTCTATCGATGCTAATATCCATACTCCGCGCACTACACAGTGTCAGCTGTATCTCTTCATCCAACACCGGCTGGCGGCCAGATCCGGTGTCAGACATCACTGAGGTTCAAACTACAGTTTCAAAATGTGACAGACAGCGCTGTAATGCTCATCACATAGGAAACAAACAATCACTTACAAGTTCATTAGGTACTCTAGCAAGAACGAATGTGTTCTAATATAACAGACCTGCCCTAAAGCTTATCACCTTGCAGTTGATTTAACTGTGTTTTCATTGTGGAGGCTGCATCTTAAAGTGCTATTGAATTGTATTGTGTTATACCGACACTTTTCTATTATTTTGGCAACCCCCTATTAGTCAGTGGGCTGAGCTAAACAACGGAACCCTCCAAAATGTTCATACAGTTGAATTATCACCTGTTTCACCAAAAACTGAAAATACTGTGATATACAAACGCATTGGTTTTCACTAGTGTGCCTAATGAAGTGGCAAGCGAGTGTGTGTGAGTGTCATTTTTAGTGTCGGCATACTTATGGCAGGGTATTCAAAAGTGGCCTCATTTGACCGTAAGCCTGGTGTGGTTTGATTCACCCCCCCTGCCCCCACTTAATCGCCCACTCTCTTTCCCTTTCGCTCACACTAGCTCTTTATTCTCTCCTCATCTTTTCCCTCATTCCTCTTCTTCTCCTCTTCTCATGTCTCTCCATCTCTCCCACTCTCCTCTTTCTTTCTCTCCCTACCTCTCCCTGCCGCTCCTGCTCTCCCTCTCTTATCCCTCCCCCATCTGTGGGAAGCTGCCGTTGTGCGCATGTCGCCTATGAGTCAATTTGTGGAGGCAGTGCACACACACACTCACACACACACACACACACACACACACACATATCCTGTCTCCCACGAAGGCATCTGTTTCAGTCTGTCTCTCTGTGAGATGCAGCACCAACAGAGGAGAGAGGGGGAGACGAGCAGAGGGAGGGAGGGAGAGGAGAAGAGGGAGGGATAAGAGAGGTGTGAGTAAGGAGATAGATCAGAAAGGAGGAGGAGAGAGAAGAAGAAGGACTGAAATTAAAAATAAATAAATAAAGAGTGAACAGAGAGCAAGCAGAGACCTGATGAGGAGAGGATGCTCCTGCAGCCTGACTTCTGAGGAGTTTGGGACATGACTGAGATGCAGCATCCCAGCGCCCGAGCCTGAGCATCTCCAGTTTGCGTGCACGTGAGAGTGTGTGTGTTAATGTGTGTGTGAAGCCATGGCGAGCGCTCAGCCGGGGGTCCATGCGCTGAAACTCCAGCCTCCCTCCGTCTCTCACACGCTGAGGAACGGAAGCAACTTCATTAAATGGGATGAGGTAAGGGCACAGATTTTCTACAAGTACTTGCTGCAACAAAAGCACACACACACAAAAAAAAGACCTTTCCATTTATTTTATTTATTTTTTCCTTTTTAGGCTCTTGCCGTTTTAGTTTTGTAAAAGCATTGTGAGGAAATGATTTCATGCTGAACCGCATCCAGTTGAATTAATGTGGAGTGTGTGAAAACGAGGAGGAAGAGGAGGAAATGTGCCATGTTGTCATATGTGTTTACTATTCATTTGTTGATTGAGCTTTGGCAGTAAGTACCTGTGGGTTAGACGCCAGTGAGGCAGACAGCAGTGTGACAGTGTGTGTGTGTGTTTGTGTTTGAACTGTATTCATGGTCAGTTTCTCTATTGCCACCTGTTGTTGCAGAATCCATTATTGCGCCGCTTACTGCGTTTATTTAAATGAGTGTAAAACACACACACACACACACGTTGCTCTGCCATTGCCCTTCATGAGCGCAGTCAAACACATAATTGCGGGTATTTGAGTTGTGTGTGTGTGTGTGTGTGTGTGTGTGTGCATGCACGAGGTGTGTGTTGGTATGCTGAAGTGCAGAGCCCTGACAATGAGAAACGTGCCGTCCGGTTACTATGGTAACTGGCATGGTTATAACCACAGCAGATCTGAACAGATCTGATGTGTGTGAGGAGGAATGGATGTTTTGTGTGTGTGTGTGTGTGTGTGTGTCTATGTGTGTGTTTAGATCAGCACCGCAGATCCAGTGTGGTTGAGTCCATTCATCATGACTGTGGCTATTGTGAGTGCTTTGGTTTGTGGATTTCTCCAAGATGTGGAGCTGAGCTTTATGAAAACTAGAACTGGTTGCCAGGGCAACAAGTGACAACCAGGGATCTAGTTAGAACTTCAAAGACTGTGGAAGTTGTACAATTGGAGGCCATTGTGTAAGCAGATGGCCACTGGAAGGAAGGAGCTGTTAGTCATTTGTTTCAAACTATCTAGAAGATGGACGAAGGAGGAATTGTCAGTGATGGAGATGAGTTCTGACAGCATCATACATCTCGGGGCTTTGTCTTGGGGACTTGTTCAGTTCTTCGTAGCACACCAGCTGTGCTGGGAAAACCACGGCCAAACCCGGATCTTTGCCCCGGACCTGGATTCTTCGGCACATTCCACATACAGTTTACTTTTCTGAGGAGAACCTCTGAGCTTCTGCTTACATCCAGAAATCCGCCATGCTTGATGTTAAAAGTTGACTCGCCTTTGCGTGTTTGCTTTCACGAGTTTAGTAGACTTTCACTCATGACCGTGTCGTCATGATTCTGGTTCGGATTCCACTGAAACCTGCCTCTTGATGGAGATCAAGCTGTGAACTTGAACTCGACCATTTCTCTGTTGGTTAAAAGGCCTTCACGTGTGACTACTCATCATGCTTTATTCATCTTAAACGGCTCAGACAGCAGAACTCGTAACCTTTTCAAAAAATGCAGAATATACGAACCTCTAGATGAACTGACATTTATACAGATATTGTGGGAGGTAGTTTTCCTGCTCAGTAGATAAAGCCGGTAGCTATATTAGTATTATTATTCACACTTTTCCTTGGGTATTTGAGATTTATTTGATCTGATTTGATTGTTTATATTTCACAAAGCAAAGTTTTATTTTGATTACAGTGCTGGACTTATCAGATAAAACCTCGTAGACGTTTAATCTGTGATATTAGTCTTCCGATTTTGAACCTGCTGAAATCTGGAAACCATTGAAATAAGTGTTCCAAATTTAATTTTTTCTTCTTATATCAACGTTCATTGACTATAATTTAAGCTCAAACATCATCAGGTCTGCTCGTGGCTGAAGAATGTGCAGATGATTTTTAGGAATCACACAGACTAACGCCAGTTCTTAACAGATGTAGAGATCTCAATATCCCCATTAAAATATCTCATGGTGGGTTAATGTAGGACAATAGTTGGATGTCATGACCACTGAACACGTATTCTGCATTCATATTCTGCACACTTATGAATCCTGACTGCTTTCTGCCTGCAGACGGGTGTAGCATTGGATAATTACCTTATCTTAGTGAGTAAATAGTTTCTATGCTACAGAAAGGGTTTCTGAGTGAATCACAAAGAAAACACAGATTTCTGTTTCTCTGTCTTCACCCGTCATTCTCTCCAGGATCTGTCTACTGTCACCCCAGTGACTCTGCATGTGGATTCACATGGATTTTACCTCTACTGGACCGACCAAAACAAGGTTGAGCCCACACACACACACACACACACACACACACACACACACACACAGATGTCTTGAATCACGTCTACATACTGATCCTCCAGATTAAAAGCTAATCTGATGGGGAGCGAATTTATCTTTAAAGTTAATTAATGGAGTACATCATTATTCAGAAGTAGTCAAATCATCAGACTTTTCAGGCTTCATTCTGAGTCAAAGATTACTTAGCGAGTTATGTTTTTCATTACCATCTAATTTTATGTAGTATTTTTGTCCAATAGTGTTGTTATATGGGTGAAATATCCATCTTCAATGACACTGGGCCACATTATTCTCCATTTCAGTGTCCATAGCAACACACACGCTATAGCTCCTACATGTTAAGCAAACGCTGAGCTAGCAACGGACCAAACTGACTGCAGCGAAGTTCAAAAATGAGTTTGAACACGGCTTCTTCCTTCAGCTGAGATATGAGTCTGTGGTAATACATGATTTAGACAAGGTCAGGGGAGACGATGCCATGATGCTTATACTCTTTCTTTCCAACTGTTCATGCTCATCTTCACTCTAGTTTAGAAAGTGGCATCATAAGGTTGTTTGTCAACCACCATAAAACAGTGAAAATGGATTTATTAAGGGACAAAACGATTAACTGTACTTCAAATGTATGGTACATTATACTATTTTTGATTATTTATCATACAAACTGCTGCTTATCCTTCATAGTGACGTGTTGTTTCACCCATCAGACTTTCTAATTATAGAAGAGACCATGTGAACATAAAGTTGTTGGTATTTTGGTATTCACAATAAACATGTATTGGACCATAATACGATACACCATACAGTAGAAGTATTGCATAAAGCCAGCATTAAGAGACAGCACGTGAGCATCGATTGCCGCACACATTTTGTCTCCAGCTGGGCCTAAATCCTTCACAGGAAACTGGAGGAAGCGCTCAGCTCCCGGTAACAGCTGACTCTGCGTGTGTCTTTGTTGGTTTCCATTAGGACACAGAATTACTGGACCTGACCCTCGTAAAAGATGTCAGGACAGGCAGAAGCACCAAAACACCCAAGGTACCAGCAGTTCTCTGCCTCCATTCACCTCTGCCTGACCTGTCGCCCTTCATGTGTCAAGAATATGCTACTGTGTCTCTTTCCTACATTACGTCCGTCCTAGGAGACAATCTGGGACATTTCTCACTGAGTGGTTGTTTGTCTTATGCAGCTGAGCAGCTGATGTTTTATTCATAAAGTTTCAAATATTTGATTTTATGTTTGTGTCATCTCTCACAACTGAAATTATTCTTTTATAGTAAGTCCAGTCTCTCTGTCACATCTCCCATACATATGTATGTTTTATTCTTCTACTTTGATTTCTGTTTGTCTAGCGTTGTGCTGTGTTTAATGCGGCGAGGCTGCGCTGTCACTGTGTTTTATCGTCGTACCGCTGTAGAGGACATGTTCTTTGATTTGCATCAAATCTTATTCTTTGTAAAATAACAACGACTACGGTATATTTTGTTCAGTGGCAGCTATAACACTGCTATTCTCATGATTTTTGAATGATTTTGTCACCCTGAAATGGATCCACATATACTGCATGAAGGTATAAGTCAGATTACTCTGATCCTTCTGTTTTAAGTCCTAATAATAATAATAATAATAAACTATGTTAAAATTAGTGGTATTTTTACGACAGTCATAACTAAATAACTGTGAATTGATCAGCTGTCTAAACTGTGACTCCTGCCTCAGTTTGACTTTCAGCATTTTCCACCTGCATCAAGTTTAGGCAGGTATCCCACCTTTGTCACCACCTAGCATGCTCAGGGTATTACCCTCTCACCACGAGCACCGTTTAACTGAGAGGCAAGTAACTCTGCCTCCCTTCATCCCCCCTCGCCTCGTCCGTTCCCTCCCGGTCCAACAGGAGGCCAAGCTGCGGGAGCTGCTCGATGTGGGGAACCTGGTTGGTCGGCTGGAGAACCGCATGGTTACCGTGGTTACGGCTTCAGATCTCGTAAACGTCAACCAGCTCAACTTCATCGCCTCGCAGGAGGACGAAGCCAAGGTGCTGCACGGAACACAAAGACTCATGATGACGATGATGATGATGATGATGATGATGATGATGATGATGATGATGATGATGATGATGATGATGGGGTGTGGTGATTTTTGTAGGTGTGGTGTGAGGAACTGTTTTCTTTGTCTTCCAACCTGCTGAGCCACAATCTCAACAGAGACCACAGTCTGCTGAAAGCGTGAGAGCACACACACTCACACTCACACACACACACACACACACACACACACACACACACACACACACACTCAGATTCAGACCGGGAGACTTCATGTAAACAGATTAAAGGTCAAATTTCTCTAAATACTGCAGCTGTGTCTACCAGGCACTGTGTGCCACATGGCAAGAAAAAAAGTACTGTATTTAAGTTAGCTTCAAGTAGGGCTGTGACTAATGATTTCAGTCGGATTATTGTTGTTAGTCCATTAGATAAAAGCAAAATGAACCTCAGGATAATGTATTTATCCAGGAACAGATTAGTATTCATGTCAGAGTAAATCAAATAAATACATATTTTTGCACAGATTTAAGCTTCAGAGTTTAATGAACAGTGTGTTGAACAGTGATGCTTTTTAATGTCACATTCCAATTAATTTGAAAAACTACTTCACTTTGGCAGGAGTCAGAAGAGAACCGTTTGTCTTAACGTTGCTGAATTCATTCATCCTCTGACAAGACTAATATTGCCTCCTGCCGTGGTTCAGCACATCCCACAGATTCTCAATTGGATCGAGACCTGGGGAATTTGGAGGTCAAGTCAACACCTTGAGCCCGTTGTTCCTCTTGGCTTTGTGGCAGGGAGCATTACCCTGTTGAGAGAGGACACTGCCATCAGGGAGAGAATGGCACACGGTGTGCAACAATGCTTTTTTTTTTTTTCTACAGTAGCATCCTCGTGAATACAAGGTCTCCCAGCAGAACATTACCCAAAGCATCACACTGCCTTTGCCGGCTTGCCTTCTTCCCCTGGTGCATCCTGGTGCCATGTGTTCCCCAGATAAGCAGTGCACCCAGCCAGCAACGTGATGCACGAACGTGCACGTCCATCGCTCTGTGGTCCAGTTCTGAAGCTCACATGTCGATTAGAGGAGCTTTCAGCAGTGAGCAGGTGTCAGCATGGACACCCTGACCCTGATACACAAAACAAAACGAGAAGCACTGTATATTCTGACACCTTTTTGTCAGGGGCAGCTTTTTTTGTTTGTCTGTTTTTCAGTCACTCATCTGTTGGATAGGTCTAACCTCCTCTCCCTACATGCATCAATGAGCTTTGGTCACCCATGACCCTCTCACTGGTTCACCCCTTTTTCTATCTTGAGCCACTTTTGATAGGTGCTGACCACTGCAGACCAGGAAAACCCCACAAGAGCTGCAGTTTTGGAGATGCTCTGACCCAGTTACCCGGCCATCACAATTTAGTCCATGTCAAAGTCGCTCAAATCTTTCCACTAGACCAGTTTTTTTGCTTCTACAATCAACTTTGAGGACAAAATATTCACTGCCAACCCTCTGACAGGAGCCATGAAAACCAGATAATCATTGGCTGATCTGTGTATATTATGATTTCTTTTTTTGAGATACTACGTTTGTTCACACCGCCTGCGCTCTCTGTGTTTCAGGTACGTCAGGCTGAGTCTCCAGCCGAATGCAGAGGGAAAAATTCCTGTGAAGAAGTGAGCTCCTGATGATCATTACGTTTCTTAATCTTCACTTAATGCCTCCTGTCGGAACGTTAGCTTTCAGGCACATGCCACAGCAGACGGCTGCGAGGAAATAGCCCGGCGAAATCTGCAGAGACGCGCACAAACTTAAACTTTGCTCTTGCCTGTCCCTCGCTTCCAAAAATACCCTTAATTCCATGTGCACTTGGGGAAGCAAAAACAGGGACAGGATTCACGAAGGTGCTTAATTCAGCACTGACCTGGTAATCAACCACTGTCGGAGCACGAGATGGATTATACAGTTATGAAGGAAAGCTGCATGTTAGAAGCACACCCAGAGATGTAGCTTAGAACGGGCTGATTTCCTGGAAGTTGGACATTTTTAGGAAGCTAAGACATTTTGACTCCTCCTGAATAGAAGTTCTGTGAGAGAGTCTGACAGATTTGCGTAGGTTGTTGTGGGGTGACCAGGAGCTTTTCAAGAATGCAGACAAGTTTTTTTAAGGGTTGAGTTAGATAAATGTTCCTGGAGTTAGAAGGGAGGAGTAAGATCAGTAAATTTTGGTTGGTTAATTGGATGGTGAGGGCTGAAGAGGATATTTTAGGATGTTAAAGTGTAGGTTCTGTGTTGGTGGCATGTTGTGTTTAAGGATGAGCTGATAATGGTGTCACTGTCGTTGTCTATTGCAGCATTGTTCGGCTGTTCTCATCTGACAGAAAGAGAGTGGAGAATGCGCTGGAGAACTGCAAACTGCCCTACGGACGGGTAAACGCTATCAGTTCATCTGCATCTGCACTGATATGAGTGGCAGGAAGGGGGAGATTCACATAAGAGTCTCACTGCTTTTAAATACTCCACTGATGCATCCTGTTGCTCCATCTTAGGGCGTGAAACACGCACGTTAAGTCGCTTTTCAGCTCCATCCTTCTTTTTATCCGTTTTCTCTTTAAGCTTTTATCTGATGCTTTTTGTACAGAATGACTCACAGTGCATGGAGGGGTGAAATGAGCTCAAATATCTGGGTCATCAAGTTTCCAAGCAGCCGATACAGAGAGCCAGACTCACATGAATCACACACTGAATATTCCTGTGAGCGCAGAAAGATGTTTTTTGAATCGAGAAAAGTTGGTAAATGGCTGCTTTCATTTAAAGAAACTAATAAAAAAAAAAAACTTTGGAGGACTTTGTCAAAGAAGAAGAAGATTAAGGTTGAAGCTATGAATTGAAACATAAAAATGTCTTTCTACTGATGTATTATCAGGGCGAGAGCATCAAACTGGAGGACTTTACACTTGAGGTTTACCGGAGCTTCTTGGAGAGTCTGTGTCCTCGTCCCGAGCTCGGCAACATCTTCAAACTGCAGTAAGAAAGGCAGCTACGGCCGCTGACCTCTGATCTGCTACAAGGCTCAGTGAAGTGGGAGGAAGCTGCTATGCCAAATGAGCTGTTTTAAGTGTGTTGTTATTTGCTTCAGGCCAGTTTCTTCCCCGATATGAGAAGGATGATGAATAATGACTCATCCTCTGTCCCACTGGTGCACAGAGAAGGATTATCTTTAAATTTGGAGCGTTAATCACGGTGTTCTGTCTTGTACGTTGACCATATTCCAAGTCAGCCACCAAGTAATGGTTTCTAATTCATTTTGCAACAGTTTTCATTTATGTAGTCTTTAAAATGTTGAAGAATACCCATCAGCAGTTAGTTCTTCTTAAAGGGCAGCTAAACAAGCTAAATCTAGTACTGAATAAACTTTTTTTTTGCAGTTCTCTGGTCGGTAGACTGGTCTGAATGTTTTATGATTTTGGTTTTGTTTGAGAACATTTGAGTAGATTTTACAGCCAGTTGCTGTTGGATTAGACGTCCCCTTTCCTCCTTGTCTGTTCAAAAGCAGCTCCAATATTCAAATAACAGAACATGGCATACTGCAGCCCCTTCGGACACTGCGCCTTTTAAATTTTTTCAAGAAGCTTTTAAGCGTGCCGCGCTAACCTCCTCCCTGACCCTGCAGAGGAGGGGATGACGGGGCGCTGTCCGTCGATCAGATGACCGAGTTCATCAACAACAAGCAGAGAGACCCGAGGCTCAACGAGATCCTCTACCCTCCCCTCCGCCCCGCACAGACCCACGCTCTGATGGAGAGGTACCAAAGCGACCAGGCACAGCTGAAGCGAGGTGAACGCGCGAGAGAGCGAGTTTTTCTGACACATTCCCAAACAGCCAAACTTGCCTGATCTGCATTTCTAAATGTGCACTTGGGCTGATACCAAAAATATTCTTCCAGTCCACCCACACAGCCACTAAAATAAGAATTTAGGCAGCTAGCTCACACTAGAGTTAGATAAAATAAACAGTGGTATCTGCTCTGAATCCAGCATCAGCTATTACAATGAATCACTTGTTATTTGTTGTGTTTGTGAGGTAATAATGCAAACCAGGACCCTAAGAGCTCTGTCTCTCTGCTTCACACAGCATTAGAGATTAAACTCATATATATATTATTACATATTCTCTTATTTTCAGTAAGGATTTGCAATCTTCACACATTATAATGGATGAAAGATTTATATGGGAAGCTATTTTAATATGAAGGACAAGTCAAATGGGGTGTCATAAAATATTCATGCAAAGAAGTGACACATTTCAGTCAGCGCATTTGTGGAATCTGTTTATTTTTAGTGAAATATGTAGTATTTCTGACTTTTTTCTCAACATGTTGTGTTTTTTTTTTTTTTTCTTCTTCCGTGGATGTTATCTTGTAGGGGCCATCTCTATCCAGGCGTTCTCCAGCTATCTGTCCAGCGACGAGAACGGAGTCATTCCACCAGAAAAACTGGATCAGTCGGAGGACATGAGCTTCCCTCTGTCTCACTATTTCATCAACTCGTCGCATAACACGTACCTGACGGGTAAGCAGGCGCAGCACATTCGCACAACACCCGCCGTACAGGCTTTAAGTTCTTGAGAGTCGATGGCAGAGGGTTAGACAAACACACAATATTGAACTTTCAAATAAATCTCACACATCCGAGGTGCTTCAAGAAGTTGGCAGTTTAATTCTGTGAACAGCGTCTCAGACAAGTCACTCCGCTGAACACATTTGCAGCACAAACAAAAGGAATTTAGGTGGCTTCAAAAACACAGATCTCATCGGAACGCACCAAACCACTTGAGTGTGAATGGACTCTGAGGAAATCTGGCACAGAAGGACTCAGCACATAACATGTGTGGGTTTAATCAAAATTATGCACAGACCTGAGACTTGTTGAACCTGAATCTAAAACGAGATGGCCTAAATAGTGAAGTCTGGATCCTGGTGGGATTCAAGCGTCTCCTTCCTCTTCTTCCTTTGCTTCCATAGCATGTATGCAAGTTCCTTGCTTGCACGCAAGTAAAAAGTAAAAATGATTGTAAAACTGATTATAGAGTTGGTTGGATCATGAAATCCACAAACAGGGCCTCTGCTAAGATCCCTGGAGATATCTTCATATTTAAATATGTCACAAACAACAACATTATTTCCTCTTCTTGTGTTTCAGCGGGCCAGCTGGCAGGGAGCTCCTCAGTGGAGATGTACAGGCAGGTCCTGCTAGCGGGGTGTCGCTGTGTCGAATTAGACGTGTGGAAAGGACGAACCGCTGAGGAGGAACCCGTCATCACTCACGGATTCACCATGACGTCAGAAATCTCCTTTAAGGTGCGTTTAACATCCCACAGACTTTTGTTTTTGTCAGTGTACAGCTTAACAGAAGGTGCGTTCAGGGAACACATCTGAAACAAAGACAGCCGGTCAGTTCTAAATCACTGGTGGGAAGTTCAGGTTTTTATTTGGACCATCTGTGGATGGTGCCCACATGAATCAGACCCCAGTCATATGAGCTTTACGTGAGCACCACCCCCAGATGGTCCAAATAAAAACCTAAACCTCCCATGAGTCATTTAGAGCTGAAGAAGCTCATTGGATAAGAGGATAAACATCTTAAAGAAAAGTCAAACAGTTTCCTTTGTTTGAGCCTTGTTTCAGATATACCATGATCTGCAAGACTGAGACACCTAATCTTCTCTGTTTGCTTGCTCACATTGTTTCTGTTGCATTGATTTAAATGCTGAATACATCTTTGACTAGTTCAGATGGCCAGCTTTAAGTTTTCAAAACTCTTCAGGGTCCCAGATATTGTTAGATCCCGGAAGATGTGCTGATGTTGTTCCGCTCATGTCCAGATTTACTCTGCTTTGGTTAACTTCCTGTTAATATCAGAGCTGATGTTGCTACGTCTTATTTTTAAGGAGGTGATTGAAGCCATCGCGGAGTGCGCCTTCAAGACCTCACCTTTCCCCGTCATCCTCTCTTTTGAAAACCACGTAGACTCGTGAGAATCTCATTATTTCTTTTTTCATTTTCTCTAGCGTGTCGACTGGCAAATGAGATTTTGTATATGTTTGCCTCTAACTGACCGTTCATCTGCCCCACCAGTTTGAAGCAGCAGGCCAAAATGGCTGAATATTGCCGATCCATTTTCGGAGAAGCCCTGTTGATTGACACTCTGGACAAATACCCCGTAAGGACTGCCCGATTAATATCAGACTGTGCGCTCCGAGCAGGCTGCAGTTAATGTTGCACTAATTTGAATGTGTGTGCTTGCAGCTGGAGTCAGGCGTCCCGCTGCCCAGTCCTCAGGAGCTGATGGGCAAAATCCTCATCAAGAACAAGAAATCCCACAAACCCTCCAATAACACAGACACAAAGAAACTGATGGACCAACCTGCCAATCAGAGCAACGAGCCGGCGTCTCCTAGCAACAACACAGGAGGTAAGACACAAAGACAAAGGGACTTTTCTCAGCCTTGAAATCCATGTGAAATGTATTCAGCTGCCACGTCCTTTGTATCAAGACGCACAACGGACAACTATAAATTATTCCGTGGCTCCTCGGGCTGCGTGAGCCTGGGAAACGGTGTATACGGGCTCTGATTTAAGGGCAGCGCTTTGCATAAAATGTGTGTTCTCTGTGTCTTTCAAAATGTTTTCACATTCAGCAAGCGTTTGTCTTCACAAAAATGAGTCACCGGCAAATCAGCCTCATTTTATAAAGGTACAGTAATGGAGCTTCTGCTTTGTCCCCGCTCGCTGCTTCATGGACAAATGAGACTGACAGGGAGAATGTAGATTTTATTTAAAATATACATTTTGTATAAATATTTTTTTTATTTAAATATGACTGTTTTGGTATTTTCTCACATTCTTTCACCTCTCCACTGATAGGTCTGCTGATATTTTTCCTCCTGCATCTCATCTGGGATGCCTCGGTAATGAGAAGGGCATCCCAGATGAGGTCAGGCGCTCCGAACACCAATTACGCAGCAGTGCAGAGGGAAATTCGGGACGCTTATTGACATGTTTGATGCGCACGTCTTGATAATAGGCCTGGGACTGAGAGTCCAGCTGTGCCCGTAGAGCACCAGTATCTGAGAATGATGTCCGCAGTCAGTCAAAAGCCACGACCCTTCAGACGGGGAGTGCTTGAGAGGCCTGAATAATCAGCTCCAGAGTTGGTTGTTTACTGACCTGCAGGCATCTGCTTGTTTTGTATACTGATCTCCCGTGCGCATTTGTGTTTGCCACGTGTCACTCACATATCGTACGGGGAAATGTTTACTTATTATTTCTGGGCAGATTTTGGCATAGAGTTAAGGCAAGTTCATGCAAATGAAGAAAAAAATATGCAAAGATATACAAATACAAGCATGCATGGCAGGCACTGAGTGAAATAATACATGAACATTTTATTCATGATTAGGTTCATTTGTCCACATTTTTGTCCTTGAAAATACAGGAGTGGGTATTAAAATGATTGTAATTCTGGAACCTTTCCTCCAATTTGGCTGTAAATACCCTCAAATTTAAGATGAGTGTTCATTTTAAGACCCCATTAAATAATCAAATTACAACTATATTAAATAAACACTTGGATTACATGCATTATGGACAAACTAATGCACATTTCATTGTCTGCCATGTGGATACGTAATGTCTGAATGATCAGCCAATTAGCTGTTTACCTGCAGCTTCCATTTATTTGTCCCTGTCTCCGACTCAGAGCCTTTCACCAGCCTTTTGGCACCTCTCACCAAACTCAAGTGTTATACGGTGGCATTTTATTCGCAGCGAGCAGCCGCCAAGCCCGGTCACTGTTAGCACACGTCCGCCTTGATTGCACTGCGTCATGTTTTCTCCTGGTCTGTGATGTTTGACGAGCGGATGAAGAGACGATGAAGACTTGTTTAATTTTAACAGAGATGGAGGCTGAGAGTGAGGAAGACGATGATGATGACGATGATGATGGTAAAAAGGTCAGTGGTGGCGTCGCACAGAGCTGAAGGAGGGTCACCCTCACCGCTGTCGCCATGTGTTAATGTTCACAAGTGTGTGTTGTTTTGTTTTTTTCTTCCTTTCCAGCGTTGTCATTGTTGATCTTGTTATGGACTCTGAACGGTGCTGTTTGTTTGTGCTTTATTTTATTTTTTTTGCTGTTGTCTCTGCATTTGTTGTGGTTTATTTCTGTTTTATTTCCCTCAGTGTTGTGTGTGGGCTTGGACGTCAGCCATATGAGTAATGATTGTTTCTGTTTATTGGTTGAATTTTTGATTTAAAAGAAAAAATACACTGCCAATTTAGTATATCATTGCCTTTTACATTTTATCAGACACATTGTGGATTTTTCTTATAAAAAAATAATCAAAATCAGCTCTACACAAACAAAAATATCATCTTTTTCAAATGCTTAACAAAAACAGTAGATGCACCAATGAAAATGAATGCATTCTAATATAACAGCCCTGCATTAAATCCTGTTCAGTTCATGTTGAAACTTGCATGAGAAAGGTGGTAATACAGCTGGGTGATCGTTTTGCGGGATGTAGTTTGTGCTGCTGTTAAGTTAAACACTGGATTAAGTTAAACACCTAAGTGTTTCTGTTATTTAGCCTGGCCAGCTGGCTATACTACAAACCACAGCCTCCGAAATAAAAACAACTGTCGACTCAGCTGCTCTCTCTTATCCGAAACAAACGCTGACTACCAGAACCTTCATGAAGATAAGATGTAGTGCAGGACTCCTGCATTAGAATGGATTCATTTTGACTAGTGCAAACACATCGATCCAAGAGCCATTCGACCATTTGTTAAGTATGTGCAGGAGTAGCAAAATGGGGCAGGATGATTTTAGATAATGCATCCACGAACCTTCAAAGTTGTGATTTAATACCTCATCTGGATCTCCTGGCAGTACGGTCTGAGACAAAGAGATCAGAGCAGAGCGCACAGAGCCCTTGGATAACCTCCCCAGTGCAAAGGCTGATATCTCCACCCACTCCTGATCTCACAGGTTTTTCATACGGATTTGAGATTCTTTAACTAGTTGTGCCTATGGAAGTCTAGTGCGTGGACATTACCCACAGTGTAAAAGCAGCTACAGACATATTGTACAGACAGTTGTAGTGTTACAACCAGGGTCTGCAAGAGAGACAAAAAAAATGTTTGTAGAGTTTCATTGAAGACATTACAGCCAAGTAGCTTCTTCAGTTCTAAAATACTGGTGGAGAGTTGGGCTTTTATCAGGAACATCTGTGGGAGCTGCCCACCTGAAACTCGGATGACTAGGGTCTGATAACAGACTTTTGGAACTGGAGAAGCTACTTGGATGAAACGTCTTCAAGAGCCTTCCAGTACTCTGGTTCAGCTCTTTCATTTTGGATATACTGTGACCTGGATGACCGAGAACCTTCACAGACATTTTATGTTGTGCTAATAACAGCTAACATAGCCTCAAGCAGAGACGGGGAGCAGGTTTTGAGAGGTCTGGTAAGCTTGCGTATCCTCCAGCTTTCCAAATTTTAATCAATGCTGACTCGTGTGAAATCACCAGAGGCCATTTATCAGATTTAATACATCTCCATCTGCAGCCACAGAAGGCTTTTATACAGCCGTTGTTCACATGTGAAATACTACTAAGACCTGTATACAGTCTCTAATGTGGGTTTAGTAGTAGTTAGACCCACAGTTAAGTTTCAGATCAGACTGAATTAGAGGAAAATAGAGACTTACCCTGCTAGAATAAGCAAACATGGCAGAAAATAGAAAGCATCATAGAGGAGATAAAACATTAAGGTGGAAAACTCAAAATAACAAGAAAAAGCTAAAAACTTCTGATGTAGTTGAAATATTTAGTTGGAGTTAGTTTTGCTGTATCCTCTTGTGGCCATGTTGCTAAGTAATGTTGCTATTAACTCTTTACAGTCAGATCCTGCTAATGTTTTGTTTTTTTATCTGTGATTATGTGTAGACGAGTTCAGGCCTGAAAACACACACACACAAAAAAATATCTATTTGTTCTTAGTTTCTGTCGAACCAGTTTTCGTTTCTTACCCAGTCCTGCACATTTTTTTCAGAAAAAACATGTCCATACCACCGCTGTGATTTCAGCATGTGATAACGGTGTTTCTGCTGTCGTTTGCTTCAGGGCTCAGCAGAGCGGGAGGCAGTGGCCGCAGAGGAAATGTCCACTCTGGTGAACTACGTCCAGCCGACCAAGTTCAACTCCTTCGAAGCCTCCAAGAGTGAGAAAATCTTTGCTCTGGACTCATCCTTACTGTTTCTGTATATCTGTGACGCTGCGATGCGCCTTGTTAAATCCTCTCACATCTTTCACATCCTCCGACGTTCTGTACTGGAGCTGCTCCGCCAAACAGGATGTGAAATGATCCGAGTCTAGAGCAGGTGCAGGAATGCTGTAACCCCAAATAATTGCTCATAAACGTGTGTGTGTGTGTGTGTGTGTGTTCTTGCCTTTGTGCGTGCAGAGGCAGCCCGCTGTTACCACATGTCATCTTTTGTGGAAACCAAAGCTTTGGAGCACCTCACAAAGTCACCAGTGGAGTTTGTAGAGTATCCTTGGCAACAGTTACCACAGTGACAGCATACCATGGCAACCATTTCTTTACTTTGTGTTCTTCTTCTTCCTCTTTTGATATTTTTTTTTCAACCTGTATAAACCTTCAGAAATCTGTCTGAGTCACAGAGCGACTTTTTATTTCCTTTCAATTTAAATAACAGCAGTGTTATCTAAACAAACTCTATACACCAGGCTATATACCAGCATGTAGCACAACATTTCATCTTTACAGTGCTTAAATGTCCTTTAAGGTGTCAGAAAAACGAGCTGACTCCTTAACTTACGTTAACCAGATATAATAAATCCCAGCTGAGTCGCATCTACCCGAAAGGAACCAGAGTGGACTCTTCAAACTTTATGCCTCAACTCTTCTGGAACGCTGGATGTCAGCTGGTGGCTCTCAACTACCAAACTATTGGTAAAACACCGTCACATTCTGATCAAGAGGCCTGATGTTTTCTCGTCCCATACGTTTAACACAGCAGCATCTGTCTTTCAATCACCAGGGACAGTTTTTTGGTTTGTTGTTATCCTTTATTTACAGCGTTTTCCAAATGTCTTAAAATTTACTGCAGCTTCATGGAGAAAGTGTTTAGGCTCCAGCCACGCCACAAGCCTCCAGAAGACAAGTGCTTACAGTAAATGAATTAATGAATTTTACACCAATCATCCAAAGAGGGCAGCTCTGGTTTAAGCAACTTCTCAGTGATGGCTTTTCTAGTAGCTTCCTTCTGTACTTTTTGAGTTTAGAAACCCAGTATAATGTGTCTGTTTTGCGCCTAACATGATTTCACATTCTGTATGAAATCTGCGCCATATTCTCCATTGAAATTCACAATATTTCTTCCATCTTACCTCTGGAGTACTCCAGTTGCACGGGTGAAATGGATAAGAACTGTACTTCAGAGACAACAAATGCCCACCTCTGCACTTTGCTCTTTGGTGACACAGCTACAGCTCCAACTTGTAGCTTTAAGCTTCATTACCGCTGTATGTAACGTCAGCTTTCCGTCCCAGACTTGTCCATGCAGCTGAACCTCTTCATGTTTGAGTACAACGGTCGGAGCGGCTACAGACTGAAGCCCGAGTTCATGAGGCGTCCGGACAAACACTTCGACCCCTTTACAGAAAACACAGTGGACGGCATCGTAGCGAACACCCTCTCTGTGAAGGTATACTCCACGTGCAGAGGTTGGATTCTAGACTAGAGCCAAAGCTTCAGTAAAAATGAGGCTGGTAATGTGTGTCTACTAGAGTGTACTCTCTTGATAACAACATATTAAACTCCTACACACTTCACACGCTTTAAGAGAGCACACTTTGGCTATGTACCAGCCGTTTTCATGTTTCTGTAACCCTCAAGCGAATGTGCTTTAGTTTATATATAATGCATGTAATCAGAGTATATATTTTTGGACGCTGACACATTTTAAGCTGTTTAAGGCATTCAAGCTACAGTTATAAAGAATATGTGCTTAAAATGCACACTCTCCACATAGATTTGAGCAAACTACGACTATTATCATACACAGTGTCCTAATTTCAGGAACTAAATTGTAAATAAATCAGTCTTATCATAAATAATATGTTTCCTTTTGATATGTTGTTGAGAATCCTCCAGTGTTTGCTTGTAATTGTAAATCCGTGCGTCTGTTTCCGTGCGTCCCAGGTCATTTCCGGCCAGTTTCTGACCGAGCGCAGGGTGGGTGTGTATGTGGAGGTGGAGATGTTTGGCCTTCCAGTAGACACCAGGAGGAAAGCTCTTAAAACTAAAACGTCTCAGAACAACAATGCAGTCAACCCCGTGTGGGACGAGGAGCCCATCGTCTTCAAAAAGGTGAAACGCAGCAGAGAAACGACTGGGCTGGGTCGGAGGTCACACTCCACCAGTGTTGCCAGATGAGACATGGAGAAATATCGTACTGTCGCTGTAAAATGATCGTATTGTGTCCCAGACTATCATACGCACTATTGTATAAAAACTACACATGCACTATAAAAACTATTGTATATTTGCCCCTTTTATATCATAAAGGCCCTGTCATACAAATGCAATTATCATACACCTGGCAACACTGCACTCCACTATCTAATGTGCCTTTTTAAATTCATCTTCCCAACAGGTGATTCTTCCGACTCTGGCCTCTCTGAGAATCGCCGCTTTTGAGGAGGGAGGGAAGTTTATTGGTCATCGAATTATCCCAGTGTCTGCCATTAGACCAGGTACTGAATTATTTAATTCATATTTATTTTAACCATGCATCTCTATTTATGACCTTTAAAGTGATTATTTCCATTCTAGCTTCACTGGATTGTGTTAGTGTAAATGTAAAGCTGTCAGAACTTTCCGGAAATAGAACTATAACGAATTACTATGTACTATGTTCAAAGGTAGTGCAGAGTAGAAAATGGGTGTTTCTTTATATGCAGAAGTTTTGTTTCTTTGGCCGTTAATTTCTATAGAGAATGTAAATCTAACTACTTAAACAACTTTTGTTGCTCTCACTCATGGAGAACACTTTCTGCTCCCATCGTATTAAAAAAACAAATTTTTTGCTTCATGTTCCGTTTTAACATTCTCGTTAAGATCTCTGTCTGCCTTCTAACTTCGTTCTAAGATTTTAAGATTATAGTTCTAACTTTGACAGCAATTACCTGAGACTCTCCGTGTTGGTAAATGTTTCTTCTGCAGGCTATCGTTACATCAGCCTGAGGAATGAGAAGAACCAGTCTCTGATTCTGCCAGCCGTGTTCGTCCACATTGTGGTCAAAGACTACGTCCCTGATACGTTTGCAGGTACTTTTTAAGTGCTGGACTTAAAAATGGTGATACAGCTATTTCATGACATTATGGAATTAGACAGTTAGAGAGTATGCATTAGACTTTTTGCAGATAGTCATGTTGTTTTGACCTCTGACCTCTGATTTTTTTCCACTAGTGCCCCCTACAGGACAGGAGATACAGTAACTATATTTGGTAGTTGGACTACTGAAGCTGCATATTTTTTTAACACTTTACAGGTCACTCATTGAAATATAACCCTGGGCTGATTGTAGGGCATAAGAAGACTTTTGTGAAAATTTTCAAAATTTTTAATTTTCATGGAGAAAATCTAGATTAATGAATTTACCATAAATGGTTCATTGCCCTTAAAGTGGTAAATAAATGTAAACATGCATTTAGCCCATTAGAACGTAAGTGATGATTCAGGCTCTTGTCAACATACTCATTATCACATTAGACACCGTTACACCACTTCTTCACTGTACCTAATAAAGCAGTTATGATCAACATTCATGCAGACCACATTTGACCCTGATTTGACCCGAGAATGTTGCCTTGATCTTTTCTGATTGACTGAGTGAAATCCGCACGCTTCTAAACATCACTGAGAGGCAAACATGGTTCCTTGCCCCGTGAAGGGTTAAAAATGTGTTAAGGCAGTGCCTTCAACTCATATTAAATATTTTATTGCCACTTAACTGAGGTCTTGATGTATTTTAACTCCACTATCTACAAAACATCTACAAAACACCTACTCACGCCCGCCGATAGGGGGGACAAACGGGTCTGCTGTCCCGGGCCCAGGATAGAGGAGGGGCCCAGAACTGGGCCCTCATTGAATTATGGAATAATTAAAAAAACAAAAAACTAATTAAAATAGGCCTATTTGTTGAAAAAAAATATGTAATATTTGAGTTACATAAAAGCTTTTTATTTGTTTTCTTCCTAATATGATGATCTTGTCCCGGGCCCAGGCAAGTCTGTCAGCTGGCCTGCACCTACTTCACCAGCTCCATAAGATATATGTCCATCTAGACCTTCTGAAGCAGCAGCTCACAGCTCTGTATGCTCTTTATGTCTTTTTGTGTATCTTCATGCTTCCACTAGACGTGATAGAAGCTCTGTCCAACCCCATTCGATATGTCAACCTGCTGGAGCAGAGATCTAAACAGCTAGCCGCGCTGACTCTGGAGGACGGCGAGGAGGACACACAGACTGAGGTCAGGCCTGTTTCTGTCCAGTTAAATGTCGGAGGTGCAAACATGTGGCTGTAGGTGTTTTCTTTGTGTCGACATCCAGGATGAGACTGAAAGCTGCGCAGAGCGTAAGAACGATCTGAAATCAGCTCCACTGGAGAATGGACTCAGCCCTGCGTCTGGGCCTGTGGGCCACACACCCATTGCCACGACGCCTAAAGCTTCCGCAGCCAGTCAGCAAGCAGCTACGACAGGTGAGGTTCCACCTGGAGCAAAGCAGCAAAAAAAATCCTAAATATGCTAATGCTAATGATTTCAGATGAATGTATGGCTTAGTAATTGTGATTGTCTCTTTTGTGCATTTTAGATGCAGCCAAACCAGCAGCAAAGACTGAAGACCTGGTTTTAAGTATTTTAATTGGTCAGTGTTCTCATTCAAAATAAAATATCTGTCAAATCAATAACAGAGAAACAAATAGAAGTATACCTTAAGTGCATGGTGTAGTATATAGCATGTTTTGAGGAAGCTGGAGATATATGCTAAAAACTAAATAAATTACTTTTTGAAACATTTCATTAGTCCAAGTTTTATCTGACAACAAAGAGAGAGAAACTAGAGCTTTTCATATCACAGCCAAATGACGCGCTGCATGCTTCACTCGTGCCATCAGATGTTCCAGTGTGCACCATGGAGAGTCTGCAGCAGTCCAAGGTTTACCAGAAGGAGCAGAGACGTCAGTTCAAGGAGCTGAAGGAGCTGGTGAGGAGGCACCAGAAGAAAACCTCCGAGCTCCTCCGAGAGTTGAACAACAAGTACAAGAAGACGGCCCGACAGTGCAGCAAGAGCAGGTACGTGCATGCAGCGTTACGATCTCTGTAGCTATTACTCTGATTATTTCATTATGGAACGTGTTTGCCTCATTATGGTTTCCTGTTATTGTGGTCAAAAAGGAAAAATGTCAAATTTTAAAACCTTTGCCAGGGGATCGTGTTCGGACAGCGAGAAGGACGACCGTCTCCAGCAGCTGAGAGATGAGCAGCAGCAGCAGCTTCTGGCTCTGAGGCAGGAACAGTACTACAGTCAGAAATATCTACAGAGGGAACATATTAAAACGGTAAAGTCTAAAAGAACAAACCTCAACCAATGACTCACGCATTAACCCCAGCCAGTGTCTCTGAAATGTTACATTTGGAGGAACTGGTTTAAGGCTCCTTTGAACCATGAGTCTCTGTTTCTTCCAGCTGACAGAACGACTGAGCAGCCTGGCCGAGGAGAGTCACAACGCCCAGATGAAGAAACTCAAAGACATCTGTGACAAGTATGATACAAATATGTGACTAAAGTCTTGCAGGTCTTAATTACACAAAGACTTGTGATATTAAGAGCTGCTTTCATAACTAGAGTAGCCTGAAGAGCAGCAGGTTAGATCCAAATGCTGACACTATATCAAAGTACAAATTCACAGACAAGTTAAAAAGTTTCCCCAGTTCAAAACCTCTAAATGCCACTAAAATAAATGACTGTGCACAGATGTTTTCTTACATTTTTAATTCAAGTTCATTCTGAAGTTTCTCATTTTAAATTGTAATGCTTTCTATCCACATGATGTCATTTCTGAGGGTTTCCTCTCATGCAGCTCAATATACGGCACATTTTAAAATCATTCTCCAACCATTAGCTCTCATCTTCCCTCCTGCTGTGATAGGGAGAAAAAAGAGCTGAAAAGACAGATGGATCGAAGGAGAACGGAGAAGATCAACCAAGCGAAGACCAAAGAGAAACATCTGGCCGAGGAGTAAGCTCTATAAACACGCAAGCACACTCCAGTATTTATACACGTCACCACACCTTAGACACCTGCCGCAGCTTATTCGTCTCCTCCGTGCGCTGAGCCTGTCTAGTGAGAGGAAAAAAATGTTTATCCCAAACCCAATCAAGCTCATCCCATCTGTCTGCGTGTTCCCAGGGAGAAGATAGAGATCAATAAGTCCTACGTCAATGAAGTCGTCCAGAACATAAAACGGGTGAGCGGCAGATGGAGAATCTGGGTTGAGGGAATTTTTCATGGTTGAATTCTGAAGAGATGATTATGAAAATTTTATGGCTGCAACTCTATTTCTTCCTCTGGCCGTAGTGTCTTTCCATAATCATAAAACGCTTCATAAAACTCTTCGACTGCTCGTCTGTTTATCTCCAGCTCGAGGAGACTCAGGCGAAGCGCCAGGAGCAGCTGGTGGAGCAGCACAATGATCTCCTGCAGGAGATACAAGAGCAGAAACCAAAGGTAAAACCTAAATGGAAATGCATGTTTCTGTTTGTTGTCAAGTGCGTTTAGTTTTTGTCTTGCATTGCAATTCTTGTACACTGGACTCCACGATGCCAAGTCTGTGGCTGCGCACCCACACAGTCTAGAGAAAGCCCTGCCATCATTGTGCCCTCTGGCGGCTATATTAGATCTCTTCAGCTTTTGGCTATAACATCTGAGAACAGCTGGTAGCTTTTGTAAATGTTCAGTCCATCTATCTCATCTAAACAAAGCACATTTGTTTGATGTTTTTGACTCATCGTGGTGTTATCTCACTGTTCCCGTATTAGCATAATCGCTGACAGAGAATCAACAGAGATGGGATTTATGGCTCTTTGAAGGGAGCCAGATCTTCTGGATCCATTCCTTTCAAAGAGCCATTCAGAAAGTGGGCTCATTTTGATATTTATTTATTTTGGCAGCTTGAGGGTAACTTATTTTATCCTTAGAATAAGCTTTGTGTTAGATTTGGACCAAATCATTGAAACTTAGACATCCCACCAATACATATACTCTTGGTGGGATATCTGTTCGTTAAACACCTTTGTACTGACCAGGAATCAAACCCAGGTCCACACCCCTTGAAATCTGTGTGAAACGCAAAAAAACAACAAAAGAAAAGAAATCTTGCATCTTCGACTCAGTTCCTGCGATTCGTTTTAAAGAGCCTGTCAATAGATTTGGTTCGTTCGCGAATGTCACATCTCTAATAATCAATGTGAATCTCCAGCTGCAGGGAGCTGTGGAGGCAGAGTTTCAGGAGAAGTTTGAGCGCTTGCCCGGGGAGATTCGAGACTTCCTGCAGGACAGGAAGCTGGAGGTCAGAGGTCACAGCAAGTCCCGACCGTCGACCCCCCATGAAGCTCTGTCAGAGGAGGACTGAGGAGAGAGACGCACAAAGAAGAAGACTACCAGCGTGTGGAACGGGAGAAATTAGAAGGAAGCAGGAAGGTTTGGAGGGAGTAAAAGACTGTTATTTTCCTTTGTAATTAAAGAATGCTGTAACTGTTTATTTTTTTGATTCCACTCTAGCATGCACTTTGCTGTACTTCAGCGTTTAATCAGAGCCCATTTAGTCTTATTTTCTGTCATCGGTTACTGAAACCCAAGGGTTTGTACTGCATGACAACCCTGTCTATCTATCTATCTATCTATCTATCTATCTATCTATCTATCTATCTATCTATCTATCTATCTATCTATCTATCTATCTATCTATCTATCTATCATATACACACATTATACAGTCAACACACATTTTGTTCAACAAATTCTAAACAAATATTGTGTCTTTTAATTACAGTTTTTCTCAGTCGCTTTGGTGCATTTCTCACATCACTAATAACATTTGCACAACAGTACAGTCTCAGAACAATTAGTACAAACTGCCAAACCTAGTGGATAACCTGCAAAAGTGCGTCACTTGCTCAAAATTAATAGTTGATCCCTCAAAAGCAAGTATTCATGTCAATGAAACTGTCTGTGTCATCAAAACAATAAGTCCTGACACCATTGTTTATGAACAGGACAGTCACATGGCTTTGTCATGTTTTCATTGTGACATACTTACTGCATATGCTCTATGCAATTCTACAGCATTGTACAAAAAAAAAAAAAAAAAAAAATACAGTCACTTATTTAGAACAACCACAAGAAATGCCATTATGGTAGAACTGTGCACAAATGTAAACAATATAACAGGACATATTACCGTAAACTAAACATAAATTATTCCTGGACATCCACACGTTCCTGTCTGTCTGGCCACATATTTTTATCTACATCACAGCGGATGTCTTCCTTTGCAAGGCAATGAGGAAAGTATCGCCTTGAGTGGTGAATCCACCCTCTGCAGGACTCCACTGTGATGTCATCACATGCAGCATCCATGGCTGCTAGCAGGGCCATTTGGGCATGTGGACGCCGGTCATAAACCTTCCACCTCCAGGCAGAAAAAAACTCCTCTATTGGATTAAGGAATGAGGAGTAGGGGGGTAGATGTTCAACCACCATCCTGCCATGTGCTGCAAACCATGCTGCGTGTTGTAAGGACCGCAACATGGTTTGCAGAGATTGAATGATGGAATTCACAGTGGTTCTCCCTACATTTGGTTGCACTCTTCGAGCAGCCTCAGCCATAGTGAGGCCGTGATTCACAACATGGTCCACAATTGTAGCCCTAATTTCATCAGGAATTTGCCTATGTACTTCATGTCTTCTTCCTCTGCCCCTGTTTTGTCCCCTTCCCCTTCCTCCACGGATTCTCACCCCTTCTCCACGACGTTCCATTTCTGTGTCGCAGAATTGTAGAAATGGTACACACTACCTGCTTGGTTCATATATGCTTGCCAAGTGAGGGTTCATGGGATTCAGCTCTGAGTGACTGTGGACAAGTGGCTTGTCACCTCCTCATGAGTGAAAGCTGAAGTTCACCTGAGAGCAGTTGTTCAGTTTAGGAGAAAAAATGATAAAGGAATGTATGAAATTAGCTTGACAGATTTTGACAATTAGTTCAACAATTTTGTATGTAATGACTCAAGCAATGAAATGAGGACTATTAGTTTCATAGGGAATGACTATTCAGCATTCATAAGTATGTTTCATTTTGACTGACATGACATAAGCAAATGATAATGTTATAAAACAGCAGCGAATTGTATGAAAGTAACTGATACATGTCCAAAAGCATTTGCAATATGTTCAAAGGAATGAGAAACTGCTACGATGATGTGCACGAATGACTCAATGTTGTGGAGGTTGAACTAACAGTTGTGAGAACTTTCATTCTGATCTGAGAAAAGCACCAAAGCGACTGAGAAAAACTGTAATCAGCCAGTCACCATGGAAACCAGAGCGGCTTTTCCAATGGGCAAAATCAACAACTGCTAACGCTAGCACATATTATTAACAGCGCTTTCTGTTTCAGTAACACTCGGTTGACACATATTTCCCGCTGGGTAAAATGTTGGCCTCGGAGCAGCTCCACTGGAGCGGCTGGGGGTTAATGACTTTGCTCAGGGGCACCTCAGTGGTGGTTAACGAGGCAAATTCTCCCCCTCAGACTTTACCCACTACATGTGGCTTGTCTTAAAATGAGAAAATCAAGTTAAATTACAAATAATGCTGCTTCCAAAAAAGACTAAGAGCATGTACTTTTAATTCACACACATTTGTCAGTTTGGGAACCCTTACTGATATAAACTAACTTTAGCAAGCCTAAAAACCTACTTTTATTGCTGAATAACCTCTTAGATAAAGGTCAGAGAACCATGGTTTGTACTTTAAATTGGAAAATATAAGTGATAAACTTCTTTCCACTCTTGTCCACAACTATCAAACAAGTAATATATGATTGTATCAACTGCGAAACAACAGTAGCATCAGTTTATAATTTCAAATATTTGTAGTTTAGAGGTTGCTTGTAATTTTTACACACTATTGCAGATTCCTTGAACTTTCAAACAGACCTTCAAAGCAGTGGAAACCAGCGAATCAGTTATTAGCTGAGATTTATCATATTTATTTATTTATTTATTAATGAATTCTAGCATTAATGAATTCTAGCATCCTGGTTTTACATTGCTCCAGTGCATCTAATGTCATGTAATAACATGTGTGTGTAAGAGAGACAGAGAGTTGACCAAAGGTAAGACCTGAGCAGGAATAAAACTCATAATCAGAATACGAATGAGGCTCTTGACACACTTGGTTTAGGGTAAATAAGGAAATGATCAGGATGTAAAGAATGTCCTGTATTCTGTATTTCATGCTGGAACATGCTGTGATCATTTAAGTACTTTGATTGATTAAATGCTTCTTTATTCATTGATTTATTCATGAGAATTTGAGATAAATTTTCTGGTGAGTGGTTAAAAATGACTGAGACGTTTGAAGATTTTTATTCCATGATGGTAAAGAGGTGGAGTAAGACAGATTTGGGGATTGGTTAACTTTTAATTTCTGTATTTCTGACTAATAGCAGCAACAGTCACAAATGATCCGGCCGTCGGACATCCTTGTTAGATGTGGAAAGGCCTCAAAGTGTGCTGCCACTGCATGATCTATTTGTTTTGATGTGAAAGTACACAGTCATCACCCTGATTTATTAGTTGTTACTTAAGCAGCAAGAACTTCTGAAAATGTTTTTCTCTGTTGTACAAATGTAAAATGAATGGAGCTCGTCACTCTTTGTACAGTGATCTTCCAGAATTTGTTGGAACATTTTCCACAATGTGTTTTTCCTCTGGACTTACTCCTCTAAGGCCGAAGCTGCGTTCAACAACCCCCTTCTCCTTTTTTTTTTTCATCGCTGGGAACATTATTCTTCAAAAATCAAGCCACTGATTCAATTGTGTCTGGACCCGAATTCTTAAAGGTAGCCTGTAGTTTTTAAACGGCAGTAAATTGACTCATTGCTTCATGCTGAGAGCTGAGTACCTCATTATTCATTAAATTATCTGATAATTAACTTGTGCAAAGTGGCTGAAGTTCTCCAGCAAAATGCCTTGTTGAACGCACACCAGCTTTAGTGATTATACTGAGCATGCTTTATTGTCTTGGGTTTCTCCACCAGTTGAATTTTTGGTTTTAATGAATGCCATTTTAAGACCAGTTGAAGAACTATTAAAATATTTGATCTAAACACAAAGCCTTATTAGTTTATATTTGTTATGTGTTCAGTATCTGAGCTGCGACGAGGAGATGAGAGGAGGTAATTACTGCTGTCAGCCATGTCAAGACAAAACTTTGGTGATGTTACGTGGGAGCAGGACGGTGTGTGCTTTCACAGAGAGGATGGACGTTATAGTGGAGGAGGAAGAAGAGGAGGGTTTTCAAGCTGTCACAGTCGATCTGATGCACTACGCAGAAGTTTCTGCTCATATTACGACAGAAATTTTACTCTTGAAGATGCTCCATCCAACACCCAAGTGCTCAGTTCTAAATGACCCGAGGGAAGTTCAGGTTTTAGTTAGGAATATCTGTGGGTGGTGCCCTCCAGATTAAAGGTGTGAATGGAGTTGAAGCCCCTCTCTGAATGGGGAAGCAGTCCAAAACGGTGCAGTCATCATATTCGCAATATGTAACACTGATTTTAACAGATCTGGAGAAAGATTGGGGCCTCAGTGGTGGCTGGCTGAAAGACTTAGAGATGCAGCTGATGTTCCTGCAACCCATGAACACAAAAATAACTTGAGCTCAGGGTTTATTACTGAAGATAAGTCCAAGATGCATCATGCGGTTCTTGGAAAGCCAAACAAATTATTACATTCTATGATACATTCTTAATTGCTTTTTGCAGCAGCAAAATGAAAAGCTACCAATCGAGCACCAGGCAGCTGGCAGAGGTTAATCTAAATATCTAGTAGTTGGAGACAGAAGCAGACCTGAAATAAAAGTAGTGTTGGACTTGCATTCAGCAAAATAGGACAAGATGAATGCTTAGGTCCTGTGCTTCCTGGCTGCAGAGACCCGCACATGTTTCTGCAACAACTCTGCTGCCATCTAGTGGTTAAATACAATATTTGCATGAACAGCTCCGAGAGCTCAGTCATGGCCATGGTCAATGTGGATTACTCATGGAAAAGGAATATTGTTGAGATGGTGTGCATATTAAACAACGTGTATGTCTGTTAATATCTAGAGGTATGTTTTTTATATACCAATTTTTATTTTTTTTAATTTCCTCGTCCTGACCAATTGCATTTACTTCCCCTGCCAGCAGATGGTGCCGGTGAGTCGCATGTGACCCTTCTCTCTCGCCGTCGAAGAAGAGCTGCAGCCTCGCAGCATCAGCACCAGCAGAGACGTCTCCCTCCTCTCGCCTCCTCTCCTCCTCTGCTCTCCTCTCCTCTCTTCCTCCGTCCACTGCGGAACATCGGCCCGTTTTCATCTCAGAGCCAGCTAGCCATGGACAACTCCGGCAAAGAGAAGGAGGCCATGCAGCTGATGGCTGACGCCGACAAAAAGGTCAAGGCGTCCGGATCCTTCCTCGGGGGGATGTTCGGGTAAAGGATGCTTCCATTCTCTTTTCTCTCTGTGTTTACCAGCTCATTTTGGTATGGGGGAGGGATCCCTGCACGCAGGGCCCATCATAGCCTATCTTCCTCACGGATATATCTCTATAAATTGTCTCCTGTATTGTCCCTATAACGCACCAGCGGTCTCTCTAATGCCTCATAATGCGCTTTACTCAAGCCTGATCAGATTGGATGGATCAGTTTTATAATTGATCACATTAATACTCGTATGATCTATCATATGCATCCCTGTAGGAGCTGGTAACTTTCACTATGACACTGCGTCTTTTGGAAATATTTATCCAAGGATCCTCGGAGCGCTTTTTTATTATTTGGTGACACAAATATTAGCTGTCATCGCAGATTGCGTGGCCTCCGTGTCGTTGACACGCCTGACACGCAAAAGAAATGCAAATGTAATCATCTCCTGCTGCTGCTGCGGGAGGTGAGCGGGCTCGGAGGGAGCGTGAGGCCGAGTCGATGATGGAGGGAGGCGGGCGGAGCAGCGGAGGCAGGACAGGGTGTGTGTGGTGATGTGGTGCTGCGGGGGGATGATGCGTGTGGACGATGGGAGTGGGCTTGTTGCTTTCATGAGTGGGAGCGGCGGATGTTTACAAGTAAAATGGAAACACGGAATATTAATTGGGTTGGTATTGATTTGGATGAGTGCTCATTGTGAAATGGTCTTCTAGGCTGATGTCACTGCATCTCCTGTGTGGATTCTGCATCCACTTCACCATTATGTAGATGCAGCATTCATAAATAGCTGATTTTTGTGTTTTTCATGAAGAAAAATAATTGATATACAATAATTAATATACAGACTATTCTGAAAGTCATTTTATTGTGGAAATTACAAAAAGGCAATCATCAAAACCTTTAAGATGCAACAACAATATAAGATACGATTAAACCACGGACCAAGCAAATGTTATTTTTCATCTTTATTAATGCCCCATTAATCTGCCATAAAATGCAGATATGGTTGGTTTTACAGCTTTATCTTCATCAGGAACACGATGCATTTGTGTGTATGTTTGTGAACCCTCTCCATGAAATCAGTATGATCAATGAACAGCACACATTTCATAATCCCCATGCCTCTATGTGTGTATCAAAAAACAGATACAGTATTAATCCAAGATGTCAAATAATATTAATAATAATAATAATAGTAATTCAAGCAATTTCCGACTAATGCCATCAGTTAAGAAGAAGCCATAAGATTAAAGTATTCAAAAGATATTTCAAATATGGCATTGAATTTGCTTGCCTCATATCCATACAGGGAGTTCGACATCTGAGGGGCCTGGACAGAAAGATTGTGGAGCCATTATCAGGGTCTTGCTGGAGGATCTCAGGCTCATAATGAGTCAGAGCCGTTAGCAGGACAATGACTAGTCAAGGTTTTAAAACCAAGCACTGCAGAAAGGATGAGTGCAATGTGAACGTGTCTCTTAGTAATCAGACAGTGTCCTAAAAGTTAGCTAGCTAAAATGGGTCACATCTGTTTTCAGCATGTTTATTTAATGAGCTTCAGGCCTGAGTTAGTTGAGGCTAATTCAGTCGTGGTCACTTTGTAGCCGGTTGTGGATCTGTGATTCCTTTTCGCACTGAGAGAAAAACTGCATTTCTATTTGCATTTGTCAGCTCAGAGACAAAACCACCCTTTTATAAACTGTAGCTATACTGCTAATGCACATGCAAACTGACCTCTCTAGTGGCTTTTCTGAAATCTAAATGCTGACTCATATTCCGATAAGAACTCCCGTGTTCAAGTGGAAACAATGAGGGGGGATACAAAGCCACAGAAGGTCAGAAAATGAAATAAATATCCTCTGTCTGAGGCTTTCAAACCACAACCTTTCATCCTTTATCACACGGACAAGAAGGAAGCTCACTATTGGGATCAAATGTTTGTTGTGGTTTGTTAGCCCTAGGCGTGTGGAGCATCACTTCATCATGTTTGACATATTTTAATATCTGTTTTGTTGCTCTTCACTCTTTAATCAACCCTATAGCTATAATAATGGTATTGCTAGGTAACACTTTTTAAGCAATTCAGTAACGGCTGTTTAAATTAACACATAAAATTATGTTTTGGAAAATTAAAATGTACAAATGCTTTCTTTATTCTTCAGATAGACGCAGAGGGAACATCAGATATGAACCAGATGCTCAGAAGGGCAGTGTATTTGTTGGTTCTGCGGTTAAACATCAGATTTATTCCTCACAAAAGGGACAAATATTAGATTTTAGAGAGGATGCTTTTCTCCTCAGCTGCCCTCTGCTGTGACGTACTTCGGATGGACACCCTGCAGGCTAGTTTCAAATATGTGTTAGGGCTGGATCGCCATGAACATGACTTAGCAGAAAAGGGGAGTGTTATTTTTTTACAATTAAATTAGAGAAAAAGAGATGATCATTATGTCTCTGTCTTTTATGTTTGTGTTCAGGGGGAACCATAAGGTGGAGGACGCCTGCGAAATTTACGCCAGAGCAGCCAACATGTTCAAGATGGCCAAGAACTGGAGTGGTGCGTGACACACACAAATGTGACACACGTAGATACGTCACATTCATGCCAAATACTACACAACACGAATAAACAAACTCCCACACAAGACGCCTACACGTGGACACGGAGCGTCACATTACCACATACAGGAAGAAGATCATCAAGCATGACCAGGACGAATGAGTGATGAGAGTCCACAGAAACCAGCGTGTGCTCCAGATAGGCCAGATGTGCCAATAATAGCTCAGGCTGTGCAGAGTTTAGCTGTTTAGATGTGTGTTTTGATGGCTCTGCTGCTCGGCGACAGTCACGTAGTAAGGATTTAAAAAGAAGAAATGTTTGGATTTTTTTTTTTCTGTTGCTGCATTTGATCAAGAGTGTCACGCTTAACACTGTGTCTTTGTGCGTAGCTGCTGGGAATGCATTCTGTCAGGCCGCTCGTCTCCACATGCAGCTTCAGAACAAACTGGACTCTGCTACCAGCTTCGTCGACGCCGGCAACGCCTACAAGAAGGCTGACCCACAGGGTGAGCGCCGCCGCCTTACAAACACGCAGCGCTGTTCTGTCACAGTGACTCCTACTCACACATTTAAGCCACATCTCCCAAAACAATGTCTTCTTTTAGTGCTCTCCTTTCTTCTCAGCTACAAACCTGGTATAAAAACCTTTTTGTTTTGGTGTTAATGTTTTGCTCATAGATAGATACTCTGATTATCATCGGAGGTTCAGTGTCTGGATTTATCAGACCAAGATGGACTGAAGTAGATCTGAATTACAGGTTGCTGTTGACAACCAGGAGATAAAATACTGCATTCATCTCAGCTGGGAGATGAAATCATAGTGTGCGTTGTTCTTCTTTATCCTGTCCCGCTCTTTGCTCAGACAGTTTTATTTATGTTGTGCCGTTTCACCCATGTTTGTCTTTTGTTTTTCCACCATTTATTTACACCTTGCAGCACAAATGAGCAAATATCATTTGTTTTATGCACAGATGTGTGTTCTTGAGTGTGCGCAACTCTAGTTTTCATTCATTATGGTGTTCGACTTAAAAATAAGTCTTTGGAAAGGAGTAAATCAGAATTCTGAGCAGTAGCCTGACTATTCAAGGCTCAGTGGAATGAGAACAATCATGCATTTGACTGAGTTGAGAAATTAGGCTAATTTAATTATGGTCACTTTGTAGGAAGTTGATCTGTGGTACCACCTCCTTGTATGCTTCTATTAGCTCAGTTAGCTAATCATTCTTTACACACTGTAGCATTAGTCCACTTGGTAGCAGTGTTTCCACTTTAGTACAATTTTAAAATGACTGTTTTGGATCAATAAAGATGGACTAGATCGAGGAAAGTTTAAGGAGGAGATTTGGAGACACAAACGTTGGTATGACTCGAATGTTTCAGTCGCCATTGTTGAAAGTGAAGCAGGAAGCAGAAACAAAAATAAGTCAGACTGGCAAAAAAGACAAAGCGCTGACTAGTCTTTGGGTCGTGTTTTTGTTATTTATGAGTATCTAGTTGATGCACTTTGTCACAGCGCCCAGCATGATTTCATCAAAATGAGCATGGCTAGTGCAATTGCCAGAACTGCTGAAAACTGTAGTTTTAAGACCAAATCAGTAGTCCAAATGTCAGCCGACAAATTTAAAACAACATTTAAATGAAAGCATCCCACCAGTCTCAGGAAATATCTGTGAATAAAGTGTTCATTAGGTCAGCTAATGTAAGGCAACTGCCTTGACTATAATTCATGAGGGTGCAGACACTCATTGGCCACTTCATTAGGTTCACTAGTGAAAACGAAATCATTGTTAAATTATAATAATAATGTGTATATTGGATATGGCAACTAATGGCAGCAGTATGTGCTGTTTATATACATGAATACTAAACAAAATGTTTCTGAGACATGGTATTCTCTGGCAAGTGCATGTAAGATTAAATAAGTATTAGAACTACCTAGTACACATTACGTCTAGAGTTGCATTCTCTCTTTAATATAACTGTATATCTCCATGCTGTAAAAATTAAAGAGCACAAACATCAGGTTTTAAAAAGCTGCGGGAAGTTTTTTATTAGTGAACAACACAAACTGCTTCTTTCTTTTTCATTTTCTACTGTTTTGAATTGTAATGCAATTAAAAGAGCCTGAGTTTGCAATATTCATGTCTGTGTTTATTATTTGATTCAGTCATCCACTAAAATTTGGGGCAAATATTGTTATGCGATTGAAATTTGATTCATCAAGATTAATTAATTATAAAGCCTCTAATTAACTATATATTTTATTTTATTTTATTTATTTTTTTTAATCAGTCCCACCCCTTGAAATTACACATCTTCCGTTTTCTCAGTAACGATGTCCTGGTGAAAGGGGAAGCCTCTGCACCACTGTTGAACCACAGACAGGTTCAGGACCCAGAAGTGGTATCGTCAGAAAGAATTAATTAGGTCCCTGGGTTGCTTGAGGAAAATCATTACTGCAGCAGCCGTCCTGCTTCCTTGAAATGAGTTTAATAATAAAACATGGCGGGCTAGCAGGTTTAAGCCACAGAGGACAGAAACTGAAGAGCTTTCATTTGACTGTGCCGTCTCAGAGGGCCTTGTATTTACTACATCCCTCCTTATTTTCTTCTCTGTTTGCTTCCAGAGGCAATCAACTGTCTAAATCAGGCCATTGACATCTACACTGACATGGTAAGCCAGCTCTCTGCTGTTAAACCTATCATCTCTGTTCTGAGTCTGATCATTGAATAACACCTTGTATTTCTTGATTACAGGGTCGCTTTACCATTGCAGCCAAACACCACATCACTATAGCAGAGGTTTATGAGTCTGAGCTGGTGGACATTGAGAAGGTAAAGTGAGGAGTAAAAATGATTATCCTCTTAATGTTATCTTTCTTTTGAATAGACACTATACTCTCACTTGTGCTCACTTACATATGTTTGTTTTCAGGCCATTGCTCACTATGAGCAGGCAGCAGATTACTACAAGGGAGAAGAGTCAAACAGGTAATAAACATGTGTTTTGAATTTACTAATCATGTGCATACATGAATACATCTGAAACAAAGATTACATACAGGAAGACTGTTTTAATAATCTAGGCATTGTTTGACGGTTTCATCCACTCAAACATAAGAGTTTGCCAAGGACTGGATATAAAGATGGAAAGGAATTCCCACGTCCCTCTTGGTGGTGGAGCAAGTGTATCCATGTCATACTTCTACACTCTATTGCTGGGACACCTTCATTAACCTTTAATGTAGTAGACCATGTCAGTCTTTGTTCCTGGTTATACTGCAGTTTTGGCGTTACTTTTGAGGCGCTGTCACATCACCTATCTTTATACACAATCTATGGCATGCTAATTTTCTTAAAGGAGCAGTGTGTAGGATTAAGAGCCATCTAGTGGTGAGGTAGTAGACTGCACAAGTACAAGTGTCTGAAGGACACTACAGTGGCTAAGACGTCAACATAAAAATACGGAAACCCAGCTCTAGAGTTAGCTCTACTCTGAGATACTATAGAAACACTGACGTGCAACATGGCCGCCTTGGTGGAAGAAAACTCTCCACTATGTACATACAAAGGTTTTTTTCCAAGTTAACAAGAACAAGAGTTATTATTTCCATGTAATTATACATTAATGACCCCCCTAAATCTCACACAATGGCCCTTTAAATTATACTTAACTGATATTTTTTGGTTGTGGACTGAAGATGTTCCTTGGATTTTGCGTTTTGATGACCCAAATTGATAAAATAATTGACCACCTGATTGAAAATGACAAGTTGATGAAGTCCTGTACAAGCACACATGTATGCAAGTTGAAAGTGCCAGTGGCACTCTGAAGCAACGATATGAAAGGGTCAGAGTCTTTTAAGGCAGGGACATAATGGTGGGCACTGCAGTAATATGCATTATAGCTCATGGGTTTGTTTGTTTTTCAGCTCAGCAAACAAATGTCTTCTGAAGGTCGGACACTACAGCGCTCAGCTGGAGCAGTACCAGAAAGCCATTGAAATCTACGAACAGGTAAGAGCTGGTTCATTCAGCCTATGTATGGACCATGTGGAAATATTACTTTTGTAAATTATTTAATGATGATTAAATGATCACTTATTATTGAGAAACACAGTTTTTATCTGAATACAGAACAGATACAGACGTTGCTGTTACTCTTCTGTCCACCACTACAAAAAAACTGGGGCCAAAGAATTGGTCTGGCTTCCATGCTATGCCATTTATGCAACTCATGACCATCTTTGAGATTGATGTTTGTGATGTTGATGATGAAATAAGCAAATCTTTACATTGATGACATGACATTAATAAATGTAATTCTATCATATGGAAATAGTATGGAGACTGAATTTGAAAAGTACCGCAGTGAGTGCAAAATGTATCGAAGAATGATAGAAAGATAATGAAAGAACTAGACGCTGGTGGTGCGCCAGTAGGGCTGATGGAGACTTTAGAGTCTCTGGACAACCAGGATGAGATGGAGATATGGAAGGCTGCACACGAGACTGTCTGAGTGAGAGAAGTGCTGGCTCAGTGAACACAGACAAATATAATTGAATGAAAGAAGTGATGTTGAAATTGATAAAGACGCGACAGCATGGGAAAGTCAAAATGCAGTGGAGAATGGAGCAGCAGACATAGTCCAGGCTGAGTGGAAAGTGTGACCAGACCTTTCTTAATAAACTTTCAAAATTACAAATAAAAGCAGTATTTGCTATATGAGGTACATAGTTACATGAAACTGAAATGCTCAAAATATACACATAGAACCCATACAGACCTAAGAAGTCAGTCATTTTGTGTGTGTGTGTTTCAGGTTGCAATGAACACTATGGACAATCCTCTGTTAAAGTACAACGCTAAAGAGTATTTCTTCAAGGCTTCGCTGTGTCACTTCATAGTGGATGAACTGAATGCCAAGGTAACAACAGCACATACAAATACTGCTGAGCCCATACAGATAACGATTCATTATTGGCATGGTGACCCAGTTGCTAATATCAGCACCGCAGCTTACTTATACCTGGAATGCTATCGCTTCTGTGTTTCAGCTTGCCATAGAGAAGTATGAGGAGATGTTCCCAGCCTTCTCTGACTCAAGAGAGCTCAAACTGTTGAAGGTAGAGTCACATTTTACAAAAAACTTTTATCATGTCACAAAGATATCTGCTCTCTCTAGAAAACGTATTTAAGTTCACTGTGATACAACAGCAATATAAAGAACTTCAAAAACTTTTTAAAATGCAAATCTTGAGCTAAATGAGCTAAACAATAGCAAAACAAAAGCTTATCCAGCTTATCTGTTTGCACCCTTAGCATTAATATGTTCAGGTTTTTATTAAAGCTTGCATAATTTCTATTCCTCTGTTGTAATTTTTGAGTTTTATTGCAACAGAAACTTCTAGATGCCCATGAGGAGCAGAACAGCGAGGCGTTCACGGAGGCTGTGAAGGAGTTCGACTCCGTGTCTCGCCTGGACCAGTGGCTGACCACGATGCTGCTGCGCATCAAAAAGACCATCCAGGGAGACGCCGGGGACCTGAAATAGACACCTTTAGAAGAGGGGAGAAAGGGAGGAAGATGGGAAAAGAGGGTGGTAAAAAAGAAGGTTAAAGACAGTCACAGGTGGAGAAAAAATGGTGTAGGAGTAGAATCTGAGAGATAAAAGGGGAGGTTACAGAGAGAGGGTAGGACTGAGGGAGTTTACAGTTGTACATATCAGTCTGCATGTGACCCCCAGTGAGCTAATCATCTCCTTTAAATCATCGTTAGATGACTGTGTGTCCCCGGTCCTGCAGTATTGCTCTCGTAACACTGGACAAAATTGTAATTAAAAAGAAATAAAATGTGTGCGTGAAAGATGAGTGTGTGTGAGAGAATGTGTCCACTGCAGTAAGGTCAATTATACTATGAGATTTAATGATATATGTCACAGAAAACTATAAAAAAAAGTTATTTATTGATATTTATTGTCAATACTGAAAATATCTATTGTTTATTATGGTGCTCAGTGTTACGATTTGTCTTAATATTTTAGGTATTAGCCCCCCTCTCCTCTCTTGTTGTTCCCTTTACTTTCTCTCCTCATCTGTTCTTCTTCCTCCTCCTCCTCCTCCTTTCTCTTCCCTTGTCCTCTCCTCCTCACCCCATCTCAAGTCAGCGCCATCACCCATTGTGATCAGTTGGTTCTGTGTTCAGGCTAACGTTTGGTGGGCTCAGATCGCCCCGCAGCGCTTCCTCCCGTCACTGCCTTGTTTGTGCATGTCTACCGTCATGTTTGATGTAAGTGTTCTCTGTGTCGTGCTGATGTGTCAAATACATACATGTAACCTGGTATCATTTGTGTGAAATCAGTAAATATGTACCTCAGATACAGAGTTGAAATAAAAACATTGTCACTCCAGATGTTTGCTGGTTATTCAGACCATGAGACGACAACACTTCTGAGGTTGGGTGGTTAAGTTTTCCTCCAAGACAATAAATTTGGTGAAGGCAGAATATTCATGTGAGGAAAGGATTTGAAAAGCAATAAAAGCTGAGAGCTGATGTTTGATATATTAGAGAGGAGTGTAGTATAGGCAAGGCAGAGTATGATTTAGCAACACAATTGAAGTGAAAACAGTTCTGCTGTCAACCCAAGAGATTTCTAGCCTGGAATCCAGACCAACATCCCCTTGGGAACTGAGCTGGTAACTCCCAAAAGCTCTGGGATCTCTTTATAAACTTAAATTATCACCTTGTGCATTGATATAAACTTAACTTCATACCTTAAATTAATATCTTCATATCTTAAATTGAATGTTTCAAATATTGTGCTGGAATGCAGGTGAAGAGTTTGCTCTTTAATTTGACCTATTATTTGTAAGGTTTTGGAGTCCATTGGCTTCTTACCAATAATTACTGAACTGTAAATTTATATTTAAAAGGTTTTTATTTTATTTATTTTTTTAGTAGCAGTTGTAGTTGTTCAATTGCACTCTGATCAGTGCATTTGTAACCCTCCATATTTACTTGGAAAATACTATAAATTAAAAATGTATAGTATTTATGCAATTTATGTCTGAATGAATGTCTATGAATCTTTTTATGTTCTGACCATTGACTGTCTGGTGCCGCTTCGAAATGTGTCCCCAAAGTCGTTAGCCTTGTTTTTTTAGGCCTCCGTTGAGTCAAATTCGGTCCGGTGTATATATAACTGATTGGGATATAATACAGCGGGGTTGGAGAGAAGCATCGCAACTGGTGTGGAATACAGCTATGTTGTGTTAAATTAAACGCAACAGAAACATAAATCGAAGAGGAAACAGATTTCCACATAACACTTGGGATCATAATACCCACAATGCATTTCGACGGACCCGTTGAATTCTGCAACACACGTTTCCGGTGTGTTGGTGCATGTTCGTTTCTCCCTCGCAACGCAAGTTGGGCTCTTGTTTCACAGCCAAGAGTGAACGCTACTTGCCATCATAACTGGCCGAGAATCACTTGTAACATTTACTGAAGGAGGAGACATCAACGGGCCGCCAAGATGCCGCGAATTATGATAAAAGGAGGCGTCTGGCGCAACACTGAGGTACGTGTTTACATGGCTAGCTTGGTTAGCGGGATGCTAAGCACTTAACAGCAAACCTATTGGCTGAAGTTAGCATGAAGCTTTATGCTATTTTAATGGGATTTAGCTTATGTGGCAAGTTTAGTTTATATATGAGGCCACTAGTTATGTTGAAAGTGTTAAGCAGTGGCCTGTGTACAGTTGTGTACACCCAAATTAGCCAGGTACTTTTAAACGTGAGCTATTTGTTGGCATCGTCATTAGCAAACAGTGCAAGAAACTGTTAGCAGAAAAGCTAACAACAAGTGAAAATTGGAGAAGAAATGTCAGAAATTGGACAAACGGAGCAGAGATTCAATCATATAGCGTATTAATGGAAAGATGAACATTGTTTATATTTGTTTTTTTTGGTTTGATATATGTGATTGGCATAATGCTATTAATCACTTTGTGACTTATCTGTGCATCTCATTATTTGTCCAGGATGAGATCCTCAAGGCTGCGGTAATGAAATATGGGAAAAACCAGTGGTCTCGTATCGCTTCCCTGTTGCACCGCAAGTCTGCCAAACAGTGTAAAGCCAGATGGTGAGTTCTAATACAGAAACATGTGATCAGTTTCACTTAATATGTTTTCTAAATCGTAGCCAGAGTAAATGGGATAACCTGCTTAAATAAGAATTATACACATGTTTTGTTTCTGTCTGCAGGTATGAGTGGCTGGATCCCAGCATCAAGAAAACAGAATGGTCCAGAGAAGAGGAGGAGAAGCTGCTTCACTTGGCCAAGCTGATGCCTACTCAGTGGAGGACCATTGCTCCTATTATAGGACGCACCGCTGCCCAGTGTCTTGAGCACTATGAATACCTGCTGTAAGGACTTGTATATGAAATCAGATTTATTATTTGGTGCAAATTTTAGCACAGACTCCCTTTCATATGATAATCTCCAGTGAGTGTAATAAAACTGTTTGTCTATTTGTCTATGTTTAGAGACAAAGCAGCACAAAGGGACAATGAGGAGGAAGTGGGAGACGACCCCAGGAAATTGAAACCCGGAGAAATCGACCCTAATCCTGAAACTAAGCCTGCCAGACCTGACCCTGTGGACATGGACGAAGGTACAGTGACACACTGACATCATTGATAATGATGATGGTGGGACTGATTTTTCCACACACTTGATGAACCGCTGCTAGTTTGCTGCAATGACCCACTAGGGTCTTCACCTGTCTTCTAGTCGACTAGTCTGTACAACCCCTAGTCACCAACTCAATGAATTGTGTGTCTCCTTTTCTGTAGATGAGTTAGAGATGCTGTCAGAGGCCAGGGCTCGTCTGGCCAACACCCAGGGCAAGAAAGCCAAGAGGAAGGCCAGAGAGAAGCAGCTGGAGGAAGCCAGGTTAAACTAATTTCTCATATGCACATATACAAGCTGATGATTATCGCAGTTTTATTTATCAGAGCATTTGACATTTCGTTTTTTAAAAATCATGTAATGGACGCTTTTTGTTACTCTGCTTCAGGCGGTTGGCTGCTCTGCAGAAGCGTAGAGAGTTGAGAGCGGCAGGAATCGACGTTCAGAAGAAGAGGAAGAAGAAGAGAGGGGTGGACTACAACGCTGAAATCCCCTTTGAAAAGAAACCTGCACCGGTAAACACAATAGCATGATTCTGTGTATATGAAATTAATCACAATACCTGCAGAGAACAGCTATGATATTAATTGGTGGCTCTTTTTTGTTTACTTCAAGGGTTTCTATGACACCAGCATGGAGCAGTACAATGCTCTGGAGCCCAATTTCAAACGTCTCAGACAGCAGCACTTGGATGGAGAACTACGCAAGTCAGTAGCACCATATACTACACTTTACACACACAGTTTTGTGATAACATGGGGATTCACATAAGTAAATACACAACAGGGGATGTGTACATGTACGAGTAAGAGTAAAAGAACCCTCATTAACAATACTGTTGCACAGTTTGCATCATAAGTACACAAAGTAAATGCATGAATGATTTCATAATGTTTATTCATAAACCCCATTGTTTATGTGTAGTGAGCGTGAGGAAAGGGATCGGAAGAAAGATAAACAAAAAATAAAGAAGAAGAAGGAGAGCGATCTGCCGTCTGCCATCCTGCAAACCAGTGGAGTGGCTGAGTTCACCAAGAAACGCTCCAAACTGGTGTTACCTGCACCACAGGTAGCTTTAATGTCCAATACATCTCTCAGACATGTGGAGCTGGTCCAAACGAATCCAGTTGTTCTTGACTCTTGCTTCATTTTACATTGTTAACAAATACTGTATTTAATCTGTTTTCAGATCAGTGATGCTGAGTTAGAGGAAGTTGTCAAACTTGGCGTTGCCAGTGAGGTTGCCCGTCAGACTGCTGAGGAGAGCGAAAGTGGTAACTCCGCCTCCTCCGCCCTTCTGTCGGAATACAGCGTCACTAACACCATGGCAACGGGACTACGGACCCCACGCACCCCTGCTGTACAGGACAGAATACTGCAGGTAACAAATAAACACACAACTTTAGTCTTTATACATGATGTCATTGTATTTTGACAATGATATTTCACATTGATTGGCATATGTCATTATTGGTATGCTGTGCTAACTCTACCTTTATTATTGATAGCTAGGTTCATTGTGAAATTAGAGTTGGATCATAGTCTCAGACCTTTCTGCACACTTTGCCTTCTTGCAGGTTCAATGGTAGTAGCTACTATAAGAAAAAGGAAATGATATTTAAAGTACATTAGGGAACCAGATTTCTAGATGCTTGGTTTTATTTGATTTGCTATGTTTTGGGATGCAGCTAACAATTACCAGCCTGTCATGAGCACAAAATGTTAATCAAGTAATTGATTGAATTACCCATCAGATGTTAGCAGAGCAAAAGAAGGTTGATTAATCAATAAAGACATAGCTGATTATTGATTTTTCTGTTGATGAATCAAGTAAATCAATTACCTGTTGGCGTTATTATTTAAGCATGTGCATTTGCACCCTCATCATTTTATTTATACTGAAATGTCTGTAAGATGAAAGTATAAACATGACTGTACAAAGTAGTAATTTCTGTTCTTTGTCAAAAAATATCTACTGGTAGTATTTACCATCTGTGTGTGTTTGTATTTTCAGGAAGCCCAGAACCTCATGGCTCTGACTAACATCGACACCCCCCTGAAGGGAGGCCTCAACACTCCTCTGCATGAGAGCGACTTCAGTGGAGTGACACCTCAGCGTCAGCAGATACAAACACCCAACACTGTCCTCAGTACGCCTTTCAGGTAATAAACACTCCACTAATACAGCTTCATATTTACGCTATGATCCATGATTTGCTGTCATGGCTTGCATTTAGAACAAACCAACAAAAGTATTAACACTATACATCCAGGGAAGAGGGCATGTGTAACTGCCAAAAAGGAGAATCTGTTACCCTTAATACCTAAAAGAATAACTAGGCTGGAAGCTAGCTCAGCTTGTTCTGCTCACAGATATTCCTTGTGGAGGAAAGTTGGTCTGGAGTCACTCTTTGGGAACTGTTTACGCTACAGCAGTTATCTACCAGGCAATTAAAGTCATTTGGGCAGAATTTATGTGGTGCTGGACAGAAGACTAGCAGCATGGTGTGAGTGGAATTTGTATACACTGGAAGGCAGATATGTTAACTGCTTAATCCAATTCATCTGGAATTTAGTCAGGAGGTAATGTCAGACATTCAGAGATTCACATGTTGCTGTGTATCCATACCTTATCAGATTTGGCGTATTGCCCTCTTTAGTTTAAAAGAAAAACATTTATTAGTGTGCTCAGGCCTCAGTTTGTCCTCTACAAGGTGATTACATTTCCATGATATGATTTTGTCATCATGTCCTGCTTACATTTGTATTTACAGGCTCTCTCTACCAGTGCTGGTGGTGAGAAACTGCAGAGAAAGCACATTTCTCCAACTAACTAATTGCATTTATTGTCCTGCAGTAAATGTTAACAAGTTTGGTCATCTCCAACAGAACTCCTGGACCTGGTCAGGGTGCAGAAGGCATGATGACACCTCAAGCCGCAGGTGGGATGACCCCACGTTTGGCAGGGACCCCCGGTTTGACCCCCGGTTTGACCCCCGGCCGGACACCGCTGAGAGACAAACTGAATATTAACAGCGAGGAGCAACTGGCGGACCCAGCCTTTGCTAAACACCTGGTAACTAATATGAGTTTTTACAGAACGCTTTGAGTCGTTAATTGAATCAATCATGAACCAGCTGCAGCAATAGATCTATTGTTTTGTTAATGGAAATGCTAAATAATACAAACCAAGAAAACTAATCACATGCCTGATTAATGCTGTTATCCTCTTTGGTCAACAGCAAAGGGAGAGCCTGCAGCAGCTGAGACAAGGCCTGATGTCACTTCCTGTTCCGAAGAACGACTTCGAGATTGTTCTTCCCGAAAACGCAGAGAAAGAACTTGAAGAAACAGAGGCCGAGACGGGATACGTAGAGGACTCGGCAGATGTAGAGGCACGCAAGCAGGTATGAACTTGGATAAACACACCAGCAAGTTTTAAGTTTCCTGTGTGCAGAAAATCATTTTTGATTGTGTGTTTGTCAGGCTCTGCGGGATGCAGAGAGGGAGAAGGAGCTGAAGCTGAGACATACTGCTGTTCAAAGAAGTCTTCCCAGGCCTACTGAGGTACGGTGTTATCATACTGTTAACTTTGATTATTTTAATGTTTTTATGTCATAATGTTTTCTTTTCAGGTGTGTTATGAATTAAAATGAGTGGTATATTTATTTGCCTCTGCAGGTAAACGAGTCCGTCCTTCGTCCCGCTTCCATGGATCCGCAATCTGACCTCCAGGTTGCAGAGGAACTCGTCAAACAGGAAATGATCACCATGCTCCACCATGACTGTCTCCACCACCCGTCGGCCAACTCGGCCAGTCAGCTGCAGCGTGGCAAATCCAGAGGCCCCACTTCTACATCTAACAACGCGTCGCACATCGCTTACATGGAAACGCACCCCTACAAGCCCATCAGCACAGAGGACATGGAGCAGGTAAACATCACTTTACTATTGATCATTAAACCCATGTCATGTCCAGTTGCTCTTGTCTCAGTTTTTTTGTGATTGTGATATTTGTTACTTGTTAAGATGTTGTCTACTTGTGTTGCGTGTCAATAAACAGGCAAAGGCAATACTGGCAGCAGAAATGGAGGTGGTGAAGGCAGGAATGGGCCACGGTGATCTCAGTATGGAGGCCTACAGCCAGGTGTGGGAGGAATGCTACGGACAGGTGAGACATTGCTAGCACTATGATGTCATCTGGAATCTGGTTCTCAGGTGTTTTGTTAATTTTCATGCAAAACACACCGCTCCATTCCTCCAAATTATCCTGACTGCTCCTTTTAAATCTTCGTAACATTGTCTGCCTCTCTTTGCACAGGTGTTGTATCTACCTGGTCAGAACAGGTACACCAGAGCAAACCTGGCATCAAAGAAAGACCGTATTGAAAGCCTGGAGAAAAAACTAGAGGTGAGAAAGCACACTGACAGATGAACAGCTAGTAAACACGACCCTGCCTATGAGAGCTCCTGTCCAAACACTGAGGCCTGTGTATCTGTGGGACCCTCCAGGTGAACCGTGGTCACATGACCGCAGAGGCTCGGAGAGCAGCTAAGCTGGAGAAGAAACTGAAGATCCTGCTGGGAGGCTTTCAGTCCAGAGCACTGGGGCTCCTGAAGCAGCACAATGAACTCTGGGAACAGGTACTGAACAGATATTCATAAGCAGAACTGCAGTTTATCTGAAAAAATTTTTTATTTCACCAGTAACTAGCTAATATTTAACTAGTTCCCATAGAGGCTACAGAAGATTATATGGTGTATGAAATAAAATGTAATTGAACGTTGTACTTGTGATAATGAGTGTTATGCTCAATGTGTCCACTAGGTGGAGCAGGCAGCCACAGAGCTCCAGACCTTCACTCAGCTGAAGAAGCAAGAAGATGCAGCAATTCCCAGGAGACAGGCGGTAAGACATTTAACGCACATACACACACAAGGTACCATATTGTTTCAGTCAGAAGCTACCAGAAAGGAATAACCAAACTGCTCTGTTATTCAACATAAATATGTGATTAGCAAAGTTTTTATTTCCCAACTAAACTCACCATTTTGTAGTATTGGTTTGGGCGGTTTTATTATTTATTTAGCCCAAATGATCACAACCCACACAAAACAATTACCTGACCAACTGAATGAATAGTGGAGCTTCAGCTTAAATAGATCAATATCCCTATAATACCGAAAAGCCACATGTCCTCATCTCTGACTGGTATTTAACACAATGTGTGTTTCAGGCTCTGCGGGAGGACGTGGAGAGGCAGATGGAGAGAGAACGAGAGCTTCAGCAGAGATACGGAGAGCTGCTGATGGAGCGGGAGTCACTGATAAACAGTGCTCAGAAATACTGATCAACACACCATGGCTAACAAGTTGACAACTGTTCATAGAATCTAAGATTTCTCTTGCTTCCCTTCGAGTCATTGTATTGAGCCTTTCAGTCATTTTCTGATTATCGCAGCAAACGCCACAAATGAGCCGCCTCATGTTGCTTTAATGTTGCAAGCTGAGTTTTGAGCATGCTCAGTAGTCTGTTGTGTTTGTGACCAATAAAGTTTCTTTTCAACAATGACACAGTATTTGTGACATCTTGATTCATAATAAGAAAGGAGATCTGTAGCCACAGCTTACTGAAAATTCTTTATTAAAACAATAGAACAAAAAATATTTATATACAGGTATGCACGAGTATATGTGCTGAATAATTTGGTGCGTCTTCAGCAGGCGAGGAAGGCCATCCCATTCTTCCAATAAGCACTCTGTCAAAAACACAGATCAGACATAATTCACACCAGCTCAAGTTTAATTTGTGGTTATGACTTGGCATAACATCTGCTGTAAATTCTACTGCTAGAGATCTGTTGTCTACGGATTAAATCCTCGGGCATGATATAGCTTCCACTTTATATATTAACTTAATCCTATCACCTCTGCTATTAACTAACATGTCTGTAAACATGTCAGAACTAGTGAACTCTGGATTTCTCTCTGAAAACAGTAAAAACAACCACATTTGAAAGCAGCAAAGCCCCATTTGTGACCGCCTCATACTGTAAGAGCGTCGAGGTTAAGCTTGGGGAAACAAAACATGGAGAAGCTTCTGAGCGCCACCATTCACCCGTGATGGGCAGTTAACCGCACGTATAATTGGCTTCTGTTTGAGCGCGACGAGTAGGAATGCCCAGACATTCATGTATCAGTGGAAGAGTTTTCAAACAATGTTTTTTTATTTAAAAAGAGAAAAGGCTTTCAGGATGAGGACTGCTTGTTTGCAAATGTAAATCCTTGTTAACTGCCATATCTTTGTTTAAAAGGGCAACACGCAGCAGCTTTCCCATGATTTTTGCAAGCTTAAACTCGATGAGATATTATTTTGAAGCATTCATAACTCTCCACAGTGCTCATTTAAGGCAAACGTTAGATAAAACATAATCTATGTTCTCTTTGTAATTTGATTTTGTTTTAAATTGTGGGCCGTTTTTGCAGAGAGAGGTTGATTAAAGCGATCAGTAATCTATAACTATGCAAACCTAGCCTTTACAAAAACTGAATGCAGTTTATTGATCATTTAGTGTGCAGAAACAAGTCTTTATATCTCTGTGCATGTACATACTGTGTGTCTGTAGTTGTATCTTCTAATAGCCTCTCTGATGTGACAGGGCTGGATGGCTCCACTGGGAGGCTCCACTGTCACCGGACAGCTCTGAAACACACAATACTTTACTGATACACACAACAGAGGACAACCAGGGCATGTAAGTTAGGGTGTCTGTTACTATGGCAACACTGATAATATATAATACAAGTCACAATGTAGAACTGAAGCTGACGAGAATGTCATAAAACACCAGGCAAATGCTGAGAAAAAAGTCAGTCATCACTACGGTTCCAATCAATTATGTTTTAATGAAGGCTGCCATTAAAATCCGTCATGCATAATAAGCTTTGTGTGGCATCATCTGAAGTGAAAAACAACCGAAAAGAGAAGCTGCGGCTGATGTGCACACACCTTTTTACGTTTCCTCTGCCTCGCCCGGCCATCCAGACTGCCGTTACCCTGCATGAGGGGCTTTGACGAGTGTGAGGACCCTGGAGTGGAGGGAGGAGTGGCCTCGGGTGAGTCTGGATCCTTCTTCACCTGGTGGAGAAAAGAGGGATGTGTTTTAGTGGAACCATAGCAACAGCACTCTGGATTTAATGATTGAAAATGTGAGGAAATGACCTCGGTGTGTGTGTTGTAGTGGATGTAGCTGGCAGAGATCACATGACTAATCGGATTAGTCTTCGCTGTCATTTCCTGTTTTACCAGCAGTGACAAATCCACGATCTGGAGAATGAAAATAAACAGCACAGACACTTTTATAAGAACAAAATATAACAAATAAAAATCACACACGTGGAAGCAACATCACGCTTTAACATGTTACCTGGGCAACCGTCTCATAGGCCAGGTAGGACAGGATCTCCATGGCGATGCTGTTGGGTTTCAGCTCCAGGCTGCTGCAGTCCAGCCAGTCCCGAAACTTTGACGCTTTCTTAGCTGTGATAACGTTGATGCAACACAGCACAAACACACAAAAGAAACACAAAGGAAAGAGTTCAGAGTGAGTCCGTGCAGTCAGTGGAGCATACAGGCTCCCAACATCAGGTCCTGAAAGGAGTCCAACTGAACTAAAATAGCTGAACAAACAAATATCTGCTTACTAATCAACCATAACATTATAATAGTGTGTAAGTCTGCTTTTCGCTGCCAAAACACTTCTGTGCTGTGGTATCTGGTAACAAGACGTTAGCATCAGATTGTTTCCTGCCTCCTATGGATCAGACCTCTATGTCCAGCACATTCCACGTATGCTGGATTGGACTGAGATCCGGGGAATGTGGAGGCCTAGTCAACACCTTGAAGTCGTTGTTTTATTCCTCAAATTATTCCTAAACCAGTTTTGTTATCCTGCAGAAAGGGGTCTGCAACAATGCTTACAGGCAACTCAACAAAGCAAAGTTCACTTCTTTTGACAGGTGCAGACTAATAACACTTCACTAGGGCTGCAGATTTAAGGATGCTCTGACCTGGCGTCTAACCATCAAAATCTGTCCCACTGTCATAGATGATCAGCTCCTTGACCATTTTTCCTGCTTCTTTAACAACATAAAGTACACTTGCAGCCTGATATACCAAAGAACCAGATAATCAATGCTGTTCATTTTACCTGCCAGTGATCTTAATGTTATGGTTGATCAGTTTACGTCGTCCTGAAATTAGGGTGATTAGACCGAGAGACTAAATAGTTTAGAATCTTACCAAAGCTGAGCTGCCGACTCTCACAGAACTCAGAGTAGTGAGTCTGGTCCATTGTCCGAGTCTGACGCTCTAAACGCTGAAGATACACAGACGCAGGAAATAATCAGTAAACTTCCACTAAATTCAAATACGGTCTTATCTGCATTTCTGCCAGTCTTAATATTAATCTCATGATTAGTCTCTAACCTCCATCCTTTCCTGTTTGACCGGGTCTACTTCTTGTCGCTCCGCTAACGACAGGAGTTCACCCGTCTGATCCATCCACACCAAGAAGTCCTGCGCCAATCGCTGCCTCCGCTGGTTACCACCGGCAACAGCAGCACCTTTTTCTAAAAAAGAAAAATCCAAACATCATTCTGACATTTGCCTTTCAAATACGTGTTGACGCAACATTTTGTTGTTCCATTTTTCTCTCCAATTAAAACTTCCCAAAATGTTTACCTGGATCCTGCGTGTCGTCATCCTCTAGAGTTTTGAGTAGTTTGGATTTGTAATCTCGAAACTGGAGATATTTTAATAATCTTGCCACCTTCCTCTGGTCGAGGGACAGGGGAAGAGAGAGAGGGGAGAACAGATGTGATGGGATTCAAACAACATCACTGAGAGAACGCTGTCATTTTGTGCGTTTTGAGTGTTTCGCGTACCTTGTCTCTCCTCATTTGGAACAAGATGTCTTCAGCTGAAATGACCCTGGAACCACGGAGAGACGCCCCCTCACAGGCTTGATGCAGCTGATAAATGAACCAATCAAATCACAGCATTTAAATCAGATTTCTTGTGGTTCAGAAAAAAATGCAATGATGCAACTTGTTTACCACAGGTCATATATCCAAAAACAAAGTTGGTCTCATGTTGCATACGTCTTAGATTGGAGTGCAATCGGTCAGTGTCCTTGATGTCCTTTCATACTCTCGCACTAGTTGAGGGGTGCCTGTCCCAGTGTGCGTGGCATTTTGACAAGTGCAATAGCTTTTACTCTTCAACTCGTCCAAGGTTTATACTAGCCTGGAGGCTATGTCATCTGATTAACTTGGAGTTAAATTTGTTTACAATGAACTGGCTGTAGGACAGTCCAGTTGTGTGCAGAGGTATTTGTTTCTCTGTTTCAGTTGAAATACACCCCATAATGAAAGTGTTACCAGTCTCATATTGGGATTGTAATTGAGTCTGGCTAGGTTACCATAGTTATGAGCTGTGTGTGTACAATGTCCTCCACCAGGGCTGCTGTCTCATGCAGAGGCCTTCGAGCATCTCCCAGAGCGAACCTGTAATTCAAACGGATGCCACAAATGAATTAGAGTCAAGCAGAGCGCAGAGTGAGTCTAAAACAGTGACTGTTGTTTAACTGGAGGCACTAATGAGCTGCTAATTCATACAAGGCTAAGCTCGTTAGGTATTCTTACTGAGTGCTTGAGAGATTAGCAGGTGTGCTGCTAACTGCTCTCTGCTGTAATGATTCTGCACCACATGTTGCTGTCGACTCTATCAGAGCTTATTCTGCCTTCTCAACTATTTTCTTGTGTTAATTTCAGCTGAATAACAGAGACTGCTGAAATGTTTAAAAGGGCAAATAAGTTGATTTTGGGTTGTGCTAAATACAGACAAAATCTAATTTAGTGCACAGGTATTCATATGTACTCCAACTGATAAAAATAATATAAAGAAATCATGACTAAAAGAAATGAACACTTACGTATGATGTGGAAGGTTTTTTTTTTATATTGGAACTGTTGTAAGAGTTCATATTAGGTGAACCTCATTTTGTTAGACACTAGAATATACATTCAAAACTTTAACCTGAGTTACTCTAATGCTCAGCATCACTGTCCCAATCAACAGGGCTTTTGGAGGTATGTGTGTATAAGTGTGTCTCTAATACATATACACACACTGAGGTCAACAGGCCACACATACACTTAAACCACAATTTGGTCAAACCTCAATTTGCATCCAGCCACTTCCACGATGGCAGACTAGCCTAAACCCACATCCTGAAGCTCGTTCCTTGTCTCATTTCTTCTGTCATACAACTGACAGTCTCCCCCGCTCCCTCCCACCAGCCCCCCGCCCCGCCCTCCTTTGATTGGCTGTCTGCAGCCATCAGTCACACAGATGAGACTGGCTTTGGTCTGGTGTTGTGGGCAGGCGATCCTCAGGTTCGGAGGTTTGCTCCAGTCTGAGCTCTGGTTTTAGGTTTTGGGGTTTAGCTGGGTTTCGGCTTCTCTGACCACTGTCAACACATCTCTTTGCGGCCCACACAAGGTGAGTACCTCAGAACACGCACTCATGAAACCCACAGCACGCAAGTGAAGAAAAGGCTGTTGGTTTTTTTGACCAGGTAAATAAATCTATAGTCAAATCAGACTATACATGTAGTGGATGTACAGTCTGATTTTTCTTGTGATTGTTCTGACTTACATCAGCTGCAAATATGTCTTGCAGTCCAGGTCACAAGTTCTTCTCATTGTTTGTTAGGTGTGACTAACAGTCTAAAACCAGAAGATATTCAATTTATGATCTTTAAGGTAAAGAAAAACAACACAAGGCTTATAATTAAGAAGCTGGAATGATGACATATTAGCCCGTTGTAGCCTAAAACTGATATTTGACTGTCAAAAAAAATTGCTGATTAATGTTCTGTTGATCTTCTCATTGACAAATTATTGTTTTCAAGTCTGCTGCAAAGACGGTCAAATTTGTCTTTTAATGCAGACTGCTGATTGTGACAATGTTAGGAGGATTGTTGTTGTTCCATCTATTAGCGCTCATTTTCTGTAGACTTGACTGGTCACTGCATTGATGAGTGAACTGCAAGTCCAGTGCTGAGACTTTACATTTAAACAACACTCTCACTGCGACTTATTTTCACTGAGCAACGTTTCCATTTGATCAGGTTTTGTTTGTTTCATATCACACCGACTCGCTCTTAAGGTTAATTTAACAGGTGATTAATATGATTTGGAATGTGTGCATTACCTAACCGGTGAAAGGTCAAGGCTTTGCACTGTTTTTATCTGCGTTTGGATTTGCAAAGTGTGATTAAACAAAATACTTGTGGCTATGTCATTTGTTAAACAGGTTTCAATGGCTTCAAACAGCCTGTTCAGCGGCACCAACCCAATGCTGTACTGGGGTGAGACTCCTTCTCTCTGTGTGTGTGTGTCTTACATCATGCTCTGTAGCTCTGGGATGAAGCTGGTCCTGGAAACTGGACGGTCTTTAGAACTAGAAGCGGTGGAGCCAGCCATGGGACTGCTCATAACCACACACACCTAAAGACAGACAGAGTCAGATTTATTGTGACATTGAAGCATATATTGAGGCACACAAGGAATTTGTTTTGGTGTTTGGTGCAATAACCTGGTGGAATCAACTTCCTAATAATATGAGTACTGTCAACTCCCTGCGCTGTTTTAAGCGGCTTTTCAAGACTCGTTTACACAGGCAAGCCTTTTCCTAGCGTAACATGCTCATATTATTTCATTATGGAAACAGGTTTAATATAAATAAAGTTAAGCTTAACTAGTCAAAACTAATTCAGGACAAAATGGGAGGTGAACACAGTGATAGACTAAATGGACTATCCATTCTTTATCATTTGTTCAATTATTTTGATTTGAATTATTTTAAAACTTTACTGTTTGTATTTAGCTGAAGTCAGTGGTGCAAAAATAAGATCCGACAATCCTTATTGATCCTAGAGGGAGATGAATTCACAGCATTACACAGCAGAGGGAATTAAATGAAGCAGATGAGTAAAAAGAAATTTTCAACGTTGGGTTGAACAAGTAGTGGACATAATGCACTGGCTTTGGACATTTATATGCAACTGCAAAATATTATGTCTCAGTAAGAACGCTGCACAAAAAAAAAAAAAAAAAAAAATTATTTCAAGGTCCAAGAACAGAAAAGCAAAACGATTAATAACATCTATCCATCTATTTAGCTTAACTTTATCTTTACGTGTGTTTTAAAGATTCACAAATTGTCTGCTTTTCAGTGAAAACATTTGGGTTTTCACCTCATTTAAGATGATATGTATGAAAAGTGGCATTTATTAAATTTGACATTACATGATTTAAATGATTGATTCAGCTCAGTATTAGCTCCCATGTGTAACTGCTGGTGTAGCATGTGCTTCGTCTGTTCTAGTGGTTACAGGTTAGAGTGCATTTATATAGTACTGGTGTGTTAAATATACTAAACTAGAATAGTATACAAAGTATTTATGGGGTCATTTCAGCCTAATCAAATCTACGTGACTGAGCAGAACAGAAGCACATCAGAGAGCTTAAACTAACAAGATAGCAGAATGTATATGAGGCGAAAAAACACACCTTCGACGCACACATACTTACAAACACACAATCCTAGCAACACAACCACACACTCACAGTTGAACAGGTGGTTTGACCGCAGTAACTTCCCCTCCGGCAGTCAAATCTGAAGAGACAATACAGCGCAGTTCCCTCCTATTCAAACACTGCGGTGAAGAAAGCACAATGCAGACAACTAAAATGGCGACAGACGCGCAGGAGGAGGAGAGAGGAGAACCGAAGACGCGGAGAAAAGCTTAAAAACAAGATAAAACTCTCACCAATGTGTCTCAGGTACACGCCGCTCCGGCTACGAGTGGTGTATTTTTTGTTATGTTCGGTTTTCGACGCTATTTGATGACGTACGAGACCCCGGAAGTGTGGCGTTCTGGTAGATGTAGTTTTGCTTCCAGGTAAAAGACGCCCCCTTTTGAAAAATATTAAGAGGAAGTGATAACACACCAGACAGCATACAAAGACTAGTTAGTAGATTTATTTATTGAGTATAGTAGCTATTTAGAGCCAAAGAAGATAAACAATAGTTAAAGTTAAATGTAATTGACTAAAAATGTAATATACACCAGCTGACATCATTGCTTCAGACTTAAATTTGCAGTTTTGTTACATTACATTAGCAGAAAGTGTTTCAGACATTTGAGATAGTTTTGGAATTATTAAGACATGATCTTAGTTTCATCACACCTCCATTAGTTTTCTCTAAACACTGATATAGGTATTAGAGCCGTTTTCAGTTGGGCAAAAGGCAAAAAAGAAAAACAAAGGATAACAATATTTCTATCTCTCTGTCGTCCAGATCCTGTGAAGAGTCGACCGACACCGTCGTCCAGCAACCATCAACTGCATGACCAGGAGGTGAGGTCCATCCATCAGCGCAGCACAGCACTTCCCAAAGGTCTGATACAGACCGACAGTCCAAACTTCCTCTGCAGCAGCCTGCCGCAGCACTGGAGGTGTAACAAGACCCTGCCGAGAGCCTTTACCGTGAGTAGTCAACCTATCAATGTATCTTTTCAGCTGTGTTTTCTTCCGTTTTTCCTCAACACTGTTGCCTTTATGCTTGCTTTGGGGGTTTCAGGCCGGGCTGCATATCAGATTTAATGAAGCGTCTTGAGACAATATGAATTGTTACTGATGCTATTAAATTAAACTGAACTGAATTTCAAGGTTAAGTCTTCCGGGCTTGTTTCCACTTTCTCAGACTCAAACTCCCAACCCCTAAGACAAACTTGGGGGATGACACATTGACCTGTTCAGGTCCTATTATTCCTCTATCGTCCAGGTGGTTGCCCTGGACAATGACGTGCTGGACGGAGTAGTTGTGACAGTGATGGCTGGCAATGACGACAACAGCAGCGCCGAGCTACGCAACGCCACAGCCACCATGAAGCAAGGTTACGCCCACTTCAACGACCTGCGATTCATAGGACGCAGCGGCAGAGGTAGACCGACATGCTTTTAATAGAATTTATTTGCATAATCCTCAGAGGCTTATTCCTACAATATTATTTTAATAAGGTAAGAATCCTTTAAAAAAATGTGACTGTATTACTTCAGAGGCCGTGAAAAATGTATTATTTCTCTCCTTCATACAGGGAAGAGTTTCACGCTGTCAATAAACGTGCTGACCTCGCCGCCTCAGATCGCCACCCTGCACAGAGCCATTAAGATTACTGTGGACGGGCCGCGGCTGCCGAGACGTCAGTAGACATCTGGGTGGAATAGGCGATGGTTTGATGTTGGATAATCACAGCTGCCATTCATTTCTTTTTCTTTTTCTTTCAGGGCAGAGACAGAAGGAGGTGAAGTCAGGAGTGTTCAGGCCTTCCAGCAGCAACAACATCACCTCGTCAGGTATGAGTGGAGAGATGTTCTATATTTTCACTAAGGAAGCAAAGAATTCACACGTGAAGTATAAAGAGTTCTCAAAATGTGCTTTGTCAGAGCTTTTGCAGGTTGCCATATGTTTTGGTTGGTCGGGGGGATATGTAGCAAACTCCCTTTGCTGAGGAAGACCGTGAGAAGTAATTGAAAGGTCTGATATAACCTCTGTCGTCTCTTTTCAGATTGTCGATCTTTCTCCTCCTCTCTGTGGACCAGTGAGCCATCGTTTCTGAGCCAGGTGACCTCCCTGACCTCCTCCTTCGCTCCAACTCCCAGAATGCATCACCTACCTGCGCTACCTTACTCCTCCCAGCCTCCTGCATACAGCTCCTACCTGTCTTCTCCTCCCCCTCCGTTGACCCAGAATGGTCCTTTCCAGCCGGGCAGCGGCTTTTACTATGGGCCAAACCAACCCCTCCAAACTGCAGGGGAGGATCGCAACATTGTCACGCAAACACAGACCAACTATCTAGAAGGGGCGTGTCTTTCCCTGAGAGGGGAGGAGCCTGTCTGGAGACCTTATTGATGAATAATGGAAAATATCTGGATATACTATACATTTCATCAGTTTTGTGAATTTTGACTTTGTTTTGTCTGTAAGGTCTGCATTTATAAACTGTGTTAAACAATAAATACATTTATAAAATTCATGAGCCAAGTTTTCATTTGGTATTTTTCGTGTTTTATTACAGAATAATGTTTCTGCAGCAGTATGACAAAAGAAATTCACACCACCTTCACAACATACACTTCAGCAACCGTATCTCATTCATGAGGAAACTATGATTTAATGACAAGGCTTCAAAGACAATCTGAATTAATAAAATCAATTAATGCTACTTTCATTTGACAAACACGCCAAATGGAATTACTGACAATGAAGTCAGATTGTGAAGGCTATCATCCGTGACTTGGCTAAAAAGTTGCTCTTGATCACACTGCACAAACTAAAGCAAATGGCCAACTGGGACGTATATGCTGTATGTACTGCAACTGCGTAAAAGGAAATTAAAACTAAAATAATATAATAATAATAATAAAATAAAACGTATTCAAAAAAGCAACAAAAAAAGAGATACAAAAAAGCACAATATGGAGTAGAGAAATGTTGGTTCATATGTAGCTGTTCAATATAATATACGGTAATAATGGCAGCTGGTAATATAAAACTAAAGTTGTGAGAAATTCACAAATATATAAAAATTCAACTCAGCTGCTAATTGGTGTAGGTGAAGTGGGCGTGGCCTCAGGTTTCCATGTTGAAGGTCTCCTGGAGGAACAGGTGAAGATGCATTCACTGACCTCATTTTTACAGTGTCATATTCGCTTGAAAAAACAGGAAAGATTGCCTTCAGGCAGAATTTTATATTTAAAATGAACATGCAGGGGCTTAAAAAATCACATTAAATGTATTGTGTTTGTTAAATTATGTTGTATTGTGTTACTCTGGTCTACATTTGTCAGAGCAACTTTTCAGTAAAACAGTCCGATCTTTGATTAATAATGAAATCATCTTATTAAATGACAATATTATTAGTTTCACCTGTAAGGCGTTGAGTTCAGCCACTCTCCTGCTCCACTCCTCCTCTGTCATTTCTTCTTCCTCTCCTCCTTCTTCAACGTCCTCTTCTATGTGATGCTCTCCTGAAAAACAGATGATGCCGTTGCAAAGATACACACGACAAACTACAATAATCCAAAGTGTCTTCAGGGACTCTCACCATTGCATGTCAAAGCAGTGCAGACCCAGTTTCCACAGGCACACACACACTTGTTGCACTCCATTCGAGTTTCAGCTCCGTCCTCAAAGACTTCATCCTCCAGAGCACACTCTATAAAAAGGCACATGCACAAATTATAAGCTGACTGACTTAATTAAGTCACAGAAGGAAACAACAACAACAAAAATTGGTTAAAATGTAACTTCTTCATCACAGGGAATATTTCAGTTCATGTGTCGTTACTTCTCTCTGGTGGGTGGTAGGTGGGAGACAGACAGTTGATGAACTCAGTTAAACTCAGCTTCCAGTCGGCATTTTCATCTGACAGCTCTATCAAAGCATCGACACACAGAGACCTGAGAGATGAACAGCGATACAGGAAATGTTTATTATTAACCAGCAATTGTATTTTATTTCTAAAATCAGAATCTTGTAGCTGTTAGTAAGTGGTTATTGTTTAAATTATTGACTGTAGTCTATGTCACAAAAAAATCCAAAGGGAGTAATCTGTTTGCTTATGTAACTAATGCAACAAGCTTTGACATTTTGCACATCTCAGTCTGAGTAGTTGAATAGCAGAAAAGCAAAACGTAGCATTTAAAATCCATCAATCCTGGAGCTGATTTCATACCTGAGTAGCAGGTTAGTCTCCAGAGTATTAGAGTACGTGATGTTGAGAGCTGTCTCATTGTGTTTCAGGAAGTAGAGGAACTCTTTGGAATCGAGCTGTGAATCTCCATCATCATACGTCTGTAACACACAGAAATCCAGAACATGCTATGTAGTTAATCAGATTAAACACAATGTATAAAGCTTTAATTAATGGATTTATTAATACTTAACACACAATCAGTTAGATCATTATAAGACAATAATAAATACTGGTAACTAACCTTTGCTAATGGTTTATTAGCAGTTAAATCTATTTTGTGAATGCCATACTAACATTTGTCCAAACCTCATGACCAGTTGGTACTTTACGCTACTTCACATACGTTAGTGATTTACCTACATTTAGAGCTACATTAGAATTCCAATTTTTGCTACTGGATTTAAAAATCTCTTACTGCCACATTTAATCTTAAACTTAATCTATTTTGCACACATATGAGCACCTAGTAGGATACTCCATATATAATGTAATAAATGTTTATTCATTAGTTCACTTGTAAATGTTCATAAGCAGAATCCGAGGCCAGCCAGGACACTGAAGTGGTCCCATTAATGAGTTAAATACCAAAACCTGTGAAATGTTAAAGGTGTACAACTTAACTGGGAGGCATGATTTAATCATCATCAGATATTAATCTAATCATTATAATAAATCTTTTGAACTGCTTAAGCATTAAGCAGCCAATTATAGCTAATTATCAGTTATTAATGTATGTTATGAATGGTGCTTTATTAGAAAACATTATCAGCGTCAAACCAAGCCGAGTTACAGCTGGATTGTGGTGTGTGTGGTGTGCCAACTTCTCTTTGCAGGTAAATCACTTTTGCTGTTCTGAATGATTTATGGATATGTTTGACATAATTAAAAGTACACAGTAGTTTTAAGAGTTTTAGAGTATTGCAATTAAGGTCGACCTTAAAATAGGTTTGCAGAAGGACGCTGGCTGACGATGCGTTTGAGGCCACGTGCTCCGATTCCACCTCTCTCTGAATCCACTGGATCACCCTCTCTCTCAGCCAATCACGATCCGACAGGAAGCACACAACTACAAGCACCACAAACAGGAAACATCGACACGGCTGGAGATTGGCCCTTAAAAAATGAATTCGCTGATTTACGTGTGAATCTGTAAATCTGACTTACTGGGGCTTACGTCTGTCTTTGCTGGTTTCTCTGCAAAAAAGAAACACACACAGGCATCCGTCACAACTTGTACACACAACGTGTACACAGGTGCAGGTGTGTGAGTGTACTGACCCAGACAGTGTCCACTGTGCTCCACATGTATCTTGGTCTGGGTGATGCAGGCGTCTCTGTGCAGCTCGCAGTGATTCCTGTAGGATTTGCTGTTGCTACCACACACCCAGTGCTCCGAGACGTTACACTGCTGCAAAGAAAGAGCAGAAAAACTTTGAAACCCAGCTGTCTAGACAAAACATGTAGATTTTGTTTAAGTTTTGTTGAAAAAACCCTTCTACTTGCCCATTTTTCCTGCTTTAAGCATCAACTTTGGGAAACAAAGTTCACTTGCTGCCTAGTGTATCAGGTGCCATGATAACCAGGTAATTAGTCACTTCCTCTACGTCATAATGTTTTGGCTGACTGCTTTACATATGTTAATAAAATGAAATCTAAATGCTGAAATTGCTGACCGACAGAAAACAGCTAAAAATAAAAGATGTACAGTAGCTTTACCTGTAAACAGCGACACACCGGTTCTCCTTTGTCGGTGGATACACACTCTCTGCCTGCACCGCAGAAGGTCCTGGCACACACTGACTGATCCTACACACACAGAGACACACACACAGGGGGATAGAGAGCTGCATCACATTTGTATTGCAGTGCAAGTAAATGGGAAGCGTGTATGAGTATGTGTGTGGGTGCGCTGCACACTCCAGATGGTGACCTTTAACCTTCCACTGAGGCTCATGCTGCTTTCAATGACAATGACTCAAACACACGCACACACACTCAAACTAATCACTGAAGCAGCTGCACAGCGCTACAGCTCATTTTATATTCGGTCTTATTCAGGCTTTTTTCATCACTTCAAGTTGTAATAATGACATATTTTAAACAGATCTCCATTTAAACCCGGCCAGAGAAAGAAGATTTAAATGTAGGAGGAATGAAATGAAATGAGAAAATGTAAAAAGCAAAAATGTCTTCAATTATCAGTTATAATAAGAAGTAAGAAGACAAAAGTTAAAATCGATCTCACATAGTTTTACAAGTTTTATATCAGCCAATATCAACACTGGCAAGAAAAATATATAAAGGGCAATTTTTTAATTGTAACTTCTTAATTTTATAAACATTGTTTTTGCAGTTTTGAAGCTTTTATTTGGCCACTGGCATCTGGGAGATTACAGAACATTATAAGCAACCGTGACAAAGTGGACAAAGCAACATGTAAGTTGATATAGTTGATCTAGTTGCCAAACTGTTGTGGGTTTACACATCCACTAATTCTGGAGCAGCATTACGATTCACTTGTGTCCACCCGATGAATAGCATTCATATATTCAATTTCTTTAATCTGTGTGTTTCCACCACCTTTTGAGGGAAACGGCTTTCTCATCGGCTGCAAAAAGATCCACTGGGTTCACCTCTTAAGGCAGGTTTGTGGTTCTACATCAGATTTACGGCATCGGTATTCTACGGACGTTCTTGACGTGCATCTCCAGAGATGTAGCTACACATTGCAGCACCATGGACAATGGCTGTAACTGATCCGAAATGCATTCCCTTGTACGCGTCTCTCAACACCCGGACAAGCATAGACAGTTCTCTCTCCCTCTGCCTCCTACATGCTGTCTACTCAGGCGTCTTATCTCTTTTCTGCTGCAGTGATTTCAGTAAAAGTAACTGTTGTTTAGTATTTATTTAGCTCCTCAAAACACAACTGACTAGCTGCTGTTTGTGGCTGAGCACAATGATTTCATGATTTGAGAGCTGTGAAAAGGAACATATCAGTTTTAATCAGTAACTCTAGCTCCATAAAGCAAAGATCCATCGGAGACAGCAGATGTTCCAGTATTCTACTGCTCTACTCTCTACTCTGTTTGCATACAGGGTGCACAACTGAGATCAGATCCAAAGAGCTGGCTGGGGACACATGAGGAGACAAGCCAGCCACTTGAGATCAGATTGCCTAGCACAGATGTTAATGCAAGGTCTGAACAGGGCCTCTCTTCATATTATATTGTTGTTTTTTTTGCCATTTAACTCACATTCATGATAAAATGAAGACAACGACATAATTCACCTGTAGAGGATGAACAACAAGACTCATCAGACTCACGAACAGTTCATACAACGCTGCCTTCCACTTCCCCATCACTCCCACTGACTGTATCTGTAGCACAGGGCACAGAACTTTCCAGAATTCAGATTTGAATCTTTAACCCTGCACACTGTTTTTATAGTTTTTGTTTCATATTCTTTTTTTCTAAAATGTACGGCTGTAAGGGAGACTTGCAAAATAACTTCATGGTATGGTCTTAACTGCTGTTTCTGTGCACATGACAATAAACCCTTTGAATCTTGCATGTTGAACACACACACAGGAAACAATAAAACACAACAGAAACACACACCTCGACACACTGAAGATTAGAAACGACTTCTAATAAACAGGTTTACACTCCTCACATTCCTCTGTACTTACAGGACAGAAAAGCCAAAACACTTCTTTAGTCATCAGGGATCTCAATAGCACGATGATAACCACTAGCCTTACCTCCGACTTTAACATTATCTTAAACAGTTTCTTACTGCGATCTTCAAACAATCCTTTGAAGAAAAGGAGGTTTGAATGAAATGTCGTCACTTTCCAAAAGTGTGCCTCTTCCACTCTCAGGAAACTCAAATTGTTCCACACAATAGATGCATCTGTTGCCCGCGGCTCTCCAGCTGACATCTGCTGCACCACAAACCTGCTGTTAGCAGCCAGCTGACTGCAACTAAACACACACACACGCGTGTACACAAACACGGCAGCGGTGTAATTACCAGTTCGTGTCTGACCCCGTTTGTGGCTGTAAAACAATTTGTCCTCCTTGATCATAATTCAGTCTCTGTCTCTGTCTCTGTCTCAGATTCTCTTTTCATCCTCTCATTCACCCATTTTTTCCTCAACCATTCAACCTTAATATTGTCTGTTTTCTCTCATCTCCTTTCTACAGGTTTTCTAAAAGGGGAAAATTAATCCTTTACTTCCAACATATTAACTTAACATACTAACTTAAACCTATACAGGCTAAGGTTTTAGCTAGAATTAGAGTTGGAGGACCAAGATTGGAGATAAACCGCCTTCAGACGTGTTCATTCTGTGTGTGTGTTCGGTTTCTACACTCCTTCAGAAACATTTCCAAACATACTGGCCACTTTCAGAGGGAAGTACATTTCACACTTCACCTCCACATGCCAACACCTTCCTAAATCATGTCGTCCCTTTAACCACAGCACACGCACACTCCAGGGGATCATCCATATTCCTGCAATCACAGTTAGACATCTGCCTTTGGAAGACAGAACATTTCAACTGCATGAAGAGAATGAAAAGAAAATGATAGATGTCAGCGGTTGAAACGTTTTCCCAACACTGAAGTCATTGGTTCACCTTCCAGCCCCTGAACTTTGAGACCCTTCTGGCTGTTTTTCCAAATTCCTTGTTTGTTTCAGTTCAAGTTGAAACCAGCACAAATCTGCCTGTTTTCATGCTTGGTGCTCAGAACCTTCAACCTTTGCAACTCTTCAGGATTTAAGGAAGAACCCATGCAAAAACATTGCGGTGACTGTTTAAATAAATTCATCATGTGCTTGTTTTCAAGTTGAGCATGAATTCCGACCTTGGAAAAGGACAGCAGTTCACCAAAACAAACAAATAGCAGCATGACCAGCACCTTTGTCATCAGTTTCACACGTTTAGATTTAAAGGGAGAGTGTGGACAAGGTTTAAAAGCTTATTAAAACTGAATTTACCTTGGCAAGAGGAGATGAGGATGCTGGAAGAGAGTAGAGGAGCAACGGCAGCAGGAGCACAGAGACGGCTGACATCTGGAGAGGAGAGGAATATTTGCTTATGGTCACCTGATGATATTGCATCTGTAATTACTTCTGTTACTATGTAGAGAAAAAATATAAATTAACCAGCCTTAAAGTCTAAACACAGTTCGTCCAGAAGCTGTTGCTCCAGTTAAACACTCAGTCAGTCTGTATCCAAAGATTCAGTCACATCGCATTCAGTCAGAAGATGAATTTGTGTTTAAACACCCAGTCTGTCAGCATCAGAGCAGATGAGGAGTTTATATCCAACCAGTGATCAGGGAAACGTTCTGCTTTCCTCCGAGGTGAAACAACATCTGAGCTACTGAAAGAAAGAGGAGAGAGAAAGAGGTGGTGGTGAGGAGGAGGAGGAGGAGGAGGAGGGATGCAGGGACAGCTGTCCAGAGTCACACATCCCTCCCGCCCCCCCGTCTCCAGCCTCTAAAACGCACACAAAACACACGCATGGGATGACTGCTTCTGAAGGAATGATAAATTAAAGGCACACAGCCGGTTGACATGTTCAGACAGCTTTAAACAGCTTTAAGCAGCTCTTACTCTGACCAGATGCACAAAAATAATGCACTGTAAAAAACAAAAAACAAAAAAAAAACTGTATTTAAATGAAACACACAAATTTTCCTCAGTTTCCACAACACAGAACTGTTATTAAGGTAGATATTAACTACTTTAACTACCTTAACCAACACAAAACTGCCACAGAATAGTTAACGTTCAATACATATGAGAACCCCTTAATTTATATTTCCGATAAACGAGAACATTTTTATTTGACTGCATAAATATCTACAGACAAACTCATGCCACTTATTTCAAAATGAGATGGAAAAATAGGTGCAAAATTATGAATTAGATAAAAAATAAAATACGGTAAAAGAAAAAAGTAGTAAAGGAGTAACGAATAAATATATCATGGTTAAGCAACCAACTAAAGTTAAATTAGTAGCGCCAACAGAGCTATCAGGAGGCTGGACATATACAGTATGCTGAAAAAAACTCAAAAAATCGAAATTAACTCATAAATAACATCTCTGTGTTTTTTTTGTTGTTTGTTTGTTTGTTTGTTTTTTGCTGTGACAAATCCAGATGTCTGCTGTGGGAAATGACTACACAATGCCTAACACATCAAGAAACAGAAAAATAAATGTAAAGATTTAAAACCCAACAAATCTTAACTTGTCGACGCTCTGGTTGTAGCAACAGACTGTGACCAGCAGAGGACAGAGCCTCCGTGCTGGTAGATGTTCAGCTGTCTCTCCGGAATATTAGAGAACAGAAATCTGACAAAAAAAAAAAAAAAACACAGATTAAGACAAAAGACACTTTAAAAAGTTAAACCACAAAGACAAACAACCTCACATGTTTCCACAAACCTGATGTCAGAAGAGGGGATAACCCTTAAACAGGGGTCATGGAGGAGGACGGTCTTGCAGATCCACAACATATTGTTATGTATTGTGTGTTACACACTGTAGGCAAATGCAAATTGACTATTTGTAGAGTGTGTGCATGCAGTGCACAAGAAAAACAGACATTCAAATATTGAAAAAAAGGGTTGAGAGTTTCAGTGAGATCCTGGATGGAGGATCATGAACAATCCAGACTGTACAGCCTACAGAAAGAACAAAAAATAAAAAAACACATGATAACTCAGTATTCACCTGAAATTATAGGATTAGCTGTTTACATTATCTTGAGGGCTAGCTTCTCAACAAATGAATGGTCAGAAACTCCAGGTTCAAGGTGTGAATGAGGGGGTAACTTTTTATGGGTTTGATGTTAAGATGTTAGTGAGTAAGTGTCTGATTGATCCTACAGCTATCCTCACCTGTTCAGGGAGGGATTTTCCAATTGTACATAGATATTATATAGCTAATATGGATTACATGTTACATAGACCTCCTGTTCTACTCACCTACTTTGTCAGCACAGTACAACTTCCTCAAGCAACACGTGCACACCAGTAAGCCACTAATCACAGAATCCTTTCAATATTTCAGTTCAGTGAAATCCAATTTTTGTTGTGCAGTAATGTGAACCCAGAGCCTGAAAGCGCCACAGAAAGCCAAAAGAAAAAAACTCATCTTTAACATTAAGAAAACTGTAGCAGCTCATAAAAAAATCTAAAACTGAATAAAACAGGTCAGTTAGACAGAACAGAAGAAAGGAGAGAAGGAGAAGAGAGCAGTTAAATGTTCTAATTTCGATTCCGATTTCATGGGTCAATAGTTGTGATAATAAGTAAAGGTCGTAATAAGTAAAATCTGACTTAATGACTGAATTCATGGCTTATTTGACACTGTCCTTGCCCTGTTGTCCTTTCAATGCATTATTTATAATTAACAGTGTCTAAACCATATATTTGCAATTTCAGATTATGTTTGGTGTAAATACAAACGTATATCTATCCTCTTCAGTTCAATTAAGTCCAACTTGTCTGTTGCCTGTAGCTCTCTGTCTGGTGTGACTGTCAGCTGTGTGTCAGAGGAGCTGCTGAGGTTCAGATAAATCCACCATCCTGGTGTGTGCTGCAACACCAATGGAGCGCCTCCTAAAAATAGTCCAGGGAGGTCAGCCAGAGTGTGTGCACATCATTTTTATGTGTGTGTGTGTTTGTGTGTGTGTTCTCTTTTAAGGGAAGGTATGTTATCGCTCTTCTCACGAGCCTAATGCAAGATGATAACAGAGGTGTGATACATGCGAGCCCACAGACACTTAGAGGAGGCGATGACAAGAAGTAGAGACTGCCCACACTCTGTTCATCTCTAGTCCAGTGTTTCCACGGTAAGAACAGACATACATCGAGAAACATGCACACGTCGTTTCAAACATCAGTTATACAGCACTTTGTTCACCAGTTGACATTGCAGTTATTCTTTTCTGCATGTGCCTTTTTTTTAAAACATGAAATGTCAAAATATTACCTTTCAAGATTCAAGAACCTTGAGTTATTCATCTTGCAAGAAAAACAGCAAATCCTCAGTGAAAATGATCAGTGAAATTCAGCTTTTTTAAACGATGACTGAATTAAACTTTTAAGAGAATACACCAAAAATCATTAATTAACATCTAAAATTAGTCTTTAGGCTTTCATTTAATTATTTATGAACTAATGGACACTTCAGTATTTTAAACACTGATATCATATCCTATAAACCTGTAAAAAATATCAATTCCAACAAACATTAAATTGCAGTTTTTATTTTGGTTTTCTATTGCAGACTCTACCGCTCTGCCGTGATGCTTTAAGCAGGAAGTTGACTAGTCACTGATCACGTGACAATAATAACACGGATGCCTCCTAGAAGACAGGTGAGGAGACCAGTGGGTCATTAGCAGCAAACTAGCAGCAATGGTTCATCTAGTGTGTGGAAATACTTCACTAAAGATGAAACTCATTCTAGCGTTGCATGCAGAGTAAGTCAGTCCTGAATACAACAAATGTACGACTTCACCTGCGATAACAGAGAGGAGGCTGCACATCAACAATTTACTGGTAAATTTCACTGTTGAAAGCTATTGGACCTTAAACTGATAAACACGGAAAAGGCTTCAGAGATATACCAGAGTATATAGATATAGCATGAATATAGATTTCAAAGCATTACTTTCAGTTATGTTTCCGGCTGCAAGGTCACCACATATTGGATGACCTTAAAGAATCCACATCCACATAGTTTATGTATACAATACATTAAAAGTATTAAAGTAAGGAATTATGCTGCCGTGAGTAAGAATGATCCTTGTTCTGTGATGATTTCATGAATGTAATAATCCTTTTAAATTATACTCTGTTACTTATGAAAATAAAATAAAATGAATACATTAATGTAGATAAAGTTTTGAATATGCTCTTAGGCTTCTTCTCTTATATAATATATCTCAATTCCAGTTTTACTGGAGTGGGTATGAATTTTTAATGCCCTTTTTGTAAATCCTGTCCTGTGCAGACTTTTTTACCAAAAAAATAAGCTTCACAGTATCCTCTGAAGTGGCGCTAAATGGCGTCGCTTCATGATTAAAGCACCCACAGCCGTGTTAACTCAGTGTCAGACACTCATTTTGTGACATCAGTTTCCGAGCCTGTGGATGCGTAGTGCTGTTCACCTCCATCTTTTTAATCATCACATGGTGTAACCACAGCTTCAGATGAGTCAAAGGGAGGGCCTCTGGTCATGGCTGGGTGTATTTAATACTATCACAAGTTTTCTGGAAAAAAAAGTCACAGCCTCTGAAAATGACCATACTCATTAAAAAGCCCTAAGCGAAGTTCTCTCAAAAACATTTTTACCCCTCTGTCATTCTGCAGTCATGACCTGCTGTCACATGTTCACATCACTGCCTGCTGTTTCTCCAGTTCAGACTCAGATTTTTGAAACTGCACTGCCTTTTATTAAAATATTGAGTATGTATGTAATGAACAAGAAAAAAGTGATAAGAAAGAGAAAAGGCCAGATCTGCTGCTTTTATAAAATAATATATATTAAATGTCTAATATTGTTATATTGTTTTGCATTTGTTATTGTAGATGCATGTACTCTCACTCGTACAGTTCAACTCTGTCTCCAAGAAATAATCTTAAACATTACATTTAGATGCAACACGATCAGCAGCTAAAATTAACAAAGTCTATCTATAAAAGGCATGGGCAGGAGAGGACGGGCGCACAACACACTCTGTTCACACCTCTGAGACTGGAGTTTGCTAACCTCGCATAGCCACACTCAATTCTTATCAGACTGTGAGTCTGGTAACACATAATTTGAATTTCATTACAGTTTCAACAAATACAGAGAGATGAAAATACTCTGCGTGCACGTGGATAGTCCTACAACGAATCAGAGCAATGAAGAATGTGACGTTCAACGATCAAAGCATTCTCAATAAATGCCTTAATTGCTGTTAACTGTTAACAGATGCAACAGCAAGCTGACTTGGCAGATGTTTGTTGGAGCATAATCTGTTCCCAACGGAGAGACTCCTGACCAGCTTTCCACCACAAAAACTTTCTAGGCTCGAGTTTGTATTGACCACTCTTGTTTGTGGTTAGGCATATAAAACAAAAGCACTTATGGTCCATGAAGTAATGTAGGTATTGAATATACTATATATAATATACTAAGCAAGCATTTTACGTGGTTTGTCATTGAGGTTTGTAGCAATACTCATGGTCCCCAGGGAATGAACTGTATTGACTCTAGCGCTCCCTCCACTGTTAATCTAACTGCACTGTGGAAAAAAATGGGTTTTAACCTTGTCAAATGCCTTGACTCTTCATCAGTACTTTAAAACTAATCCCATTCATCTGAACGTTTTACATGCTGCTAGCATGTAGCATATGTAGCATATACGTGCTGCTAGCATGACTGTGGAGTCTAAAGAAGGCATACACTCACCAAAAGACACAAAATACAGCAACAGACCACAAATAAAAATGATATTCAGAGAATTGTATTGATGAAGCAACATGGAGAGTGGGCAGGTACCAATCTGAACTAGTCTTAACTAGAGCTAAGACTTCACTGACGGTATTTTCTTCTCAAGTAAAGAGTGGTGACGGTGGTACACCAGAAATATTTTCATGTTCTGCTTGTTTCTCTTGACTAGCGACATACAAAAGGGATGCCCAGAAAGGTTTTCAGCCTGCAATTTTGATATATTGTGTTGGTGACAAATGGTCGGGGGTCTCTGTTGTGAGCTGATCATTCTCCAGCAAAGATTTGCTGGGCCAATCAAATGGTTTGGCCAGGCAGATTAACAGCCACATAGTGATACGTGTTATCTGAGCGCCATGGAGTTAAATTTCTTCACATCGAAATGGCTCTGATTGGTTGTAAGACTATCCAGTTGCGTGCAGAGGTATTTTTTTCTCTGTATTTTCTCTGTGTAGGTTAAAACACGTGTGCCAAACTCTTACTCTTGTACACCTGCCCAAAGTATTCACAGTAAACTGTAACAGCCTAATTTAGTGTCCAAATTTTGTAAACTTTGGGAAATTTGCGACACATTTAGGCAGAACCCGGACTTTCAGTTATGGAGTAAGCAGTGGTTCACTTTTTTTAGGTTTAAGGGAGGCACACATGCATAAGCATAAAGAAGAATAGAGTGACAGAGGAATGCACTACTGGGGCCTTCAGCCATTGTGTCCTGATACAATATGTGACTTCCTTTAGATGCCAGACACCACAAACACACACATGCACATACATTAGAGTTGAATAGCAGGCAGTGAGGCACCAGGCCCACTTCCTCTGGAGATGGGGACAAGAGAGAGAAAGAGAGGGAGAGAGAGAGAGAGAGAGAGAGAGAGGGAGAGAGAGAGGGTGGTATAAACCAGCCTCACACACATTTCTTTTCAGTTCAGACCTCTGGACCCAAACTGCTCCCATCTGTCTCTATCGATGCAGTGACAGGCTGTCGGACATAAAGTTTCCTCAAGTTCTTCAAGTTGAGATTCAGTGGCCGAAACAAATACACAGCTGGATAGTAGCTATTATACATCGCTGCTTCAAACATCTGCTGGTCCCTGAGGATCACCTCTGAAGGAGACGGAGCACCTTCCTTAAAGGCCGCTCAACAGAGGAAGCCAAACATCCATCACTCTAAACTTCACTCAAGCTTTACTCAGGCTAATTCAGGATTTACAGTTCCTGCTTCTGAATCCTAAACCAGGTAAAGTGTGTCTGCATCAAATTTGTTGTACTAACTCCTGCTTATTTTACGGGGTATGTGCTTTAATTGTAAGGTAAATTTGCAAATACTCAAAAGTATTTTCATTGAATGAAATTTTTATCTTTTATTCCATTCCAATTAATTTTCATTAAATCAACATTTTTGTAGCTCACTGGTGATCACAAAAAAATATAGTTAACTGGAGAAATAAAACGTAAAGAGAAGCTTGAAAATGACTGCAGGTTTTAAACGCTGTTATTGCAACTGAGGCGCAAGTTATCTGAAAATATATACTTATTTAAAGATAAAACTTGTGTCCTTGTGCAAGACAGACAGATGGATTATCATGAGATCTGATCCAGTCCAGTTCTGGAAAATCATGGCAGGTTTTCTTATTCGTAGTTCCTCAACCCACAAATGTTCAGTGTCTGCAGGAAGAGAAAAATTAAAAAGGTTAGCGTTTTACAGAGTCAATATTTGACTAAAATGGAGAAAATAAAGATGGCATAATTATTTTAGTTTTGATGTTGTGTTTTTTTTTCATTAGCCTGTATGCATGTAGTGGTTTTTAGTGTGCCGACGTATTAATGATTTCATTTACAGAGTATTAATAGTGAGTTATAAATACAGCTTGTTATCGGATTAAAGACATCCTCAAAGTCTGAGCGTTGTCAGTGTTCATCATTAATCACTGTAAACCAACAGAGGAAAGAGAAATCCTGTGTGTGTGCAAGTGTGTGTGCATGTGTGTGTGTGTGTATGGTCGCTTTTGCTAGGCCTTGTAGCTTCTTGAGAGTTAAAATCTCATTTGGCTTTAGGGTGGAGGTTAGAATTAGATTCGGGTTAGATTAATGTGTAGTTGAGATGCTTATAGTTAGCATAAAGGGCTAAAGAATGCAATAAGCCAATGGAAAGTCCTCACTTAGATAGAAACATAAGATCCTGCGTATTTATGGGTGTGTGTGTGTGAGTATACCTCTTTGGAAAACTTTTTGGTATAAATGGCAATTGTGTCGGGTCCAGCAATCCTCATGGGAACCAAATCCTGATCACATTCAGGCAAAGGGTTCTGAATTCAAGTCAATGATATGTCCTAACAAGGATAGCTACTCCAGCCTGTGTGTGCCATTATCAAGACAGGATGCAGGACAATACTGAGGGCTGGACAATGAACACACACATATACACACAAACACATGCATGCAAAGGTCAGGAGAAAGTCTATACAAGGAAGTAATATTGTTATTAATGATGCTGGGAGCACTTGTGAAAGACATAAATATACACACAGAGATATACACACACGTCTGACATGGACTGTTCAAAGCCTTTTGGTTTCACAAAAACAGGAAGGGTTGGGCATTTAATAAATAGGGCACAATAAAAATAATCCCATTGTAATCTCTTGAAGATTTTTTTTTTTTAATTTTGTGTCTTTGCAAACGTTATCTTCATTTTTTTTTATTTGAGTTTTGTACTTTTTGTGCAATGCAGCTTCCAAAACAGCTGATAGTTAAAATACAAATTAAAGTCACTTAAAGTGCCTCTTCAAAGTTTTGCAGTCTGCAGAATCCTCTACATTTCTACATAAAAAATCTCTCAGGACATGAGTGGATATTCATTATGACTTGCAAAAGTATATGAGCCTATGTTTTCAGTAACTTGTGTGATTTCCTTGTGCAGCAATAACAGTTCAGGCGAGTCTCTGATAACTCCTGATCAGTCATCTTAACCATTCAACAATGACTTGACGTGTTATGGGGGTCATTATCTTGCTGCATGATCCAGTTTTCATTAACATTCAGTTTACAGGTGTCCTGACATTTTCTTTTCACTGGTATAATTCAGATTTTATTGTACCATCAATGATGACAAGCTGTCCTGGACCAGATGCAGCACAACAGACCCAAACAAGGACATTACCACCCCTATATTACACAGACAAGATGAGGTTCTGATGCTGGAATGTAGTGCTGCTTCATCTCCAGACATGAACCTCCCATTTAAACCAAACAATTCTACTTTAGTCTCATCCGTCCACAAAACATTTACCCAATAGCCTTCTGGCTTATTCACATGATGTTTAGCAAACTGCTGATGGGCCAAAATGTGCTTTTTGGAGAACAGTGGCTTTGTCCTTGCTACTCAGTGTTGATGGTAGATTCATGAACATTGACATTAGCCAATGTGACAGAGGCCTGTAGTCCTTTGTGACCTCTAGGACTGTTGTCTTAAATCTCCTTCATTTGTTCATGATCTGTCTGACTGTGGATTGCAAACTCCAATTCCAAAAGTACAGATGGTGTTGTGACATTTTCCAGTCTGATGAGCAACAACTATTTTTCTGAGCTCGCCATAAATCTTCTTTCTCCATGGCATCAGATTCGACAGGATGTTTTTTTTATTTTTTTATTTTTTTCAAGCCTTTTATGAAGCAAATTTAGTCTCAATTTTGGATACAATTTGGGGAGTTACTGGTGGAGGGGGCTTGGCACTGGCAAAATACATCAAAATTAGTGCTGTTTGTAAATGTAATGCAATTCTAAAATATGCATATTCCACGATGTAAAACATAAATAGAATTGCAGAGGAGAAGACTCTATGTTATGAGACCAGCTTCAGAATATTGGCATTGAGCAATGTCTTTAATTCAGGAGGTATGTAAAAAATTAAATTCAGATCAGTTCGGTGTTGTTTATTTTGTCTTGTACAATCCAGACAACACACACACACACACACACAAAATGGTGCATGTGAAACCAATAAGCACAGAACGTGTAAGACTGAACAATAATGAGCTACAAGACTTTAAAATCAGAGGACAAAAGAAAAGTGAGCAGGAAGAAGTTGAAGAACAGAACAGAAAATGTCACAAATACTGAACGTAACACCAGGAAGGTACCAAACAATCTGATTCCAGTTCACAATGAAGCGAACTATTAGAACTACACTGACTCATGAGAAAGGAAATTCCCCCAGGACACTCATTAAACCACACTCCTTTAACGCCTTTCACATTAGCAGGTGTAATAAACAATGCAGACTCTAGGTGGCCAGTAACTCACAAACATAACGATATCGTGTTAAAATATGTTTAGACTTTGTTTTTTGGGTAAAAGTTACAATTAGTTTGTTGTTGGGGTTAGCATAAGGATTTGGATTAGTCACCCAGTTGAGATGGTCAGGGTTTGGGTGAGGGGCCAGGGAATGCATTGTGTCAATGGAAGGTCCTCACAAAGATAGAAACATGGGTTTGTGTGTGGTATCAGAGTTTACAGTGGACGTCTAGTTTTCCTTCCCCTGAGACAGACGGAGGGGGAGTGTGGGAACCGAGAGTGAAGCTAAACTAAGACATGGGCACAGACGTTTTTATTAATGAGGTCGTGGCCGTGGTGGCAACAAGGGTCAGCGGGTCAAGATACTAAAAAGACACACATTTGCGCACATGAAAACAGAGGCAACAGAGCAGTTTCTGTAGTAAGAGTTTTGAATAAATATCCAGAAAAGGCAAAGCACTATGAAAATATCTGCAGCACTGATTCTGCAGAGATAGACGGATGCAAAGAGGGCACAGCATGGCAATACAATTAAAGGAAAGAATGTCAGTCTAAAGGTCAAATTAGCAAAAAGAATAACAGACATTTATGTTTCCTTTAGGCAGTGCTTCAAATCTTTTGTTTTGTTTCATTGCATTGTATTGTTTTCACTGATGCATCAGCTCTTCCACCTCAGCAAAACTAAAGTAAATATACATGAAACACAGTATAGCTCCATGAGTTCTTCAAATATTACTGGATTTGTCATGAAAACGGGGAAAATTGCATTAGAATATCACACAAAGATACAACTGATTTCCGGATTACACACCGTGTATTAATTTCAGTCATGCCATTGTCTTGCTGAGATAATTAAATGGTCTTTCAGTTGTCTGGACTATGACAAAAACAAGGCCTGTAGCTGCTGTAAGAGCACATGTTTGAGTTTGAGTTATGAAGTCATAGTTGTAACATTTTGTTGAAATATAATCGATTCATTTAAGGTCCTCATTTCCAACATAATTCAGTCAGAATGGTATATTTTCAAATAGATAGAGCTGCAAGCAAGTGGTGTACATTTAATAGTTAGTTTACTTGCTGCTATGAAATGTTACCCATTTATTCACTGGATTTAGCTGAAATGCTTTCTAGAAACACAAGGGAGCTGACTAATGAAAGCAAAAGAGAGGACGGAGGTAGAAAAGGAGAAAGAGAAACACATATTTAGATATATTTATCACAAAATAAGTGGGCTAGATACATTAAACTTTGAGATTGCTTGAATATCAGTAGGATATACAGGACTGCTAATATGTTGTCACTATCACGTCATACAAAATACTTCACATATGAGTTCATGCGATGTACCTGAACGTACTGTGTGAGCTACCTGACCCTGCTGTAGATGTTGACTTAAACCCATGTGCTCTCTTTTCCTCAGGTGGACCTTTTGGTGCAGAGCGACAGCTGATAAAATCACAATTTGTAGAGTTGAAATAAACTTTGCTGAGCTGTAATCAGTCATGGCAGACTGGAGCCTTCTGGGAAACTTCCTGGAGGAAGTACAGGAGCACTCTACCTCTGTTGGCAAGGCACGACGCACAAACACACAGGAACACGCTTACACACACACTGAATGCCAGCACGGCACCAGTCTGCCGTCCTGTCCACATGATGGACAAACATATACACAACTAACATAACATTTATGAATTACAGTACCAAATCATCCTGTTTAATTTGTGCATCCTGGTCCATAGTTTATGTCTCAGTCTAAATCTCTAGAAATACAGTTTATGTCATGTCTTATTTATTCAGGTGATCAAACTACTACTACTACCAGAAAAAGGCTCAGGTAAAAAAAGGCTATAAATATTGAATTCAGTTGTATATTTGTGTTCAACCTATTATTAAGACATGAAAAGCATCTACAGAATAAAACTATAATCTGGCTGACAATACTGAATTAAAAGTCACATTTCTTGGACAGTCCTGCCAATCAGGGTTTTTTTTTTTTTTTTTTAACAGTCTCCTTAAATCTACACACTCTCATAAAAGAATAACAAATATTACTATATTTCAATATAATCCTTTGTAAAAGTCTGAATATTTGTTGCTTCTTTGCTCCACAGGTGTGGCTGACCATTCTGTTTATCTTCCGTATCCTGGTGCTCGGGACGGCGGCCGAGTCTTCGTGGGGAGATGAACAGGAAGATTTTAACTGTGACACTGAGCAGCCAGGCTGCGAGAATGTCTGTTACGACCGAGCTTTCCCCATAGCTCATATACGATACTGGGTAATAAACTGCACCAGCGGACAATAGGTCAGAGGATGATAAACAGAAACCTGCTTTAAAATCAGCACTTACTAAAATACAAAATGAAGAATTTAAATTGATTGATTTATGAAATTTTATGTTACATGATATTAGATCCTAAAATGACTGTGTTACATTCATGGACTAATGCTTCATTTGTCAATTACAAATTGCTTAAACCAACTGCTGGTAGCCTTATTGTAATGGTTGTAAACATTAAGACTAGAGTATGGTTAATAAGAATAGAAACTAACGTAGTAGTCCATTCATTTTAAGAATCAAACAGTTTTTAATTCTCAGAGTTACTGTTGTCTTTCCAGGTTCTCCAGATTGTGTTTGTGTCCACGCCGAGTCTGATCTACATGGGCCACGCCATGCACACTGTTCGCAGAGAGGAGAAGAGGAAGAGCAGAGAGGAGGAAGAGGGAGGTGGGGGTGGGAGAGAGGACGACCCAGGAGGGGGGGAAGAGGGAGGAGGAGGGGGAGAGAAACAGGGGAGAAAGGGAGAGAACGACAGAGGAAAGGAAAAAGGTTCATCAGCAGGTCGAGTTCGCCTGAAGGGAGCGCTGCTGCAGACGTACATGCTGACCATACTGATACGCACCATCATGGAGGTAAATGCTACTATTACTACTGCTGCTTGTGTTTTTTAGCCTTTTTTCAGCTGACTGTATTTGGTTTATTGCATGTACAGCAGGGCAGATATTTAAGATCCACATGAAACATCCACATGAATGTTCGGGCTGATCGGTGTATGTTTAATGGCTTGGTACTGGAACTCAAAATCCAGTCCTTTCTTTACTGTGGAGTATTTCTCTCCTGCAGCACTGCTGCTACAAACCATGTCGACTTGAAGTTTTGGTGCACTCCCTTGTCTCTTCAAATTAATTTGGCTATTGCTTTCCCCTATTTACGAACATTGGTTGGTCTTATCGACTGTTACTAATCAATATTGATACCATTGATATTATTCCATGTTCTTCGTCATAGATAGATAGATAGATAGATAGATAGATAGATAGATAGATAGATAGATAGATAGATAGATAGATAGGTTTTTATTTGTCACATGCACAGTTATACATAGTACAATGCACAGTGAAATGTATTTTTGTACCTGCAACCAGTAGTAAAAAAGAATGTAAGTACTACAGTAAACAGTAGTAATATAAGGAGGAAGATAATAGTGACTGGCAAAAGTTTACGACAAAATATTTACCTGTTACAGTGATTCAACCTATAAAACAAAACAGAGTAAGAGGACGCAGGTCTTATCATCAGTTTTCAGAAAAGGGGTCTAAGAACATGAATGAAAGGGCTAATTTAAAAGTAGTTTAATAAAAGGATTATACAACAATCCAAGTAAGCAAACTAAGTACGAAGGAACAGGCAAGATAAAATCTAAACTGACAGGCAATAACTGACTAGTACCGTATATACACTAATCAGGGAATAGGGTAAAGGTGATGAGATGACTGGAGACCAGGGGCAGCTCAGGTGATGCACTGTAGAGACGAGAGATGGTGGTGGTGACAACAAGCAGGAATGAATTAAGGAAGGAACATATTTGCCATATCTCAGGCCAATCGTTTGATCTCCAGCTGTAAATAAAACCTGACTGTGACGGTACCTTCATCCAGGTGGTGTTCCTGTGTCTCCAGTACTTCCTGTATGGAATCTTCCTCCATCCTCTGTATGTCTGCAAGGTAAACGCATGAATTCGCTTGGATTTGTTCTGTACAATAAGAATATACATGATGTTATAAAGTGTCTAGTCATTGTCATTCTCTCTCAGGCCTGGCCTTGTCCACACCCTGTCAACTGTTACGTCTCGAGGCCGACAGAGAAGAATGTCTTCATAGTGTTCATGTTGGTCGTGTCGGCTGTGTCTCTGGTCCTCAGTTTGCTCGAACTGCATCACCTGGCGTGGAGACACTGCTGCAGGTAGGAACTCACATTTTTTTGCAAGTGTACAAGTGGCGTTGTCCTTTCAAAGTGCAAAGCAAACTACAATATTATTAGGTTTGAGGAAATTCTAGCTTTAGGTTAGAAACATTTGATTTGTATATTAACTTGCAGTTTTAACATCTGAGGTAAATACCCAACATAATGAGCAATTCTTTTATTTGTTGTTATTTGTCCTTGTCATGTTTGTTGCCTGTTCAAGTCACTTTTAGCATGAATCTGCTTGCGTCAAAATCAGAAACAGGGAGTTTCAAGTCATTGCCCCACTGTCCTGGTTCAGCCCAGCATCATTTTCAGTCTCATCATACGCCCATTTTAATGTGAAATCTAAAAAACTGCTGTAAGCTGATACAGTCGGATGATGGCTCTAGCAGCTAAAAAAAATATAAAATCGTCCTCAGAAGTTGGTAGAGACTAAAAACAGATCGCAGGAGTTAATGTCTCTCCAAGCTAGATAACTAGCTGGAAGTGCTTATCAGTTGTTTTTGCTGCCCCCTAATGGCCAGAACAAGATTCTTTTATGGTCCATTGTGTTTCTTGTGGTGGTGTGTATTCAAAAACATAGGTTTTCTCTATTCAGGGAAAGTATATGTAAGACTTTTTTTTTTTTTTACCAGTGGATTTCTTGCGACATATAAAGTACATTTCCCACAGTGAGAGTACCATGACTATTTTAAGCAATTTTAAGTGATTCAGCTTTTACTTCCTGGAATTTAACATAACACTGAACTGAATGAGAAGAAACCTTGGAGGTCCAAAACATGACTGTGGGAACGAAGCACTTAAGTGAGGCTAATTTTAGGTTCCACAGAACAAATGGTGTACCATTGTTTCATAAACTCACGCTGCCATGACACAGTGAAAACATTACAGTTGCTAATTGTTAATTAAATGACTCAAACTCTTCATTGCAGGAAAGTCTTATTGGCAAAGGTCATCACTTCTGCCAAAGCCCCTCTAGCCCAACAGCTCTCTCTGTCCCCTCCACCACCATCAACCCCACCTCCAGATTTCAACCAGTGTGTCACTGGCTCCTCGCATTACCTACCCCTCCCTTTCCCTAACCATCGACTGGCCAACCAACAAAACTCAGAGAACATGGCCACGGAGAAGAACAAAATGGCCGCTGCTGTGGAAGAAGTAAACTTCCTCCAGATGAGCTGTTATTCGCACCTCCAGGATGGCAGATACCTGAGGAACGATGCCAACCATTATAGCACTGACAGCAGGGACATAAATTGCCCTCAGATCCAAAATGGCGGCCCCGATGGGCTGCTGCTGAAGGACAAACGAAGATTCAGCAAAACCAGCGGCACCAGCAGCCGAACGAGAGCAGACGACCTTTCTGTGTAGAAACCAGGCACATTCAGCTTTTCACACAACACGACGTGCACATAAGACACTCATCTTCTCTTCTAAGCCAGCTGCCAAAATCAGAGCCACTTAGCATAAATGCTATCTGCCTATTGTGGAAACTTTGTTTTTCTGTTTTCACTATAACGCAACATCATTGCTATTCTACTTCCTTTCTTTTGACATTACATGACTTTCAAAACTTGGCTCCAGCTGAAACCTACAAAGGAAGGAGCAAGACACCAAGAAACACCAAATCAGGCATTGCTCGTTCATGATTTGATTATCTTGATTACCAACCCCGGACAAGGCGTCAATTCTCATATCACATTCATATTTGTCTCAGAAGTCATAATGTGTGTCTGCGCCGTAACAAGCACAACAATATTGGCTTAAAGTTTGCACTAAACTCCAGACAAACGTGCTTTTTAAAGCTGTGCACGAAGAGTCCATGTACATTTGTCTGGATGGTGATGTTTGACATCATGTAACGACAGACAGCTCTTAAAAAAACAGCTCTTACTGTGATTTAAAACAGTAAAATTTCAAATTTGAAGTAAGACATCTCATATCTCCTTCTTAGCTGCACAATAATATAGAGATGGAAATTTGCACTGCATTCACTGGGATCTGTAACGGTCACTTATAAAGATGTAGAGGCACATATTGCAGGAACGTTTTATAATAAATCACCAATGGGAAGTGATTTTTTTTTTTTGTAACGTGATTGCAGGTCATTCTGTGATAATTTGTCAGTCTATTGCACAAAGACTTTTTAATTACTGTCTATAGCAATCACTTTTAGCATTTTCAGACGTGTGCAATACATTTTCATTCAATATATTCTGAAAATAACCACTTAAAATATCCAATATACCATGTACATGTACTCCAAAACTTAAAATCAGTCAATCTTTAATGTAATTCTGCATAATGCATAATGTAGTTCAGATAATTTTGAGACATATAAAAATCATTTTTTGGTATTATTATGTTAAGAGTGTGTGTGACTGATTTACAGCTCTTGAATCTACCCAGGAAATAACAACTGAGCCTTTCATCTGTGGAAGTCACAACACCGAGGCTCTTCAACTAATGTTTTACCTGAGGACTGAGCTAGGTTCATTTCTTTTTGCACTGGAACTTGACACGTGTACTTCTACGTAACTGCACAACTCAAAGTCTGACCTGTTCTGGGCTTGTTTGAACTGTAACTGAAGCATTTTCTGTTGGACACAGCCACAGTAGACAAAGACGTTTGTCCACATGATCTTTTCACACCAGCATGTTGTTTTTTAAGACAAATGTATCATATAAACTGTGTCATTTAGGAACACTATTGGGGAGTGTTTACTGTACTGTATTGTGGATTTTGTCATTTGGACTGAAGCACAAGGAGCTACAGCCTCTACAGTCTGAAATCACTACCACTGTAGATTTTGTGTTTTTTTTATATATAACATTACCTGATAGATGATTGCTTCAGTCAGTGAAAACATAAAATTGTTTGATATGTATTATTCTACTTGAATAATGTGAATGCTGTGTATGTTTTAAAGGATTTCTATGATAAAACAACTGATAAAATCTTTTAGAGTGCAGAGCTCTTCATGGTCACGCAGCACATATCTGGACTCTTTTGGAGTCAGTAAAGGTATCAGTACTTAACCTAACACGACTAAGTTATAAAGCTACACTATAGGTAATAACTGTGTTGGTGTCTTTTCAAAGTATGAAACGCACAGAAGAACTGAAGATGCCATTACAGTGCAGCAGCATACACAACGCTGACAATGAAACCACTAAATGAAGTGCAGCTAACCCTCTAAGTTTGTTTGTTTGTTTTTTTCTGCAAGTAAAAGGCCTTTAGCTGGTGCATCAAACTCAGTGAATAACACTTCACACCACTAATTAAATTCAGAGCAATAAAGTCAATAGAGTTTTCCAACTTCCAGAATGCTCTAAATTAGTAATTTGCACCCTTGACACATTTAAATAACAAAACAGAAACAATTTATTTATTTAGTTTGATATACATACAAAACAGCATTTAGCTAGCATGGCATAATCAAACTCTATTCTTTTTAAAATACCTAAAAGTCAATCAGAGTAATTTTGTTGTAAAGACATTCATGTAGGCATGACTATGTCACCGTTACTCTGCCGTTCATCACCGCATAAAGTCAGACAAAACAATTTGATTCCAGACCAACTTTATGCACAAACATTTGTAAGCGCTGAAAGTTGGTCTGGTAGTAAGTAAGGAATAATAATTTAAGGAATATAATTTGTGGGTAAAGGTTTGAAAGTAAGTGCTTGACTGCCAGCAGTGGGAGGCGTACACTAAAAATACTAATACAGTAATGTATAAGTACTGCATTATCAATCATTATCAGTCTGTTAAATGCACTTAAATAATGATGCGTTAATATTATTCTCCAAAATCTAAAAAACTGGTATCTAAATCAAAGGTTTTCATTCTGCGTAAGGACCTTGTTTCCTGGCATTCTAGTCTTTATAATAATATGGCATTTCATTTCATTGCTGCATTAATTGATTGAGGGGGGCCCAGAGAGGCCCCTAATGATGATGAAATTATAATACAGAAAAAATAATGACACTAAGTTATTAACTAACATATAATCACAAATGTTTTATTTTCAATGTCCTGGTAACAATAACTTTATTCACCACAGACTGTATGCAAAATAGCATCCAAAAATTTCACCGCTCTGTTGGGGGGCCCAGGAAAGATGATTTTCATGGCGCCCAAAATCCCTAGCGGCGCCCCTGCACATGCACACCTACAGCCAATTTAGAATCACCAATGACTGGCCTGGTTAAAGATAATCTTGCCATTTTCTGACCATTTTATAGACTCCAGAAACACAACAATAGGTTCCAGTTAGGACCTTTTGGGTAAGGAATTACAAGCCATAGTAAATGCAGAACCATCTTGGTTTTAAGATACATCTCTACGATGCGCTCTTATTTCTTAAGTAAATGTGAAGCAAAAGAGTACAATAATTCCCTCTGAAAAGTAGTGGAGTAAAAGTATGAGGCTGCATATATATTATACTAAAATGAAGTACAAATTGAGATGTTTATTAGAGTAAATGTACAGTCTTAGTACATTTACTAATTTTATTATGCAATGCAAAAACCTAACAAACTCAACAACTAAGAAACAAATTTACCATCAGAGTAGTTACACGATTATTGTCACCACTAGAAATCCCATTGCACCTAAAGGCTGTTCACATGGTGACCTCTGAGCGGTTGACTATTTTTGCTTCAGTGATGGACAGACATCAGACAGTAACTGGTGAGAAACCCTCTAAGAAAGTCTAAGAAAGGATTAAAATAAAAAAATCCTTCTTGGTTCCCATGGCCAGTGTCCAGTTTGGGACAGGGTCTGATGGGAGAATTTCCAGGAAGGTCATCTGAAAATATTTAGGAATGTTTGGAACTCCAACATGGAAGGCTTTGGGATTTCTGTTTTCTTTCGTTTTTTCCACTTCTCTTTTCCCATCTGTGGCATTCATGTTTAAGCTGTACAGATTGAGTTCATGTTTAGGATTTTTAATAACCGTAAGTAGCCACTGGCAGCAATCTTCTTCTTCAGTGGCAGCCTGCCACGCGTCCATGGCCTCACCTCAATAAAGGAAGGTGATATTCAGAAGTGGAATGCACGGCATGTCTCCTGATCCAACCAAGCTTTCCTGAAAGTTTTCCAATAACCTATAAAGGCTGCATTGTTTACTGATCCCCATCCAGACAACCAGTGATGGAATGACGACATCCATAAACATGTCATCACTGGTCGCATTAGGTGGGAAAATTCCAACATGGCTTTGGCAAAATGATTCCAATGAATCTTGGAGTCGCTGACTTGTGTGTCATCTAGCAACCCTGGCTGCTAGGGAACTGTCTAGGGACAGCTAACAGAAACAGGTCTATCCCAGCTACAAGGATGGGACTAGCTTCCATTCTGCTGAGCTTTGCTTTCCAAGACATTTATTCCACCAGTGCTTCTTCTCGTCCCACCTCCACCTACTGAAGTGAGGCAACATCCTCCATGATAGAAAGTGCAGAGAACTTCCTTTAGAGTGAGAGCTACAGCAGAATGCGCTAACAACAACAACAACAACGTGTGGGAGTCAAAACACAGAGCTGATCAATAGTTTTTAGACTGTGAGTAGAGTCAGAAGCTGACAATGTGTCCTCTGTCCTCTTCCCTTCATCCATCGTCCATCAGATCCTTCACTGCCATTTTCTGCCTTATCCAAAGTCACTGAAGTCAGTAATCAAAGATCAACAAACTGGTCAGTCAGAAGGATTGTCAATCAGAGGACTTGGATCAATGGAGTCCCTTCTGTTCCTGAAGACCACTTTGTGATGAGCTTTGTCTGCAGGGGAGACAGAAGGCAGTCAGAGACAAACTAAGACAAACAAGAGACCACCACAGTGAAAAGACGGCTAACAACAAGGAAACAGACAATCAAACAACTTCACAGAGACAAACAAACACAGACACACAGCAACCAGGGTCCAACAACCAACCAAAGACACACAACCAGATGCAAACAATCACAGATAAATACATCTATTAGAAACTAGAAAACCAAACAACAGAACATGCAAACAAATACAAAAACCAACCTTTCACTTTGAGCTGTACTGTTTTCTTTCTCAGGATGTTTCTCTTGCTGCTGTAGACTTCACACACATATATTCCAGTGTCTCTAGGCGTGGGGTTTTTCAGGGAGATGCTGAGGTTTCCACTTTTCAGAGATTCTTTATTCATCTCCGTTCGGCCACGGTAAACCTTGTCCTGTTCTTGAGGCTGATCAGAGCCGTCCTGATACACATGGACCCTCATGTATTCAGGTTCACTGGTTTCCCACTCCACTGTGCCGTCTTCAGGTAAGTCACCTGTGGTCTTAAAGGGCAATTGGACAGAATCTTCCCCTTCCTCTACCTCCAGCTGACATTCTGAGAGAACAACAAGGAACAACACCATCACAACAAACAGTAGCAACTAGTTTCTCAACTTGTTTGTGTTTAAAGTTGGACTTCCTCTCAACAGCAACATTTGAGAGCATCTAGCCATAGTTCTTCTTCTATTTGTAACGTTCTTGTCAAAGATAAAGTCCACAGCTGAGAGTTACAGTTTTTAAGAATCAACACACAGGATGTTTTGACTAATGAATCCTTTAACCAACAGAACAAAATAAAAATGTGAAGAATTTCCTTAGCTTTTCATCTGTTCATTTAAACTCACCAGTGCAAACTTTTAAAGTTGGTCTGGAGGCACTACTGACCTTTAACATGGAGCTTCAGTTGTTTCTTTATCAAGATGTCTCCCTTCTCACTGTAGACGCTGCAGGTGTAGGTGTGGTTGTCTGCATCTGTGGGGTACTCCAGGGTCAGACTGAGGTCTCTAGCCTTCTGCGGGTCTTTATTCATTTTTGTTCTGCCTCTGTAAAACTGGTCTTGTTCTTCCGGCTGGTCAGAGTTGTTCTGATACACATGGACTTTGCTGTTGTTTCCGTCCCTCCACTCCACTTTAACGTCTTTAAGCGGGTTAACTGTGGTTATGAAGGGCAGATGGACAGATTCCTCACCTGAATCTGCCTCCACCTTGGGGACTGAGTGGACAACAAAGCACAACATCAGCTGAATATCTGCCTTGAATCTACAGTACTGACCTATGAGTTGCACCAATAGCACTGACCACTGACGGTGAGCTCCACTTGCTTCTTCACCAGGATATTCTCCCCGCTGTAGACGGTGCAGGTGTAGGTGCCTGTGTCTCTTTCTTCAGGACATTTCAGGGTCAGACTGAGGTCCCCAATCTTCATCTTTGTTCTGCCTCTGTATTTCTGGTCCTGTTCTCCATCCAGGTCATTGCCATCCTTTTTCACATGAACATATCTGTGATTGCTGTTCATCCACTCCACTTTAGCATTTTTAGGGAGGCGAACTGTGGTTTTGCAGGGCAGCTGGACGGACTCCACTCCTGAATCCACTTCAACCTTGTAGTCTGAGAGAACAACAAAAGATAATGTCAGCTGTACACACAGCAGCAGCACTGATAGTAACATTACCACATCTAGATTTCTAATATTCTGGAGGACTCATAGAAGAATCTCCTGGAGTTTGTTTGAGAATGTGGATCAGCCAATGAACCTGAGCTCACCTAATGTCTGTTACTACTAACTAACCAATCAGATGAAAGAATGAGTATTGACACCAGGGGTTTCTGATAAATACTGGATTGTGTTTTAGTGTGTTCCTGATGTGTTCCTGACTCATTCCCTGGTAACTAGCCCAAGTGTCCTTTAAAGTGCACCTGAGCCTGCTCAGTCATCCATGATTCACATCTGAAGCCCTCAAACATGACTGAGCACAACTCAAGGAGAAAGACTAACTGACTTTATTGTTGTTATTGGTGTTCAGCTACCACAGAAGACAACAACTTCAACTTCAGCTATCTGTATCAGCTGTTTTTAAATCTGAACTTTTGTAGAAGATTGTATGAGCGACAGACACCTTGACAGTCTAGGAACCACAGCAGGACAGATGTTTACAGATGTACCCCTGGCATTATGCGCTGTGTGGAAGCAGAGACTCACCTGACATGAAATGTTGTCGAAAATGAAATAAAAGAACCCCAACAGCACCAAAGACAGTAAACAGGACAATCAGGACAATCAGGAGAACAGTGCCCCAGGAAGTACCTTGCGCTGTGGAGAGACATAAGGAACAGCATGATATCTGACCTCCAGCTTGTATCTAAAGCAGAGGTTGGTGTCTGTTGCTGACCTTTGACTTGCAGCTGTATGTCTGTCAATTTCCGTTGTCCAATCCTAAAAGCCATTACGGTACAGGTGTAGGTGCCGCTGTCAGATACCTGGAGCTTTGTCAGATTCAGGCTGAGGTCTCCAGATTCCAGAGCATCTGTCTTCATAGATGTTCGGCCACTGTAGCGCTGGTTTTGGTCTTTTAGTTTGTCAGCATTAGCCTGACGCTCATGGACAGTTGGAGGATCGAGGTCGTCGCGGCTCCACACCACTGTGGGCTCTTCCAGTTCAAAAGTTTCAAACTCACAGGGCAGCAGGACAAATGGGTGCCCCTCAACCAGCTCCACAGCTGAGGCATGATGGGAAACTGCGAGGACACAGACATAGAGCAGCTTATTTTAAGCATCATCACTCGTCCATCCTTAAGTGAGTGCCTGATGCTGCTGCTGTTAACAAAAACACCACAGCAGAGCTTACTGATGGTAATCTGACATAGAAGAGCAGAAATGAGGGCAGTTTGAATGGACTTCTGCATTGGTTGTTGTTCTGAAGGTGCTGCTGATCGAATTTAATGGAAGGCTGGAAACAGGGTGTGCAGTTTTCACACTGCCATGACTGTGATAGAAACATGTAGCTGCTGAGCTAAATGCTAACACATGCTCAGCGGCTAACATGCTGCTGTCTAACTTCTCTAAAGATTCACTTCTTCATGACACCAAGACCACACAAAAGATTAGGCTTCATGGGTGGACAGTGAAATCAAAGAAGAAGACTACTTTCAGCCCTTGAGGTTTGCTTCAGTGTCAGCAATAATCCAGTCTCCTTCTGAAAATTATATATTTCGTCTTGATTCCATCCAACAGTCAATTTAAAATAAATAAACAGACTAACTAGTCCATAGTAATAGACTAATGTTGTTATTATTATCAAATCTGTTGGTAATAATAACTGAGTTATTAGTGAGTTAAGAGTTGAGATTGAGATGAATGCCTGTGATGATCTTGTGATCTGGATCTCTGACAGGTCACAGTATGTTAGGCTGACAGAGGAGCTGTATTTTATGACTGATTTCACACTCTACACCTTGGACTTTTGCTTTAACTGTAGGAAGTGACACACAAGTTCCCAGATGACTCCTCTGTCACTGGCTATATCACATGATAAGACTACAAAGAACAAGGACTTCATAGGATAGTGCAGACACTAACACCTTCACCTCAACATCTGGAAGAACAAAGATCTGACAGTAGACAAGATAAGAGGCCTTCCTACACCTATCAGCATAAAGCTGGAGGTAGTATCGAATGTGGACACCTGCGGGTTCCTGGGAATGCAACTCAGCCGCGGGATGGACAGTACTGACAGCACTGATAGGCTGACAAAGAGTGGAGTTCTTACTTCAGTTGAAGTTTCACCACTATTGTTCTGGCTCAACAAAATTACTAGTGAAGCTGATGTGAGGCTTTCATTCTAATATTAAAAAGCTATGTAAGGATAACAAATGAGAACAAATAAGAAACAGGAAGGAAACAGCACAGTGGAGCAGGTAAACAATGACTGTGTTTAAAGAAATTATTTTAGACTGAAGTGATACTATAAAAGATAAGATAAGCACACATCTTACCAAAAAGGATCACAAACGCCACAAACATCTTCATCCTCCTGTAAAAACTGAATTCTTTCAGAACGTAACTCATAACGTGTCCTGACTTTATTCCTTCTGCTCACACAAGCAGTTTCCAGCGAAGTGCTCGTAGGAATGTAAAGAATCAGGATGATCAACTTTCAGAACAGGTTTCCTCTGTTCACTCACTTCTACTGTGAACTTGTCTGAACTCATCCACACAGTCCAATTAAATTGTATTTACACCGATGGTCATTATCACTGGTCAAGTGGATAATTTTGTCAATTATTATGGCAGACCCATTCTTAATGAACACAGAGTTCATGCGATGAGCACTGAAAAAGAAATACATACAAGAACACTTTCATATGGATGATACTAAATAGTAAATGCTTTTCTGGTTGAATCCCACTCAGTTCTTTCACTTTCACTTCTTGAAAAGTGGATCTTTGCTGTATAATGCACATTATTGCAGGATTTACACAGAATAAGGAAGAAAAGGATAAATAATTAGGTCCTATATGGTCCTAAACAATTTCTTTATTTGAATATTTATTTTATTTAATACTTTTTTAGTCTATATATCATTTTTTTCCTCCACTACCTTCAGAAGAAATTCTCAGCTCCAGTTACGTAAAGTGCTGGGATTTTACATTAAAATAACAAACCTATAGGAGTTTATTAAAACTGATTACATTATAAACAACTGGAAACATGTAATGAATCAGCTGAGAGATAATTGGTGCCTATTGTATTAAGTATTTTTTTTTAAATCTACGGATATAAAGCATTTCATATGTTCTAGAGGAAAAAAAGCTATAATATTCTTTTGTTATTGAATCTTTATTTAAAGTAACATTTTAAATCCTGTACATTACAACACAGGCCGTGCAGCACAGTGAGGTATAGTATTTTATTGTATAAACCTAATAAAACAATAAATAAAGCTAAGATATTTGATCTTTTTAACACAACCAAATACAATTCAAAAGATCCACTGAAGTATTTCCCAAAAACTGATCCATAATATGCAATATCTTTGAATGTATAAGCCATTAGTCATGCTCTGGGTTTTTGTTAGTGACACTATATAAATAAAATTAAATTGAATTTCTTTTTTCATAAGTACAGTACATCCTCGTCACAGGTGAGGTGTTCAACGTGTGTGCATATGCACCATATCTGCAGAGAAAAGCACAGCACATACTGGCGAGCAGCAGGTATTGTTTTCATGTTTATGATCAGAGCTGGTTAGGAGGTGTCTGAGGGGCTCCTACCATACCTCAGCTGAGAGAGCCAGCAAATGGCCAGCTGCCAGCAGTAGCGTCCCTGTAGCCTGGATCCAGAGAGACAGGTTCAGGCAGTTAGACAGTAAACCCCACGTACAGCCACACGGGGAGGCAGTGCAGCCCACTCACCAGCCACCTGCCCAGAGTGTCCGAAACCCTGACAGCACAGAGATTTATATGGAGCAGTGCAGTCCTTATCATTTCTTCACAGATATTTTTAAATTTGTTTTAAATTTGTCAGCTTACATTTGTACTACTGACTTGGTCTTAAAACTACTGTTTTCAGCAGGTCTGGCAATTGCACTAGCCATGCTCATTTAAAGCCATAAGGCCATGATGAGCACTGTGACAGTGTGAAGTGCATGAGAACCACTGAACTTGAAGTCACAAAAAAAAAAAAAAACACTCAGTGAATGAAATATTCTAGCCCGTTCGTGAAAACCTCACGCTCTCATCAACTAACCACCAAACTGACTTTGTACACATAATGTTGCTGAACCTAGACCGGACCAACTGCAGCAACCCCAGATCATAGCACTGCCCCCACAGGCTTGTACAGCAGACACTAGGCATGATGGGTGCATCACTTCATCTGCCTCTCTTCATACCCATGGTTCCCCACTATCCTTCCAGTTTTTAATAATGCATTGAACAGTTCTTCTGTTCAGTTTTAGTAGTTTCTGCAATCTCCTTAGATGTTTTCTCTGCTTGATGCATGCCAGTGATTTGACCCTTCTCAAACAGACTAACATGTTTTGCACAACCAATGCGGGATGTGTCTTTAGACATGGTTGTTTAAGAAATGAGAAGTTACACATTGCATCGTTTGGGGTTAAATAACTTGTTGCCAGCTGAAAGATAATCTCCCATGCAGTAATTATCCAACAGGAAGCTTGTACCTATTTTCTTAGTTAAATCCAGGTGGTGACTTTTTGGTGACTGGTCTTGTTTGTTTTGGCCAGGCAGTGTATAATGTTATAATAAGTCTTCATTCTGGTCTCCCACTTGATCTCTCGTTATTGAAATGCATTAATGCTGGGTAAGTTAGAATGGTAATACTTGTCGGGCTTTGTGTTAATTCTTTCTGGGCTTAATGTACAGCGATGACACATACTATGTATTTTAATTTTAGATATGTGGTCGGTTATTTTTCTTGTGTTTTAGCACTAAAAGAAGCCACTGAAGGAAAATTGAATCCTTCAAGTTGGTAACAGAAAATGTCAGATGTTATATGTAGATAAAGTTCTTACTGGTAATTTATTTTACCAGAGTCAGACCAGTTAATCCGTTTCCTGTGTTAATGTTCCATATCATGGTGTTGTGCTACCACCTACTGGTGCATGTTAACATCTATAATTAGAGAAGGGGCCTGAGGCTGCTGTGCCTAATGCTGAATTTCAATGAACTGATCCTCCAGTCTGCTTGAACTGCTGAATGACTGAATGAAATGACATCAACCCCTGTTTCATAGTCTGAATCACACAACAAACAATCCTGCCATGGTTGCCCGTGTTGTACAGTATCTGTCCAACAACAGGAGCTACTGTACAACTGTTGTACATGTTAAGTGACAGAGTATGCAAACACTGGTCTTTAGCGGTTTTCTATTATATGGGGAATTCCCTGATTAATATATAGTAGTGAGTGGAGACATGTTTAAGTGTTTATGTTCAAAAACAGATGTTCCAAGCTCCAAAGCATTTGTAGCTGTTAACAGTGGTGACAGATTCACACCCTGAGTCTGATGGTCGGAGCGTTCATTGGCGCCCAGGCCATGTTGATGATGTTACTTTGTGAAAGAAACAAATCCTTTAATTAAACCTCTCCTGATCTGGGTCATATGGTGTTAGAGCCACTATAAGACTAAACGGATTTCTCTCCTCTGCCACAGTTGATGTTCTGGCCTTTGTGGTTAAATAGGCTGCCATTTTGTCAAGGAGAGGACACTAAATGAAACGAAAGTTAACTTAATTAAAGTTAGTTGTACTATTTAAGTAGTAATAATTAAGTTTTACTTAAACTAAACAACTTAGCTCTTTAGCTCAGCTTTACTTTGTTCTTTCAGGCAATGAGTTTGCATATTGTTTTTAAAAATCTAGCACTGTATTTAAAATTTACAGTGCAATGTCACATATTGATGTGCCATCCTGGAGGAGTTGCACTGTCTGTGCTACCTCTGTAGGGTCCAGGTATCACCTCATGCTACCAGTAGTGACACTGAACCTAGACAAATACAACACCAGTGAAACACAGCCAGAAAAGATGAGGAGGGAAAAATGTCAGTGCCTGTTTTGAGGGCTGTCCCATTGTTGCACCTATAGTGCACCTGTTATTAATTTCATTAAGACCAAAGGGGTTGACACTGCCCCCTCTGCTACTTAACTGAGCAGACCAATATCACAGAGGTTTAATTAATTTGATGCTACACAACAATTAAAAAGTATTCCTTTCATTTTTTGGGGCAGTGTATATTACTTTGAAAAAACTGGTGTCTTTCCTGTATAAAACAGGTGAGTCCAAACACGTAAATCAAGATAAGTTAGCTGTTATTGTCGTTGTACAGTCACCTGTACAGTGTTGTTGTGACAGCTACAACTGAAGGTGAGTTGTCCTATAAACAAGAATTAACACTCAATGAAAAAACATGCTTAAGATTTAGAAAGGGTATACTTAAGTCATAGAGCAGATCGTGACAGGTAATCGGTATGAGGTAGTAAATTAAATAAGATAATCCTTTAATTTAATGCTCATTTAATCCAATTAATCATTTAATGGCCATTAAAGGATTGAATTAGATTAGAAGGTGGGGGACGGAAGTGGCTCATATGTTACCTCAATGTCCTGACAGCCCATGGATGAAATATGTTTGAATTTGAATCTGTTCCTCCTTCAAGAGAGCATCAGTCTGAGCAGGTGGGATGGGATGGATTTGGCCACCAACAATCTTCCTGGTCCTGGAGATGCAATGAAACTATTCAACTTGCCATCTGCTCAACAAAGAGGAGATGGACTAAACTTGATCTGTGAACAAAAATTAAGCAACCAAAACGACAAACAGAAATCCGATGGGCCAGTCAACATAACACTCAGGCCAGCCCACGAAAGGGTGTAAGAACTGGTGTGTCTCCTCTAACTCTATACTGTGGATTTGAACTACCACAAACAAAAAACACAGCTCGAGCTGCAGTGGCTGGAAGAAGGAGTAGAGGGAGAGATTATTCATTAACCTGAATCAGCTTCATCTGAGGGAGAACACGAGACACAATGATTGGAGCCTGTACCAGTGCTGTCTTCCAGAGAGAGGGCAGCCAGTAGTCTTTCCAGTGACCTTTTCACCATCTGCTGCTTCTTATTCCAGTCGTACCACAGCACACTCTTGATAGCAGAGTGGTAGAAAGTCACCAGCAGCCTCTCCTCCATTGTGTTTCTCCTCAACAAGTGGAGCCACTGCTCAGCCTGCCTCACTGCTGATGGTGTTTGCTGACCAGGAGATGGAACTCCCAATAAATTAAAATCATATTCAAGTGGACTATAACCTACATTTTGATTATGCACAGATTTACTTGAGATATTCATCATGAGTGGCTCTTAATTTCAAGCCCAGGTTCAGAGCTCCCTGAAAGCAGTCCAGGATTAAAACGGGGTGTCCTGCCAGTACGACACAGCTAGTCGTAAACTAGGAGTGCCCTTTCCATTTCTGTCTCCTCATGTGACCTGGATGTAAATTGAGGTCTCTGTGCTGTCTTTGCCAGCCAGCTGTGTTATCCATCTCGTGACACCCACCTGTTTGTCATTAATAATCCAGTATTGAGGCCATGTGTCATATGTATTTATATCTCAAACAGACCTTATCTACTGCTGCCATTATAATGCCGTCTATCAATGTCACCGTAAATTACACACAGCCACTAGGGGTAGCATTTAAAATAGCCCAGACTTTATTATTTGTGAAGCCTGTTCTGTATCTGAATTTGAGGTCAAGTCGAGGTCATTTGAACTTAGTGTCTTAAAATGTACTTTCTCAACACGGACATGCTTTGCAAAAGCTAAAACGTTTTTAATCAGCTATACTTGAATGCAAAAACGTGTCGCGGTCCGGTTTCTATTGTGAAACACCCACGTGAACCAGCAGGGATCATCAAATCCCTGTGAACTGCTGAGATGAACTGACCTCCCCTCCCTGCTCTTTCTGTCTCCTGCGGAGTCGTCTTCCTCTCAGAGATTTGGGATTCTTCTCACAGCTTCAACCTGACTTTTGTTTTACTTCCACACTGTTTGAAAACCCAAAACCTCACTGCAGCATATGTGAAAATAACGGCGCACGCTAACACACCAAATGTGGAAATGAATTAGATATTAGATTAAATACTTTATTAATCCCAAACTGGGAAATGTCACTGTTGCAGCAGTAGTGTACAGGCATTCAGGATATCACATAATATATAACAATAACATTAAAATATATGAAATAGGAAAATTGATATACACAAAATACATATATCCAACTAAATTGAAGTTGAAGCTATGCTGCGCTCAAATCAATCACAGATACAGAGTACATATGTTTAAATCCACTGTTCAACAGCACTGAGACTTTAAACAGATTTATTTTCTATTGCAATTATAATAATCACCATAATTCACGGCACAGAAACGTAGGAGTAATTCATGATGGTGATCAGATCAGATCATGTTCAACCTGTTTGGAAGCTGCTGTTACAATAAAATTTGACTGAACACACATCGACCGGTCACCTTTCACCTCTATCCGCATGTTGTCCTCAGTTTATCTTCCAGGTGCTTCCTTCCCGCTGTAGGGTAGAGTATTTTTATTCTGATCCTCCTCACCTTTCTGCGTTAACCAAACGAAACTGGTTCCTGTGCCCCTCGAAGGTTCATCATTACAAAAGGCATTTTGTAATGTTGTTTTTGTTGTGTAACATCTCTACTGACCACCAGGTGTCGCTAATTCTCAAATCTCTTCATCGTGCTCCGTGTGTTCAGATCTTTAATTATGTTATTAAAAAGATATTTATTTTTTACAACAGACAACTAAAGAAATAATAAATAAACTGGATAATTAATAACTACTGAGCAAACTACAATTGAGCACTTTCTTATGAGAAAACTATTTACATTAACATGAAACCTCAGCAGCTGTTTGTATTTAATTAGTTTTCCATTAACAGGTTGCTCATATTCTTTTTACAGCCTAACCGCACAGACACCTGAATTTACTCAGTCTTCTGTAACCAGGCAGCAAGGCAGGGACACTACACACGCTCAGTTACGTCACTGCAGTTATTCAAGCTATGAAAGAGATGAAACGTGACCCAACGCACGCCCTGGGTTGCTTTCGGTTTCTTAGAAAGACCTGATGAGATGTTTTATGGAAGAGGACAGTTCACAGCCAGGAGTGGCTCTCGGACTTCAGTCTAACTGGGTGAGAACTGATCCAATCACCTTGGCAATGATTCAACTGGCAGTACAGACCTCTTTTACGGGGGAATCTAATCTGAGTGAGGCTATTTAAACAGGACTACACACGGTCTCTTTACTTTGATAAAAATCTGCCTGAACCAGGTCTAGTTTGAAGCTCAACAGTTGCTGATTTGATCAAAAGGGTGGACAGTAAATGATGGTATTTCCTGTAGAAATTCAACAATAAGCCTGAAATCTGTTTACCAGCACAGCTGAAGAGACAACTGTAGAGTGGTCTGGTCTTGACTGAAGGTTAAATGAATAAATAAAGTGAGCTAGTGATTTGTGAACAAAGAGATTGATTGAAATGAAACAAGCAGGCCTTTTCACATTTCTGGACGTTTTCTTTTAATTGATCCTTTCACCATCCTGTCCACAACCACACAACATAGCTACCACATTGCAGAAATGTTTACAGTATTATCGCGTGCACACAGACCGCAAGCAGCCCCATCTAAAAACAGATTACAGTAAAATAAGTTAAAATGACATTCTTTCAGGCCTGTGAAACCAGGAAAATAACATCTCTTTGCTCCAGATGTTGCCCATGACAACTCTCCTTCACGATACACTAGCATCACAACGTTGTCTGTGGATTTCGCAGTGCATCTCAGCATGGTGGCGGTTACAAAAAGGCATCGATAAGACGCTCACACCCAACAAGTCTTAGCTGTAAGGAGGCAGGCAACGGTGTCACTCCTGGCATGTTTTTAAAAACCTTGTACCCAGTCTGATGATGGGCTAAAAGTTAAAAAAGGAGCTCAGAGGGGGCTGCTTCAGGAGCATCAGAGCACATAAGGTACTGTCCAAGTTAAGTCAGATATCCCAGTGTTCATGCAAAGTGTAAGTTTCTGTCCAACCTTGTTGAGGTCAGAAACTCCACCTGGCATGAACACTGGGAGCAGATTAGGAGTCAGCACCAGTTAACCACCTTTAAAAACCTTCAAACACCGGATCACTTCATTTACAGATATTACTTTTTTTTATTATAATTTTAAAAATGAAGTTGATGGTGATAACTCTAGCATGTAGTACCACACGTGTTGTCATGGAAAACAGAATGAGTGACAGGTCAGACAACCCATCACAGCTGTCAATTTTAAATAATGTGATTAGTATTTGCTAGTACGGATTTACAGGAAAATAAAACTAGTTTTATGTTTGGACACTTGAACGACTGCTTGTATCTCAGTCACTGAAGGGGAAGTGACGCCTGAAGAACCAGTTTTCCTACATGCCTTGTGCACAAATGACTTAACATAAAACCATGTATATATTTAAAATATCAGCAGAAAAAAACAGTAAGAGGACATTAAATATTCTGATTATGTGTTCATGACGTCGCAGATTTAAGGTATGCAATGAGATCCTGGCGCTCTCCCTTCTTCTTGATGCCAGCGAAGATCATTTTGGTTCCAGGAATGTACTTCTTGGGGTTCTCCAGGTACTCCATCAAGGTGTCATCACCCCACACGATACCTGGGGAAAGAGGTGGAACGTCAGTGACTGTAGGAATAAAACAACTGAAGGGAACAAGCAGGGATTTGGCCTCCATGAGGGAGGGATAAGAGACGGGATAAGAGTTCTTAAAGCTTCATCAGTTGTCTTTCAGTCACATTTTGTTTTGTTGTCATTCAATTGAATATTTTTGCTTTTTCCTTCCATCATAGAGCACCAATATAAATTACAACCCACACTCTACCATCCCCTGAACACAGACACTCCTCAGTTTGTAGTTATGCTCTGCCATCACACAGACAACTTAAAAAAGATCAAGTTCAAAAACCAACCAGGATGTCCCTCATTACTTGATCTATATCCTAAATACATGGTTATTTAAAGTCTTGTAAAACCTCCAAGCAACTGACCTTTGCTCTTGTTGGCGTCCGTGTAAGAGAAGCCAGGAGCCTGTCCAGTCTTGCGTCCGAACAGACCCCAGAGGTTGGGGCCCACCTTGTGCTTGCCATTCTCCTCTACCGTGTGGCACTGAGCACACTTCTGGACGAAAACCTTCTTTCCCTTGTCGACGTCCCCCATAATCAGCTGGAGAAACACGGTGAAGGCAAAAGGAAACAAAGAAGGTGTTAAAGTTTATCTCCTTAAACACAGCCTGCCATCCTCAATTCTTAGACTGTGCCTGCGGAGAGCAGGAAGCCAACTGTCCTTATTTGACCAGCGCCATTTTGTCAAGGTCATTTAAGGTGTTGCATGCCTTCTGTACACAACTTCCAAAAGAGTCGCGACATTCCCCTGTGAACTGGCAGCGGGCCCAAATGAATTCAAGGGGAAAAGGCAGACAGGAAACGGAGCTACAGCGCCCCTATAAAACGTTAGCCTAGCAGCCATTAGCTGTAGAGATATGGTAGCCTCAGATCGGGTGACTTAACAGGAAAAGCTGCCAGTTCCGGACGGTAAACAAGGTTTGTTTTAATAGTATCCGACATGATTTAGCAGCTTTAATGTGTCGCCCCTGTCGGGATAGCCAACACTAATGTACTTAGCTAAAGTTGTGGTAATTATGGCAGAGATCAGACTGGTGTTCTGTCACGAAGTGTTAACATTGCCAAATAAATGTCCTCAAATGACCGAGATAAGTTGCTTACACTAAATTAAATGTGTGTAGATTAATTCAACACCATTGGGGACACACTGAAATGCTACACCGGCTGTTTAACTGTCCCTGTGTGACCTTAGGTCTAAAAACCTCCAACAAAGGTGATTTCTGGCACAAATAATACACAAAAGGATGCCTTATTATTGTACTTACACACCAAATACCAGCTAACTAACAAGACCGAAAGAATAGCAGCAAGAATAGCAGCAGCGTTATGTAACATAACGGTAATTTTCTTAACTGGATTTTATGAACCATAGAACAGACATCATATTGCACCTTGTACCATTTTACAGTCTAACGGGAAGTTAGCATATATTAAAAACCGCAGCACAGACAGACTAACATGGCGGGTTACACATCTGACCGGCATCCTTCTCACTGAACATGAAGGACACACACGGCTCCCTCCATCTCAAACTGAAAGTAACGTTGTGAAATATAACCCTTTAAACGTTGCATTCACACAAGAATTTTCTGTTTCATCAAGCAAACTTAATGACTTTGCTTAGCTTTGAACAGGCTAGCATGCTAAGAAGATTAGCCGGGGATGTGTCCCCCACTCAGGCTGTCAAGGATGCTTCAATGTCGGTGTCAGAATATGGCTAATACCGTTCCCTGGCTTCTAACACCTTCCCCGGCTCGAGGCGACACTGGATAATGATCCAGATTATAAATATTTTAAATAATAATATATTCAACATACAATTGCTGTATACATAGCTATGTTAATTAATCGTTCTGGTTTACGCAAGGAGAGCAGCGCCGCTATTCACTATATAGGCTGCTAACGCTAGCTAAATAGCTACCGCTCAGCCGCACATCGTTTCCTCTCAATTCTCCACCTCAGCATCATTTTCAGATAACAGCGTCACACATTCGACATCTTCGCTAATGTAACGGCTCACCGAGGAGAATGAAAATGTACCTCTTAATTGAAATCTCTCGAGGTCCCTGATTGAGAAGCTGCTTCTCTCTGCCGACGATCAGGTTGTGGCGGTCGCAAAGAAAGGTCACTTCATTTTAGAGGCACCGGCTTATGACGTCATGTCCCGCTCACGTGCACGCCGATTTTCTCTCTGTCCTGACGTGTCGCCTTCATCCGGGTTGCGTCTTATTTCTACACGAAGACGTTCCCTTACACGAGGCAACATACTGCATTTTGTTTAAAAATACTTCGGTTTATGACAATACAAAGCTCAAATATACACATATTAAACCGTTAGAATAAAGTCTGTAGCCATAATGCAAACGATATGTAGTTAGTTGAACGCTAGTGAAGACAAGGAGTCTAGGAAGGAAGCGACAAGTGTGTTCTGGTACGGGCACTTGTATCTTGCCGCATTCCCCAACTTCCATTGTAGTGCAAAGGCACCTGCTTGAGTAACCTTATAAGGGCAAATATACTGTAAATTACACGAAAATACATGAAATTTTATATTTATTTAATAGAATTGTGGTAAAATCTATCATGTATCCACGCAGAACGTTTTGTTTATCTGTAAATTTGAAATTCTTGCAGTTCGTTAAAGTGGAAAAACTCTTATTATCTATATTTTTAATATAATATTATTTATGTATTTTGTTTTCGTGTTGTTTTTGAGCCAATTTACGTATATCAGTTTGTATGGTATATGTATGTATTATCTTTAACATGAATTCCATGGCCATTCAATCATGACCATTCAACACAAATCAAAAAAGGCATTAAATACCTGTTACTGACCTTTTAAAGAATGAAAAATGCAGCTTTTTAATTAGACTGAATAATAACAACAAGAAAAGTCTAATTGCAATCTATCTCTGCTTACTTAAAGCCTAGTATTTTAGTAATATTAAATAATTGTTTTATGCATAAAGCATGTCAGTATGGTTAAAATGTGAATATGAACAAAAGTAAAAAAGAATATGATAAAATTTAAGAGAACTGGACAGGTTGAGCAGTTTGTGAAGGTGACCTCATATGACCCCCATGTCCTAGAGCTAAAAAGAAACACAATTTTTTATCAATGTCATGGCATACAGATCATATAAATAAAAATATGTGTGTTCACTAGATAGACATAGAATCATCATCATAACAAAGCTATGTAATGTAATTTAATTCCAGACTGGTATAATGTTAGTATCAAGACTCTGAGATGGCTTTATTTCCTTATGTACAACTCCTTACATGTTTGTCATGGAAAAAAATGGCAGAAAGAGTACTCCCATGTATTGGGAATAATAATGATGTCTCACCAGAACCCACCTCTCAAATAAACATGATATTATGAAATATTTCAATTTTTGGTTTAATTGTATTTCAATATTACAAGTTTCCATCTTATGATAAGATGTCCTTCAGTTATGTTCATTAATGAGTTGGTTACAAAACTTCTCTGGATCATCCTTTTGTAACCCCACATTGTGTGTAATTATATCTCCCACACAGTAGATGGCAGTAAACCATCCGAGGAGCATGTGAAGGCGACACCACTACCTGGCCTGGCAGTATTCTGTTGACATCGAAGATGGAGGAGTGCCCCTCTAAACAAGTGCCCGAGAACCTCGATGATCCTCCCAACAGCCGACTTTTTGTGGTCACAAGCCGGTCCATAACCGAAGATGAGCTCCGGGATAGTTTTTCTGAATTCGGGGACATTCAGGGAGTCTGGGTGGTCAAAGACAGGCAGACGAAGGAGTCAAAAGGCATCTCGTACGTAAAGTTCGCCAGGTCTTCGCAGGCCTGCTTGGCCATGGAGGAAATGCACGGAAAAGTGCTGGCGGAGGGGACTAAACCTATCAAGGTAACATTAATTTATAGTCTGTTGTACAGTTCAGCTGACTGATATCATATTTTAAACGTTCAGACGGTAATGTTTTATACGTCTAGGCTTAAACGATGACATATCAACATATTAGCTTGCTAGCTACTATGTAGCTAGCATGCTACATAGTAAGGAGCGTTGACTCGCAACAATAGAGAAGCGACTGTGATTAACACAATTGAAACAGGTTTTTCAGGATAAATTAATAAGTGTAGTTTAATTCCAAACTACTTACTTGGTGTGAAATGAAAATAGAAAGGCATGAGGATGTTATTGACTAACTAGATAATTTGCAGCCCTGGAATGGAACGCAAACAAAACTTTAATGACCAGGTCAAACAAAGTGTCCAAGGGCTTCTGACATGACATCAAAGCCTTTTAATTGCTTTTATAGGTTAAAAACGCACATTTTAGCGTCAGAGTTCTCTGAATCCATGGGTGTTAGATAAGTCTGCAGTATTTTATTTTTGTCCCTCTTTGGTTGTGTAGGTGTTTATTGCCCAGTCGCGGTCATCAACGAGACACAGAGACGTCGAGGATGAGGAGCTGACCAGGATCTTCGTCATGATCCCCAAAACCTTCTCAGAGGAGGACCTCAAAGACACGTTCAAAGTAACCGCACAAGTTTGTTTTTTTTATGCTGAGCCTTTTACACCTCAGTGCTCAGCTCTCTTTTGACCCTTGCCCGTATGTAAAATAATAGTCATTTCGAAGCAGGACTCAGGAAGAGGCAGGCGGTTTCAGACCTTAATGCCTCAGCTAAAATTGGGCAACTTAGATTGAGTAAAATGGTTTGAACTTGTGGAAACATGATGATAACCTAAAGTACACCTGGTTTCACCTTTTTATCTTATTAAAGATGTTAAATGGTTTCGGTGTGTCTCTCTCTTGCAGGAGTATGGAGATATTGAGTATTGTGTGATCATCAAGAATAAATTCACAGGAGAAAGTAAAGGACTTGGATATGTAAGATACTACAAACCGTCCCAAGCTGCCCTTGCGATAGAGAACTGTGACAAAAGTAAGGCGGAGTCATATTCTTTTAATTTTGTATTGTTTGTGTTAGAAGCAGCAGACTCTTGATTTTACTGAAGTATGTCAAATATCTGGGCTCAGAATGTTGAGTGTGTTTTTCGAGCCACTGTTGGAAGCTGACAATACATATTTATTTATTTTGCTCAGAACTGTGGCATTGATTATGTTGATGCTATCAGCTTATAGGGCCATTCTGGCGGAACCTCGCTCCAAAACTACCGCCACAGAAGATTACAACACAGGACCGGCCAGATCCGACTACAACAGCGGTGGCGGCGACTCCATGAACCAGTACGCCTTCTCAATGGGTGCGCATCTGTTTCTTACTCGGCACTTCACAAGAAAATTAATTCTGTTGAAGATCCACAGACGTGTTACTGACCCCGGTGTCCCTCTTCCCTGTACAGGTGAACCTGGAAACTACCAAGCCATGGACCACCGCTCCGGTGACTTCACACGCTGTCTCATGATGTCCACACGTGCTGCACTTACCCAGGAGCAGATCTTTGCTCTGTTTGACATTATTCCTGGCATGGAGTACTGTGAGTTGCAGAGGGACGCCTATGGAATGAGCAAAGGTGAGCACAAGCTTTAATTTAACAATGTACTTTGGAATCAGAGAAACGAGAGTGCGTGACCTTTGAGTCCAGAACATTTTGTCACAACTGTGTGTTTGTGTTCAAGCTTAACTTTAAGTGGAAAAACTGGGTTGTTCTGTACTTTTAACACATCTATTTGTCCACACAAGGAGTACATGTGGAGCAGTGGACAGCCATCTGTCCTTTGTCCAGGTTGCATTTTGTGGTTTCTATAAGAGATGCAGTGAGATTCAAAATAGTAATAGGACTCTACAGTCCAAAAAACAAGCCCTTAGACTCTGACTAGTAATTTATTTTAGTAGCAGTTCAATTTAGCCTGGAAGCTAGCCAGACTGCCCACACCTACGATTTTTGGCAGAAGAAAGTTGGTCTGGACTCATTATACTGGGAGCATAAAATCATTTGGGTGGGCTTTATGTGGTGCTAGACAGGAGAGCAACCGCGACATAGTCATACATGTCACCTTAGCACTGCAGAGTTCAATGTGTTTACAACGAAATGGCTCTGATTGGTTGGAGGACTGTTAAGTTCAGTGCAGTTTTTTTCTCCGTATCAGTTGAAACACGCCCCATAATGAAATCTAGACGGCGTGTTACCAGACTAGTATTCTAAAAAAAGAATCAGGTCTGACAAGCTAAATACATTTAATAATTGGACTGATGATTCTGTGTTTGCCACGGTAACAGAAATATAATCTATACAGTGTATTTTCATTGGTATAATAGACATGCTTTAATAAAAACATGGCTTAAAAGAATTGGTAATAAAGGATGGATTCACATTCTCTCTGTATTTCCCCTCTTGATGAATTTCCTGATCATTTAACAACAAATGTTGGACAGTGATGATGTTACTGTGATCTCAGTGTGGCAGGTTAGAGCTACAGATGCTTGTTTAGTATAGAATGGATTTATAAAATAGGTTAATGACTCTCGCAAATATTTAATATTAAAATAGATACAATTTTGTTAATCTGACAGACACAAACCAACAGTTATGTATAAGTCGGCAAAGTTTCCTCCTAACTTTTGGTTTCCTGTCGTGTGCCTGCAGGTCACGCCATGATTCGCTACAGCAATCTTGGATCAGCCGTTTACGCCAAGGAGAAGCTGAACGGCTTCGAGTATCCACCCGGCAACAGACTGGTGGTAAATTACGTTGACGACGGAGAGGACCGCAGCAGGTACACACGCCCATGCGCACCACAGCATACACTTGTGCCCGCGCAAGGGTTAGAAGTTAATGGCAGCTTGGAGAATAAGCGCCCTTTAAAGTTAATATATCCATTAATTTAAATAAAAATGGGACCAGAATGCCGCTGATAATTAAACGTGACCTTGGCGGCACGTCCTCTTGGCCGCGTTTCATTTGTTGTTAAATATTCATGGGTGACTGTTGTCCCCTGTGGACCTCTGCGAACAGGCAGTCGTTTTCCTGTGCGCCCCGGCAGCTTTTAATTAATGTACAAGAAAGTAGGTGATTGGAAGGAGTGAAGCCACTGTTTTAAAAGGAGTTAGGGAAGTAATCTGGTCTGGACTGTGGTAGGAATCAGTGATCACACACTTGAGAAAGAATTTAATGACTCAAACTGGGTTTCTGATTTGTTTGAAATATTTGAAAAATCCTTTAAAGGATTACAAATGTGAATTCATTTTTATAACATGGCTTGTACTAAGTATTGTAGTCACTTTCAGTTCATCTGATTCTAGAGATCATTTCTGTCATAAAGAGTCTCAGTCTGTCCCTGTCTGATTAAAGCTTGTCCTCAAGTCATTTTTGTCACAGAACATCTTTGCATTTCTGGGTGTAGTCCTGTAGGTCGAATGGCCATGCAGTTTGTTGCAACCCAGATGATGTCTTCAGTGTGGAATGGACCCTCCTCCAGCCAAGCCATGAAACCACCAGTGAGTTACATTAAATCAGAGCCTGACTTTTATTCCTGTAATGCTGTATTTAAAAACACTCTGCAAAGATTTATTTACGCAGAGACTGACTAAGTCTTAAACCTGGATGTAATGGTCCAGACCTAGAATGTTCCTTTCATAAGCATATCCAGAGTTTGACCAATGCGTTGCGTATCTGGCAGGGCTTCTCTGCCGTCTCGTCCATGTCCCGGATCCAGACAGATGTCAACCTGCCGCCTCTGAAGAAGCTCGCACCACCCGACAGCAAGGCTAAGGAGCGCTTGTTTGTTGTGTTCAGCCCCTCCCCGCTGCCCCCGGATGTGTTGGAGGATGTCTTCTGGTAAATGTCCCGTTCCCTGGTTTGTAATTTTATTAACAGTACTGTCAAAAAGGGCTGTTGGGTTGAAAACATGCACCATCACAAAATAACCATCAGTTCAAAGGTTTGTTTGATTATGACGTTAATCTCAGTCACTGCCACTGCTCTAGATGAGGACATCAAACTCAAGTGCTCTTAATTGACAGAGTGATGCTGCTATTAAACTGACTCTGCAGAGGGTCGGCACTAACAAATGCTCCTGCTTCAGGATTAAATTATGTTTCTCCCTCTGTGCCTGCAGTCGCTATGGTTCTCTTATCGAGGTCCATCTCGTTCCAGGAAGGAAAGTTGGATACATGAAGTATGCAGACAAACAGGTGAGTCTAAGCTTGACTGAGAGAAGCCGTTGATTCAGGAATAACAGAATGTATACTTTTTAAATAAATAAAAATAAACCCCTCTTTATCTGTGTGTTCATCCCAGTGTGCAGACGAAGCCATGGCAGCGCTCCATGGTCACGTTGTTAATGGAGTAAAGATGAAGGTGATGCTGGCTGATCCTCCCAGGGAGGAGTCTCATAAACGTCCTCGTACCTACTAGGACCATATGGTGGCAATGATTGGTAAGTGTCCTGTCATTGGCTGCAGAGAGCACCAGTATGGCTAAGTGGATAATAGGTAAAAGGTATTATATACTGTTACGTGGTTTGTGCAAGCAGCACACATACACACAGACACTGTTTCAGGAATGCAAAGACATTTCTTCTCACCAAGTATCTACACTGACCGACAGCATTAGTCGAAGGCTCAGACTTTGAGTAAAGCTGTCCTAATTGTTTGTAATGAAAATGCCTCTTAATCTGATGACGGGTGTTTCTCTTCCTTTGAATAACACTGCAGCTTCTTGTTCCCTAGGCGACTGTTGTCATGACACAATGACCTGACAGACCGACCGACATCAAGACCACCTCCCGACCTCTGACACGACCTTTGACACCTGTCTGACCTTACTTCTGGTCAGTGACCTTGCTTCGACTAATAGAACACAGCAGTGTTCACTATAAACATGGAGTCTTGTATAAAGTGTGAACAGTGTATTGTAGAGTTTGTGCTTTTAGTTCAGAAATTCCGCCTTGATTTATGAACGGACGAATGAAGAAACCCAGGAGTTGCGCTGGAGTTGAGCCGGTGGGCAGCATTTTCTTTTCTAGGCAGTAGGCTGCAGTCTGCTGATAAACTGACAGGATTTATAAAGGTACAACTGGTATTTCTTTCCCTGTGGTACACCCTGTACGTCTTACGGTGTTTATTAGACTGTGAACCTTTTTTTGGTCTGAATAAAATTAAAAGTTCAACACCTCAATCAGCCTGTCTCGTCTCTTCTTTTATTGACTCTCAATTGTTCATTAAAGCAAAAGTAGAATTAACCCCTGCAATTGACCCATCCATTAACTTGTGTAGAGTCAGAGCAGTAGGCTGCCTCTAAGGGAGAGAAGTGGAAGACTAAGCTTCTGTGTTTCACCTTCCTCTGAAATGACATTATATATGGGTGTTATAGTTAAGTTGGTCTAAGACAATGTCCCTTGCCAGTTCATTAGGTAAACAAATTCATTCTAATAAAATAGTCCTACGGTAAAATTTATCTTCATGAATGTTCTAGAACTATTGAATTGTATGGTACCAACACGTTTCTATTATTTTGACCTATTTTAGTCAGTAGTTTAGACTAAATAACAAACACTACAGCGTTAAATTCAGTGGAGTTTAACGACACCATAAACCGTTATCACCACCTCTCCTCCTTCCTCTAATGAGTCGTTGAGTCAGTCTTTGGTCAGGAGGCGGGATACACCCGGGACACGATGCCAGTCTGTCACAGTCCAGTAACTAAGAGGTGTTAGTGCTAACCACTACACCACAAACCACAACCTCAAAAATGATCAGCCAGTTGAATGACCACCTTTCTGATGCCACTGTAGGACTGTTATAGAATGAATTCATTTTATCCTAGTGTACCTAATGTTCTGGGAGTTGGGTCATCAAAACAAACCTTAATGGGGCATATGAATGACAATTGGGAATAACATAAACATCTTATGCTGACTATTAACACACAACTGTCTCATAATGTTTTAACATCAAGTCTCAAGTTGATAATTTATTATATATTAATAAACTGACATACAATAAGACCTGAAAATCAATGTTTACATTGTTGAGTGAAACTATCTGGGACTGTATCCAAAAAAAACGACACACTGGATGTGCAGTTATTTTATTCTGTTTGGAGGCAACTCATGAGAACATTATTTACAATACCGGTCTGGCAATGGGCACAAATCTGGTGTCAGTAGATTGGACCAGTGACTGAGAAACTAGGTCTGAACCTTTCCTTCCTCAGAAAGTTGCAGGAAATTTCCACAGCATGGGATTTTTCAGCAGAGCTACCACCCCAACCGAATGAGATTGGATTTGTTGAAGGAAAACAATCTCCACAAGGATGATAAAAGTGCATCTTCAAAGTATAGCACTGATTTTTGGCATGGTGAAGCTCTGAACAGATTTTTCTTAAAACAGAATCACTCCTGTTCATCTCCCACTTTAACTAGAAAACTCCAAACATGAAATTAGATTTGCTGAAGTCCTGTCTCACAGCACACATATGCTGCTTTCATTTTGAAATCCCTTACAACTGACCTAAAATCATTTTTTAATATTTAATTGTGATTAGACAGAAGCACTCGAAGCCTGAATGTTTAAAAGAAATGTCAGAGTAAACAAGGAAGTTTGTCAAGCAAATAAAAGTGAACAACAGCAGCCAAGTTCTCTTTCAATGGAAACGTTCGACTGTGATACACTTTACTCGGCTCTGCTGTGGAAACCTGGACACCCAAAGGACAGACGGATGTGTGTGGGGGGAGGGGACAGAGACAGGCAGTGATGTCATGTTATAATCAGGCTTTATTACAGGAGTCTCTGAAATGTAAAATCATTCAAACGTCTGGTCTCTTTGTTGTTTAGCTCCATGCATCCATCAGTCCATCCCTTCATCACTTAGTCCCGTCCTAACTTCCACCTAGGGCTACCCTCTCAATCTTCCAGTGCCAGTGTGTTAAGTTCCTCGTCGAGCTCCTCCAGATCTTCTCCCGTGAACAGGTTTTCATCCACCGGTACCTCCTCTTCATCCTCCTCCCCTCCTCCATCTTCTCCCTCCGCTCCCGAAAGTCCGTTGGCCATGGCACCGCCACACGCTCCGTTCAGCTGCTCCTCTGGAAGCAGGAAAGACATGTTTGGACCAGCTCACTTCAAAGTCACCATCATCATCTCTTCAGTTAGTTTTTCTTACCGTTGTTTTCTTCCGTCGTGACCGTCTTATTCCTGGAGTTGAACCGGTCTGTGGATGCCACAGTAATGCCTGTATTGTCGACCTCTTGCGGAACAAAGCGGGATAAGTCTATGTCCTGGACCTCTGTAGTGCCAATCTGAAATCAAAATTAAGTTAATGTTTGCAGAAGCAGAAAGCTCTTTCACGCTCTTTATGAAAGAACACAACAGGAAGCTAAGTAAAAAGTCAAATGGTTTAATTATGATAAATGTGATAAATAGCAGTCTGATAAAGATGTTTCCTTGCTGCATTAAATTGGTTAGGCGCTGATTTACAGCCGGCAACACAACAGTGTTCAACAGGTGGAAGTAATTAACAGGAAAATCATTTGCTGAGTGAAAAGACGGGCAGCAGAAACACAGCCGGAATTAAGCCATTTAAGCACCGACAAGTCTGCATCACCTGTAGGGAGTTAGCTATTTCTGGAGGCTACATTTTGTTTAGAGGAAAAAGGAACACACGGTTCACTGGGTTCACAATATTCAAACAATTTTCCAGAATAATTCTGCAGATGACTGCCTGGTAGGACTGGGTTACCTGGGTTTTTTTTAAATACATGCCATTTCCTATATATAACACAAGACGGCCCAACACAGTTAGTTTGCGTGTGAGGGAGATCAAAACGTGACAGAAGCTCCAACTCTGAGAGCAGCATTGGGTCTGAAAGCCGATTGGATTTGGAAGTGTGACAACAGAGAAGAGCCTTGCAAAAGTAAAGCCATATGAAAGATGTGAAACTAGAGGTAGGATATTGTGGAAATACCACGAATCCCTGGAATCAATGACAATATTAGATTCAGTTTTAATTCAAATTGTTTTGAAGCTGAAACAAGCAAACTCATATTGAGTTGCGTCAAAACCATGTGAAATGTAATTCAATCAGTCCAGGTAATCAGTGGCCGTACCCTGCCTACAGCCTGGCAGCACCACAATTACAGCCTTACCAAAATAACTTGGAAAACTGACAACATTACAGCTCTGTTAGAATACTTTGATTTTATACCAGCAATGCAAACTGCATTAGATAAGATGTGTGAGGTTATTGAGATTTCTCACTTCAGATCCAGGGCCATATGATTCAACTCAACATGATTTCATAGAAACCAACCAACAGCCCCTGAGGGTTTTATCTGCTCTGAAACTGTGACAGGAAAATCTTTCTGTCACTGCTGTAATGTCATGAGTACCTCTTCCTCCTCATATTCTTCTTCGTCATTGGAGTATTGAGTGTCGTCAGCTTCAGCGTCGTCGTCATCAACCAGCTCAGGGCGGAACTCGAACACCTCACGGCCACTCACCTACAGATACACACGATGACGTGACGTTAAATGTACACTCATAATGAGACCACACAAATCTTATACACACACACACGGAACAGGTGGACCTACCACTAGCGATTTTCCAGCCTTAAAGTCGGCCTTCTTCTTCTCCATCTCCTCCCTGGCTTTATCCACCTGTCAATCAACAGCAGCAAATTACACTTTTTGCAACTCATGTGGTAATGTCCCGACTCATCAGAAGACATTGTTCCCTCAGGGAACTTTGGTGCAGCCCTGATGTGCTGGTGTTAAAAAAAAATGTTTAAAACATGGCCCAACCTTCTCCTGCCTTTTCCTCTTCTTCCAAGCCAGGAAAGTCTCCAGGGTGATCCTAGTCACGTTTGGACCCAGAGCTGCACGCTTCAGAGAGACACAGAGATGTCAGGATGTGGCGAGTGACTGCACTGTGTTTTGGGGGGTTGGAATAGCTGGACGGTGTTTAATTAAGTTTCCGTCACCATCTCATCCTCCTCACCTCCTTCTCTATCAGCTCCTCCAGCGAGACCTCTTCCTCCTTCTCCTCCTTCTTCTTGTCTTTTCTCAGTACAAAGCCGGGCGGCAGGGCGTGCCGGTACATGCAAGTGTCGCCCCCTCCTGGACACACCCAGAACCAGCCGTACTTATTGTTCTCTATGGCGTCCAAGAAGTACTTACACACCTGCAGGCAAATAATGACATAAATAACAGTCATGAATTTAATAGCGGGTCAGTATGGCTGGAGACAAACCGCCAGGACACTACTGATTGGACTTACGATTTGAGTTTTGGCTTTCTTCTTCTCAGCCTCTCCGTGTTTTTTGTTGACCACCTCCTCCAGCTTCTTCTCATCCCAGTTATCCATGGTGTCTGAACACAACACATTTCATTTAATTCAATGAATTTAAAGAATGAAAATGGAAATTCAGTGAACGCACCATAGACCCTTTGTAGAGATCATTTTAATTACCACGGACGCCAATTTTGAATCAAATTAATACAGTTTCCTCCTGTTAGTATATTTAACTAGGCCTCTAACAAAAAATCATTTTCAGTTAATCTATAGATTCTTTTATTTGATTTGTTAATGAATCTCTCACTTTTTTGATTAACCTATGAATCCTAAGAAATAACCACTAAATAACAACAGGTTAGTTCTGACATAACCATTGTGTCATCATATTTAACATAATATCTATGAATGAAGAAACCATTTCAGACCTATATTACAAGAAGCAAAATGACTTCAATTGCCATTAACATTACACACTACTGTAACACACACTCTAATGTTAATGGAAATCTAAGTGGTTTTAAGCAACCATCTGCAGATCAATATACAGCTACATTTCCAATCACAATCATCACAAGTCATAGAAATTAAACCCAGCACTATCTAATTAGGTCTAGACTGAATGAATCCTAACTATCTGTGATGAATAACTTCATTAGGTAAAGCCTGAAACTGTTTCTTCATTCAAGGAGTTGAAGTTATGCTACTACATGCTGACCTTTCTCCAGGTCTTCATCTCTTTCGTCCACGTAGACGCTTCTCTTCTCACATTTCCTCTCCATCGACAAGTCATGGCTGAATTTACACTTGTCTCCTTTAGTACACTGGCCCTGCTTGAAGAACGCACACAGCACCGACTTTGGATCAACCCCTGCAGAAAAGAGAAGACCGCCAATGATTTATTATCTTTTCTTCTAATCTCCTGTAGCACTAGAATGAATTACTCTTTCATCGCCAGTGTTGGTTACCTTTGCTAACTTTCTGGGCAGCAACAACAGGTTTAAAAAGCTCATTGAGCTCTTCCAGCTCCTTCTTCTTATCAATCTTCTTACCGGTCTTATCTAACTCAGTCTGGGAAATTTCAACAAAACACACACACAGATGGTAGATATATTAAAATACGACCACTTTAAATGAGCTCTGATCATTTAAAAGACGAGCCCCCGGACTAACCTGTCTGGCACTTTGTTGTCCATATTTGACTTGCTGAGTAACGTTTTTGATGAACTTCTGCTGCTTGGCTCCTTTCTTGTTCTTTAAGCCAAACGTCTTGTCCTGGGGGGAAAAAAGTCACCAGTTTCATTAACTTCCAGTGGGATTTTCATGCTAGATTTCATAGATTCATTCGTTTTCTGCAGCCACTTGCCCTCTGGAGGGTTGCAGGTGTGCTAGATTTCATTTGTTACAAATCTACAGACTACAATCATCTGAAAAGCCGACAGAGGTCCGACTAGCATCGTAATAATGCCACGGCCCCTCTCAAACAAAAACACCCGACTGTCAGCTTGTCATATCTCTGCTCTTCAGGTAAACATGCAATCGGATTTCATCAACCTGCGTCAAAATCTTGATGGCATAAAAATCCCACAGTATTGTACTGCTGTTTGGATTAAGGATTAATAACCACAACAAACAAATCGTGAACTGACACAGAAAAATACAGCACTGTTTTTCCACATTTTGTCAAATCATAAGCAGCTTAGAACAATAAGACAAGTCTTTTCTCACACATTCTTGTCATATCTCAGCACACTTTAGACATTTCTCCATCAATCTGACATGGCACAAAATAGATATCACAGTATTTGCAGACATTGTGACCAAGATCTTCGTGGACTCGTTTTGCAGTGTGATATGCCATTAGCCTGCAATTCTGCTTTCTAGGGTCCTAAGTTAAAGACGAAGCAATAATTTTCTTTAGCTTAGTCAACACAGACGACTTCTCAAAAGGAGCTATTTCTAATTCAATAAACAATGAGAGTGTATTATTTAAATTTAGCTCACTTCGCCTCACTCCGGGTTAGTGTGTGCTTCACGTCACTGTGTGTTCACTAATTTCACGGATGGGTTAAATGCAGAAATCACATTCCATGTATACACAAGTATACATGGCCAATACCACTAATTAATTATATTATAAATTATAAAATGAAATGTATGTTAAACGCACTGTGTAACACTGTGCTGGTAAATAACTCAGTTTTTCCTGACTTAAGTTTGGCATCCATTAGCCAACTAGTTTGTAAAAAAAAAAGCAGCCGGACACTGTAGTTTTTACAAATGTGACTCACACAGGAGTTACTAGTAATGTGCGGCTCACTGGTTCATTCTAACAGTTTAGGCCACATTTTCATAAGATGATAGTTGACTGTAAGATAAATCCCATGTCTGTTATGGTTACTTCTTGGGAGTTTAATCCGAGGCCTACGGCCAACGAATGTCTCAAAGTGTCACTACCCCTGATCTCTGTGTCATTACCTGTGTTCAAATCAGACAGGTGATAAGTACCTTCCAGCTTTGACAAAGACAATATACATGTCCACATCAGCAAGTTTTAGTACAAGCTGTGCTCTGAGAAGCCAGTGTTGTTGAGGACTCTTTCCCCTTACCCTAACCAGAATTATGTCTGCCTGGCCTGCCTATATCCTAAACTAATGCCAAATCATTTAAACTACAAGAAAATAACTAACTTGAAACCAACATAGGTTCAAGTCTTTAACATTCATGTGCGGCCGATCGGAAACAGGCCCGCCGTGCTGAGCTTTGAGGCCCATTCAGGTAGGGAAACACCAAATATAATCATAAACATAATAAATTATGTTATTTTATTATGACAAATTTTAGCTGCTGACTTCAGAGAGAGCTATGAGTTCTACCTGGACAAGTGTGGACACTTGTTAAGGCGGCACGGCCCTGCTAGCAGCTAAGCCGCCTGCTACATGCATTTGTCAAGATGACCACAGTTACCTTCATGACAGCTGTACAAGATTGTTTAACAGCTTATACGACCCGTATCACAATACTGATTAATCAATCAACCAGTACAGGACGATTAAATAGAACTGACAGCAGCCCCGAGGCAATAACGTTAGAATTAACTAGTATTAGCTTTGGTTAGCGGCACGTTAGCAGGACAGCTAAATACCGACATGCTAACTCGTGTCATTTTTACCTCAATAATCTTTTCCTTTTTCTTCTCCTGGGTTTTTTTATTTCCCGCGGCCGGGGCGGGTTTCTTCGGAGGCATGTTGGCTCAGGTATAGACGTGTACAAAACGCGTGTAGCTGTGTAATATTTATTCTTTTTAGTGAGGTGTTTCGGCTAGAAAGTCAGCTCCACATAACCCAGTTGTTGCTAGCACGGCACAGCAACGGCGGGGCGCTCTAGGCCACATGTGAGTTGTTGATGGTCTGTGGCGTCATCACGCACAAGAGGGGCATGCTGGTCACTGTAGTCTAGTGTACAAAAACGTTACCTTCAAAGTTGCCCTCCACACCAAACATGTATTATTATTATTATTATTATTATTATTATTATTATTATTATTAGACATGTGTTAATTGAGGTACACATGAAGTATCAGAAAAAATGTAAAAAAATAAAAATGTTTTATTTAAAACAGGTTTTACCAAGAAAATGTGCACATAATATCACTAAAAATAATATATATTTAATATACTCTTACATATTTATAATACTACGATAGCCCAGTAATGGTGTTTCTCCATAATTTCATTGCAGATTTAGTATTTGACCGTTAGGTGTCAGCGTTGCAATGTCTGTCAATTGAGGCAAGCAGCACCACGTAAGAAAGGTGCTGACTAGTCTAGTGGTCAAACTTAATTATATTCCAGCATGTATCCTCAGAGAGCATAGAATTGATATTAGAAAGAGATTATAAAGTTATATATTGGAAAACTCTTATTGCATTTCAACAAAGCAGATTTGCAGTATGCGGTTTACAGTATCCAAGTTTTACAGAATAGCCTGCACAATTCTTCAGTTGATATACTGTTCATAGAGGCAAGGTTATATAATTAGGATGCTAATTATCTGAAGTTTCCTTGGCAAGATGGCATATGCTTTAATACATTAAAGTTTATTTAATCAGATTCATGCCACACCTTTGAACGTGCAACAACATAATGACTGTGAGCGAAAAGGCTAAGGCTCGAGTCATGAGAGTTCAGGAAGGCCACATGCCAGAGCTGCAGATGATTGGCTGACTGATTATGGAGCATTTTGCATAAATAGCTGCAATTTTAGCATGGAGCAAAATCCTGTTTAAATGAGGTTGCAGCTGATTCATGGCCTACTAAAAAATTGTCATGATTTTTTCTATTGTGACTGCTTTATCAGTAATTATCCTAAATATATATATAAAAAAACGCTTGTTAGAAAGCAAGCATCAGTGAACATATGACTGTTTTATTGCCATTTCTCTCTATGTAAAAGTTTGTTTTGACCACTGGTCAATTAAGACGTCCCCGGTATGACTTGGATGAAATTTTAAACCTGTGTGCAGACCTTGGCTCTGTATTTTGTGCGCCATGAGGGAAATTAGGGGAAGCAGAAAAAAAGAAGAAGAGCAGCAACAGCCCTGCAGTCGTTTATGTCTGAACTCCCTCTAAGAAGAAAACCCCCGTTTGTAACCAGAGGAACTCGTCATGGCTGCAGGGCAGAGAGCCAACCAGCAGGGGTTTTACCGCCTCAGCTGCTGATTCAACTTGATTTAATTAGATTTCACTTAAGTTACTAATATGATTTCATTTGGTGCATTTGACATGTGTGGCCATCGTCCACGTCCTGTCTCAGCCCATCGGCCACTTTGCTGTTCAGGAGGGCGTGCGTGTTGTGCGGCAAACTGTGACACAAAATGGGTCACACACTCCTGCTCCTCTCGGGCTCCTGTTTGCTCTCGTGTCTTTTAATGAGCCTCGGTTTTTGATGGTGAGGGACAACATTAGATCAGTTTGGGTGCCCACATAATGGCAGTACTAGTAGTGCGCCGTAATGAGTCCCAGAGTGAGACAATGAATTTACTCTAGTAACAGCATCCTTGGCTGCAAATGTGTTATCAAGCCATGTGTTAGCGTCCTCTCTCTGCTGTCTGCTTGCACGCTCCGAGGCGACTTTATTTCATTTGAGCCGATGTGCAGATATTTATTTATAACACGTTTATTATGCACGGCACCTTTCTACCGTGCCACTCAGTTAACTGGTGAATGCATGTGTGTGTATATAACCTATATTGATGCTACATGGCTGAAGGCTAGATTTTAAGACAACAGAGGTGGGTAATATCGCCTCAAGCAAACTTTCCCTCTTTCTCCTCTTCCTTCTTGCTCGATGAAGATCTTTGTATGTCTGAGAACAGTGTAATAAATCACTGCAACAGCAACATTTTTTTCCCTATAACTACGTTCTTCATATTCACATCGATCCTTTCTGCAGAGGGCATGCATGTCATGTACACATACACACACGCACATACACAAACCCAAACACACACGAATGCACTTGAATCCACGGATGCCTGCAGATGGAAAGAAAACATCTCTTGCCTAATTAGCAAAGCACAACAGTCGATCTACTTCCCATGGCATCCAAGGAAACTTGACACTGCACAACCCATCCCAGTCCAATTTTTCTGAGGCAATAATCGAAAGCATCCTGGTATTCAGTCTGCCTCGGCCTCCTCCTGCTTCCAAGGACAAACTGCAGCACCTTATCTGCACTGCCGACTGCTGAGCGGGTCATCGGCTGTCAGCCGCTCCCCATCAAGGAGCTGCACGACACTGGGGGCAAAGAAAAGGGCAGAAAAGATTGCCTCCAAGCAGGCCCACCCAGGGTAACTACCTTCCCCTAAAGAAAAAAAGAAAACTTCAGCTTCAGTGTGGAAAGAGAAAAAAAGAAGTGTACTGCCGCATAAAGACCCCGATCACCCATCACCCCGCTGACTTTCTCCCTGCACACTGCTGAGATCCCATCAATCTGTGATGGTTCTTCCAATCAAAGACTTATTTTGTGCTCCTCTTTTTGGTGTATCATCACCTCGGCCTGTCTTGTCTACATTTACTTTCGATATTTTCTTTTTGCATTTCCCGCAACCCCTAGAGAACCGGTGTGAACTTGTTGTATTTAACTTTGTGTTTCATGTTCAGGTAATGAGCAATAGCAGTTGCAGGAGTGATACTGACAGCAAGAGAACACACTTTTTTTTCATCCGGGAAAAGGGAGAATCGTATCCTTTTACTGATAACACAACTCGTCTGCTGGATGCATTGTACTCCGGTCCCTTGAGGCCGCTGTCAGTGGAGAGATTGCTGTGTATTCCTCCTCTCGTGGCGGATTTCTTTCTCCCCGTCTGACGGTTGAAAGTCAGCGCAGAATGAGGCGTCTAGAAAGGAGTGCTTTGCTCGATAATCCTCAGGGACTGACACCTAAACAGGATGTTTAGCCTACTGTTGATGTTTCAGATGACTGTAGAATTTGGCTCTGCACTTAGTGCTTTAAACTTTCGATATCATCTCATCTGCGCTGGAAATATCTCATAACATTCACGTAATTTCCACAGAAAACAGAAGAAGAGTCACAGGTTGGAGATATTTTTGAGAAGGTTAAACTGTTTTCAGGAGGATTTGTCTTTAACTAGATGTCCCATTTTCCCTGCAGAAAAAAAATGTCAAGACTACTTCTCAGAATTGAATTTGTAAATTTGTTTGTAAACCTTATTACTGTCAGTCAATTCATTGTGGTTGCAGCACTGATAACTCAGGTTTTTTATTTCAGTATTTCAGCTGTTGACTCCCTGCAGGGTTTTTATCATCTCATTCTTGTCTGTGTGGTATAAATTGTTGCTTCTTTGCGATTCCTACACTTTATTGCGTTCCCGCTACGCCTTTTTATTGTGTATTTCGATTTCATTATTTTATTGTTAACTCCATCTGCAAACCATATTCATCTCGGGGGACAATAAATGTTGAATTGAACTGCGCAGAGTCACTTGGGGAAGAATGGAGGTTTGCCAGCTGCAACCTGGAAACATGAATGAGAGAGTGAGAGCCTTAACGAGGAAGCACAAAGCATTTGAGCTTGTTTTAGTCTTAAACTGCACCGCATGGCCTCCATCAGCAGACAAAATAATCAAATATAATGAGTCATTAAAGTCTATAAGTCTATATTTCAACGTATGTAGGTAAATGACAAGTGAATAAATTCCATCTGCTGACGAAGATCATGTGATATGATCAAACCCTCCAGAGCTGCTAGTAAAGGGACCTTCCAAGAGGCTAAAAATAAGCGTTATTTCAGATGTTGTATATTTTTAAGGCTTTGGTAAAATGCCACAAAAGATTAAATTAGATGTTACTATAAAAATCTGAAAACTTCAGCTTGGTCCTAAACCTATGGGACATAAATGTCTGTTTTATTGAAATTGTAAAGTTGAAGATGGTTTTCATTGACATCTGTGACTGCTCTTGCATAACATACAGCCTAATACAGAAAGTTTATCATAGATCGTCATAGATAGATAGATAGATAGATAGATAGATAGATAGATAGATAGATAGATAGATAGATAGATAGATGCTGTTCTTCATGTTTTTTTAGTTGCCATCAAGGAGTGTCATTGCTATGGATTGGTGGTGCCTGCTCTGGTCTAGGTGGGAACTACATGTCTAACATCCACAGTGACGATGGTCAGTGTTATTTACTTCCAGTGTATATATACAATATAATATATACAAAATGTAAGCGTAAAATAAAATATAATCATTGATTTAACATGGACGAATGCTCTGTGACGTCACCCATATCTTGTCTGAAGAGCAGTTTTGAAGTTCCGTCTAGTGTCTCCAGTCGTTGCCATCTTGGTACTGCCCGAATCTGCCCAATGGTGCGTTCACACTAGCAGTGAGAGCGCGACAAGCTACAACAGAGTTTCGAATGAAGCCGGCGTTATGTACGGCCTATTTATGCCTGTGTGACGTGAAAGTTGAGCTGGTGTCAACTTTGTAACTCGTCAACCAACTATTCGGTTCATCTGTTGCCGTGTTGTTTTTACAGTCATGTCTGTTCCAAACCTCCCTGTTGATAACGTCACAGAGGGCTTAAGTGACACTCCAACCGCGACTCGGTGACAATGTTGTTGGCAATGCTGACTGAGCTGAAGCTTTTAACACTCATATTGTGAACACACCATGAAGCTAATTCAAAAACGGGCAAAAAGCTATTGACCTGTGAGGACACACACCTGTCAGTCAAAGTAGCCACACCCTTAATTCTTTACTTTTAAAGTCGTGGTATAAATTAAACAGATGATTTAAATAAAAATGATCACCTGTACAGTGGTCGTGAATGGAGAAATTAGACATTAGACATATGGACATTTTAACAGGGAGTGCAGCCAATTGCGGTTTTTGGCAAATTTCGCATTGTCCTTCATTTTTCAGCCGTGAGACTGCAGCTTGGACAAGATCAGTTTGGACAAAATAACATGTCTTATGACAAATGTACTTGATGTTCGACTGGCAAAGAAAAACTACTGCACAATTAGCATGTAATACATTTTTTATCAGTCTATGCTATATGAGCTCACTTCTAGATTAATTTGTGTTGATGGATCACTAAATGTCTTACCATATGTGACCCATCACTGCAGCTCTCCATTATTGACAATAACCAGAAATGACTGGAATTAGGCACAAGGGACACAATATAAAAGTCCTATCAGCTTGTAAAATGTTTTTATTGATTAAGATCTTAGTCCAAATCATGCTTATGCAATGTTCACAGATTACAAACTGCCAGAGAAGATTAGACTTCATCTCTTAAATAAGAAATGAAGACTTTCATTCCCAAATTAGACATCCTCCACTTGGCAAAAGGAAAGGATCCACTGTATATTTTTTGACGCCTACCAGCAGATGATTGCTGGCAGTAGAGCTCCGCCAGTACTAGTAGAGTTAGGAGTCGTGTCACGTTTGCTCAGCAAATTGTGACGATTTAAGAACTTAATAAACAGCGTTCCTGAAATATTAACAGATGAATTCCAGACAGTATAGTCAAATTTATTGCAGCTTGAAATGAAACCTGTAAATCAGTTTCAGGTCCTTCTTACTGCCAGTAAAACAATACCAATGAACACTTCCCCCGCTGTCATTCACATCTTGTCGGAGCCTTGTAGGCTTGCCTGCATTTTAATATTCTTTTGTTTTTTATTGAAACAACATGGAAGATAATTTACACGCATAATCTGTGGAATAAATAAGGGGAGCCATCCTCCTCTGAAGTCCAGTCACGTCTCGCGTGAATGCTGCTCAGCTCAACTCCAACTATTTTGATTAGAGTTGAAATGAACTCTGTTTTAATGATCCGAGTGTTTTAGTTAAGATTTGCAATCAGCTAAATGGCTCAATTTAGAACAACTGAAACAAACGAAATAATTAATTGGGAAACACTGAAAAAGAGCGAAAAGATTAAGATTAGAAAGTGGCAAAGAAGTAAATGATTCATCAGAGCAGAAGTGGAAGGATCTTAATGTTGAATGGAAGCAAGTGATTCATTCAGAGGAGTCAGTTCTAAATGACTCTGAGCCAGTTTCATCCTGAAGTTAAAAATAGATCTTCTGCGGTTGAAGAAGATCACACACGTACATGCACAGGCGGTTGCATGGATGTTAGTACACACGCTGTCGCCAAGCACACGCACACACACGCACACACAAATGAGGTTGCAGGGACCTCAAAAAACCACAATTATATTTTGTGGATTTTCAAAAGGAAAAAAAACTTGCTTACACACACAGACGGTGTCACACTTTCTGTCACTAGCTCGCTTTTTTTGTTTTCTCACTTGCTGACACACAAATACGCTCGCGCGCGCACACACACTCTCTGACACAATCACACATTGAAACACACACACTTGCGCTCTGGCTCATGAATTAAAGAGCAGAGCTGGTCCAGGGGGAAGAAATTATTCAGGCAGATCTGCTCTCTGACAGAGGAGTGGGAGGGAGGGAAGAGGGGAATGGAAGGGGAAGGAGAAAAAAGAAAAGGAGGAATAAAGAGAGGAAAAAAGAGGATGGAGAAAACAGGAGGGAAGAGAAGAAAAAGGTTGTTAATAAGGAATGCGTTGATTTGACATAGAGAGACGATCAAACCCTGAATGGCGCACTCTGTGTGTGGGTGTGTGCGCGCGTGTGTGTGCGTCTTCCCCAACCTTCCCCCTCATCTGTGAGCATGAGAATGTGCGGACTGTGTGTGTTGTGGATGTGGGAATGCTGTTTCTTTCTGTGCGTCTTTATTTGTACCCATGTGAGCAACCAGATGTGTGCGTTCACGCCGCTTTCATGCCACTGGATGACAAGCTTCTCTTTTAGTCTGACTCCAACACATGTTGCAGTGAAACAGGTGATAAAAGAGTTTTTCCGTCTGAGCTCCCCAATGAGATGAAAATTAAAGGCAGACTGATAAACCGTGCTGAACATGTAACTGCAGCACAGTTAAATTGTTATATTAAAGCTAACTCTGAGCTTTGCCACTGCTGTCTGTGGAGTGTGAAAGGTTGTAGATTAGACGTCTTCACATATCCAAAAATATCCTGTACCTCAAATTAGTCTGATTAGAGCTTAAATGACCTATGATAAGGGATTAAATGAACCTCAGGATCATTAGGACACCAAAAAAAATCAATCAATTGTGGATGTATGTATGTGTCAGAGATCAATGAGGCACGAAATACGAAAAAAGATGGTTAGTATGAGAAGCGGATCTGTGAATCAGAGGTTAAAACATGCAGCAACAGCATAAGACAGGACTGCAAAACCTTCAAAATGAAAGACAAATGATCACAAATCTTATCTGAGTTTCAAGTTACAGACTTAGTTTACCAGGCAGCTGGCCACGGCTGATATCTCACCAGCCAATATTGTTTCAGCTTTTTTGATGGATAACCTGTGATTATGCTTTTGTTTTGGCTTTTTTGTTGAAGGGCCTCTTCCTATAATGTAGGGCTAAAGACAAGCTAAGCACAGCCTTACAGGTGGTTTAGAGGTACGGCAACAGCTACGCAGACTCTAACGCCGTAGTCTGATGTGCACCGCTCCAGAAATGTATCTGCAAGAGCTGTGACTGCTTGGTAGTAGCACGTTTCCACTTTAGCATTTCCAGCTACTTCTCCATCTCTGCAATTTTGAATCAATACAAATAGAAAACAATGAGGAAAGGTTAACTGAGGAGGTTCGGCGATGCAAATATTTGTATGAAAGTTCCAGTCACCATTGTTGAAAATGAAGCAGGAAGTAGAAACAAAAATGAACCCGACTGGCAAAAAAGACGCAGCACCAACTAGCGTTTGGGTGGTGTTTTTACAGATGTAGCCGGAGTGACAAGCACACAAACATAAATGGCTTGTACCAGAGCAGGCTATGCGTCTATGTCCCACAGTACTCTAAAAGGACCTGTAGATTCCATGGTCGTATCCTCCTGCACACCTCATGAGGTGTGCCTAACTTTACAGTTTCAGCACATCAAGCTCATGGTTGGCCATTTGGCAGTGTCAGGCTGTCAAAGAGCAACTATGATCCTAGTTTTTGCAGTGTGTTCCAGAGTCCTGAACAGCTGGCACTAGTCTGACCACTTAAGCCATTTTTTCAGCTGATTCAGCATTTTGAATTGGCAGCGGAATGCGTCGTAGAGAGGGATCCACCTGATTGGCTTTTCAGATTAATGAATCAGTGCACAAGAAGAGAAATGATGGTGATGTGCAATATAAGCAAAATTCCTACCCTCCCAGCTAATAATAGCTCTTTTTAGTCTCCCATCTAATCGTAGCACCTCCTGGCTTCCCATAGCGCTTCCTAGCTTTGTACTCTCGCTGCTAATAGTGGCTCTTCCTAGCCTCCCAGCTAATAATAGCTCTTCATAATGTCCCTAATATATGCTAATAGTAGCTATTCCTAGCCTCCTAATTAACAGTAGCTCTTCCTAATCTCCTAGCTATAAGTAACTCTTCCTAGCCTCCTAGCCTTCCAGTTAATATTAGCTCTTCCTAGTTTTTTTTTAGCCTCCCAACTAATAGTAGCTCTTCATTTTGGATGACAAGCAGAGTTCTTAAAAAAGAAAGCAATTGTGTTTTTTCCTCCTCATTGGAGAGCACTAAAAGAAAAGGAGGGACTGCAAAGCCTGCGTTTCTTTACAATGTTTGTCTGCAGCTCTTTCCAAGTCTCAAGACAAACATTGAAAAGGAAAAGGAACTTTTACAGTGGATTGTCTGCAGCTCTTTCCAAGTCTCAAGACAATCAACTCTTAAAGTTACATGATGCCGTATTTTGGTTTTGAAACACAAGGTTTAGGACCTGCACTTGTTTGGGGACTTCATTGTCAAGATCACCCGAGCTGGTAGCAGCATGATGTACCACTAATTAATGAGCAGCCACAGTCAAAGAGCAGCAGTCTATGTCATTTAATTTCACATTCTCTAACTCAGCCTTTTTTACAGCCTTTTATATTTCACATGTTGACATGTGCTTGCAGTGGTGGAAGAAGTATTATTAGAACAAATGAATTATTTACATTGCACCACAGTGTAAAAATACAATTGCATTTCTGCTATTACGCAAGTATGAACACATTATCAGATAAAAAGTGGTTAGCAGAATGGAACATGACAGTGTTTTGATACATTAATGTTTTTGTATGGACGCGTAAAATTATAAGCAGCATTTTATGACTGTAGCCAGCCAAGGTAAAAGTAATTGTAGTATGCAGTAATAATCTTTCACATTTTAAAAGGTGATCAGATAGTTTGCTTGTAAAATCTTCCAAGCAATTAGTTAATCATTGCTGTCCAGTACATTTAGTGGAGTAAATGTTGAGCAAAGCAAAAGCAAAGAATTAGTACAAAACTGCATATCCTACTGATAATAATAATTAAAAAAAACATAATGGGAAACAAGAGGATCACTTGTCAATTACAGCTGCCTTCAAGTTTATTTATGAACTTCATTTGGGAAGTTGTGTACAAAAAACAATGGCATCCACTGTGAGTCCTGAGAAGCAGACAGATTAGCAACCTTACAGCCAGCTAAGTTAATGTAATGTGTAATGCACCAGTCAGTGGCAAGTGATTTCAGAGCACCTGAGGAACGGTCTAGTCCTTGTAGCTATTTTTGTAGATTTTTTGATGATAAGCTCTTTCAGCATATTGCAGAACAGACAAATCTCTTCAGCTGTCAACAAATTGGGGCCAGCATTAACACCGCTGTAGATGAGCTCAAGTCATTTGTTGGTATCAAGCTAATTATCAGAGCAGTGAGGATGCCATCTATGGACAATTAATGGTCAGAAGACACATGCTGTCACAAAAGAGCCAATGTGATGCAACTAAAAGGATTCAAATGTCTGTCAAGATTCCACCACTTCCAAAATAATGAGACCTCGGACCCTAACGATGACCGGCTCTGCAAGACTGCACCAATGCTGGAGCACATAAGGAAGAAGTGCCTAGAAATTGATAGTGAGAACCAGTTCTCAATAGATGAAATGATGGGCCCATATAAGGGGTGAAAGGCTGGGTTGCTCCAACAATATCTTTAAACCAAACCTCACCACTAGAGTATCAAGATCTTTGTTCGAGCCAGTGTTTCTGGCACTGGGAATTATTTCCTGACATACAGGGCACTTTTGGCACAGACCATGGTCCTGTCAAAGAACTTGGACTTGGAGCAAATGTAGTTGTTCAACTCTGCAAGACCATCAGGAACCCATCAGAATATGTTGTCTACTTTTAAGGCAGGATGGGGCAGCTTTGACTACAAGGGGAATAATGTAATAATAGCTGTCGTGAAATGGGTTGACAACAAACCTGCCACTTTAGCTAGCTCCTGAGCTGCAAAAAGCCCTGTCAAATGGCTTGGGCGAATGGCTGTTATAGCAGTCAACAATGGATGGCTGCTGTATCGCAGACATTCCAAAGTCATTGTGCGAAAGCACAACAGGAGGCTTCAGATTCACTTTTCCATGGTGGAAAGAAGAAGGGAAGGCCCTCCAAGGGACGAGAAGTGGATGTGCACAGTCCCACCGGATGCATCCAAAGACCAACAACCATGACAGCAACCCAGTGTACAGAAAAGCAGGGCTTTCTTAAATGCAATGCAGCAATCATACACACATATGTGGCTTTTAATATCTCTGCTGTGAAGTGTTGCCTGTCTGCAGTTTTTATCAATCACTTTACTTAGTGATTGATGAAAACTTTCAGCAACGAGTACACTGGAACATCTTTTGACATCGATATTTGTACCTTGTCTTCATGAAGGAAAAGATCATAGTCATAATAATAACGTGAGTCACAAAGCACTTCCTGTCAGCCTGTTTCTTTGTTTGCTGGTGTCTTAAATGTTATTAAAGGTCTTGTGGATGTGTGTGTGTTTAACTGCATGCAGTGTAGCCCACTGGTTGGTGTCATAGAGGCTATACTGTGAACAAAAACGAAAAAGCTCATTGCAGTTATTGCTAGTAAAGTGAGCATAGAAGGAGCCTGCTCAGTTTGGATTTGTGAACATATTGTTTATTCAGTCGCCTGTTGACTGCATATGATGTGTGAATAATTTCTGTGCAGTAGGTCAGGTTGTGAAATGTCATTCTTGTTTAAGTTGAGCTCTATACTGTGTAACTGGAAGTCCTTCTGACTATATTTAATGTCATTCATGTATTTGGATGGATGGATGGATGGATGGATGGATGGATGGATGGATGGATGGATGGATGGGGATTATACAGACTGACGACCTGTCCAGGGTGTACCCCACCTCTCGCACAATGACAGATATTATATTATATATATATATATTACATATATATAATATATATATAATATATTAGTCCCAATCGGTATTAGAACCAATCCAAATGTTTTTTTAAACTACTGGATTGGATCAGAATCTTTTCCAGTTATTTGTTTTAGCTCTGTCATGAACCAAGACCACATCCCTGTAGTGCCAAAACGTCTTCTTCCTCTTCTCTTTAAACGTCAAAACTGACAAAAATCGAAGAATATGTCTGCTGAGTGGAAGAACTTTACTCTTGAAAATGAAGTCAGTCAGACAGCAATTTGTAAGTTACGCAATGTGGATGTACAATACATCCACACTGGACACTGAAAAGCTGCACAGAAACAACAACAGCAAACACTGAATGCTGCAGAGAGTGTTTTAACATATACCAAGAGAAAAATACTTCATACACAATTGGATAGTCCTACATCCAATAAAAACTATTATGCTGTGAACAAATTCAACTCTAGATGACCAGTACTCCTCAGACCATCACCACATAAATGATGTGACGGACCTGGCAGTGCTTTGCTGTGTAGCATAACCAGTTCCCAATGGAGAGACTTCAGTCCAACTTTGACCACAAAAGAATTTGTGGGTATGGAGACTGGTCTGGTTTCCAGGCTAATACATATGTTGACTGTAGCCACATTAGTTTGTGAACCCAGAAATATTATGATACCTAAGGTCTTTATGTAACCGCCTGATGTGTTACTCAAAAGTGACACAATTTAGAGAATTTCCAGTCAATGTGGAGCACATTGTGGTGTCAGATATTTCGCATTTAGGTACACAATGCAAATTCTGTTAATTGAACAGCCACAAAGAGAGAAGCAGCCACTCCTGTGAGTGCCCACATGTGGCTGCAGCTGCTAATGACTGTTGAGTGATCAGAGCCGCCGAGTGCCTCTGTGTGACAGCCGGGCTTGTCGTGGGTAATCAGAGGGGCAATATCAGGGAAGAGATCACATTTGATGCAGATTTCTAAAGACGCTGACAACATTTCCCCTCAGAGGGCAGCATCTTATATTCCTGACACGTCTGACTTCTGCTTTCACATAACTGTTCAGTTTTCCTGTGCTGGGGATTAATCAGATGCCATTCAGCCTTCGGCAATATTTAGGGCTCGACTTGAAGTTTTTGAGGCTCTACTAATAAAGTTAACTTTCACTTGTTTAGGCACAAAATTCACGTGTAAACATTAGCATAATTTTATTATTATTTTTAAGTACATTCGAGCAATTATTTTCCCTTTAACGTTCTTTTTATGTGATCTTGAAACACTTGTAAAGCACTATGATGATTTATATACTCTATATAATTAATCACTGAAACATGCTCTCCATATCAATAAGTAAGAAACATTCTGGCACTTTAATTTGTATTATCGTATAATTTTCCTTTATCCAGGAAAATCCAAGGAGGCACATGTGAGCTCTGATCTTTCGCCTACCAGGTACTGACACTTTGAACTGTCTGTTTAAGGTGACTCCTGTAGCCGCCGTGCCGCTGCTGCGCTGACGCATCGGGATGAACACTCATTCGGTGTCCATGTGTGCAAAATGTTTTCCGCCCCTCACTCTCCACAGTGAGGAAACCTCCTACAGTGCAGGGTTTTCATTCAGCTGCTCTGTGATAATTCAGAGAGCTGCTTCTATCTAATTAGCTACAGTATGCAGAGTGCACTGTGCGCCAGTACAATGGAAATATGTTCCTGCCTGGCACACACCTACAAATTCCTGTAAAGTAATCTTACTTGATTTTCAATCAGTTGACTGTGAGCCATTTTTATTCATTACTCCAGACTAATTATTACAGACAGTTTCAAACTGATCAAAAATAATAACCAGAGTGATAAATGTGTTAAATGATTATTTAGTTTTTCTGTATTTTAGACATATGAATGGTAATATTAATATTACATTTTCAACATGATTAAAATCAACCGTTTACATAGGCACTGAATAAAATGATCTAATAAGACATATGTGCTCACATGGCCCAAAGATTGAAGAAGATTGCCAAGATGTTTTGACGTTTTCGAAGATCCTCCGGTGAATGTGGGCTTTCCTTACACTGTTAAAATTAGTCTGTCCTCAATGGCGTGACAACTTTCATCCTATCTATTTGTCTACCTTTCCATCTCCACCTCTCAATGGTCTTCTTAGAAGGCTTCATCCGAGGTCTCCTTCAGCTGCCTGTCAACCTCTTCTCCGTCTCCACCACCACCGGTATCTAGACTCCAAGGGATCATGTCCCAGAGACACCATGACACCAGAGTGTCGAACCGCCAAACTTTTATCTTGCATGTTCATGTTCCCTCCCATAAATGTTCATTCTTAATCTACTTGATCTCTCCTTTTTGAAATGGATTCCACGCGCTCTGCTTTTGTTTGTCTTGTAATGCTTGTAACATGATATTTAGAATAGAATAGTTTACCCTGCGTGGGAAAATACATGCTCAAAAAGAGAGGATTTGTTCCAACCAAAAAGAAACCAGCAGAGCAAGTGTTTACATAGTCCTAATATTTCCCTACTGAACAGATTATCGAAGGCTCACATCAACCCTCTCAATCTGATCTGAAAATTCCCTCTGATCAGACCAATCTGTTCTGACTGAGGTGGTTACATGTATTCCACATGGGGCAATTATTCTGATTTATTATTCTGAGAAAGAAAATCACAAATAGTTTTTGAAAACTAATCAGTCTGCTCTGTTTGAAATAGTAGATGAAACAATCTAATCATCACAGGTGGCAGATGAATTCTCTGTCCTGTTTAATACTTTCAGGACAGAAACACAATGAAAAGAAATTGTCAAATATGTCTGTTTTTACTTTGGAAAGTTGCCAGCTCTTACATATAGCTATATCTATATTTCCGTGTTGAATGGGTTATCAAAGGTTTAGATCACCCTCTGAATCTGATTGAAAGTTCCTTCCGATCAGACCAGTCTGTACTGACTGAGATGGTTACACAAACCAGTTTTATTCTAATTATTAGTGGGATGCTAGTGTGCACATAAATGCGTACAGTTACATATGAATCCACTGCTTGCGCTGTTTTCATTCTTTATTTGCAAGTTTGACAATTATAATCACCATGATGCATCTAATCCTATCAATCTTAGGAGAACTCTTTCTGGCCTTCTGTGCTGTGGTATCACCACTTTTACTGACAAGGCTATAAAAAAAACAACTAAAAAGTGCTAAATATTCACCATTTGTGTCACTGGCGCCATTGCCTGAGATGAAGCAATGAATATTACACATTTTATCTGATAAATGACTTGAATAGTTATAATCCCTGCTGCTGACTAATTATGTTTTAATCAACTAATCAATATGGGAGTAATTGTTTTGGCACTAATTTATAGTTTCAATTAAAGAAAGCAGATAATGGTTTAAATAAAGATCATCAAAACAACATGTCTGTACTGGGTCTATAGGCTCAGTGCTTGATAAGCAGGATGAAGGATAAATGTGACAAGGGTTTAAAATTGTTTTGTTGTGTCTTCATTGATCGTGATTAATCACACGACGGCTCATGGGATACACTGCAGGTCACCCAACCACTGAGTTCGACAGCTGCACTTAACTGACCGCTGACTCCTGCTTTGAAGTGTCTCGAGGCTCATTTTCATTCAATCACCAGCTGAGTTTGTGACAGCGGCAGAAGTTTAACAGCGAGGGACAAGCAGTCGTAATACTACACAAATCAATTTCTATCTGTTTCATTTTGTTCTGAGTGTTGTTGTTTTTGTTTTGTTTTTTGTTTTTTTTTGCAGAAACTCAAGGTTGCCATGAAATGGCTTTAGCTTTCAATATCAATATGTGCAGACAGAGGAACATTCCTCTTGAAAACTATGACCCTGGGCACAGAGAGAAATAATATTACACTGGTCTTCTGCATTTGTATACAGTATGTCCCAGAAGAGTTGTTTTTAAAATAAATGTGAGTGGCTATGGGTCCCCAGAGCGACTAATACAGCAACTGATTATTCCTACACTCCTGCAGAAAAACGTTAAATGTCCTGCCAAAGGTAGAACATTAAATCCATTATGTTGTTGTCTTTTTTTTTATATATTCTCTTGCTTATGTTTTTTTCATAAAACCAGTTGTTGGGATTGCACTCCTGAAACCTCCCTCAACAGCTACAATCAAACTGCCCTTGACTGAGGTATTTCACCTCCAGCTGCTCCATCAGAGCTGCAGAGCTCCGTCCAACAGCGGGCTTGGCGGCTCCCAGGGCTTTATATCCAGAGCTGATCTGTGGGATCGATATCTGGACCAATCAGTGATTTCTTTTTGTTTTTTTAATAGGCGCTATTGGCTAAGTAAAGCCTGCCAAATCTGCTATCTGCTCTCAGACGTTGTAACCCATTGAGCCGCAGGTGCCAAAAAAAATAAAAAATAAAATGAAATCGCAGTACTCAGATTAAACGCCAGAACAGACACGTCTAACTGACAGCAAGCAAACAACAGAGCTACACAAAGTACACAGTGGTGAGTTTTTACCGAAGCTGTTTCACGGAGCGATATGCACAGAGCACCTAAGGTTAAAAGCACACCTTTCTGGGTGCAGGTGAAGAGCAGCAGCTGGTGGAAAGCTGTGTTTAATATTACTAGTCAGTGTATTTTGCAATACAGGAGACACATCACCTCAACTGAAATAATGTCTTCCTCAACAGCAGATAATGTTGGTTCTATGAAAAACTTCATGAGGAAAGACAAGACAGATGCTGCACATCGATTTAATGAGTACGTTTGAGGGTAATCTAAACTGATAAGGAGATGTATTTTGTTCTGTCTGGTTTAGCTGTGGTTTGCTGAAATACTAGTGCAGCATCCGATATAAATTTTTGAAAAAATATTTTACCTTGCGCTTGTTTTTGTCTTATCTTTTAAATTTCCTTTCCCTGTATTTCAATCTTTCCTTCTTGTAAAGAGCATCTGTTAGTCCTAGAGGAGGGATTTCACCTTTGTTGCTCATCCAGGGGCTCCCAGTTTATTTTTATGTTTCATGTGTAACTGTCTCTATAACACACCAATCGCTACTGGCAGACACAAATAGCAGAACTAAAAAGATTGATGATGAAAAATTAAGACTGCATTTGGTGCAATGTTTTTCAAATTCTCTCATCATATCTTCAATTAATCCTTAAAATGAGTGTTTGTTTATGGTTTAACACATGTTAAAGAGAAACACGCCAAGTTGTTTGTATGCTTCTTCCTAGCCTGACATAATTGTCTGTAACTAATATGGTTAGTTTAGTTACTGTCCTCACCAGTAGTTTTGGCAAAAGACGAGCTCTCAAGACTATTTCTGACAAGAGTAACGTAGTTAGCCATTGGCTAATGTCGGGCTTTTGGTGAGCTGTGTCTGTGGTTCTAGTTTCTGCAATGTGTCTGAATAGTGACCCAGACTGTAGAAAAGTGGAAGTCATGACAGCTCCTAAGAAGTGAAGTCAAAGCACCTGGAGCTCCCCCGGTGGCTAGTTGCAGTATAGGTCTTAAGCTCCACACCTTCCATGTTAGTAGATTGGATTTAGGCTGAACTCAAACACTGTACATCCAAAAAGTAAAATTCAAAGCTGTCATTCAGGCATACAATTATGACCATCTTCTTCATGTTTGGGTGTGTCCCTGTATCAGGCATCTGCTGGGGATGACTGCTGCCATCAAGGAATGTCATTGCTATGGGGTCTAGGTGGGTGCTACATGTCTAAGTAACATCCACATGAATGAGTGTGAATTTCTCAGCAGAACACTGAATTGTCACAAGATGTCAATGTCATTTACTCCTCCTGTCAGTGGTCATAATGTTGGGGCTGACTGGTGTATGTTCTAATATCTGTTTTCATTTCACTTAGTTATTCATCTGACGCTATAAAAAGAGGTTGTGACATCATGATGACTGACAGCTGCCATCAACTGCTGCTCTGTGAAACATTAGGACATTGAGTGGGAACGTACAAATAACCGTTTTCCTGTTTGAAACCTAGTCGCCATTTGGTAGTTAGCATTTACAAAGTCTGAATCCATGGTGGTGGCTTAAAAAAGAAATAAGTTCCGTGTATCATCCAATATTTCTTTGTAACTGGCAAAGGTAGAGCAAAGAACACAAACAAACCCTTGTTGGCAGCTTTTGTGCCCATTCAGCGGCTTGCATTGGCAGCGGATCAAGTTGCTCAAGGAGATCTTTTTGATTGACTGATCAGCTTAGAGAATCAGAGCACAAGACCAGAAACGGAAGTTGCGAAAGTCAGTTCAAAGGTCAGAACAAGCGTTTTACGTCTTTATCTCATCTAAACAGTCACGTACAGAACCATGATCACCAAGAATAAATGATCAGTATGAATCAATAGAGGCCACGGTTTGTACTTCCTACTTTCCTAGCTTTCTAGAGCCCCAGTTAATAGTAGCTTTTGAATGATGAACACAGACTACTGCCACCTACTGGGAGGAGGAGTCATTTCCTTTGCAAGGGTGCAATGTATGTGGCTGCAGCCTGTTGAATGTGGTCTTTGTGGTGTGTTCAAGTGTAACTTCAAATGACAAAAATTAAGAATTTTTTGATGTTAGTTCCGTTTGTTCCTATAGCATAGAAACCCTTATCTAAAACATGAAAAATATAAATTGACAAGGAATCACAATGCGTGTTGATGAGATTAATACCACCAACAAAACATTACTTAATATTGATACAGCAGAAAAAACAGGTTTATGTTAAAAAGTCACCGCAGTCTATTTAGTTTTCTTTGACTGGAAAGAATAAAGTTTGACTGACTAAAGACTGAATGACTGAGGCTTTCAGAGACTCCATTAGTGTTTCACTGACCCCAACTGATTTATCTGCCAAAGACAAACTTTACTGCCATTTTCCTCCTGACGTGCTGTAATTTTGAACCTCGCTTGTAACCAAGAGTGTAATTAACATGTCTGGTTTATATCGAGGACAATAAAAATAATGTCGGTTGCTCTTGTGGTATAAAGGGGCTTTCAGACAGGACACAGTGTTCAGGAAGATTGGCAGAGTTAAATGAGGCAATGTACAAAAGGAAAGGGCAGCAGGAAGCAACCCTTCACACTATATACATATGTTAATGGTTGAAAGTACTGAGAAATATACACAGACACCTTTCAGTGTGATTTCTGTTCAGCTTCAAATACAGTCTAAACTTGAGCTTTTTTCTTAACACAAGACTGTCCCAGATTTCAGGAGACATTTCCTTTTGACATTTATGTCAATCATTTAGGCTCTGCAAACAGGACACAGTAATGTCACATGTCCAAAAGCTAAAATCTTGACGTCACTGTAGTATTTAAAAATATTTTGGGAAGGAACAGATTAAATAGGGCGGCGAGGTGGTTAGCACTGATGCCTCACGGCAAGAAGGTCACCGGTTCGAATCCATGGGCCGGCTGGCCTTTCTGTGTGGAGTTTGCATGTTCTCCCTGTGCCTGCGTGGGTTCTCTCCAGGTGCTTCCTCCCACCATCCAAAGACATGCTCATTAGATTAATTGGTGATTCTAAATTGTCCGTAGGGTGTGCGTGTGAATGGGTGTCTGTGTCTGTGTTAGCCCTGCGTTGGACTGTCGACCTGTCCAGGGTGTACCCCTGCTTCTCGCCCGATGACAGCTGGGATAGGCTCCAGCAGACCCCCGTGACCCCTAACAGGACTAAACGGATATAGAAAATGACTGACTGACTGACTGACAAATTTAATAGATTGAGACTTTCAGTTGCAGAGTTTTCGCTACTTGCCTTACTTGCATTTCCAATAAAATATATTTGTTACAGTTATATATTTAATATTTCCTTATATGTGAATCCCATTTTTCATTTTATCGATTAAATATTTTGTGAATAAGATCTCAGAGATTTGTAGAAAGCACTCATTATCAAATGTTTTCTCCAACAAATCACACTACACAACAGAAAATCGCATTATCCAATCTTAAAATGAGAATCTGGGAAAAGAGAATAATTTCCTCCAGTCACCAGTCACTGCATGTACAGGTGGAAAAGAGCAGATTGAAGCTCAGAGTGGTGTCCCCGACCGTTGCCATCTTGGCAGAGCCCAGCTCCACCTTACTCCTGGATAATTCAGAAATGCAGAAAGAGGTGGAGCTGAGGCAGGTAGGAGACGCTCAGGCAGACAGACAGTAGCTTGTGAGGACACCCACCTGTCACTCAAAACATCCATAATTATGTACTTTACGCCTTGATATCATTTAAACAGGTGAAATATATTCAAATTCTCCCAAGTACAATTTTGGGAGAAATGACTGGGGAGACCAAAACTGTTTTTGTACCACGATGCAAATATGTTTATTTCTGTTGTAAAGTTGGGCGTTTTGACATGGACATGGATTGACTCACTTTTGAAGCCAGCCTCTAGTGGTCATTTGAGGAACTGCATGTCTGGAGGTTGCCACTTGACATAAACATGACTTATTTGACTTTATGTTTCAGCTGTAATTTAAGAGCTCCAGCTATGTGGACCAGGGAATACGTTTATTTATTTATTTGACTGATCAACTAGCAGAAAAAAAATGTCAGCCATTAAAAATATATTACGATAACTTCGCATTAAAACTGATTATAATAAACAACTGCTAGTGAAAAACTGAGTAGATTCTATGCTCGCATCATAATAACTGCATTTTTTTCAAGTGTTTCAAATTACAGCATTCATGAGTAATTTTAGAAAGAATTAGACAGACTTTATTCACCCACAAAGGAAATTGCTTGGTTACAGTAGCTTAGTTGCACATAAAAAGACACTCTTACACTCTTACATACAAATCACAGAAACAAAAGTGTACTTACAGTACATTTTGTATGTTTCAGTGCATATAAGGATCTGCAGAAGTACACGTTGGTGACTAATTGTGGTAAATATGCAATCTAAATTCCCTGCTTCTCCTTGGACATCTCTTTACATTTGTGCACAATGTAATTCAAGCACATATTGAATGCTTTCCTTGCATCATGCCTTTGACTCCGCTGCGAGTGCAAGGTTTTATCTCTCCACCGATTTGACAAATAATTCAAGAGGTTATAAGACAGCAAAGTACATATAAACAAGTTCCTGGCTGCTCGCCTTTCTGTCCCCATCATCACCCATCTCATTACCTGCAGCATTATTCATCAATACCCTCACCTCGATCCCTCTCTCTCACCAGCAGCACACATATACCCCCACTGGGAAGGATGGCAGCCTCTGACAAGCCCTGAGTAAATGGGCACCTCATCCGTGGTGTGTGTGTGTGTGTGCGTGTGTGCGTTTGTGTGTGCGTGACAAGTGCTGACAGTCCAGGAGTCTGGCCTCGTACAAGGTCAGCATCTGTGAGCTTTATCAGTGTGTGCGAGTGTGTGCATGTGTGCGGGTACAAACAATATACCACCTGTGCCCCCCCTGCCATGTCCGCACCCAGCAGATGCTCTGAAAGTCAAACCCAGTCTTACACACACACACACTCAGAAACACACTCCCAGTCATGAGTACCATGCAGAGTTATCAAAGTCAGCAGAGGTTAGCTGTAGTGTTATGAGTGTGATAAATATTATAATATATGGACCGTAAATTCAGCTCATGTGGAGGTAGGACTGAGCCTAAACGCTCCCCCCAACACACACACACACGTCTAGATATAACTGTGTTGAGATTTCACTGCTGGTCAGGAACAATGAAATAAAGACTAGAGTGTGTCATAAAGGTGGATCTCAAATGTAAGAAGAATGGAGACATGGAATTTAAAATTGTAAATGAACATTAAACATGAAATAACCTTTTAAGCTACAGATTTTTGAAGCGACAGAAAATGCTCCAAAATGCTATTTATTGATTGAATATTGATGAGCCACAGTATACAATTAAAGGAACATTTATATTCAGCTACTGGCCTTTGCTACAGTGGAGGTAACATCTCACATAAAAAAAAATTGATAATCTTTATTTCTACAGCACTTTTTCAAAGCAACATTGCAAAGGGCTTACAAAAATATAATATATTTTAAAAACAGGCACATAAAACAAAGTTAATTAAAACATTTATTTAAAAGTAGGGAAGCCTCTTTGATAAAAGTATGTTTTAAGTAGACATTTTAAGGAGATTACACAGTTAGCTGAACTGATATCTTCAGGAATATCTTTCTTTATACTGTCCCCCTGTGTTTTCAGTTGGGCCCCTGGGGAGACAGTAGATCTCGACTTGAAGATCTCAAGGTATGTGTACCAGTGTTGTTCACACTAAACAAGAACTAGTGCAAAGATCATTTGGCACAGATAAAAGTGAACTAGTTCAAGTTCGTAGTTCCCAGTTTTTTAAATTAGAGCTAAGTTCATAGTGTCCAAAATGAACAGTTCATGTTTATTTTTCCATGTTTTTTCTTGTTCAATAGAATCTCTGACTGACCTGCCCATCCATCCCCAGTCAGTGATCTTTTTCCCGCCAGGATCTGTGTTGCTTTTTCGAATAACCATTGACTGTATATACCAGGAAATAACTCAACTGTTTGTGTGGATCAGCTGCTTCTGTGGTGCCGGAGGCGGCTTCTCTTTCAGCTGCACCAGCCATGCTGTATGCTGTAAATCGCACTTCGGCTGACAGCTGTCGTAAAACTTTTCGTTTTTTTTTTTCCCCTGAATGGAACGTCGTTATTTCCTTACAGACTGAGCGTAACTCACGTCTACACCGCACAGTTTCACATCTACGCTCATTACGCGTTCAGCTCACGGTTCACAAAAATATGAACGTGTTCAGTGAACGCCGTTCATGCACAACAGTGGCCAGCACATATGGTGCTAAAAACTCAGTGATATAGTCAATGGCACAGCCATGAAGAGCTTTAAAAGAAATCTTAAAATCAATTCTAAAATATACTGCAAGCCAGTAGAGACCTGCTAAAACCAGAGTAATATCCTTATTTTTGGTTCTTGTTAAAAGCCTCGTAGTGGAATTCTGTACCGTGTACAAAAATAAATTAACAATGCTGTCAACTTTATTTGAAAAATGAAAAGATTAAATGGACTAATTAGCTATAATAATTTTTGTTATATCTCAAATGTTGCATACTGTCACTCAGGGTTGGGTGGGCACTGGTCACGTGTGTTTAAGCTTGTTACATACTCCGCAAGGATCGAGTAACTTTTGTTTTGACCAGGTAATTTATACTATTATACTATATATACTATACTATATTATATAAGAAACACAAGTCCTCATAGGGCCAACCCACTACTGTGTACATTGTGGGGGATGTGGGAGATGGATGGCGAGACACACTTTTCTTCGGATATCGGCCAGTCATTTTGATGACTGTGTCTATCGGATCTCGCCATTCATACAACATGCACCCACACGCATCTTGACCCATGAGAGACTAGCGCTCACACTGCCAATGTTAGCAGCTGGGAGCTAACAGAGTCATGAAAAAAAGTTGATGTGTGAAGAACAAGCTGTGAGAACTCCCAAATGATGGCTGCGAGAACAAATTCCTCGCTTTTTGCGGAGTATGTAACAGTGAAGTATAAATGACCTTGCCAGTATAAACTTGTTCTTGCTCACCTTGAGAACAAGAACAAATGTCTCGCTTCTCTTCGAGTATGTAACAAGCTTTTGGCATCATCGATTGACCTGACCCTAGCCAGGTGTAGTCAGACTCAGTTTTTTCAGAATATGAATTTGGACATTTGGATTTCATTTATGGGACGTGTTTCAAATAATACAGAAAAAAATACCTCTGCATCAACTGCACAGTCCTCCAACTAGAACCATTTTGTTGAAAACACATTCAACTTCATAGCACTCAGAACATATGACTATGATGTTATTCTTCTGTCCATCACCACATAAAGCCTGCCCAAAAAATATGATTGACGCTGCAAATCTTTGCTGGAGCGTAATCAGTTCCTAACAGAATGACTCCAGACCAACTTGCTGCTGCAAAGATTTTGTGGACAAGGAAGGTTCGGGCTGGCTTCCAGGCTAGTAAAGCCATGTTGTTCCAAAGTGACAAGTGAAAAGCTAAAAATGCACAGCAAAAACCAATGACAGTTTACGCCTCGTGTAGCCACCACAATCAGAACAGACTGGCTGGATCAGAAGAAGTTTTCAGTTAGCTTGAGAGAGGTGGTGAAAACCTTGGATAATCTGTTGAATAGGGAATTTTTAGTACCACGTAAACACTTGGTTTGATGGTTTCTCTCTGGTTGGAATAAATCCATTCTTTCTGACCATGAGTTTCCAGAATAGAAACGTGGAGGTCACAAAACAATTAGTTTATCTGAAAGATGAACAAAAGTGGAATCTGCGTGGGCAGCAACAATGAAAATATGTAAAACATCTTCTTCTACTGAATCAATTCAGTGTTGGATAAAAACTTAGGAAACGGACATATTCTTCTTCTTCTGTTATATTTATGGCAGATTTGACGCTTTCCGGCTCAAAATAATTCTCCAGAATTTCCGCAATCAACCCAGTTTCTCTTAAATTTCACTTCTATACAACTACTTTGTAACAGCACTGATGCATTTTACACATGCAGGTTGGATTACATTTAGGTTATGTTACAGGAAGTCATAAATACAGGATCTGGTTTATTAAAACGTGTAGCATCTTTCACAGTTCACAACAACTTTGCTATATGTCTAGGCCTCGACTAATAATAGAAGTGAGACAAATTGATTAGAACTTTATTAACACTTCAGTGAAAGGCTCTGGTATGTCAGGACCGAATGTTTGAATTTTAAGCAGGGTAAAAACAGCGCAGCCTGACGGGAGGCAAAACAGCGACGGCAAGAGCCAGAGGGAGGCTTTATTGTTATCGTCTCCCTTGGTGGCAGCTCGCTTACAATATCGCGGCGCCATTAGAGAGCGACATAAAAATAAAATCAGATTAAATGCACATGACAGGAGGCAAAAGTCTCCAACTGCAGTCAAGTGTATGACGAGCTTGTGTCATTTGCTGTGACTGTGTGATTTATTTGGCCTTGCTAGGAGCAGCGCAGGCAAGCTGGGAGTTCTTATTCCTTTCTCCATCATTTCTACAGCCATCAGTCAAAGCTGCAGAGAGCAGGGAGTGCTGTGTGTGAGTGCTCGATAAATGGGCCGCTAATGCTGCCAAGTTACATTCGCAGTCTCTGTTATTTTAAGCCACGTACGAGAGTTACATTTTGAAATTATGCATTCGTGTTTCATCATTTTTAAGACTCTGCCCCCCGCCCCCCACACCACCACCACCCTAACACACACACACAGACACACACTCACTGAGGAAGCATATGCAGGACTGCGCCATGATGAGAGTTAGTTGGATTTATGGGAAATGGGAACGCATCCGTCCATTCATGCCGGCTCCTATGCATGATGAAGCACCCTGAGAATTTTAGCTTCACGACTCACAGACATATACGGGAAGAAATTAACGCTTTCACTGACATCTCAGGGCAATTCAGAGGTTTAAATCAATCACGAATCACATTTCCTGGAAAGAATGTTTATTCAACTGATTCTTCAATGGCAGGAAGCAGGACCAGTGGAGATACCAATCTCATCACATGACACTTTGCACTTGTTTTCTGACCTGGTAATAAAACATGACTTCAACATTTTGGTTGTATTGGCAGCACTCGGATACGGTTCGGAAAAGATCACGTTTTGGTTCAAACAGAAGAAGTCAGCAGTGTTTTAAGATGTTTTAGAACATTTTGTCAAAACAAGACTCTTTCCCTTAGCCTTAACTAAAGTGCTTTCTTTGTCTAATTCTGACCACAGGTTGATGTCTTGATACAAACCCCACGCTTTACCCTCATATTTATGTGCTCTTTGTGCCCACCTTCCACCCCAGCCACCTCCCCGTCACTAAATGCAACAATTCAAGCCGCTCATAAGATTAGTTATATTCTGCCTATTCTAACTGCCTTAAGAAAACCTGCTATTGAGCTGAGATGAATAGGTCAGAAGTAAAACATTTTAGTAACAGTTAAGTAAGCCTGAGCCACTGCAGCTGATCTGAACTACAATTTTAAAACCTCCTCATACATAAAAGACACGCACACCAGGAAGCAAAGGTGGATGTAATAATAAATAAAGTTCAGGGTTAGCACACAGACAGGAATATAAATATATATATCTGACAAGAAAACAATGAATTACTGTAGTACTGACTTACTAAGAGCCTGATAGAAATTGCAATAAAAAGTTATCATAGTTTTTTAGGAACATACCATTAAAAGCTAGTCAAATGCTCTAACACAAAAACTACTTTTTAAGAAGAACTGTCTTCGACGACAAGAAAAAAGCTTATTTTGGCTTGATTTAAAATATTTAATCTCTACTACATCTCCAGTTTGCAGTGTATCGAGTGAGAAACTATTCACATAATCAGAAATGAGGGAAATCAAACAAAGGAAGTAAATCAAGACATGAAACACGTAAATACATAAAAGAGGAAACACAAGGAAAACCAAATGGGGTTACAGACAATCTCCTCTTCACAAAGTCAAACACATGTTACACTGCAAACTTTACCCAATGAGCAGTTCAATCAGCTGGTAATTGATTTAGTGGTTTTTCAAGCAAAAATATCAGACTTCATTTCTGCAACTAAATGGTAATTTAGTTGCAGCTCAGGATATGCAAGCATATCAAATCTAAGTAAGCCTATTATACACGGGATTCTGGATATTATAGTTGCTGTAAGATTTTAGTGTTTATGTATTTATTTTGCCCCTTATGCCTTTATTGAATAGGCAGTGGTGCAGAGAAAAGGACAGGGTGAAAGATCACAGTGGTGTGTTCTGAACTCACAGTGGAGTTGCTCTAAATCCTGTTCACACAATCATCATTCAAAGCCCTGCATTTGATTTCAGAAGCTTTAAACTATGGCTATTGAACACTAAATGAAAGACCCTCCAACTACACTGTTTTTAATTATTACAATTATATATTAAGGTCCAGTTCAGATGTAGCCTTTGTTCCACTGGCCTTAATTTAGAGCCTCTAAGTGCTTACTTAGAGGTCATGAAATTCAATGCGCCAGACTGGACTGAAAGACACAAACCAACTTATTTTTAACCTTTCCAACAGGGATTCACCTGAATACACTGGCCAAGAGTGCAGGATGATCTACAGTTAAGCCAGACGAACAGAGAGAAATATAGGTGTGAAAACTGTAGCTGTAAGAAGATGACTGTTTCCTAAGCAGTGTCTCAGTAGGTTGAGCTGTTTGATCCCCGGAACATGCCACACACCGAAGTGCAAGACACTGAACCCCCGAGTTGCTCCCAGTGTGTTGCACTGGTGTGTGAATGGGTGTGTATGTAACTGTGACGCGCTTTGAGTACCAATAGGTAGATGTGCTATATAAAAACAAGATTAAAGAGCGTTTACCTACCAAGACAAAGGGTATGGGATAGAGAAATGATGACAAAGATGTCTTGCAGAGCTTGGTGCACACAAAAAACAGAAAGTGCCCTTTGATGGTCAGATTTATCTTGTTAACACAGAAGAACAAGTAGCTCTTAAATGTTATTAGTGTTTAATTTGTTGTATACAGAGTGAAGGAACCACAGAGAGAAAAGTACACCTCCCTACCAGCATGAACATACACACTCTGTAGCTTTGGTATTCTGTTTCAAGCTTATAGCTTCAGCACCATCTCTTAGTATAATCTCATACTGATTTGACCTCATATTAATAATTTATGTAGCTGAGGAAAAAAAAGAAGCTCTGAACTGGCTTGTGAGCTTAGAAACTTTCAGTTTTCAGTGTTAGCATTTCTGGGGAGGCCAACTTTAAGATTAGATGAGCTGCATTTCCTCCTGGCATCAGAAACACGAATTCAGGTTCTTTCCTCTTCTTGTTTTCTGTCTCCTGGCCTCTGTGCTTCTGCAGTTCCACATCCACGGTCTATTTTCTTTGATTTCTTTCTTTTTTTCATCCCTTATTTGTATGTCCATGGGTGTCTGGATGGATCTGTTTACGCTGAGCATGTCTGGAATGGTTCATTTGAAATCCGAAACTCTGTACTCTTTCAAAAACCAGGAATTCAGCAGGTACCAAACAAGAGTCTTTTCTCCAAATAATGTTGTTGGCTTTTTGCAGGTTTTGGCTTTTACTTTAAATTGAAGTCACAGATCAAAGCGTTGAACTTCTTAAGGAAGTATTCTGCATTAATAGATACTGTATAAACTGTATTTGATTAGTGGTCCGGAAACTTCTAAAGCAATGAAGTTACTTGATGTGCACAATCTGGGTGTTGCAGACTTTGTCATCAAGACATTTCAATTCATTTTCATTTAAAACAAAAAATAGCTGTGAATAAAATAAAGCCTGAAATCACTCAGTGCAACTAGTTGTGCATGAATTATAAACTGGAGACTGACTTTTTTATTATATATTTTCTCACATATAACAAAAGCACTGTAGTAAAGTTCTTGTAGTTTGGCTAAATGTTAATATACATTAGATTTTGAACGCTGTAAATATGAAGTCACAAATTACTTTTTGTTTTGCTTAAACATACCCAACTATGAAGATGTATAACAATGCTTAGTCGCTATCACTAGCAGATTTTTCATTGTAGGATGTAGTAATCATTGAGTATATGTTCAGTCAGTTCTACAATTTGCTGTTATATGCATTAGAAGTTTCTTCCTGATCTCAATGGAAAACATTTTGCTTCCTACAGAACACTCTTGCCGGGGGTACATGAAGTTTATGGTTTGGTGGGTATACTAGTTTTGTTTGGATTGTTTTCCGTATAGCAGAGAAAACAGAAACAAAAATACATGAAATAACATTTTCTCACTTATTTCAAACTAATGAAAACAATCAAAAGTAACTTAAAGTATAAAAAAATTAAAGTTAATTTAGGGAAGTTCAACATAAGCAGTCTGACATAACATTATGACCATCTTCCTAATATTGTGACTCATCAGAGAATGGACATGGTCCTTCTGAGGGTGTCCTGTGGTGTCTGGAAACAGAATGTTAATGGGGCCTTTGGGTCCTATGGGTTTAGGGGAGGGGCCTCTGTGGATCATTCCACAGGTATTTGTCAGTGAATTTGGAGGCCAGGTCTTGAGCTGTTCTTCATGTTTTTGTTTTTTTCTTGTTTTTTTTTGTTGTTGTTTTTTAGTTGTTCCTAAAGCGTTTTTGTGTGTCCTGTGTGTCATCTTGGTCCTGAACATAAGGGACATAAATGCCTGTTTTATTGAAAGTGTAAATTAGAAGATGATTTTCATTGACATCTGTAACTGCTCTTGTATGACATACAGCCTAATGCAGAAGGTTTATCATTGATCATCATAGATAGATAGATCCACATGAATGCCAGGTCCAAATGATTCTCAGCACGACACTGGAGTGTCACAAGATAGTCAATGTTATTCACTTCTCCTGTCTCATAATGTTATGCTTGACCAGTGTACATATACACAATATAATAATATAGGGCAAATAGGATGTATCGGTGTAAATATATGAAATGTATTGTTTGCATATGTAGATAAATGTGTAATTAACATTAAACCATCCAGTAGCTTTGTGGTATCTGGTCAACTCATCGCTCCTAGCTGTATTAATGCAGAATGACGAACAGCCAATGATTATGAAGACCAAGAAACTATTTATGCTTGGTCAGTATTTCCCACAGGATTTCCCAGCTACAGTGTAGGTGTGTTCTCAAAAAAGCGTTTTGTGTAGAACTTTGAATTACATCAAACCAGCTGAAATGATTTAGTTTGTGTTGAGTAAAATTATCTTATGAGAAGTGTTTTTACATGCCCCATTACATATAGCAGCAGAAGAAACATTTTACCCAATTTATTGACAACATTTAGTAGAAGAAAATGACCAAGATGTTTCCAGGTTTTCAACCTTGCTGCCCTTCGTTAATATTTTCAAACTGTTTTTCTACCTCAGTGTTTCTGTCCTTCCTCGTCACTTGATGTTTACCCCACTCGGAGCAAACGTGCTCAGAAAGGATTGATTTATTCCAACCAGAGAGAAACCATCGGATCAAGCATTAAGGAGACTATTAAAGGTTGTCTTCTATCTGGTCTGTTAAGTGGTAAAAGGACACATTTTTTTCCTTCTGATTATTAGTGGAAAACTAGCTTCTGTGTAAATGCATCTATTTCCTCTTTTTGTTTGGTTAGACTAAGCAGGTAAAAACGGTGAGATACAGTGCAAATATAATGCAAACCAGCAATAAATAAATCAATAAATAGCCCAGAACAGAGTTTTTGACTGTAAGTAAATTGATGTTGGCATTTGACAGACAGACAGCTGCTTCAAGGGTCTTAATACTTGACTCTGATATTCAGCAGCAAACTATGGCAAGGACTGCCGACAACTTCCCTCTTCCCACTGCCAAAATCTCAAAACGTGCTGACAGGTTACCAGAACTTTTTTTTTTTCTAGAGTACAGGATGTGCTGCTTGCGAATCATTTTACTGTTGTTTACAAGTTCTGGTTTGCTAGTAATTGGTCTGAGTGAATGTATAAAACACAAACTGCAAAGAAAAAAAAAAACAGCAAAAAGGGCATTCCTGCAAAGCCAAAGAAACCCTGCAGTAGGTGTTAGGGGTGTGAGCGTTAACACAGAAACGTTTGTGCCTGCGAGCCTTGGTGGCCCTCACAAATATAGTAAAAGAGCAGATCTCATTATAACGAGGAAGATTTAAGTTGTTGGAGTTGAGGATTACAGTGAGGGGTTTTGGGTTCGGGACTGAATTTGGGAGTTTACAATGACAAGAAATGACTCACAGATATGGTAATATATAAAATCTGCGTTGTGCTTACGTGCAAGTGTGCATATTTGTGTGAGTGTGTGAGTGTGTGTAGGTGTATGACAGGGCAGCATATGGCTAGCCCTGCATGTACTGAAATATTAAAAAGCAGTGTCAGCAAGAAGGGCACTGTGTGTGTCTGTGTGTGTGTTCAAGTGTAAGAGTGTCCCATTGGGAGTAGAAATCTGCCGGACATAGACAACTGGGCATGACAAGCTCCCACTGTGACACACACACACACACACACACACACACGAACACTATACTTTCTCTCCTCTGTCTGTGCCAACTTGTCCAGTTGGCCTTATCTGCTGGTGAGACTAAATGCCATCTCTCTCTGTTTCTCTCTCACACACACACACATTTCCCACATACCAAGGCTCTCACACACACACACCACTGTCTTGTCACAGAAAGTCTTTACCACTGTGAAACTATTAACTTTGCATTAAGAGAAGTAAACAAGTGTGTATGTGTGTGAGCGAGAAGACATTCCTAGCTGATTTTCTCTGAATCTCTTACTCCTGCCTCAAAGTGATGTTTTCTCCTGGGGTATCATTTTAGGGTGAAAGGAATATTTTGTCACCATTTAGTGTCTATTTTTGGGAGATGCCACGCTCTGACCAAATTGCACCCCTCGCTGTTCACTCATAATCCTCTGCTCATGTTGAGCGTCAAGGTTTCTAAAGAGTTTTTTATTAATTTATTTTTTAAGTTGGCCAGCTCTTGTTCATCTTGTGAGGCAGGTGTGCTTATGGTGTGTAAATAAATCTGTTTGTGCTGACAACCAGTGAACCAGTTCCAGGTTTATGATAGTAAAGGGCTAGATAGATAGATAGATAGATAGATAGATAGATAGATAGATAGATAGATAGATAGATAGATAGATAGATAGATAGATAGATAGATAGATAGATGAAATAAATGAGAAAAATCTTTTGAAAGATATATATGTTATGCGATATATGATTCTGTATAAAATATATAATAGTATATAACAGTAACTCAGTGAAAATTTGGCAACCAGAGTCCAGTTTTAATGCTGTGCTCATATAAATGTAGAGACTACACCACCTTGACTACAGTTATACTCCGATACTACTCCGGCATTAAGGTTTCATTCTAAACATTATAATTCTATGTTATTCCAGGCTCAGGAAGCAGAAGTTTTGGGCATATATGTCCCTGAACTCAACTTTCCTGACAATTGGGAAGTAACTTTTTGGATTAGATTAGTACTGTGAAAATAACCAATGAGAGAACTGAGTCTACAAGCACAGAGAGTAGCTAGGCTACCATTAGCTAGCATGCTACAGTTGAACTATACTGAGTTACAATCTCTCCAGTCCCCATGTTGACTGCGTCTCCCAATACTGTTTCTTATCCACCCTTGTGCTCGCAACAAATTCGTCTTTTGGTTTGATTGGCCACTGTTTAACCAGCTTGTGGTTAACACCTACCAGAAATGAGTTTGAATCAGATTTACAGGAGTGCAGTTGTTGTTATGCAGTCTGGGTTTCTTTGTGCCCATTTTGCTATAAAATCTCATGGGGTGGTGCATTCATTGTTCTTAGTTCTGGCAAGGCAATCTAAATAATAAATCAAAATAATAAGCTGTATTGAAGCCCTACTGTTTGTAGATCTTGTTGTGTGTGCAAATTTAGGATAAGAGAGAAGAATGTCTATGAAGTTTCTCCTAAAATGTGTAATGCATCCTGAGCTACGACCAGTCAATAAAAAGACACCAGCAAGATGTTCCAACCAGCTATTAACATGCAGCATAATACTACGGCCTCTCATCAGAGCAGGTGCTGGTAAGATTTGGTTTGATTTAATTATGAACTCCTCACTGCTCAAAGATGCTGTTGCCTGGGTCGTTGTAGTAATTAATCAGTGGATAAGTGAGCTCTCACTCTTCTCTAAAGAAACAGACGAGGACATGGCATCTAACCAAGGAAAGCTGTCACCCACTTGGTGACAAATGTGTTATCGGGTCATTCACCACTAAAATAATAATAATAAAAAAGTATAAAGTTAGTTCTATTCCTAGCATCTCACCAGAAGTGGGGGGAACATTTTCTTGAGGATGACATTACAGGAAAGCTCACTGTGTGCCTAAAAATGGAAATAGGTCATTTTCTAGTGTATGTGCATGTGTTGAATAAATGCCCTGCCAATCTGGTCACTAGATTTTAATTTTTCTTGCATCCAAGTGGAAATTATGTCCAGATTGCTTTTGGGGTCAGAACTGAAGTCATTAGGAAGCATCCACTGGGGACTGTGAATAGTCAGAGCACATTTAATGGCAGTCTGCTTTTTTTGGGGACATGTTGCTCTGGACAAAAGCTTGACAGACGGACCAAACAACTGATGGTGACATCTGCAGGCCCGTCTGCTAGCAGAGCAGCAAAAACATGATGGACTGGCACAAATAGGAACACGGAGAAAAGGGGGACATGGTGAAGGGAAAGGAACAGGATGCATTCCTGCAAGTTATTCTTTCTGCACTCCACTGTATGACCACACACAAAAGGAAATACAGATGACATTATTTTATTCTATTGTTAGCTCGAATAGTGATTTATTCTGTATTCTCTGTAGTGACAGGCGGAATTGACAAGGGTTTAGTGGGCTGGTTAACTCCACACACACAAAGTATGGTGAAAATGTCAGAGTGTTGTATTGATTATGTCAATAGACTTCTTGTTTTGCAAGTCTGAAAATACTGACAAAAACTGTAGGTTAAACCGCAACGCACACATGAGTGACAGTAAAATGAATCAATCACATGCATTAACAACACGGTAATCGAAGGGTAGCGGCATTTGCGCCTCGTTATTTCTGCCTCACAGAACGGGTGCAGTCAGCTTGGTGTTTTCTAGTCGCTGTGATTTTCTGTACTTTGACTGATTTCTTGCAATCATTTTTAATCTCAAATAAGTTTCCAATTTCAATTTCATTCAAAAAAGGCTTGTTGTGGGCTACTGTAGTGGCTTCATTCTAAGATGATTTCCCACTGATTAAAACGTAATTATGAAAAAGATAAATTAAAATCCACTAAACAAGCAAAGCCATGTATTATTTGCTATTTCGTTTCCCACAAGTTGCCTCTGAGCAAAAACAAGGTAAGCTGTTCCATTTCTATAACTCCTCAACAGACATAAAACAGTCCACCTTGAAGCTCTAGCTTGTTTCCATAATTCACAAAGTGGCAGCACTTATCTGCAATTTGTTCTCGATTTAAGCTCAAAATAGTTGATTTATCAGTTAATGGGTGTACAGAAAATTATTCTAATTCAGTATTTTGTCTGACACTACATTCATAGTAGCTGATTTTTGTACTATGTGGGAAGTCAATTCATCAGTTGCAAGTGACATGTCCATTTTATTCAGTCAACATAGAGGCAGGATATGAGCCCGCTCTTGATATAATAATATGCTAATTTAGGGAGTTGTTGTTGTTTTTGCAAGTTGACTTAGACATGTAGCACCCACCTAGACCAGACCAGGCACCCACACCCCATAGCAATGACACTCTTTCAATTAGGAACAACTGAAAAAACATGAAGAACAGCACAAGGTGTTGACCTGGCCTCCAAATTCACTAGATCCAAACTGATCAAGTATCTGTGGGATGATGCACAGAGGCCCCTCCCCTCAACCCATAGGACCCAAAGGCCCCTACTAACAAGATTCTGTTACCAGACACCACAGGACACCCTCAGAAGGACCATGTCCATTTTCTGATGAGTCATAACTGTTTTGGAGGCACAAGGGAGACCTACATCATATTAGGAAGGTGGTCATAATGTTATCCTTGACTGGTATATTGCTCCAGTTGGTTTTTCTCCAAATGGTATCTGTCAATCAAATCCTCCCAGGAACAGCACAGAGCTGCGATTTAGTTGTAAACTTTAATAACCCTTTCTGTCCACACACTACTGCAACAGTTCTTTTCAGCGCATAATGAGAACTTAATAAATCCAATAAAACATAAAAAGTCTCTGGGAGTAATACCACTAAATGATATTTGTGCCATTTAATGCATGCAGGGAGTTGGCAGGAAGTTCCAGAGTAAATTATTAATGTCATCTTCTCTATCACCATGGCAGGAGACGAACTTAGTTCTTCTGATTAAGGCTGATTTTCTTTTTGGTGTACGCCCTCAGTGAGAAACTCGCACAGGAATAGAAGAAATGCCATCTTTGAAGCTCTTAATGCATCCATGGTGTCAACATATCTGAAAGCAAGTATTAAATCTCCAAGCTGGAACTCAGTTAATATTAAGTATTTATGGTCAAATAAATAATTGTTGAAGTTGAAGTAATAATAATAAAATATATTTTCAAAAAAGCTAACCTGTTTATGGGACTATGTGCATGTGGTTTGATCTAATTTGATTGACAGTAATGGCAAAATAAGAAGCTGGTATTAAATTAAGAGTGCTGAGTTATTCAAATCTGATTGGTAGTCAGCGGTAGCCAGTAAGGCTGCATGTCAAACTACTGAGCACAGGAAAATGGAGAGGTTGTTCTCTGAAATGAACAGTCAAACCAATCCAGTTTGGTCGGATAGCATGTAAGCGTTTGAGCTAAGAAGATGGCCGACAAAAACAAGTGTTACGTCCTTTAATGTTGCATCTGCGGTGTGCTAAGCAGGAAGAAGCTGCTTCTGAATTCAGTGCTGCGATTCTGTACTTCTGTACAGACAGCAGGAGCCTCTTTCCTCTCTAATGGCGGCAATAACTCACACACATACACACACGGGGCTTAATGGCTTTTATAATGAATGGCCCAAGATAGTGGGCTAAATGGTGGTTGCCATGGTGATAGGGTCAATCGATCAGAAAGTATTGATCGGCCATCGATAAGTTCCAGACGGCGAGCTACTGGAATAGAGAATGAGTTGTGTGTGTGGGTGTGTAAGTGTGTATAAGAGGGTTAGGGATTAGCTGTGTGTGCATCTCTGAGCTGTGTATGTGTGTGTGTGTGACATTTCTCCACAGCAGTTTGGATATTGCTGTAATAGATTCATGTGTCACGGCGCCACCTCCTGCACCCTGAACCTGGGTGATGTAAACGACTGCACCAACTTCAGTTTGGTCTGTTCGTCACCTCGCCCAGCGGCTGATGGGAGGATCGAACCACAACTATCTTTGAAGCCCCGTTTGAAGCGGGATTAACATTACAGCATGAGGTTGGGAACAAAACCCTCACTGCGCTCCTCAGTAATTTAACTCATTGTTCGGGATGGCATTTTAACTATCTGCAAATTGCAGGATGTGGTCCATAATTGACATGGACATCCAGCAAGACAAAGCCAAAAGAGAAAGTCAAAAGCCTCCTGACACAAAGTGAAATGCAAATGGATATCATTTGACTCAGGCATCCAGGGCGATCATTATCTCAGATGCACATCATACATAAACGTTTAGAAATCATAGAAGAAGAAAAAAAAGCAATCTGTCTCAGAATCATAATCCAGTTATACTGGTGTGAGGGCAGAAAATGTTAATAATGAATTTGAAATAGTCTAATGGTGCTTTTTTGTCAAAACAGAAACAGAATATTGACTCAAAGTAGATAAACAGAATCTTGCTCTCTTAATGCATTTAATTTTTTCATATTAGTTCCCAAATAAATGTTGATATTAGTCACAATGGTCCATTTCTGTAACTATTAAGACACAAAACAGTCCATCTTGAAGACCGGACTACTTGGAAAGTCTCAGCTTTCCACATGAACAACCAAAAATCTCAATCTGTTTCCTTAATGCTCTCTAAAGTGGTAGTGCTTATCTGCAGTTAATTTATCATTAATGCATGGACTGAACATTTACGTAATTCAGTAATTTGATATCGGATTTTTGTTTTGTTTTGTAAGTGAAGTTACAGTAACTGTTTACTTAGTTTAAAGTAATCTAGTTATATTGGTCTACAAACAGAAAATATGAATAATGAATATGAAATAGTCAAATTTTTGGGCCAAATGCAAACCAAAAATGGAGTCAAAGAAGATAAGCCTTTACATGGTCTTGCTTTCTTGATGGTCCTGATTTATCTTTTTATATAAGTTTCCAACTAAATGTTGGCATTAGCATGTTTCCATCTGTCAGATTAGCAAGAACTTCCTTCGACTTCTTCACAGTTCCCAAAAAAGAAAAGACCAAAAAAAGCAGCAGCATCTCTTCAGACATAACAAACATGGGAGATCTGCTTTGAAATATAACTTTGAAAGGGATTTAAATTATAATCATTTCTGGGGTGAAGACTGCGGGATTAAAATCATGTCCAGTTTTTGGACCTTAAAATATCCTGACCTCTTAGAGAAATAAATATAGCCGAAAGAAGTGCTCTCTAAAGTGAGTTTATACTATACTGTTTAGAGAGCATTGCAAAAATGTCCACAGCCATTAGATCTCTTAATGTTTTGCAGTGGGTTTGTTTCCCACTACATCTTTTAACAGTGGTTTGTAATGGTTTCCATTACAGGCAGGGTTGGTTGGTAACAGTTGGTCTCATTTAGTATAGTTGAGTATTACAACAGAAAGACAGGCTAGCATTGTACTGTGGTTCATTAGCATCTAGTTAAGTTATGGATCCGCTTGTTTTTAATTATATTTAGCAACCTGAACCAGATTGGTGAGGAGCAACAGAGCTGAACACTCTGCTCCGCTAGCTAACAGAGCTGTACACGCTCTGCTAATTCAGCTAACTTATGTTAGCCTTCAAAGAAAAAACAAATGAAATAACGTGATGCTAGTTTATATTACACAAATATCTCAGTTGACTCTTTAGTATTATTATTTTCTTCACTTGCTTTCTTTCTCAGAGTTGTGTCAGGTAGGACGCCCTAAGAGAGGTCTCCTACTGTCATTGAAAACTTAACACATTGCCACTGCTGTAGCTTAAAGTTAGCCAGGCCTCTGTGGCCCGAAGCAGTTACCCGCCATAGCTGTTGACAAGCTGCACCTCTGTGCATGACCAAATTGCCAAAGTGCTACAGCAGAGCACATGTAACATTTGCTTGTCGTCCATCTCTTTGTAGCTGACAGTTGGTCGCTAGTGGACAATGCAGGCTCTGGTTGCCAAGGTAACCCACCATATGTTTCCAAGTGAAACATAATATGAAAATATTGCTAGTGTGTGGACGGAGCAAGATCTTATTCTATTCAAAAAGAAAATACCCTTAGCAACACTGAATCTGAGTTCAACTGATGCACCAAGCATTCTATCATCATGGTTAATTTTGGTCAACAACCTGGCAACCTCAGCTTTATATGAGAATTTTGGACCATTCCTCTGCTAGCGTCAGCGGATGTCTTTACAGATGAATGTGTATTGCAGTAGTACTTCAGCTGTATTTTAGGTTGACTTACATATCCTATTTCCACACATTTGATGAACCGTTGTTAGTTTGCTGCAATGACCCACTGGCCTCCTCACCTGTCTTCTTCTCAGAGGACTTCCTGCTCAAAGCGTCATTGCACAGGAGTAAAATCAACTACTTTGATGTATTTTGTTGTCTATAATCGCTACAATTCTCTGAATTTCATCGATTTACCAGGGCTCTTGTTGACATAATGTAGTGTAATAGTTTGGTTTATTGATACAAAAAATGCCCATGCCACATATTTAAGGAGCTGTTCTATAAATCATTGCTAAAACTGGCAAAATAATATTTAGTATTTACATTAATCCTTAACTATTTAGATAACGGATTCATTGTTTCAGTGATTTTTCAGGTTCTTCTCTTTTTGTGTTAGTAAATCCACACATTTAAGTTTTATACAGCCAAACTCACAACACAATCATCTAGAACTTAGTTTAAGTATAAATACTATTGTTCGTTTCAGCCTTAGTTTTGGCAGTTGTTTGCTTCTTACCTTGAGATGGCACATTTCATAAATAAAATAAGTAAAATAAAATCCACACACTTCTCTGTGAAATAATGTATACAGACATTCTTTATGTCCAAATGGCACATATATAAGAAAACAACAACAGCTATAAAGTACTTTGGAATAAAACCTTGATATCTACCTTTATAAAGCTTTTACTTCGTTCCTATGAGAATGTTCTATGCAGCAGACGTATTTCCAGCGTCATCTCAGTAGCAAATTAAATGAAAAAGTCAACCTCTGCATCTCTTAGACTGTTAAATGTCAATCTGCAGTGCTCGCTGTGTTCCAGGAGTTATTTTGTACCGCTGTAATTAACTTTTTAGTGTACTTACCCTGAAAAAGAAAATATCAGAAACCATTAGATGAGCCTTTGTTATTTCCATGGCAACGGAAACATTTACAAAAACCCTCACAAGCCATTAGATCTCGTAATGTTTTACAATGGGTTTTAGCTGTGGGTTTTAATGGTTTCCATTAAAGGCTGCATTGGTAAGTAGTGGTTGGGGTAATTTACAAAAGATCCCAGTACAGTTATATACACTCACTTGCCAAAACATTAGGTACACTAATGAAAACGAATGCATTCTAATATAACAGTCCTGCATCAAATCCACTTTCAAAAATTTGGTAATTAAACTGGATTCTCATTTTGCAATTTGCATGTAGTTTGTAGTGCTGTTAATCTGAATTCAATTAAAATGATTCTGTTATTTCACCAAGTCCACTGACTAAAATGGGGTTGTACTACAAACCACACTAGCAACCACAGCTCTCAAAATGAACACACCATTGACTCAAAGCTCTTTCAGTTATTTGAAACAAATGACATGCACTATAACTTTCATGAAGTTAAGTTCTAGTGTGCCCACTAAATTGGCATGGGAATGTATTTTTTTTTTTATCTTCAGTTCCCAGATACATTCACCAACCACCAGAAAATGTTGCCTTTGAATTGGAAAGCTTGGAAAGTTTTTTTTTTTTACCTTAAACACATTTACTGTACTTTCCCTATTCATTATTCAATGAATGGATACAGATAAATGGTGTCCCTGGAAAATTACTGTGAATATTATTTATTTGTATTTTGCCGTCTGTAAACCAAACTTCCTTTGAAACACGGAAACTGTTTTGGTTGCTGACTATGTCTCTGTTTTCATATCTGTCAGTAATAACTGAGCAGAGATGCATTTGCAAAACGATGTAAAAAGTCTGCAAAATTGTTGAAACCATATTACTCTCTGACTCCCTGACTGATAAATTCATACCGGCCATTACTCACACTGAAACTATTTGCATGGGTTATTCAAAACATCCTGAATGAAGTCTAATTTTTATTTCTCACATGGCGCTGATGGTGCAGGAGAACTAATAAACAAGTTATTTATCTGTCTTTCTGTTAAACAATTGTTTGTTCAGTTGTAATAAGCCAGAAAACATTAAACACAGAATATAAAGGTCAGAAAAAACTTTTCTTGAGGGAAACTCTTTCTTCAAGATACTGAAACCTTATCATTTATTTATTTATCAGGTGAAACTCTCATAGGGAAGACTTGGATTTGCCTCTTAGATTATTCTGGGGTCAGAGGGTCAACAAACTTTTGCCACATTTCCACTGAAAGTCCTAAGAACCTTCCAAGATACTAAAAGTTTCCTTCAGCACTTTATTATCTGTTATGTTCGTTTTCTTTACTGGAGGACCCCAAAGCAGCACTGAGAAGTAGTTAGGTGAATAGTTTAACTAAATATATTGAATGGTAGTAAACTGGAGATGAGTGCAAGTTGAACAGGTTTGGAGTTGGTGGAGCAGGCTGGTATAGAGCACATGCTGGAGGTTTAATCAAACCGCAGGCAACATGAGGATCACTAAGATTTTAAGAGGAATAACATTAAGATTAGGATTTTGATTGTATACGTTTATATGTATATATATCTTTTAATTTCTGCAGCAACTGTTCTGAGTGACCCATGCAACTACTTTGTTGGAGCCATCTCAAACTGTGAGCAATGATGTATGCTAGTTTATCAGTCAGTGAGTCGGAGAGTAATGTGTTTTGGACAATTTTGCAGATGTTTTTCAAGTTTTGGAAAAATGCATCGCTGCTCAAACATTACTCTAAAAGTTAAGACATAAGAAACAAAATTAGTTAGGGTTTCAAAGGAAACTCAAGTGACATTCACAGCCATATTCTAAGTACAACATTTCTGTCTATCCATTTACGAGCCTCGGGGTGCAGGTCCAGCTAAGTCACACCCAGACAAACAGGAAAACATAAATAGGACAAACAGGGGATGATCAAGACACAGAGAACTAGGAGGACATGGCGGAGGCACTACATGGATAACTTAACGACGACCTTTAAAATCTTTTAAGATAGACCTCTGCGTTGTGGGTTGCCATCTGAAATTCCAGCTGGCTGCCTTCCTTAGTTTGTAAGCTTAACAAGGACTGGACTTCATCTTTATCTTCATCTAGTATTTCTTTCCGTCTCCACATTGTTGTGTTGAAACAAAATGAAGTAATCCATTAGACATGGTTTGCTAAATGGTGGCTGTAACATGCTGAAGTACTTCTCCAGTCATTGCTAAAGGCCTCACCCTGAATGTTTCAGAACCTTCAGGATGCACTTCAGAATGAAACGATTTCTCTCAAACTTAATTAAGTCACTAGTTCCATCTGGCTGAAGAGCAGGTAGAGGAACTAAGATCCTCAAAAGGTTCCTGTTCCCCGGGGAATGTTCCTTTTCCTTTGTACCGTTCAGTCGTCAGAGGTCAGTGCTGCAATCTCTACCTCCATGCAAGAAGTGGTGGAGCTGCTCTTTAATCTTTGAGAGCAGTAGGTATACTTGGTCTTGCCCTTGACGCTCTTTCTTGTCATTGCAGGGCTGTCAAACCGATCAGTCGTGTAACTGGAATTAAGTCAGTCACGGCTTAGCCCGTAGATGCGGTCCTGTTCCTGCCTCACTACAGAGAGGCCTGAGCATTGATCCATGATCAGGTTCTGCTCATCAGCTGTTTTGTTGCTGGCAGGGCAGGCAGCAGCAGCAGAGCAGCAGCTCATTTAATTAATGCTGATTTGACCGGTCACACTCCTGCTGCAGACTCACGGCTACCTGCTGCCCAGGCTGCCACCGAAAAGCCTTCAGCCGTGTCACAACACCACATCAAAGAGTTTTAGAAATTCTTATGTAATTAACTCGGACCTCTCTCAGTGAGGACATCACACAGCTCATCATGCAGCTGGCAGGAGAGTTTTGTCATGTTCCCCGTGGTCTAAAGGATACCTTCGCCCTGTCGTCTCTGACAGCTGCCTCAGTTTTAGGCCGCTGAACGGTAATTGTCATCTGCCATGTTTTAATAAAGACAAAGACAAGCTGATGATTAATACGGGTGACTTGTTGCCAATCAAACTGTCCGCTCTCATTTCATATTGGTCTGTACAATCATTTTTTTTTCTTTCAGACAACAGTGATTTTTCAATCATATTAGCGCAGCTTGACAGAAAACGTAATTGAAAAATTGAAAAGGAGAAAATAAAGTGGGGAGAAAAGATGGACATAGAAGAATATAGTAATAACGTCTAACAGTCTTTTCAGGTATGCTTTTAAATTCTAATAAATCTGCTTAATAAAGTTTTCTACATGCTCATATTTATGTGCCAACCCACAAGTTTTCAAACAGCTGCTTGGCTAAGTGTGCTGAATGCTCTTTTCTTTCAATAGGTCACCATGTTTTTCTAATAGTCATAAATATTCATTAGCATCTGTTTATGCAAATTGTTATTTCGTCTTGTGAATAAAGTGTATATGGATGTATCTATATATTCTGCGGGAGCGAGAGAGAGCGAGCGAGCGAGCCTACACCATATTGCATGTTTGATTTCACTATCTGCTGACACCAGCTGTGAAACTATTGGAGGATTTAAATATTTAACATCTTGAGATATCATTTTCACAAGCTTATCTCCATCACTTCTGCCTCCATACGTTAGTCTCTGCTAGGTCTTTGTGTGCGCGGATTTTTGACATGTGTTTGCAACAGTCTGTGGGTTAGTGTGTGCATATGCAGCGTGCACGCATGTAGGACTGTTTACTGTATTTGTCTGCGAGTTCATTTGCATTTCACTTACAGACACGCTGGAGCACTCTGTGGCATAACCCTGACAGGAAATGTTCCAGCTTTCAGCCTATATGGGAATTTATGTGTCAAATGTGTTTTAAATGCATTAGACATGCAGTTGGATTTCAGACCTTAAATGACAGACAATAATGCACCTTTTAGGCTTTAAACGAGCCCCTGACAGGAATGGCATCCAGGCAACATGCCATGGAGTCTTGTCTTGTCATGTCAGACATGTGAAGTCATGAAGCAGTGGAATCACCGTATCCGGTTGCCCCAGGAAAGGACAGAGAGGCTGCTGCCACAAAATCTCTCTCTGACTATTTCACATTATTATAGTCAAACAAAAACTACTAAATATGTATGAGGAAGGAATGAAGGAGGAAATTTGAAATAAGTTAAGAACCATATATAAAATGTAATTTGCAGAGAGGGCAGAGGTTTCTCTTCCATTTCCAATTGAGGTTAGGAGATATAAAGATATTATTGAAGAGCAGTCTTTGTCTTTTTAGTCTTTGTGATGTTTGGTGCTGCTGAGGGACCCTGATTTATTTTGGCTGTGTGGCAGGTGACGTGTTTATTTATTTATTTTAGAATTTTTGATAAATCAGCCCTTCTTCTTTTGACATGACTCTAAACCCACGCGCAACACCAGCCGCATAAGGAGATCGATTCTTAAGTTTGGTGTGAGTCCTGACCTCAACACTTTTGGAATTAAGTGGAATTAAGTCTGAAGCTCAGCATCAGCAGCTGGCCTGACCCTGACCCTATCACACCATGACGCGGGACAGCAACATTTGTAATGATAAGTAATCAAATGGATCTAATGTGATTTGGGAATACTCACATCTGTACAGTAACTTCTGGGATTTACTGGAGCTTGCAGGAATCTGAAATGACCACTTGAGACTGGGTCCAAAACTTAGTCAGTCTCCAGAGATAAACAGTGGTGTCAAAACCATTTAGGTCCCTATAGATATTTCCCAATTCAGCCTCGAAGACAAACTTGCCCACAAACCCCATGTGGCGGAAAGTTGGTCTGGAGTCTCTCCCTTGAGAACTGATTATGCTCCGGCAAAGATCACAACCTTTGGGCGGGATTTATGTGATGCTGGAAAGAAGAGTAAAGGTTGTTACATACTCCATGAGAAGCAAGAAGTCATTTAGGAGTTCTCACAGTTTGTCCTTGATGCATCAAGCAAGATGGCGAAGGCCAGAGACGCCACACTCAGCCAAAACCTCTGTTCAGGAAACCTATGGGTGACATAAGAAAAGGGTTTGTTCATTTTTATGGTCATCAGTCAGTCTTGCCTTGCTGCCTTTTTGTTTAAATGGTTCCATAATATGTAGAAAGTTTGGTGTATGTTGTGTATTTAATGTTCAGTAAAAATGTGTAGTTATTTATGGCTGGTTATAAAGAGAAGAAGCTCTGGGACCTGGAGGTCCTGCTTCAATCATCTCTATGGCCATCACTGAGATGCCTTGAGTTTATTATTCAATTTAATACCATGGAGAATTAGTGAGCAGAAGTCAGTGAGGGAAATTGTCTCCCTACTATTTCTGTTGAGGATCTGACTTCTCTTAAGTTTAACTTCACCTTGTGTGAATCCATTGATTGTGGTGTTTCCAGTAAAACTCTAAATCTGATTCTGATCTGATTTTATTTCACAATATCACTAGCTTGACTAGCTGGTCTCATTCCCTGCATGTTTATCAGACAGTGTATGTCCTACTGTTTCCACATTTGCAGATCCACAGTGACCCACTCCACGATACCGTTAAACCGGCTCGATGAGTCACTCCCAGAACAAGTACTAAGGTGGTGGAGGCCTTTTTAACAAAACCCAGCTCTTATGGAGGGAACCATCTGCTTGAGCCCTGACGGGTAGAAAGACAGAAAAAGAGAGAGAAGGAATGAGATGAATTAATACATACATCTGATTAAGGCATAAATGTAGACTTGAAACATGGTGTAGCTGATGCATGTTACATGGCAGTTTGATACAGATTTAAAAAGTAGACAGAGCAAGAGCACAGGGATATGAAGTATATATCAGTGGCAGTAGCTCTATCACAGGTGAGTTACCTGCTTTAATGATTTAATATAAGGGATATTATATACGTAGTGGTGAATGATGCATTCAGGTAGGAATGGGTAACTATGAGCCATGAATACAGGCAAGCTGATAAGGCCAGAACTACAGAGGAGTAGTGTGCAGCTCTGCAGATCAGTATGTCTGTGAAGGTTCTCAGTCATCCAGGTCATGGTATATCCAAAAAAACATTTGAGAAAGGCAACTGGACTTGTAGAATTTCTTAAAGATGTTTGACCAATCATTTGAGTAGCTTCTTCACTTTTAACCCTCGTGCTACCCTCTTGCATGATCTCTCTCTGTCTGTACATTTGCTTGGGGTCTTGCACCTATACCTGCTATCATTTGGTGAAAGGGTATGCCCTGGACAGGTCACTAGTGTATCACAGGACTAACAGAGTATGACAAATAAACATTCACATTGACATACCCAGATACGACCAGTTTAGGATCACCAGTTAACCTAACAAGAATGTATTTGGATTACTTCAAGGAAGCCGGAAAGAAACCCCAAGCAGAGAAACTTCTGTAAGACGTCTAACCACTACACCACTCTGCCGCCCCGTTCTGTGTTTTATGTTCAGCGGAAATGTGGCCGTTGATGGATGACTATAAAGAGCGGTTCATTTTATTTTTTTTAATTCCAGAGAAATGAACTGGCGGTTTATTCAATAACAGCCAGTAAAGGAAAACAGTAAATCTGAGCTGTAAAAGGAGGAAGTAAAGGCAGGCAGAGAGGTAGAGAATATTACAGAGAATATATCAGTCTGCCACCTGCACATGCATACATCTATAAGAATATACATATTTATTGTCAGTTTTGATCTTCTCGGTTATTGCAGCAGGGATGTCTCTCTCTCTCTCTCACTCTCTTTCTCTGCCTCTGTTTCCCTCTTGCAGAATATTTCTCTTCCTTCTTTTTTCGATCTCTCCCTTTCTCTCTTCTCAACCATGAGATTACCTGAAGGGACAGCGAGCTATCAGTGTAACAAGCACACACACTCACACACACACACATATATGAAGATAAGAAGGAGAACATGCATGCATTCACTCGAATGAACACATGTATATGGGTGAACACACATGCGCGCAAATGCAGGCAGTTGTAGTAGTCACCAGGGACAGTTAGTTGAATAGCACTCATTTAGATGGAATGGCCATTTTGCACTAGCAGCGTGTGTGTGTGTGTGTGTGGATGTGTGGATGTTTGCACCGTGCAGAGCTTTGGGAATAAGACACTATTACCTGAGCAAGTCTATGAGAAACTCTGTAAATATTGACAGAGAGAGGGAGAGAGGGGAGAGAAGGGGAGAGAGAGTGAGATGAGGCGGAGATATGAACCCCGAGGGGGTTGCGGATTGATAATTTAATGGTTTCACTGGGAGGGGAAGATTGGATCGAGAGGAGAGCAAGAGAGTGGGGTGGGATTGGAGGAGGGGCAGCGAGGAAGAGGTGGGATTTGAACCATCACTGTTGCCATGGCAGCATTTGGCTGTAAGATGAGGCAAATGTCCACGGCTCTGAAGAATTTTGTGCAGAAAAGCACTGCAGGGAGTCGCGTTTTCACCGCCATCAGTGTTGCCCCAACAAAGACAGAATCTTGTTGAGGCAATGACCTTCAACAGAAATAATAACCAACTTGATTTTATTTTAGCTTTTGTTACGAGTCGGCTGCTGAGAGGAGTGTTACAGCAGGACTTTAGGGTAGAGAACTTCATTGAGATGCAGGAGCTAATATGAATCTTGAGGGAGATTTGAATTGAAACTGGCAAAAAAAAGTTACTCTTTCAGTTTGTGGCACAGCCTCTTGTTCCTGGGTTGAATTCATTGATTTTACAAACCCATCTAAAATGTCACGGAAGTTGTAATGGTTTCCAGTTTCAGTCTCGGTTCAGTCAACAACATAGTCAATTGTATGACCTTACACTTTTGTGTTCGAGTGTCCTGCATCCATTTGGAGCCTCGGTGTTGTGCATCCTCAGGAGCGATTGCTGCACGTGTGCAAGATGCCGTATGTATATAAACAGTAGAGATTGTGAATGGCGTAGAATTTTAAAGACAAGGTTGTAGACCAAGTGTGTGATTACCCAGCTTCTCGTTGCCACAGCGCAGTGACAAATACGCTTCCTGAAATAGCAGAGCAGATATTTATACCATTTCAGAGGGAAACAAATGGAAAGAAGTGCGAGACTGTTACATCTGAATTTAGATGCAAGCGTGAGGATGGTCCTGATGCTGTGTTTTGTCCACCAATCATCAGGCGCCGCAAATTCACCATGGTCGATTTGCACACAAAAAAAAAAAATATATATATATATATATATATACACCCTATATATATATATATGTATATTTTGTGAGACACATGACAGGCATAAGTTTATGTATAACTCTGGCTTCACTTCCTCATCTAACAGGACTAGAGTACGACTCTGTATTATTTAAAACCCCACTGTCAAAAAAAACCTGCTGAAAATGATTATGTCCACGTTCATTTTTAATAAGACTCTGGGTTACATAGAGTGCATTTCCTGTGGCTTCTTCACAATAAGAGTACCTGTGTAACGCTTCTAATGTGAAGCAGCAACTTTATACAAGCCTGAAATAATTCTATAAATATATAAATTAGGGGTGGGACTCAATTAAAAAAATGTATCTAATTAATTGGAAGCTTTGTAATTAACTAATCTTGATGAATCGTATTTTAATCGCATAACAATATTTGCACCCAAAAGCATCATTTTTTAATTTAAATGGATTTCAGTGAGTCAAATAATAGACAATATTGCAAACTCAAGCTCTTTTAATGTCTGGAAAAAATGAATTTAATTGCATTTCAATTCAGCCGAGCTCTGACGTGTGCATCAGTGTAGTACCAGGAAATCTTCTGTTTTTTTGGAACGCAAACTGCGATTCAATGAGTTAATTTTTTTTTAACACAATCGTTTTTCTGTAATTAATAAATTGCAAATAAGGCATTAAAAATCCCACCCCAAATATAAATATAACAGAAACGTCATCAATTCATGTGAATCATTTGTGGCTGTGGGGTTTGCTTGTTTGGTCGATACATGAAGGTGGCGGTGCTCGCTGTGATCACAGGGAGGTGAGGATGATTATTGATTATACTGAACACATGACAATGCAGTTTAGATCAGTCACTGATCCCTTTAATGAGTTGGAAGCTAAGCATCACACTCATCTTTCTTTGTCTTTTCCAGTTCTGTCTGCTTCTACCAGGCAGTGTTTGGCATTAACACGGTAAAAGGTGCTTTTAAGTTGATTTTTACGAGCATGTGTGAGATTGACTAAAGCTTTTAAAAGCATTTAACCACAGAGGTCTGTTGTGTCATTAAAGACTATTTATTGTTTCATTACAGAACCAATATCTGTAACTCTCCTGCAGCTTTATACGTTATAATTACCTGGTGAACAGTGAGTGAAATGCAGCTGTTCATTAATTTTTATTTTTCCAGTTTAAAGTCCATCAGCTGTAGTTTTAGTGTTTGACTTCTCTGTGCTTCCCTCCCCTCCTACCAGTCAACAGGCTGCTCTGGGTGTCGTTACACACCAGCAGCTTCTCTGCTAATGAGCTGCTGCTGTGATTGTCAGCCAGAGGAGAGGCTGAGGAGTTACAGTAACTTAGAGCTGAGTGGTCGATTTCAGGCGAGTCCTCACTGACAGTGCAACAAAATCTGAAGTGTTCAGACAGTCATTCCTTTTCTTTTTAATGTCGGACACTCGGAGGGCTTACAATAGTCTGATGAATCAGCTTTTTAGGAAAAACACCGAAATCAACAAAAACGCCAGCAAAGAAAAAGAAAATACATTTTAGGATCGAGGCTGTGGATAATGATTATTTCTGTGTCTGGCATCCAGTCTCAAATAGCTGGTTGATCATTTATTCTGTAAGTGCTGTGAAACAGTAAACATTTCCCCTCACAAGCTTCCAGAGATCAAACAAAAACCATAATCTCGCTACTTAGCTGTCTGTCTGTATTCGCTGTGTGAATGAAAAGGTGTCAAGATTTTATTGATTTTATTAATATCTGCTTTTTGGTCCAGTTCCTCGCCATGATCAGTTTCTGTGTGGGCCTGTCATCTGAACATATTGTAGAATCCTTATCTGAAATAAATCAGCATTCACTATATTTATTCTTAGTCAAAGAAAAAAGATGCAGCTAAGCCTGCCTGCACTAATGTTATTTATCATATAGAATAAATACCCCCAGTCAGTGATGTGCTGGAGCAGTAGGGTGTCAAACACTTGGCAGTCCTGGCATTTAAGCCCAAGTTGTTTGGAGAGATGTTTCATCATCTCTCAGCTGCTACGACTCTTTGTTCTTGGAAGTTTCTCAGGCTGCTTTCCAGGGAGTAATTGATGCAGTGTTGTTGCAATGTTGCATTTAACCTGGGGTCGGTGTTCATTAACACTACGTTCTCTGCGCCGTTTTGTGATTGGGTGGGAAAATTTAGATTTCAGGAAATGTCGACATGGAGTGTGCACGCCGGCATTCTTTGCTGTTCTGTTTTGTTCTTGCACTCTGTATATGAGAAACATGTTGGAGTTTGATAGAATGTTTATCTACATATGATGAGAAGACGCTCCGCTGCTGCCACACACCTCAGAAAGAGCTGCCATCCATAGCCAGACACATCTGGTGTGTGTGCGCTGTCGAGCGCGTACTCTTACAACGCTGTATCAGGTAGACTGCTTGGTTATGTAACTATAAGGTAGCATTGTTTAATTTTCTTATGTGCATTGTCAAAGGATGAGTCTTCTTCTTCCCTCACTTCACTCCTGAATGTCTTTTCTTTCTGACAGACATGATTTTAGTCTGTGGGATCCAGACTGTGTCCTTCCTGTCAGAACTGAAATAAAACCTACACTCATTTTTTTTCTTTCTTTTTCATCCCACAGGCCCACTTAGCATTCTGCTTTTAGTCGCGCGACTCTATCTTGATCTGCAGTGGGCATATCTCGGTAGACAGACACACACACAAAACACAAACACACACAAAGACAGGAGCGAAAGGCGTCTCTGTGGAAGTGTGATGGAATCAACATTGTTGATTTGTCATTTTGGTTGGTACACTGCAGGCGGCTGCCAAACCACCACTGATACGGTTGCCATGGAAAGATCACTGGTTTGGTGGATGCGATGCAGAAATCTGATGTGCTGCCATTTTGGGTCTGGCTCATTTTGTGTGAGATATTCACTCTGCAAAATCAAGAACATGCAAGGAACAGATAACTGTTGCCTTCAGCTTATTTCTCCTCTAAATAACAAACTTATCATTTCCTGCCCATTTACAGTGCGGGTGAATGCGGGAGTAAAATATGTGCAGCAGTGCTGATACAGTCAGATCCAACTTGCTGTAAATTTGTGAAGCTGTCAATCGGCTTTTACCTGAGAAATACAAGGAGTGATTAATGAGTTTGTGGCTTGTAGTAGGAGAAGATGATAGACTGGTCTGGATATGACCAGGGCCAGTCAAATAGTTTGGTCAGTTCTAAAAGGCTGATGGGAAGTTCGAGCCTATATTAGGAATGTCTGTGTGTGGTGGACACTTGAAACAGGACTGGGATCTGTTAACGACCAGATTCTTGCCTGTAATTGGACGAATTTGTCCAGATTAACCTGGTGGTGTCCAGTTTTTGCACAATTAATGGTTCTCTAACAACCCATTAATGGGGAGAAACTCTCCAGACTCAAGGTGGGAATGGGCTAAGTGGCTGATAAGTGGTGTCTCAACCCATCGGCCCTCTTTGTGTAATTACGCAGAAAGTTTTAAGTCGGTTACTTTCATTTTTTTTAATAATTAGTAATTGCAAATCAGCACTGTCTGAGCCAGTGGACAACGTTGGCCTTCACGCTGTCGTCTGCTACCTTGTTTCCAGGGCTCATCACACACTGAGGCCCACAAAGACATTGCTGAATGCACCGTTTTCATAGACGTCCAAGAGAGAAAGGATCCATGGGCTCCACAACTCCTGGACTGAGTGTGTGAATGTAAATGGCAACGATGCTAAAAAGTTTTTGTGTTTTCTAAAATAAATTGTTCTACCTCAGGACCATTTATCAGTCACTCCTCCTATTTATATCTGGCTGCACACTGCCCTTCAGAATAGACTCAATAGAAACAGAATGAAACAATAACATGTCACATGCATTTGCCACTTTGCTTAGTTTTCATTTTCCAGAATACTTTGACAAACTTCCAAAGTGAACTTGTTGCTTTTAGGATTGCAGCGGGACATGAGAGCTTTGCTGTTCTTTGTTTGTCTTGTCAGAAAAAGTGAGAAGTGCGCGTGTGCGTGCGCTTTACCAAAAACAAAACTTGTCACACGGCAGCAGTGTATTCTGCGCTCTGCTGAGGCAAGCGTCGCTGCAGGGGTTTACACGCCTGCCTGTTCTTTGAAAGATTTACTTTAAAGCCATGAGTTAAAATAGATGCTTTCAGACTGACGGCTCACATTCTTCAGCGTGGATATGAATCACAGAACATAGAAATCACGTCTGATTTAAAGCGCGCTCGTAAGTTCACACGCGACACTAATGGTGTGCAGATTGCAGTCGGTCGACCATGACCGTCGAGGGAAACATGATTGACGGTCCGACCTGTACATAGATAATGTGTTATATTCGTGCAGTGTAGTCTTGATGGAGGACGGCCTACCCTTCCCTAATTATCTCACATGTCATGTCATGTAAGTGGAGGAGCACTTCACCTATTTCCAAGGCGCATGAAGGAGGCAAAGAATTTCAATTCAAATCATTTAAAGAGGTAGAACATGTTAAACTTCCAAACCAAGGACAGAATACTCACATTTCACTTGTTTATTCGGCTCATGTCACAAAAATGTGTTTTTCAGTCTATTCCCCAGAGTCTTACAGATTTAGAGGTTCACTACAGAAAAACATACAACCACAACCAGCCACCTTCATTATTCTATAACCAGTCACAAGTACTGTTGTCACAAACACAGTTTAAAATTAAAGACAGCAAAACTCTTAAGATTTAAGTCATCATTAAGTTTATTTGGTGTCGTTTTTCTTAGTTTGAACATCTAAAACATGTCTCTCTGGCTCAGTTTCCACATCCTGGTTTTATACTGAAATTGTTAGTTGTACTTCCTGTCTTTTTTTTCATTGATTGATTGCTCTCACCTATCAGTTTCACATGTTTGTCGCCACCTTATATTGTGTATATTTCCCTGTTTTTACATTAGTTTCTTGGCAGTTTTTCTGTTCATATTTCCAGCGTGCGCCCGTTGTTATCACCTGCTGCTCCTCATGTTTTTGGTCACTTTTGAGCCTGTCCCAGCTGTCATCAGGTGAGACGCGGCGGGGTACACCCTGGACACAGAGGGACAGACAACCATTACTTTGAGAAGCAGAAAACACAGAGTTCCACTTAATTTCACTTGTGCTATTCCATAAACCTCTGATGAGTAGGTGTGTTCATGACATCATTTCACAAGAGCCTTTGTTAACAACCTTTTACATTAACTGAAAACAGCTGGCATTTTACTTTAAGACGTAAGGTCAAGCTCTTAACAATGCACAGATTGCACGAGCCTATACTTAACTGCTGTGATTACAACAATAGCTTCCTAAAGTAAAAAAACATCATCATTTAAAAGAAGAAAATTACAAAATGCCAAAGAAGGAATGAAGGAATTTCATGGCTCATTAGCCACTGATTTCTGCCGGCACAGACCCGAGTCCTTTCTCATCTTTTAAAGTGTAGCGTCTGCATGCGGACACATGCGGGAAGTAAGTAGTTTGGGCCCAAGACACGGAGGGTCTGCAGCAGAGCCGGCAGAGGGGCTCGGCACATACAGCGGAACAGCAGCAAAAATACACCCGTGCGACAGTTATCGACACTTAAAACCTTGTCAGTGTTGTCGCCTTGACAACTGTGTCACAATGTCGGTCAGGGTTCAAGCAGTTACAAGACAACAGAAGGCCGACGTCAGACGGAATAGAAAGGGAGACGAGGAGTCGCAGAAGCAGCGAGGAGTGCAGACAGATGGAGCTGAGGAAGAGGAGTCATCACATTTGTTGGGAGGAAATTTGTCTTCTAGACTCTAAATTCATCACACAGGAATTTGTGTAAGAATGTGGAGAAAACAAGAAAAAGAAGGTGTGATTAGAGGTTATCTATACATAGCATTGCACATAAATAATTAAGAGAAATTACATAATCACTTTAATTATTTTAGGAGGCCGTACAGCATACTAAACACTGATCTACTGTGTATAGGTAGTTCCTAATGACAGAGCCAGTGAGCCTCCGTCCAGTTCTGAATCCCGCTGATGAAAGCATAAAGTTGCATAAACTTCTCAAGTAAGTTATAAGTCTTACAGAGCATTATGCATAATTCCTGAGGCTGTAAAACGCTACAGCGTGCCAGTGCCGGGGTAATACGAGGTTGTGCACACAGTGTTAAAGCAGAGTGCGATTGTGCAATTACTGCCTCAATGGCACAGAGCAGCAGGGGAGCACTGCTACAGGGGGTGGACACAAAAACACGAATAGCGTTCAGTCTAATGCATAAGAAAACAATGCAACAGCTGCACCGCAAATGCTAATGTTAGGAGACTGCGATGCTCAGATGTGGATGAGAGAGAGGATGACTCACTTCGACGTTTGCTCGTGAGGCTGTTTTAACAATGGGTTTGTTGTAGTCATCAAGGCATGTTAAAACCTAAACTCCTAATATATGATGGAGGAGTGCTGTTTGTTTTGCAGACCACATTTGACCCTGATCTGACCTGAGAATGTTGCCTTGAAGGGGTCCGATCTCACACAAGACCTTTCACGTAACTTCATGCCACCTCACTTCACACGTCATGGCAGAGGCAAACAGAGCGGGACCAGGTGAGAGCTTGACGAGTACAGTAAATCTGTTTGGTTGTTGGCGAGAGCTCTGGGAAACAATAGGCCACTGGAAAAGTGCTTCTTACTGACAAACCATTGCGTACTAAGAGGTGCTCGTTATGTCTTCTGACATTTGCGGTTTGATGTTTGGTTGTGTTGCCAAACTTGCTATGCCAAGTCTTCAACAGGGCTTTAGATACTAGTTGGACATCTTAACTCTCCTTTCTCTCCCTTATGTGTTTATGAAAGTCCCTCTAGAGTCTAGAGGTGTCAAACTCATTTTAGTTCAGGGGCCACATGCAGCCCAGCTTGATGTCAAGCGGGCCAGACCAATAACACAATGTATTTACCTATAAATAACGACAACTTTAAATGTTTCCCATTGTTTTAGTGCAAAGAAGAACATTATGAAAATGTAGATTTAATGCAATTTCTGTTTAGTTCTAGGTTTCAGTGTTGTGTTATGTTCACAACTCTTACTAAATCTGTGTGAACCCTTGGAATAGCATTTACTTTCATTGGAAAAATTGTAGTTAATCTCTTCAATGTGATTTTTGATATTTGCAAATACATCCCGCGGGCCACATTACACCCTCTGGCCGGCCAGTTTTGGCCCCGGGGTCGTATGTTTGACACGTATGCTCTAGACAGTGAAACCTGAGTATTTGCATCCCCATGCTTCACATCAAACACGCCGCATTTTTCTTTTTTTCTTTTTTTACGTTGAAACAAACCAGTGTTGATGTTTGTGGATTTTGAAGTGCCACGGAAATTAATGTGTGGATTTAGTATGTGAATCACATATTCATATTATTATAAATGTCAAAATTGTTAGTGGCAAATGCATTTAGCTATTTTTCTAATAAATAAGATGAACTTGTATTTCCAGCCTAGTATGCCTGCTGTGTTATTAACTGATTCCATTACCGTACAGTGTTGCCTCAGGGCAACATACAGTTTTTTTGGAATTTCCTATGATATATTTGATGTGTCATGCAAAATGCTTCTCTACTTACATATACTGTATATATATCCTACTTTGTGGCCTATGCACACGTACCAAAAGAGAGAGCAAAATGAATGCCTTTTTGCATTTCCATTGGTAAGTATTGAAATCCCCCTCTCCTAAAATAGCATCATGTATTATTTAAAAAACCTTAAATATGTTATGTTGCCTGGAGGCGACGTGGTTCCATAGAGTGTTCCTCTAGACAATGGTATAAAAGGTCACTTTAAGGATGGAGAATGTCATGTGTTGCAAAGATTGTAAAGCCCTTTCAGGCAAATTTGTATCCGGTGATTTTCGGCTTTATCAATCGATACGACTTGACCTGACGAGGATCAATAACTGTATTACAACCAGTTTCCGTTTGTTTTTTCATTTTCAAAGCCAGTTATGTTAAATATTCCACATCTTGCATTGCTGATATCAGTCTTTTCTTCTCTGTCTTTGCTGGTTCAATACTAAGTTTCTTGGTGTGTTGCAGCCACTGATGAAATTCGCGAATGAACCGAATCTGTGTTTCTCCCAAATGCACACAGAAGCTCCTGCTTTGCTTTGAGGCGGTGTTGGTGATGGAGATGTCATAGTGGTGAGCATAGCAGTGAATGCAGGTATGATTCCTGGTCAGCACAAAGATGTTTACTGAATTCGTCACACCATCTGTCACTGGTACTGTACTTCACCATAAAGATATGTCTATCTACAGTAGAATCTATATTTTTAGACATGGTTAGACTCAGATATCCCACCAATACATATTCTCTTGGTGGGATGTTTAAGTTTGAATGATTCTGATCCAAATCTGTGTTTATTTTGATGTTAAAATAAGTTATCCCCAGGCTGGTATCTTAAAAATAAATAAATATCAAAATGAGCCAGATTTTTGAACGGCTCTTTGAAATCTCTAGCAGCAGCCAGCTATAAGTTAAAAATACCACTGTGTGTCCCATGTGCTCATACATGTGAGAGATACAGTTAAAGTGTATCAAGATGTTGCACCTCGGTGCTACAAGTGGTTAAATACTCAACAGGTTTATTTGAAAAGTTACTAAGAGCTGGCTTGCGTTGGGTTGAAACTGAAATCTTTTTACGTTTTACAAAAAAAAAAAATTGTAGACATTTACTCCATAAAGAAGAGGCTGTCCACCACGGCACCATCCCAGCTTCATGTCTTGCAGTTCAAATATTCTCGACTTCGGGTTTAGCAGTTTCGGTAAATCTTCTCCTCCTAGTTATAAAACTCTACAACTACCCAAGTGGAGCAGCCGCCTCACCTGAGTCATTACTGCATCCTTTTTATTCATTTTATTCATTGAGTTGTCATATAGTGTGTTCACGCTTGAATGCGACTCCTGTGCCCCGCGGGCCGCCATAAGGTGAATTGTGGGAGCCTGGGCTTACGGCTGATGCGATTCTTCCCAAGGCGGTCAGGGTGAGGAAGTATGAAGCTGTTTCTTGATAAGAGGTGGTCACTACAGCCAAGGGGGCAAATCTGAGGCTGCACAGACATTCAGGCAAACCAGTGATTTACCAATTAAATAAATACATCTTTGTTGTTCAGACACAGATGCATTTTACACATTTGAACACTGAAGACAGAGAATAGTTGGTGGAATGTTTAAACAAAACTTTGGACCCGTGCAAAGAACCAACGTCCTCCTAAAATGACATTAAAAAGAAAATCATTTTATATTTATTTCCTGGACTGTGCATATCAACAATTAACAGGGAGGCTGTGAGGCTGTAAGCCAGTTGTATGGGAGTTAAGAGTGAGTCCAGATCCTGTGTAGGTGTGCTGAGCTCTGCACTAGAAGCCGGGCGGTTTGAGGAGGGTGACAGAAAAGAACAGCGCATTCCCTCCGCTCTCCTCACTATAGTTCCTACTCTCAAAGCAGCACAATGTTTCTTTCACTCTTCAATTGGCTCCCATTACCGACCTCCTGACAAAGAAAACACTGGCTGTCTGCTACAATAAATCACCCCGTTTGTGTTACGGGTTCCCTGCGCTTTGCAAGAGCTAAATTCAGAAACGCACCCGGAGAGAGTCAACATGGAGTTTGACTTCAATAAAAACATAGCCTCTTATATGTGCAAAAAAAAAAAAAAAAAGAAGAGGGAGAGCAGTGGATTTTTATGATTCGGCTGCACAGTTAATCAGAAACATACATCAGGACTTCACATTTTCAGTATTAATGTGATGCAATTCACGGGCACGTGCTTTCTGTTGCTTCATTTTTGAAAACTAAAAGTCGAGTCTAAAATGTTGGTGTGTGCAGACCGAAAAGAGCCGCTACTTTAATCTATATATAATAGTAGAACCCATAAGATTCATGGCATTTTATTCATTTGGTCCAAGTGCTGTGCAGGAGTCTCTTTTTTTTCTTGTTTCTCTCTGAAGGAAGAAACTCAGCCACCTTCAGCTCACTGACAATGCTGCGGACAAAGAAACCTGAACACATCACTGGAGTTCTAAGGTCTCTGCAGTGGCTTCAAGTGCAGTGCTGCTGCCTGAAAATCTCTCAATAGTTCAAAACTAAAATACAGGGTAGTGTTACTACTGTCAGTAAAAGAACATTATTTTATTTATTTATTTTGTTGGTGGTTCATTATTAATGATGCATGTGGTAAATTCATATTAATGTAGTGGAAGAGAAGTGCAGATTTGATTGTGTCTGGGCTAAAACTTGCGTGCACTTTAGATCTGCACCTCCATACCAGCAGGTGGCAGTAGTCTGTAGTCATAATTCAAAAAGAAGAAACCGGAGAGCTGGGCGGCACAGTGGAAAGGTGGTTAGCACTCACAGCAAGAAGGTCACCGGCTCGAATCCATGGGCCGGTTGGCCTTTCTGTGTGGAGTTTGCATGTTCTCTCTGTGTCTGCGTGGGTTCTCTCCGGATACTCCAGCTTCCTCCCAACATCCAAAGACATGCTGGTTAGGTTAATTGGTGATTCTAAATTGGCCATAGGTGTGTGTGAGTGAGTCCGAACGGTTGTCTGTTTCTCTGTGTTAGCCCTGTGATAGACTGTCGACCTGTCCAGAGTGTACCCCTGCCTGTCCCGATGACAGCTGGGATAGGCTCCAGCAGACCCCCGTGACCCCTAACAGGACTAAACGGGTAAAGAAGATGAATGAATGAATGAATGAAACCGGAGAGCTATTAGCTGAGAGGCTAAGAAGCTAGGAAGAGTGAGCGGGCATCTCCTGAATCGTGCCGATCAGTTAGGTAAAGCTTCTTCATTCATTATTTCATTCTAGATGGTTCTCTAAGCTGATCAGCCAATCAGAATGATCGCTCTTGGTCGACTCGTTCAGCTTATTCAGCTTGCTAAATCAGCAGAAAAGTTGCAGACAGCCCCAGTTATTGCCAACGGTGCAGGACACAGTTGAAAAATTGGAGTCACAGATGCTCACCGGCAGCTGACAGTGGCAAAATACTGACAGTCAGTTTGGTGTGTCACAGTCTTAGGACATATTGCGTTGTTCAGACAGCGACTGGCTTCTTTTCAAGTTGTTGTGTTGATGAACCAATGATGGTCCGCTCAACAACAAATTGCTTTATTTTCGTACAGCCAGAGATTTTGGAGTGAATTAAGTAAAAGTGAGAGATATACAGCCGAATAGAGAGAGAGACTTATCTGGTTTTGATCTGGTTGTGATCTGGTTTTGCCTGGAATCCAGTCGGCACTTTCTGTGAAAAAGCACCTATAATATCAGGAAGCTGTCCTTAACTACACTACAGAGCAAGAACAAACAGTAAAAGGTATGACTGAACCGTAAGCACTCATTACTCACCTAAGGCCTTGATCATGCTCCAACACAGAATGCTTCAATACCAGTTTCCATGTATGTTCCTTGCGTCACCTGAAATAACAGAAGCACAAAAGAGCTGACCCTTTTATTTGGTTCACGGTGACCAGCTTTATTCGCTTTTAGTACTTGTTCTTTTGTGCACTTAGCAGCAGTGCTCATTCCCCCATCGATGCTTTACAGCTGTGGTCATGGAAACACTCTGATTAGCTCTAACTAGCCTAAGTATCCTCCCTCAGGTCTGACACTGATCACTCCTCTACCAAGAGCACACGTACAGTGCATTCACCTCAGTCATGTTTGAGACAATGCACCTGGATGCTTTACTTTCTTACACAAGTTACATTCAGCCTAGTAGTTTGCACATGCTTTGAGCTTTTCATTCTTCTTTTTATCGTCCACCTGAATGACCACGCTGCGTTTAAACCTCTGTCACTGTCAGAATTTTATGTTGCGAGAAAAAACACGCCGGTCCCCGGTGCTCTCGTGTATCCACTCAAACCAAGCCTTTGAACCTGGAGCTCGGAGCACTTTGACAGCGTGAGATGTTGCCCTGCGGTACAAGAGGAAGCAAAAGGCCAATGACGTTTCCTAAAAGTTAGGTAAGGGTCGAGATGAAGAATGTGTTTTTTATTTAGTTTGTCGATTATTTAAGTAAAGAAGAAGACAAACTGTTGTTTTTTTTTCAGAAATGTCAAAACTCACAACCCAGACACATTAAATTTGTGTTAGACAAATGAAAATTCCGCTGAGGTTGTTCTTATTTCCATCCACCCTCCTTTTAGACGTTGTCTGGTCTTGACAAACGGCAGTTGAAAATGCCTAACTCTTGAGCTGCTCCGCTATCTCCTCTCTGTCTGTTTGCTGTTCAGTGCTGCCCCGGCACTGTTCACTGAGTTTATCAGAGCTTGTTTGCTGAACACAGCCGCCCGCCGCTGCTGCTGGAAACAAGAGCAGAGAGCGGTGAGGCTGAAACATCCGGTAAATGTGCCTTAAAACTCAAAGAGTTTGAAAAGTTCTATAAGTGTGCAGTTTTTCTCTTTTCACGCAACACGACAATTGAAGCTAAGGTCAACATAAGATGCATTTTAATGTTTAAGATTATTGCAGGTTGAATTTCTCTACTCTGGTACTGTACTTCAAACCATTTGACCTCCTATTGCCCTATGCGCAGAAAATGGACACTGTCCTTGCCGCTGAAGGTGTGTGACAGAGTGTGTGTATCTACCCAAAGTGGTCGGCAGCCTTTGTCCGTCAGCACTCAGACTTCCTGATTGCTGCTATTTGGTCAGCCGTGGCACCCGCTCGCTGCAATTTACAAGAGGAGTTGTGTATGTGTGTGAGGAGAAGAGAAAGGAGGAGAGGATAGAGTGGAAAGAGAGGAGGTGGTGGAGGAGGAGAGGAGTGTAGCAATTTGGAGTAAGCACAAGTGTGTGTCTCCAAATGTGTGCGTGTGCATGTGTGTGGACGGTTCAAGTAGCAATTTGGAGTAAGCAAGTGTGTGCGTGGCCGCCGTGCATGCGTGTGTTTGCGTGTGTGTTTGTGTGTCGACAGCTCCAGCAGCTTTTCGAGTGGCTACTTTGATGTCTGACCCACTTTGGCTGTTGCTGAGTATAAAGCTATTTATTTAGTGTCGAATGTGTGTGTGTGTGTGTGTGCGCGCGCGTGTGTGTGTAAAGCTATTTATCTGGCGGTGGACTGTGAGAGTTTTGCTGCGCGTGTTGCTGGACCCCTCAGCATCTGCTGGTGGAGACAGCTGAACATCTCACGCTCCGTCTCCTCCTCCACCTCCATTTTTTTTTACTCCTTCCTTCTTCTCCGTTTTGCTTCTTTCTCCAGCTCCCTCTTCCTCTAATCACGCCGCCTTTCCTCCTCCTCCTCCTCCTCCTCCTCCTCCTCTCCTGCACTAATGTGTTCGCCTCTTCATGCCTCGTAGTGCTCTGTCCTTCCATCTTCCTCGTGCCATTAACTCTCTCTGATATAGTGGTTAGCTGCAGCTCTCAGTTCTGATTGGCTGAATCATGTTAGAAACTGTTGCAAAGTACCAGATAAATCTTTTTTTTTTTTCTTTCCTGCCAGACGTTGCCACGAGGTTGGTTGCAATCAGAAATAAATGCACGACTCCAGACTCATGTTTTGAAGTGCTGTCATTTGTAGAAAACTACTGAGCTTACCTTAAATTCATCTTGAAAATACAATTAATTGATAGTAAAGTCTTACACTTAGATCAAACAGCTCCACAAGATTATCTTATCTACCCAAATTTAAAATGACATTTTTAATGAGCAAATTGTATTATTTGTTTAGTTCACAGATCTCTGAAGAGAGAATAGAAAGTCACTTTTATTGTTTAAGTAACAATAATTAAAAAGGTTTTAATATGTTATCCAAAAGATAATTGCATCCCTTTTTATGCCTCCAAAAATAAGGTGTAAGTAGATTTCTGAATCTTTTATTTCCTTACTGTCTTTGGCTCTTGGACCCCAAATGCACTGGTTACTTTACTGAACAATTCAATCTTAACAGCTCTCAGCAATGTTCAGGCCTAGCAAAAAAAAAAGAAAAAAAGACCCCAAATGAAGCTAAGCGAAAATTCAGTCAGGAAGATGGAAGACTATCTCCTTGCTCACGCCCCTAAGTCACAACCTCCGGTTTCTCCATAAGCTCCGCCCACTCATTTCCATCTTCATCCAATCACAATCTGACACGCCCGCTTCTAACCAATCACCTGCAAACTGTCGGATTTAAAAGCGCTTCTCTCTCTGCTGTCAGCCAGCTGTCATTTCAGCCCGAGAGTTCCAGCTACCCACCTCCACCCCGTCACCACCTCCTGGTCCTCAGATCATCTCATCCTCCAGCCAGTTGGCCCATCATCAGTCATCCTTCTCGTCACCACCACCACCAGGTCTAGGCTCCGGGGGGATCCTTCCTCACATCGGAAGTTCCTTAATCATGGGCTGCCTCACCATGATTATACACATCCCACCGGTGTCTAAGCGCCAAAGTTTACCTACTGCTGTCAGTAAATTACATCTATCAATTTTACATCCTTCTCCCTTATTTCTTTAAGTCTGTAAGTCTCTCCTGGTTGAAATGTTTTAATGGTAACTCAAGATACATAGTATGCAGCTGAAATGTGTGGACATGAATCACACAAGGCTTCAATCTGTGTCACTTTGAATGTTGTTTAACAGTTTTTGGATTATGTTGTACTTAAAATCTCTCCAAAACAATAAGGACCTCCTAAAATTTAGTCAAAACCCCAATATAGTCTGTTTACAATTAGGTAAACCTGAGAAAAGCAGCACACGTCTGTAATTCTGAAGTCGCCCGCCTGCAGGAAGTGTTCATTTTTATGCAGATTAGTTTCCTTTAGCTCATCTAATCATTTTATTGACCATTTATTTCAGTTAATGAATCATGTGATCATTAAATTCCTTCAGCTCATGTGACAATAAAGTCAAACACCTAAATCCTTGGCTGAGGAGCAAAATCCACATGAGTCACATGAGTGTAACCTTTGATTCATTGAGTAAGTCGATTGGATTTTATTAACTGTCTTTGGCTCACAAACCCCAAACTAATAGGTTGAAGAATTAAATAACTGATTAGACTCAACAGTTTTCTAAATCAGCTTGCCATTTTTTTTTTTAACAAACAAGAGGAAAAAGTGCATTTGTTAGTGGTGTGAGATGTAATGAAGGGGTGTGTTGATGAGCATGTTCTAATAGTTTTGGGGAGATGGAGGAATAGGGGCTCAGTGAAATATCACAATGCACTTCCCACTTCTTATCCCTGAGATGTTCAGGTCAAAACAGAGAGAGGAAACCCACAGTAACCAGTTCAGTAAGCCACACATTATGAATGGTACCTCAAGAATAACCAAACAGAAGATAAAACTAAACTTACCCGAGGTTTAAGCAAAGAATGAACTCAACACAATCAACCTGAACAAAGCGCCTTCAACAAAGCTAGGACAGAGTGATGTCTGTGGAGGAAACCAACTCATAAAGACTCCTCAGCAGGTGAGGACCTTCTGAAATGGAAATTAGGAGATACACATATAGGCACATGCAAAGATGCAATCACATCAGTGCTTAGGTGTCTCTGATGTCCTAAACGTCCTCAGACCCTGCCAGTATTACCCGGCCTCCAATATCGATGACCGAGCTCTTTGTTTTCTATTTTTCATTTATTTTCTTCAAGCGCACTGAAAATTATTTAGGGACAATAGTAATTGCTCTAATATTTGTTTTTGTTACGTTTTCAACTGTCTCTCTTTAGATAAATGGTTTGTCTGTGTGGAATTACAACATGAGCAATGATCTTGTTGTTGTCCTTGTTTATCGCTTGTTTGTTTTTACATTGTTTTGTTTCCGTTGTCATTGAATCGTATACTTCCCTCCAGACTTCATATTCACCCACACTTCACAGCACATAACCTTCTATGTTGTTCAGTGTCCTGCACCAACTGTTTTGCCTCTGACCTGTGAGTGTTTTGGTTGTTTTTCTTCAATTCAAGAAAAAAAAAAAGGAGGCCAGCTGAAATAAAACAACATAAAACACTACTACTGATTCAGCTCAAGGCTGACACATGTCCACAAAGACAATACATCTTCAACCCGACTGAAATCTTTCTGATCAGATTCAAACTTAACTTCCGCTAAATGAAATGATCTGATTAGATGTGTGTCAGCATGCAGCAGATCATCAGTCACCAGATACATTTTTAACTAATAGTTCTGCTGGTGTAGAACAGAAAATCAGATCTAATAGTACCTTGATCATCATGGTAGTTACTTTTACGTGGAAAATACTTCCTCATCCTCATCAATCATTCTGATCAGAGATTCCAACTGATCTGTCTACATGGACATGGACATATAACAATCTGATAAAATATACGGTATGTGTTTACCTGCTCCATAGAACTGCTGCCTCCATGTTTCTGTCTCTATTGGAAACTCATCACCTGATGTTTAACCCACGTGGAGCAAACATGCTCAGAAAGGATGGATTCATTCCAGCCAGAGAGAAACGCTCAGATCAAGTGTTTACATGGTTATTAGGAGCTAATAGTTTCCTTATTAGCAAAGGTTTACACCACCTACCCCAATCTGATTAAAAACTCCTTCTGAGCAGACCAATCTGTTCTGACTGGTGGTTACATTTATTCCCACTGGGCTAATATTCTGATTATTAATGGTATACACAAAGCAGTGAGCAAGCAGCAAATGTTTGGTTTTGGTCTTTCCACGTGATTTATTGAGAAAGAACAAGGAAAACTATTATAAATCTGTCAGGAGGAAAGTAGTTTTTGGGGAAAAAAAATGGTCAAATTAATCAGTTTTGTTTGAAATACTAGATGAAAAACCTAATCATCACAGATGGCAGCTTCATTTTCTGTCTTGTTTAATATTTTAGGACGTAAACACAAAGTGTCTGTTGTTGTCCTGGAAAGTTGCCACGTCTTAGTGTCTTCATGCAGTAATACACCGTACAAGCATCGATTCCATTGGTTGCGCAGCATTACTTGTTTGACACAAAATAATCTCACCATAAGGTCCATTTAGCAGCTGTTTTCTGAACACACTAACTTGCGTGACCGAACTTTCATTAATTTGATTGGTCTGACGTCTTCAAACGTTTCTATATCCATCTTTTTTTTCTGCATTAACCCCTGCTCTGTAGCTATTTTCGCTCTGCAGTTTCCAGAAATCATCTGTCAGCATGGCCGGCGTGTGACGTCTTTTCGTTTTTTTCCCTCTCCTTCTTCAGATAATCTGTCGAGCACATGAGTGCTCGCATTTTCCTTTGTATGTTCCACCTCACTTGGTATTTCGGTATCCGCGAGTTTCCAGGTCTTTTTAAGGAGTAAACTCCACCTCTGAAATGTGTGGACACAAAGCACATTAGGCTTCAATCTATGTCGCTTTCATTTGAGTAGCTTTTGGTTTGGGTTGTGTTTCAGAAGTCTAAAAAACATAAAAAACCAACCCACAACCCAAGATAGTGAGTATATAATAAAATAAATCTGATAAAATCAAAAAGATTTTTGAGATTTTTCTCCTGGAAATCTTAATCCTCTGCAGAGTAATTTACTTTTACTAATCTAATAATTTTTTTGACCATTTATTTCAGTTAATACATATAAATATGAAATTCCATCAGCTCAAACAGGAGCTAACTCTTCCAACTGGACCACAAATGTACAGCATGACGTTCATTTATTAATTCTGCTCCAGTCAAACCTCGCCAGATGAAGTTAGACACCCATATCCTCAGTTGCGGAGCAAGAGCCTGCCTGTAATGGAGTCATATGAGTGTAACCTTTGATTCAAATTGAAAACTGTTCCTGACAGAGGAAACCTTCTTGCCATGTGATGGGATTGAAGGCAGGTCGCCGGAGTTGAAGGTAAATACACACTTTGATCCACCGGCTTCAACCTCACACTCTGACTTGGTAATTTCACTGTCAGTCCTCCGACTGCATGTTCTGCTGCCTGCTCCATGCATGTGTTTCATATCGGGGGAACGTATTCCTCCATTTTTCATGCATTCGATGCTTTCAAGGCATGCAGCAGCTCCTCGCCCATCAATCCTGTTTTATTAGTCAACAGTAACCAAACTGCTTCATCATTTCAAGTTAAAACTCTGCAACCCTTCTTATTAGACCACCTCATACAAAAAATAAAAGACGAGATGATGGCTTTTTTTGCTCTACTGTTCAAACAGGATTTTAAAAAGACAAAGACTTCTGAAATCACTGTGGCCTCTCGTGATTCACGCTTTCATTTTCTGCTCCTGTGGTCTCCTCACTCCCTTTTTTCTTCCCCCCTACATTTCGCTCTTGCTCCCCTCCTCCTGGGCTCTCTGTTTTGATGTAATTGAGGAGGAGGTGGTGCTCAGTTCTCTCCCCTCCAGCCGAGAGTCCAGAGAGCAAAACCTCTAATCAGCGATGTCAACAGCCGACACTTCGCAGCGTTGCGCCACAGATGCTGAAAAGAAGGCCGACTTTGTGGGCTTGTGCAATGATTGTTTGAGCCCCTGACACCCAGATCACATTCATTTCAGCATGGCAACAAAAAGGGCAGGAGCCGTAAAAATACACCTCAGTACCGACCCCAATGTTAATGCATCTTGGCTCTTTTCACTGTTAACGTAACGATGCTTGAAGTGATGAAAGCTTGAGAGCCAGAACTGGAGATGTGAAACCTCGCACCGTGCCAGCTATTATTTCTTTAACAAAACAGTCTGTAGCACAGAAAAGAAGAGGGGAAAAGGCTCACTTGATGAAACTTATCCTCCTGTAATTAAACAAATCTTTCCATAAAAGCAGTTGGGCTCCAGTCAGGGCTGCGAGCAGTGATCTTCTTTTGGCGCATTAACATTTAAATTAACATTTACGCGGTCACAGGTGTTCGTTTATTGGGTGTTTAACAATGGCTTCGGTTCAGCCAATCAGGCGCTAGGACAAGAAGTATCCATTTTATAAGTCATCATTAACATCGCAGAGCGCCGCAGATGTCACACTCACCAAGCTTTCAGGGGAGCTGTATCTGCATTCGCAAATCTATTCCTGACTTTCCAAGATCTCATCTCAATTATTTTTGACACTTAAGGGCAGCTTCAGCAGAACTGCAGGTCTGAAATCACCTTTTTTTTTGTTGTTTTAATTTTTTAATTTTTCTTTTACTTGTAGTGATGTGGCCTTCAGGGGGGAAGCTGATGAATGAACAGAGGTTAAATGAGAGACCGAGCTCAGCACTGTCATCTGTAAAGCTTTAGCTCGGATGTCACAGTTCAATCACTATGGATTACGGCTTTAAGAGAGGCAGACTGCCAAAATAGCCTCTGTGTGGTTTTGTGTGTTTGTGTACGTTCCCTGTATAACTTTTCTATATAACCTGAAAGCCTTCGTCGCTGTTTTGCTGAAGTGTATCACTATAATGGATGAACCTATGGGCCATTAAGTCTGGAAAATATACATAGGAGACATTTTTTACATGCTTTAAAGGCTGTTGAGTTGATTAAATTCAGTGTCCTGTGATATTGGGTTTGGATCAGCTCTGAAACGTGCTGTGGTAAGCTGGCAAGAAAGCAAAGTTAAATGATAATTTTTATATGTGATATACTGAGAGAAACAGAATTTAACTGGTAACTGTCCAACTCCAAAGGAAATGGACATTTTTGCAGTATTTTTGCAGTAACATTGTACTATTGATTAATTAATGGAGAATATCGTTTTTTACTGGACCTTATTTCTGGCATAAAATACGATAGTTTACTCACCCATATAACTTTGGTGTCATTTGGACTTGTTTGGAAGACATTTTGATTTGTGTCGCGTATATCCATATAGTGAGAGCGACCAGGGTACCGAAACGCAGCCTCTAAGTAGCGCATTATCTCCCGCGAAACAGGTAACTGGGAATAGCACTAGCGTGTCATAACAAAATATTGGTGAAATGAACGGGTTTCGGGGCAGATAATGCGTTATTTAGAGGCTGCGTTTTGGTGCCCAAGTCACTTGCACGATATGGATATACACAGCGCTCCGCTGGACCTAAAAATCTTCCAAACAACTCTAAATTACACCAAAACTATATGGGTGAGTAAACGATTGTACTTTATGCCAGAAATAATGTCGAGATTGTGAAAAACCAGTGATTTTCAGTTTAAGATCTAAAAAATAATTTCAACTTAGTTTTACTGTCATTGATTTTAATTTTCTGATAAGTCAGTCAAGTAATTGGCGATCAACAAAGGATTTCTCAAAGTCAAGTAGGTTTTTTGTGTCTTCTTCAGTTAGACTGCTGGGGAGTTGAAGTTTAAATAGGAACTGCTGTGATTGAATCTTGCACGACAAGGGTCTGTTAACAATATTTACATGTTTTTGGAGGAGACTGTTTGACCCTGTTGTCTTTCTTTAATGAACTCTAACAACCCATTATTAGCCAGAGGCTCCAGTTCTAACGCGTGAATGGAGGTGAAACTTTTGGGGGATAGATGATCAGACTGTACTGCAGATTGATTCCAGATAATATCTCAGTCCACCTCCCCTGTTTAGAAAAGAATTTCCCATACATTTCTCAGTTCTCACAGAGTATGTAACCAGCTTAAAGCTCAGATGTAGGTGTAGAGAGGTAGGCCTAAAGTGAAAAGTCTTGACTTGTTTTCAAAGTGAAGATACAAATGCTGCTCTGGAGGAAGTCTTTAGCACTTCCTACATAATCTAAACTAAATAACTGTGCAGTGTTTTGGCATCTGATAAGCTTTTTGATGCAAGACTAAAGCTACATGCTTGAAAAAAGGGTAGATAGTTATTGGGGTAGTTGCCATGGGCCAGTCTTGGTAGCTGGAATTAAAAAAGCTGGGTTAAGTCCCATGTCAGGGGTACACAGATGTTCCTATTTAAACCCCAATTCCCCACCAGTCCTTCAGAACTGAAGAAGCTACTTGGATGAAACATCCTCAAGAAACTCTACAAGTCCAGTTGCCTTTCTTTAGTGTATTTTGGATACATCAGGATTAGTTACGTCCAGTCCTGTGTTAAATATTTATACCACTGGCACCATCTAAAACCAGCTAAACTGAGCTCCAGCACTGTGACAAAGAGTAATGAGAGGCCACACTAATCTTCTAGATGTGTACAGATTATGGAGACAGAATTTCGCAGAGATTCCATTTTAGCAGACTGAATCTGATGTGGCAGAGCACTGGTATGAGTCTGCCCATGATGTATGCATCACAGGGGAGAGTGCACAAATGTGTTGGAGGTCAGTGGTTCAATGTTTTTTTCCTTCTCAGCGTAGAGTAGATAAGGAAGATAACTATAGCAACGTGATAGCCATGGCAACCGTCACTTTGCTAGAATGTGTCGGTGAGGACGCGCATCTACTACGTTGGGCTTAGCTGCACCTAGTCATAATTTTAGAATACAACTGGTATTAATATTTAACTAAGCCCTACGTTGGGCTTGGTTAAATATTAATACCAGGAGTCGTTGTTTACCAGCTGGTAAACAACGACTCCTGGTAACTACCCCAATAACTATCTACCCTTCATGCAAGTGTGTCGCTTTAGTCTCTAATTTAAAAGCTTACACAATGGTAAAACACAGTTGCCACCCTTTTTGGGATGCCTGGCTCGGGTAGTAGTAGCAAGTGTAGCATGCATGAGTAGCCTAGGCTGTTGTATGCATTATACTCTGAGGTGGATTGGTGGCATGGTTCTGTAGCTAAATATTAGTAGATGCTGGGATTTCTATGCATCTGGTTTGAGTGTCCTTGTTTTTTTTAATGGCGACCAATGGTGAGTGGAACTGAGTGGCTTCTGCTGGAGCTGATAAATGTCGAACAACAGTTAGCACAATGCACAACTGACTGACGCAGAACTTAGTTGCAACATGTAGTTTATTTCTAGGGTGCAACATGTGACTACAGCATAGATGTGACTCATAAATCTAGTTTTATTCTTCATTTCTGTTATATTGTATTTGGTAGAGTTCCAGTTGAGCATTTTTAGAACAGGTTCGATACAGTGCAGCTGATTCATAATGACCAGGCTGTTATTTACTGATATGCATTGACTGGACAGAAGTAAATATGTCCATTTCTTTCTAGAACTGCTCAACTCTCACTGTGGTCAGATGAAGTATTTTTTTTACTAAAAGGTTGTCGATTTACTAACTGAGTTTTAGGGTGAATTTTTTCTATGTGGAACTCTGATAAGTAGAAGAGGTACACATCTCTGGAGGGTTATTATGTTATCTTCTTAATCATCATTCGCTGTGTCATTGTGATTACATTCATAGTATTGTTACAATCCCTGATCAATGTCTGAAGGAAAGAAAACCATTAAAGCAAAATCTCTTGTAAATCCGATCTCGCTTTCACTGATCGCCATCTCTGTTTACGCCTCATAGTCATATGGACAGCTGCATTACTATCTCAGTGCAATCTGTCCACCTACTGAATCAGACAATATCAAATAAATAAAAGATGGGACGACTTTCTTGTCAGTCATCCAGGCTGAAAAAAATCTAAAAATGAGAAATGATTAGCTCACTTGTATTCGCAGACTTATTTTTTTGTCGTAAATATGTGACTAACAGCGCTGTCACATTCAATCCCAGCAATAAATATAAGTGAAGAATCTGTCATCGTACCCATGAACTAATAAAAATCCAGGAGAAAGACAATCCTTTAAAAGGGATGTTGTAACGGTAAAAACTCACAGGTTACAGAATCTGTCAGGCTGAATAAGCTAAGATAGGTTGTGACAGGAAAATAACTGGCAACACTTAACAGTAACCAAGAGACGTTGACGGCAGGATGAAAGCAGTGACTCTGTTTCCTTGAATCATATTAATCAAGGCAAATCTGACCCGTCCACCTACCTGTAATGTCAGTTAAGAGACAGACAATCGGCACATTAATGTCAGAGCCGGTGAAGCCTTCCCTGAATCGACATGCGGAACTCAGTCCACTCGGCTCCTGAACCTCCTGAACCGTAATCACTCTGCCGCCGCTGTTTCCTCTGCTGCTGGCCCGGGGTGATCGCCACCTGTGCTGACTGGGCTGGCAGCGGCAACAGCAACCCCAGCCAGGAAGTGCATCAGCATTTCATCATCGGACCATGATTAAAACGCTTTTTGTACTATATTTCATGGTGTGACAATCTGTAAGATCTTCATTTCACAGCTGTGTGACTCCGGTAAAAACAATAAAGGAGGAGTTTCGCAGGTAGGAAGAGTGTTATGGTCTCAACGCACTTGTAGTAACACCTAGGATATGATAGTTTCTTAATCCAAAGCCTCACTCTAGTATTTATGAGAAAGCAACACTTAATATTGATTGCATCACAAGACGTTCAGCACGTAACCCGGCAGAAATTGGCATGAATGATGTTGAATGGGGAGATAAAAGATGATTTTCAGGTGCAAAAACACTTAGGGGTAGAGACTCAGAGTGGGGGGCATGTCTCATTAAGCTTCAGCTCCTTGTCCCTCTGGTTGCTGTAATGAAAGAAGTAAGAAATATAAAAGGAAAGAGGGAAGTAGGCCTCTGTTGAACTGACTTGAACAGAGAAAGGGGCATTATACACATCTTTATAGGTAATGAAATGAATAAGCCACTCACAAACATGACTCAGCACAGGGGAGCCAGCTCTTCAGGCCACGATTTAGCTATCCACCTACACCTGAAGGACAGAGGACTCTCCTTTGAGGACAACAGTGTCCACCAAGGCAGATGGTTTGAAAGATGGTTTCCATCTACGTCAAACCGGAGAGCCCATCTTTGAACAGGGGACTGAGACACAATCTGGTATCAATTAACAGCACAGTCTGAACAACTGTCTGCAAAACGTTTCATTCCTGCTTACACCACCTGACTGGAGCCTCTGGATATTTAAGGATCAATAGAGTGCCACTTATTTGACAAGGAAAACAGGATCAGGATCAAAACAGACTCCTCAAATTAAAGGTGAGTATCTGGTCTTTAATAGATTTCAGCCATGTGATTTTGAGGTGGGTACTATCCGACTAACCACCAGTCTTTAAGAACTGAAGTAGCTACTTGGATGAAATGTCTCCAGAAGTCCAACCAATCCACCTGCACCTGTTTCAGATTGTTTTTTGAATGAAATAAAATGAACATGAGCACTGCATGATTGTTTTTGCTTTTATGAAAACTTCCCCCAAATACCAAATAATATTCATAAACTGTTTTAACACGGAGTTTGACTTCTAATTCTAGTTCATGAATAAAAACAATCTGGACGGTAACATACTAATTTCTTGGCCTTTTGGCCAACAAATTCAGTGACGTTTGTTCATATGCAGCCCATATAATACATAAAACACTCACTATTTGTTCAGTGTCTTAGCAAATATTATTTATTTCTCAGTTTTTTGGTCAATTGTCTAATGTTGCATAAAGCCAGAGGACAAAAGAAAGGGTGATGGCCACTGGGATGAAATGTACTAAGATTCTAAGGTTTTATAAATACACATATAGAGTCTCTGACAAACACCCTGACAGCTGGTTTCAGACACTTCCATGTTAGATCAGGCCCAAATCCAAATACTTATTTTTCTTTAGACTTCGGATCAACGTGAAATCATGAGTGATTCATACATATTGACCCAAATGTAGCAATGGAAAGAGCACCTTGGTGCCGTCTGGAAGGTTTCTTTGCGAGATAGTGATGTTTTTCTACTAAATGTGAAACATGAAATAAATGTAAAGCACAGCTCAAGTCCCATAGTAGTCTAGTTTCTGTCAGTCACATAATCAAAAGCCTCCTGTTTGGTTCTTTGAAGCCGTCGACATTTTACATCCCCACAGACATTTTTCCTTTTGTCTTTTAGAGCTGTGTGGTGGCGGTAATTCTTTGTTTCTTGACAGATGATCTGCTCCCAAGTTTGTTTCTGTAATAGAAATGGTAAGAGATGCTTCTGACTTGTTTTCAAGCCATAGAAGGTCTGAGTTTGTTTCAAGTGACAAGCTAAATGTGACAGCTTGTTGCTGCATTGGCACTGCACAGGAGTTTGTAGGTGCACATCTACTTGTTGTAGATGGTATACGTAGCCTACAGATGTGCCACTAGGTGTAAATATGTCGAACGGATAGCTACTCTTGTCCATGTTTGTGCTGTTGAGTGTCGTGCAGCTTTGCTCCAGCCATGTAACCTGGTATAGCCAGATGCAATTCTTATCAGAATAGGGGTACAGTAACACACTATTTGGAGTTACATTATTGATTGTTTTTCAACTGATGAATTGTCCCCCAACCAATTAAAAATTTTGCTATAATACCATGTTATGACTGGCTTAAGTGGACAAAACAAAAGGGAGAAGCACCACGTCAGCGGCAGACAAAGCAAGTTTATTTCTTTAACAATTAATAAGGGCCAACTTGGGAATCGCACTGTGGACACCTGCGGGAGGGAAACAGTCGACAGCATAGAGAAGGGTGAGCTTTCACACAGCCTCTCTCAAACTGAAAGAGTGGAATAGGTGCCCCAAGTTATTGCAACCAGCTTTAGAGAATTTAACCACACCTACACATGCCCAGACTAAGATGGATACAACCAATCAGAGCCATGTATACTACATCACTGTCACACTTCTGTCCATCATCACATTAATCAAGCCCGAATTTAACTGGTCTGGCAGATCTTTGCTGGACCATAGTTCCCAAAAGAGAGACTCCAGACCAACTTTCTGAGGTTGGGGGGAAATTCAGGTTACCTTCCAGGCTACCTGCCATGGAAGAGTGGACCAATACATATTTTGTAGTGGACTAAAACAAAGTTTTATTATGCAGTCAGTGTTTGTGCCTCTCTCTTGTTTTGTATTTCTTAATTCTTAGTTTTCACCTCCTTATGGAGAACTCTGCAGTAGTTGTTTCATTTCTTGTTTAAATCAAAGGCAATTTGCTGTAGGAGGAAGGCATTGGTTGTATTCCCATAATCCTAAACAAACTAACTAAGCTAAACTATACCATAAATTTAACCTTAATTCAGACTCAGAAAGTTGATAACAGCCCAGAACACTTTCTCTAGGATCTGGTAACACACTGGCGCTCTCTTCGTTTTTCAAACATATTTGTTGCCCAGATATGATGTGAGCTGGGATGGGCTCCAGCTGGCCCCGGAGCCCTTCACAGGAACAAGCAGTTACAGAAGATAAATGAATGAATGAATATAACGTGACCACAACAAATGTAGTCTTATATTTGGGTTAATGTTACATCCAAATTGGGGATGAATTCAGGACTTAAGTGAAACACAGAATGAGAGAGTCCTATATCTCTTATTAAAATAACCAGAAAAAAAACAACAGCCTTGACTTCCATCCAACTCGTTTCAGGCACTTCCTCAGTCGAACAGTATCAGTCGATCACGGCCGAATCAAGATCCCGCTACTGATTTCTCCTTTTTTTGGACGGCAGCTCAATGTCAAATCAATCGTAGCCCTAGACAGTCTGAATTTGAATCTGTGCCAGACTGACTTGTAACTGGGTTTCAGACTTCTGGAGAAGAAAATACGTGGTCAGGGAAGCTCAAAAAATTCTTTGTTATTGAGCACGGGAGCTGCTCAAGGCTGCTTCCTCCACGCTCGCTTGTGTATTTTCTATACACGGCTGGTGGTGTATCCCAGGATAAGCCTGTAACGTTGTTTAAGCTCACAGATAATGCCGCTGTTGTTGGGCTGATTACAGATAATGAATCACTTTGCATAGCGAGCGTCGGAAGCGCAGCGGAGAGGTATTCAATCCAAAATAACCTTTTGTTTCATTTAAACAGGAGCAACGATGAAAAGAAAACTCCAGGCGAGAAGTGAGACGCAATCAATCATCATAAATGAGCAGAAGAGTGGAAAGGCTAAAAAACTTTTTAGCTCCTCAGCACTAAAACATTGTCAGCTTTGAAATCAGAGAGAGTGTGTTGACAGCACGGTGGAAAAAGGCCCATCAGAGATTCCACTGACTCAGACGACTACAAGTTGTTTGATGCGTTTCTGGCAGCCATGACCCATTTCTGCACAGTAGCACAGTGATCAAAAAATGTTAGAACAAATGTTATTGCTTTCTCTTGCTTCCCTGCAGTTTCGGGCTTTCTGAGTCTTGACTTCCTGCAAGAGGAAACGTTCGCCCATCCTGCACAGCCATTACAAACCATCCAGTGTGTGTTGGTGCACCGCACGCAGGGAGAGTAATGCCTTGGGATCCCACAGAGACACCACTTCCCAGAAGTTAAATGCAGTAATGCCACAAAGGTATAACACTGCATTTGAAGTAAAAGTCTTGAGTGCACATACAGTATGTACTTGGTAAATCTTAAGAACAAAATGCAATCAGAGATCAAAATGTAGTCTCTGTCATGGATATAAGCCCTCAAAACAGGAAACGTCAAGATAGCGAAGCATGAGACTCTCCCAAGCTGGAGATAAAATGTTTAACAGAGGAGGGATTACATGATCCTCATCAGCCTGACAGCTCTCTAAAACTCTCTGTCCAAAAGCTATTATCATTTAGCAGAAGAAAGGCCGTACCAAATCAGAATTCAAAGAGTACGTGGTTAATGCTCAGATAAATGTAGACAAGAAAAAGAAGTATAAGTTAAGACTTCTCAAAAAAGGAAGTCTCCATCTGAAGACCCATAAAGGTTCATGTTCTTCAGTTCTTCACCTCAGCAAAAGATGGGCATAAAACATCTTAAACCTATTTCTGTCTTTAGTCTGATCTCTACATTTACATTCAGAATGACATCTCACCGTCATCTCCTACCCCAAAATACTCTTCTCCGAAGGAAATGCGTAAACTGAATGAAGCAAATGACCCTGTTTAAATATCCTTTAACACGTTTCCCTCCTGTCTGGATATGTCTGCGTTTGAATTTCTCCACTGTTGTGTTAGATTACATCATGCGACAGACAGAGAGCTGCTTCGAACGCTCCCAAACAAGATTAAAAAGGTGAACAATAAGGAATATTTTTATTTATTTGCTGGAAACCGTGAGCGCGGCTTTTTAAAGAAAGCTGTATGAGTTATGAGGACAGGTACATTATACTGGAGCCTTGTTATTTATGTTTGTTTTAATATGTATTCAAAAAAATCTATATTTATGCATACAGTACATTAAACCCCAGTGGAGCTACGCGGTGCCGTTACTGACGTGAGGAAAGATAAGAAGTGAGCTACACATGCCTCTAGTCTTTCTAAGTGCACACCCCCAGATTTTTTCAGTGTTTAAAGCAGAATAAACATGTTTACGGCTCAGGAAAAAAAAAAAAAAAATAGCTAAGTTCTTCACAGTGTAATTTTTTTATATATATATAATTTGCCTATTTAAATTACACCAAGTCTTAAAGTTAGTCCAGTTTTAGGGCTTCTTATTCAATTCAGTCTTATCAGATATTGTCATTAACAATAGAAATCTAGATGGTTTACAAAACCCGGCCTGAGAACCCCCACAAGAAGCACTGAGATAGCGTTTGCACGGAAAAACCTAACAGGAAGAATCCTTGAGCAGGATCCAGCTCACATGGAGGGACCCATCTGCTTGAGGCCGGCCGGGCGGAGGCAGAAAAAGAGAGAAGAGAGCAGCGGGAGCAACAAGATAAACACACATCTGTCACAGATACATTCGACTGAAGCGTACATGTAGAATACAATATTTGTAATGGTGGAGGATACAGCGGATGTTACATGACAGTTTGATAATGAGTGTAAATAAAGCTGTACAGCAGCTATTCTATCACAGGTGAGTAAGCTGCTGTAATGATTGGAGGTTGGAGGAATAGGTAGGCGTGGGTAACTGCAGGCCTTGAGGCCTGGGCAGGTTGATGAGAGCCAGCCACAGATGAGTAGCATGGAGCCCTGCGTGTCAGAAACAAACAACTCCAGGCAAGCGGCACTCACAAGAAGATGGGGGAGGAGAGGAGGGGAGGCTAAGGGAGATGAAGACAGGGACATGCTGTATAACAGTGGCACATAAATGCACGCACACTGAGAGAGATACAGCTTCTAATGTCACTTCTCAGGAGTTCATTTGGTCCAGTTTTTTTGATGGGGGCCAGCGACTTTTAGCTCTTTCCATTAGTGATCAGTTGGCTCTGCCCTGTCTTTTTCTTTTTATCCATGCTTTGTCTGTGTTTTGAGTCATTATCCCGTTGGAGGAGCGCAGACCTGCGACAGAGACAGACTCTGACACTGGGCTGAATGTTACGCACCTGAACACCTTGATAACATTCAGATTTTTTTGTCCCCTGTGAAGATTCAAGACACTCGTGTCAGACGCACAAAGCAACTGCACTGCAGAGCCGCCTCCATGTTTCACAGTGGGGAGTCTGTTCTTGTCTTTGAAAGCTTTATTTTTTTTTCTCCTCTGAACACACAGCCGATGTGACTTGATGTGACGAAAAGCTATAATTCTGTTTCATCTGTCCAAAGGACAGCCTCCCAGAAGAAGTGTGGCTTGTCAACATCATTTTAGCAAACTTCTGTCAAGCTTTTTTATGTTTCTCTTTCAAAAGAGGGGATTCCTGGGTCTTCCTCCTTGAAGCCCACTTTCACCGAGAGAGCCACAGATGGTTCAAACACTTGTACTTTCATCTGAGGTGTAGTTTGTATTTGTTTTACCATTCAGCCTGTCCTGCCGCCCTGGGGTCAGCGATCATGTAGTCTTTACTTTGATCATTCTGGTGGTTATTTTCATCCAACTCCCATCTTTCATTCCTGTTCATATTCAGTGTAGTGCAATAGCATATACGTTTACATGGTCAGTACTTTTTCAGCCAACTTATCTCTTTATATTTTTGCTAAATAACAATCTGATATAAATATATATATGTGTGTGTGTGTGTGTGTTAACCTGCTCCAAAACATCAGTCACCATAGCACTTTAGACAGGTTAAAAGATAATATAATCTGGAATCAGGCTTCAGATGGCAAGTACATACAATAAATATTGGGTAACATGGGTAAATTCCTGCTTTAAGACGGTAAAATGACCAAAGACTTTTGGGTTTAATATATTCAAAAAGATATGAAAACTTCAACCTCAACAAAAGAAGAAGATTGTTTCCCAACTTTACTAAAAAATCTTGAATTCATTCAGTTGAAGAAGGTGACCGAGATGTGCGGTCGTTCATACACTTAGAACAACTGATTCTTCTACCTCCATGTTTCTGTCCTTCCTGGAAAGCTGTCACCTGAAGTTTACCCCACGTGGATTTATTCCAACCAATAAGAAACCTGATCAGATCAAGTGTTTAAGTGGTTATTAGGAGCTAATATTTACCTGCTGAACAGATAATCAAATGTTTATACCACCCTTCTCAGTGTGTCTGAAAAGTCCTTCTGATCAGGCCAGTCTGCTCTGATTGAGGTGGTTACATCAGGCTTTTTTTAAATTTTATTTTCAAGTGGAATACTAGAGCCCAATTACATGTGCACAACGTTTCCATCTGTTGCGTGAATGTGTGTATAAGATATGGAAGGAACAAATGCACCGAGTGTGACGAGTCAGATGAAAGTCTGGTGGAAATATCTCTACAATCCACTAACTTATCAGCATCCCTCATATTAATTTTGTCCAGGCAATTTTAGAAAAGCTTTGTAGAATAAGGAAGAAGTATTTCCTCCTTTCACAGTTTAGCGCAGGAACGCTGGACACTAGAGCTTTTATTCCAACACTTAAGGAGGAGTGGAGCATTCGGCCACATCTCTACAATATACATCCAACACTGTGCACATGGTGAAACTGTGTTCACCTGAGGAAAAGCAAGCAATTTACTGTGGATTCCTAAAAACACATCACATTAATCCTCTACACTGGCTTCTTATGCTGCATATTCTTGGTGATGTGTCTCTGCTTCTGTCTTCCTTGCGGGGCTTCTGCTACATAAATCATTCTTAAGTTATTTTTGTATGAAAATATCATCAATTTTTCAACATATTTTGTTTCTCGTTAAGCCCGAGGAGAGTGACAGCAGCCACAATGGCTCATTAATGGACTTGTTTCTGAAGAGCTTTGTCTGCGGCGAAGAGCACAATAAGCCGCTACTGAGGTTTTTCTTAACACATTGTTGAGTAGTTTCTGTGGTCGAAGCACAGACGGCAGAGCGTGATGCACTGCCCCGACGAGTCTATTAACTCATTTGCCATAAAGTGCCTGCCTGAGTCGAGACATCCATCAACCTTTCTGGAAAGTGCGCGGTGAAAAGCGGAATCACGGAGGCCGAGAGGAGGAGGCTGCGTTCAGGGCCGAAGGATCACACACGCTTTCTGAAACTAATTCCATACAGTCAGGTTTTAATGTCAGGAGCTTTTCTTTTTTGTTGGTTTTTAAAGGTCACCGAACCAAATTACAGCGAGCCGCTGATTTGGTAATAGCGCTGAACTTGACTCGTCACACGCGGTGCGTTTGTTACTTCCATATTTTAAACACACGCGCACTCACAGATGGAAATATTGTGCGCACACACGCGCGCTGACACAGCCCCAGGTGTTGAACATGTTGCCTTTTGACGCTATTTTAGTCATTGAGCATGATGGTCCCAGCTGTCAGTGGGGCCTCGTGGACATTCGCACACACATTCACACACACAAAGCTGGCATCCCATCAGCCGGGGGAATTGTGCGATCTCAGAGGCGTCTTCTTTTCTCCTCCGCTCTAAAAAGTGATTAAAATGTTCTCTGAATGAGCTCCGTACTCTTTTTGTCTTTAGCGTCACTCACTTTTATTATTTCACACGCAGGGGAAATTACAGGAGTGTGGCGGTATAAGGTATCAATTCACACATTTCTTTCTTTGATAATGGACTTTTTTATGAAAGCAAGTCAAAAGGACAAAATAGGAAAACAGTGACAACAAGACACTCTGATATCAAGTCTACTGATTTATTTCCATGTTCAGAGTAATTTGTTTTTCTCAACGGATTTACTAGATCTCTTATGTTAGCAGGGATAATATCTGTGGATATGAGTTTGCTGAAATTAGATCTCACACACACACACAAAGAAAATCTGCTAAATATTGGTTAAAGACACTTCCTTGACAAAACAGGTAAAAACTGCATACTGCAGAAGCTCGGATATGGCATTTTAAACCCATTTATTGGAGATCAGAACACAGCTTAACAAGAAGAGAAATGAAACAGGTGTGAGGTTCGTTTACTAGCTAAAATAGCATTGGAGTACATTATACAAAAACCTCATTCAACTGAGGGTTCTCTACAAAAATACATCTAATAACAGCTTCTTCTTCTTTTGTCTTCTCTAATGTATACAGTTTATCACAATAATAAATAAAAACCTACGTTCCGGGAGAACGTGAGGCTTCAAACTTCAGCTACGAGGAGTGTCGTCACCACAGCTAAGAATGCTTTCTTGGAGAAAAAGTTTGGTGACGCTTCTGTTAATAAACTGCAAATACGTCAACGTGGGCGCCATGTGTCGCCATGGCGACGAGGCCAACGCACGAGAGAGCAAGTGGCGAGGAAGCAGACGTTACTTTCTGATGACCTCTGGGAGAGAGAGAGAGGGAGAGAGAGAGTGCGCCTGCGAGCGAAAACTGTAATGATCAAACAGCATGGCTGCTGGAGACAATATAGAGTATTTTTATTTGCCTACAGATATTGGTGAGAATAAGGATGGTGATGCGCCCACAGTAATTGTAGCAGCTGAATTTTAATGTGCATTTGTTAGTTGTTGCTGCCTGCACCAGATTAATCTATATGGTGTGTGAGATGGAAAGGTGCTGCCAGTGGTACCCCAAAGCCCTCGCAGCCAGATGTTCAACTTCAGAAAACGTCTGTGGAAGGTGTCAGTGTAAGTTACTGTGCTTTTCCCTCAGCGCTACTCCTACCTACCTACCATTCACACCTCTGAAAGTTTCGGTGTCACGCTGTCAGGAGCAAGACTTAAAATGATGCAGCGCAGCCACATTTTCTTAATTGTGATGGATTTCTTCTTTCTTTGTCTGCAGAGATAATTAAAACTCAAATGATTGGCGGAGAGAAAAAGGGGTGGATCCACTCTGATTTGCATGCGGCTTTGTCGTAACCCTTAAGCTTTAAAGGAAAAATCCACCTGAGGGAGACATTTTGAACTTTTGAATGAAACACTGGAATGAAGGGATGCGACTGCACTCGAGTTACACTGCCACGGGCCGCAGAGTGGAAAATCACCTGTCAAATTGCAACAAGCAGCCAAAGAATGACGAGATGGGGGGGGGGCTTTAATCAAAAAAATGCTTGTTTTGTGATTGCCTGACAATCAAAGCCTCGCATCTTCCCACATTTCGACGCTGCTCTCAGTCTCGCCGGGACCGAGCTCTGCTGCTGGAGTCGAGTGTGTCACCGAGCGCGCTAAATCAATCGGCGCGTGTTTTGGCCTAAATGGGTGAGTCACTAAATGTAAAGTTATCCGCCACTTTGGGATATTTTTAGTGCGGCTGCGGCGGGTGGAGATGGCAGAAAATCAACAATCTAAAACGTCAAGTGTAAAGGTCAGACGCTGGAGTGAGTTCATCGGAATCAAAGAGCAGGGGCTTATTTCTGAACTTAACATTTCCTCTTGACGTTCAGCAGAAGACATATTGACACACTGCAGAAGAGACTGAGATAATTTATACTCTAATGACGGGATCAGCTGCTGTTTTCTGCAGGTTCAATAAACTGTATCAGTATGCAGTAGCCTGCTGTCATGTTTATTGTTTGCATTTTTCTGTCAGTTTAAAATCTGTGTAGTATTGTGTGCTTTGTTAAAATAATGCTTCTTTTTCCACTTCTAACCAATCACCTTGGCTGTTGCCCAAGTCTGCAGCTCTTATGTCTTCAGATCCAGAAGACATAAAATACCCTTTCTTAAACAGCTATATTTGCTTCATGTAAATTCTCGTAGTCTTTCTTTGTACGCTGAAGCTAAATTGCTCGTCTTTTAGAATTGTGGTGAGCAATAAAATAAAATCATCTGCTCTGCTGCATTCACATCACGCCAGAACCAGAACATCTCCTGTTACATGACTGGCCAGTGTGCACATATCCATTATCTCTGCCCACTTGTACTTGCACACCCTGGACATGGCAGCTATTACTATGCTGGCCTTGTACACAAAGTTGGACTGTTGCAAAGTGTTTGCACAATGTTGCAGCAGAAGCAGAGATCTGGCCTTTTTTTTTATCCTCTGCATTGTCTTCTTTCGAACTCAGATGAGCGAACGTTGAAAGTCGCTCTGTTGGGAACTGATAATGCCCCTGCAAAGCTCTGCCTGGCCAATAGAGTCATACATGTCTCCTAAGTGATGTGGAGTTGAATTTGTGGCTCAGATTGGTTGAAAGACTATGCGGCTGTGTGCAAATGTATACATCGCTCACAATACAAAATGACTGCAGATGGTTCAGTCAAAAGTTAAGGTATGAAAAGACTCATTGGCCAAAGTCTTAAGCGGAACCTATTGAGTTTCAAATTCCCAACCAGCACTGACTCAAGTGACTTGGTAATTTATCTGGCAATTTATGACATTTTAAGCAAGACCCTTGTGTTCTCCTTTAATATTACAATCTATTTACTCCTGCTGCTATGAAGGCTTTGTTGCAGCTAGCGTAGAATTAATGAGATAATGACTGGATGTCTCCACATCTCTGTTTCCTACTTTCTCCTGAGATTTTACATGAACGTAGTATTAAACAGAAAGAATGTAACTCACATAAAATTGCCTTGATTCATATTAGTTATGTAATGAAATGTTTGAATTATTCTGTCCTGGAAGCAGCAGAAATATCGTCTTTAATATTAATATCAGCTCTGGGCAGGAATCCCCTTGATTGTGTTTCAACATTTCAGAACACATAAATTTGGAAAGGTTGCCATCTCTCTCGGTTGAGAACGATTCGCGTCCTGAAATCAATCGGTGAAATCACCAACTGAAGTCAAAGCTCTCATCGCGCATTTATTATCACAGATTGAAGATACGTGAGGGTGTACACGGGTGAGTTTGTCCTTTAAAGCCCCCCCGCCTCGAAAAAAAAAAAAAAAACCTCCAACATGCCGTGCAAGCGAATCATTGGTTTAAAATGCAGAACAGAAGCGTTGACTGATTTCTGCCGAGGGAAGCGAGCCCAGCTGTGTATCCCCCCACCACCATCCCGCTGGCTGCACACCTGAGGCTCATTTTGAGCGGGATTGCGTCTGATGAAGATAATTAGCCGTCTTTTTTTTTGTTTTTTTTTCTCAGATGTGAATCAGTGCTGGAGTGTTTTGACGCGCTGATGAGGTTGCTGGAGGTTTGGCTTTGAGATAAGTTTAGTTTTTCCACCTAAGTGTTCCTGAAAGCCGTATTCCTTTCATTTCACCCTTGCAGGCGATGACACTAAAGAGCTGCTTTCGTCCAGAGGATAACTTATTCTTTTTAAATCATAAAAGTGGACCATTCATGAATCTTTCCTTTCAGAACAACACCTGCAGCGGCAAGACTGCTGGATGTGGAGCAGGGTACAGCGACGGGTGGTGACTCTGCACGGGATGAAATGCCGCCGCCAAGGGATATGGACCGGGGGTGTCCAGGAGTGGGATGGGGGAAGAAGTGTAGAAAGGGGGCGGAAGATGGGGAGGGGGCGGAGGAGGCGGAGGAGGAGCAGGAGGTGGATTAAGAGTGAGAGGTGAGAGGTGCGGGTTGAAGGAGTGAAGGAGGTGAGGGTAGGAGGCGACGGGGAGGTGTGACGGAGGAGGGAGAAGGGAGAGGTGATGCTGGACGATGGTGTGGTGGAAGGAGAAAGAAGAGGAGGAGGAGGACGAGAGGGATGGCGGGAGGAGGAGAGGACCGTGGAGAGGGATGCACGGAGGGGGAAAGTTATGAGGAAAGCAAGGCCTCTTCTCAGGATAGAAATATTCAAAATCGGTCTCCTTCCTTCTCTCTTTCTCCTCCCTCTCTTTCTTCCTCACCCACTCCTTCTCCCACTCCTCTTTTAAATGTTTCCTCTCCGTCCGTTTCTCCTCTTCCCCCTCCTCCTTCCTCTCCTTCTCCGCACCTTGTTCGTCCTTCCCCTGTGCAGTCGTGACTGCAGCATCTTCGTCTCTGGTGCCACTGCGATCAGCGTCATTACCACAGTGATTACAATCAGCGACATGATTACTGTCAAAATAATCCCACTGACCGCTGTCAACATCACGGCCGTCACTCTGACGGACACCACAGCAGGGTCTGGAATCAGTTGCCGAATCAGAGAGTGTGTCTTGGTGTTGGATGTGGCACAGCGGTTTGGTTTTATCCTCCTCGCTGTGGTCACTGTTGCTCTTTATTTGGTTGCAGTTTTGATTGGACACGCCGCCGGTTTGGGAGTTGCAGAGGTCGTGAGCTGCTGTGTGCGCGCTTTTACGTTGACAGCGGTCAGCATGTGTGTCGTCGGTGCTACAGGTAAACAAGTCTCTAGCTGAGTGCCGTGTATCGCTAGCTGGCGGGAGTTCAGCCGCGCGTGCGTGGTCCTCATCGTTGTCACACCGCTGATTGTGTTGGTCACTTTTGGACGAGGGATTGTCACTGCAGATGGCGGAATCATCATGTCCGTCCTCCTTGTTATACTTTCCATCACCTTGACTCTGGTGGCTTGGTGTGCCGAAGGTGTGACAGTCGCCGAAAGGTTCCTCTGCCCGGCACTTAACCTCTCCATCACCTCCGGAGGGACCGCAGGGAGCCTGACTGTAGTCATTAGTCTTACCATTGCTGCTTTTGCTGTCATCACAGCAGCAGTAATGGAGTTCGTCAGTGGTGTTACAGCTGAATGTTCCCTCCCTGTTACTTGAGTCATAACACAGAGAGTATTTTGTCCTCCAGTTGGTGCTTTTGTTCTCTGGATTGGGCTCGGGAGCGTTGTCTGAAAGCAGCCCATTTTCACAGCTGTTAAGTTCAGGTGCCTCTGTGAGATCCCGGCCGAGGTCAGAGGTCAAGCCAACGCTGACAACTTTCCTTGTCTGCCTCCTTCCCCTCTTTCGTTTCTTTCTCGGTGCTGCTCTGGCCTCGGGCGATTCGCTCTTCCTTTTGCCGTTTGTCGTTGCTCTCTTCAACACTGCCTCCTTTGAAAACGCATCACCGCTTAGGCTTGTGTCTGCACAGGCTGATCTAATTCTCGGTTCTGTTACCGTCTGTTGTGCAGCGCAGCGTGGGACCGAGCCTAACACAGGATTGATGTGTCCTGCAGGTATTGTTTGTCTTTGACTGCATGCTGTTTCTCTAAAGGGAGCAGGGACAAGGCTAATCGCTGGATCGCATGTTGTTTCTCGGCGAGGTTTAGGAATAAGACAAATTTCTGGCTGCCGCGCTCCGTCTCGACGGGGAAAAGGAACTCCATTAATCGCTAGGTTGCACACGTTTTCTTTAGCATCCTGAGCGGCTCTTATCTCTGTGTTCCTCAGATTCCTTTGCTCCTCATCTCCCTGCCCTTCCTTCATCCCTACATGTGTATTTTTGTGCATCACCCCCGTCTCTCTGTCGTTCTGAGCAGGGTCGGCTGTAATTGTAGGACAGCGTGGCATCTCTATAACAGACCCAGGGACGGGGCTAATCACCGAGTTACATGCTGCACCCCTGCAGTGGAGCTTTCTGAGCCCCTGGCCCCACCCGGAGACTGATTGCTGGGATTGATGCTGGCTGGCCTCCCTTTTCACCTGCACACACAGCTGGTTACACCGATTACAACGATTCACAGGAAGATTACTTAATAGCTCTCCTCTCTTCCCGTCATTTCTACCTGCCCTCTCTCGCTCCGTCTGATCTCCTCTTATCCTTCTCTCCTCTCCCGTCATCCTCTTTTCTTTCCCTCCTACCAGCCGATGTGCCGCAAGATTACTTAATAGGCCTTTTTCTCTCCTCTCCTCCTTTACGGTGCCCTCTCTTTTCAACCTCTCTTCTCCTCTCCCTTCAAACATCTGATTCACACAAAGAGTACTTATTATCCTCCGTCCCCTTTCTGAATCTTTTCTATCTGCCTCTTCTCCTCTTTTCCTTCTCCCCCTCTTTCTCATTCCTCGCCTCACCCCTCCTCTCCTCTTCCTCCTCCTCCTCCTCCCTGTTTTTTGAAGGCCTAGAGTCGGTGCATGGTGGCATTCTGCCGAAACGGGAACAAATTTTAAAGCGCTTTCATTGTGGCAGCCAGAGCGATCCGGAACTGCGCCGCTGCTGCTACAATGGGCTACAAGTTCCATAGGATTTCCTGCCTGTCCTCCTTCATCCTCTTCTTCCCTTTCATCTATCTTCACCTCCCTTCCTCCCTCCGTATCTTCCTGCCTCTGTTGGCAGTTGGGCTGTTTGATCACAGATGGCTTTATTCTCTCCCTGCCATCCTCTAGCCCTCCTTTCTTTGCTTCACCCCCATCCTTGGCCTTGTTGTGTGCTCTGAAGTCGTACAGTAGAGGGTTGACGCTGTAAGAGATAGAGGGCGAGGTTTTGGTGTAGCTGACCATCTCCGTCGGCCAGAGGAGAACCCTGCTGCCATCTCGACTCAGGACTTGACAAAATGGCTCTTTGGGACGACTTGGGGGCGCAGGAGCTGATTCTTTAGGCCACTTTGACTGGGAGGAGTTTGATTCTTTGGGCTGTGTTAGGCATGAAGACTCTTTAGGCTCATTTACAACACCAGAAAGAGAGGGTTTAGTCTCGTCTGTAGCGGGACAAAGCAGATCCTTCCCTTCTTGGAATGGATTTAACTTTGGGTTGTCCACAACATTATGGATTTCAGCCTCGTTGTCTCTGCAAACTGAATCTGTGCTTACACTGTCAGAAAGCTGTCCTGGCATCCCACTGTTTAAATAATCATGAGCTTCAGTCCCACTTTCGCGGGAGTCTTGGGCTCCAGTCCTGTTGTCATTACAAAAGGAGAGCTGGGCTCCATTCCCACTGGTAACCGAGTCCGCAACTCCGATCGCATTGCGATTACATAAAGAAAAGTGGGCTCCAGTCCCAGAGAGTCCCACAGTCCCCTTTTCGGTAGACATAATGACTCCAGCCTCAGAGTGCTGGATTGCACTTTTACCGTCCACACTGCACTGGTTTCCAGTATCCCAGTGATCTATACTAACAGCACCCACGTCTGCAGATACTGGAGATTTGAGCTGCTGATCTGTGGCTTTCTCCCCCAGATTTTTGGCTCTTTCTTGCTCTGTGTCCAGCTTCCCTGATGACCCAGAGCCCTGGATGAAGACGGCAGCTGATTGGTGGAGGAGGACGCAGCTCCTTTTGGGCAGCGAGAAGGACACGGGACGGACTCTGTTGTTAGTAATGGCTGCGGCCGCCGTGGAGTTCCCGCAGATGCTGGTCACGATGGTGTTGTTGAAAATGGAGCCATTAGGCACGGCGTTGCTGGCAGTCGTCGGGACGTTATTGGGAGCGTTGGGCTTGCTTAAATAATGATGAGCCCAAGGGGTCTTGTTAAAGTGGCTGGTTTTGGTAGAGTTTTTATTTGTGTTGTCATTGTTGGATGTAATGGCGGCGGCTGTCAGCTGATTGTAGCCCACATGCGTCTTGTCGAGGATGCAGGATCCAGCATCAGCAGTTGTAGCGCTGCTTACATCCATTTGGTCATACTCCCACTGCGTGTTGCTCAGGAGTCGGGTTTCCAGCGCGGGGTCCAGGGGAAGGAAAGGCTGGATCAGCGACGTCTGAGGCTCTAGATTGAGGAGAGAGCAATAAGGATTACACTGGCATTTACATGCAAAAATAACAGGATTATCTCCCTAACCTGACTATAAAGAATGGGGTAAGAAGGGATACATGTAGAAGAATGGCATTCATTTTTAAGACTTCCCCTACAGTAAGCTTCTTATGCATTTATTCAGTGTTCTGGCTCCCCACCAATGCTCTTTTGTTGCCTTTAACACATCTGACTATGATTTATGGGTGTAGAATGGACTTAAGAAAACCATAAGCACAGAGTTGAATGTGTGTCTAACCTTTGATCATGTTTTTTTCACAACATGTAATTGTTGTACAACCTTTATTGAGGACGACATGCTGTTAGATGTTCATCATGGCCATACATCAGTAAGGTGTATGATTCAGGCAATTATTTCTTGAGTGCAGGTTTTAGGATGACTCATAGCTTTAAGAGTAATCCATAATGTGTCGCCCACCTCACGGCAGAGATTCTATTTATTAAATATTTAGTTACAGAAGTCTAGAAATGAATTATCACTCCTCCTATTCCAAATGTGAAAATGCATTTAGCACTCACAAAGGGCTGATTTCAAATGGAGCTGTCGAACCTTTCAGTTTCAACTGTAAAATGAGAAAAGAAAACTTTGCCGAGTATTCAGCAGTCAGACGCGTGACAATTGATTGTTTCTTTGAAAACACAAAAAAGCAGCAGTCAGATTCCATATAAAGCGTTGTTTAGTTTATTTCCTTAAGTCATCTATCTTGTTCTCTAAAATCCACCTGAGAGGGACTGAAGGGAACAGATATCACCTCCTGATTCAGAACAAATTCAGTCTGAATGACAGATTTAACTGGAAAGTGTTGTTCTTTCAACTGCCTATTCACATATAGCAGTTATGTACACTTGCCTGCCTTAAAGCAACCCTGCAAAAAGGTCTGTCTGTAGAAAGGTTCAGTTTCAAAGAAGTGTTGATTTAATTTCATGGTCATTTTGGAGAATGTGGTAGGGGGGAAAAAAGCAATCTAGCAATCAAGTGCAGTTTTCTGTTGCACATCTTAATTTGAAAAGTAATTTACCACAAATTAAAGTAGTGGCATTAAAATTGTATTTTGGAAGAAGTGGCCTTTAATTGCAGGGCTCTTGTAAGCAGACAGAAGGCAAAGTTTTGGTGAAGCTGACCATCTCAGTTGGACAGAAGATCACTGCTGCCATCTCAGCTTGGGGGCACGACATGGGGGCACAGGAGTTGATTCTTACGGCCACTTTGAGTGGGAACATGGTTTGATTCTTTGGGCTTTTGGCTTAATTTAAACACCAGAAACAGAGTTTTTAGTCTCATTTGTAGCAGGACAAAGCTTATCCTGGCATAAGCTAATTGTTCCTCTTTACACATTGATAGCAAGGATAAGTTCGGCTCAGTTTTCTTTAGCACATTTTAGTTTGAAAAGTAATTTACCGCGAATCAAAGAAGTGAAATTAAAATGGTATTTTAAAAGAAGTGGCCTTTAATTTCAGGGCTCTTGTTAGGAAATAGAGGACAAAGTTTTAGCCTGTGACCATCTCAGGACTGAACAAAGGGAACTTTGGGACGGGTCACAGAAGCTGATTCTTTAGGCCACTTTGACTTGAAACAGGCTGTTTCTGGTGTTTTAAATGAGACCAAGGGAGAATTTGAAAAGAAATTTCTCACAAAATAAAGTAGAAATAATAAAATAAAACATGGTGTAGTTGTAAAAGCAGGGTTTGGTTCCGGCCAGCTCCACATGTCAAATTGTTCTTTGGCAAAATACTGAACCCCAAATTGGTTGCTATGATCGGGCCCGTGCTTTGCATGGCAGCTCACTGCCATCAGTGGATGGTAAACTATGTAACTGCAGCCATTTAAATTCTAACTAGAAATCCTCCCCAGTAAAGCAGGAGGGACTCCAGCAGAGCATGGTTATTGTATGATGCTCTCTTTAATTCTACGGTTTCCACAAAGGTCAGCGCTGTCAAGACAGCTTGCTGTCGGTGAACTCTTCTCCGTGCTGATTTACTACAGCCTGTCTGCTGATCGCTGCAGTTTCACTTATACCAATTGTTTTGGATTTGAAATTCTGCTGTTACAAATGTTACTACTACTGAGTCCCTAAAGCAATATTTCATTCAGTGTATAATTGCCCAGAACAAGTCACTGTTATGTTATGCACCACAGCCTCTTCTGTGTGTGCGTTTCTGCATCTTGTGCACAGATTTCAGAGCTGTTCATTCTATGTTACGAAAACCTGCAGTTGAGAAGGAGTTTTCTGCAGCAGACCGCACTCTGTCCAATCCCTCGATATCCAGGGTGATCATCCTCATCACCAAAACCAAACACACACTCATAAACCATTTAAGCAGCCGAGTACATGGATTTTAAGAGGAAAAGAGTTCTTACTTGTTCCCAGTGAGGCGCTGCTTTGACGGAGATCAGCCCAGTTCTGCACAAAGTCTGGTCGGCTCTGACTCGTTGGGTCGACCGCCACGGTGGTGGACCGGAACATGGGCCCAGAACCTGGAGCACTGTGGAGAGAAGAAGAGAGGACGATAAAAAAAATAGCTAAAATAAGTGGAAAGGAGTAAGGTAGAGAATGGGAGAGGGTGAAAAAGTGATGAAGCAACAGAGGAGAGAGTAAAACTGAAGGGAAGAGAAAGTGGAGCCAAAAGAATGAACAGAAGAAATTAGTAAACAAGAGAGGAGGAGAGGAGAAAAGGAAGAAATGACAGACAAAAGCAGAAAGAAACTAGAGGAAAGGACAAACGTTTGAAAGAAATACAAGAAGATGAGTGAGGGATTGAAAAGAAATTAGGACTGAATGAAAAGTTTTTAAAATTTCAAAATTTTAAAAAACTGAGAAAGGGTTGAAGCAACAGAGGGGAGAATGAAAAAGAAGAGAAAGTGAGGTGGACACGGACAAGAAAAAAGGAATAAAGGTGTAGACAGGAGAGAAGGAGTGGAGAAAGGGATGAAAAGACAAAATGTCAAGACAGGAAAGGAAAGGAAAGGAAAGGAAAGGAAAGGAAAGGAATGTGGAGCAACAGGGGGAGAGGATGCTTCGGAAAGAGGATGAGAAGAGGTCAAAAGGACAAATAAAGACATCAAACCAATGAAAGGGGAAGAAAGAGGCGAGGGGAGGACAAGAGGAAAGGTGATGAAAAGAAACTAAATGGAGAGATGGAAACCACCAGCGGAGAAGCGGAAGGGACAAATTAAAAGAAAAAACCTCAGAGAGGACAGAACGAGGGAGGAGGAGGAAATAGAATCATATGAAGAAGAAGAAGAAGAAAGGAGAAAATGCGTGGAGAAAACAAGGAGATAAGCGGTGAGGCGGACAAGAGGAGAGGAGAGCTGAAATCCAGCTGAAAATCAATTTGGCCACGCTTTTCCTCTTTCTCTCTTTGTGCCAGGAGCTAAACTGCATTGTTGTAAATCTGAAAATGACGACGACAGCCGATACTGATGCACGACTTTCTTTCTGTGCAGCGAGCGGGTTCTGCAAAACACCGTGATTGGACAAAAACACTTCAAACGTGCTGAAAAAACCCCATTAAGCACTACAAGATGCATTTAGCCGGTTGCTGTGCCAACGCTCATTGTAACCAAGGAGCTCGTTAGCGATCTGTCTTCCCTGATTTATTTTTACTCATGTACAATCCTGAGAAAACAAAACAAAATAAAACATGTCAGTCAGTTTATGCAGCGATTGAGTTGAAAAACTTTCAACTTGCGTGGATTTAAAAGTCGTGGATGTTTGATCGCGTCTCCGGGGACTATTTTCTGGCAGAGGCTTGCGCTGTCTTTGCGTGGGCGTCTTCAGGTTGTGACTTATAACTTTGAGCTCAAATTGTGCATTCATGTGCAATTGTATTTGTGTTTAGAGCAACCAGTTTCTGTGTTTGGTAGCTCGCCAGATGAACCGTCACTGCGACATGTTTTCAGCGAGACGCAGCCAAATCCACACGCACGTCTGTTTCTGGACCTTTATGTTTGTTTAGCGTTTGTTTTACAGGATTTTTTTTTATTTTTTCTTTAAAGACAAGCTCTACGTGAGATGAACAGTGTTTGGCAGCCCACTTGAAAGTCCCAGATGTCAGAGCTTCCCACCAGCACATAGATTTCTCACACAGCTGTAACGGAGCAGAGACAAACACAAACATGGCAGCGTGATCCTGCAACAGATTACACACTATAGGCTCAGGCAAAGTTTAGAAGATGGTGATGTATTACTGCAGTTAGACCAAAGGGAATGCACGCTTAAGAATGAGTATCTGAAAATCAACAGATGCTTTTCAAAGGCGTGTTTTTCCAATCACTTGACAACTACTTGCAGTTGTTGTAGGAGGTTTTGTGGTAGTTCTGTCTTTTAGAGGTAAATTCATATCTCGTCATCATTCTGAGTCCTTTTTTTAAATAATTTTACAACTTGCAGTAAACTGTTTTTAAGTCAATCAGACTTTTAGTGGTTTTAGCATCTACTTTGCATCTTTGTCATTTTGTAATAATTATGCATCCTTCAGTTTGTGTTTGTTTGTTGTTATCCTTTTACGTCTTCTTTCTGTTGCTGAAGCATTTTTTGGGGTCATTCTACGATTTAGCGTCATTTTCATCTCTTTGGAGTAGTTTGAAATGTTATTGCGATCATTTTGTCATTTAATTATCATTTTGTGCGTCTTTGTCGTAATTGCAACTCAACTCCTTGCAGTCAATTTATGTCTCTTTTACATTTTACAACTCATTTTGTGTCTTCTTGCACTCGTTTAGTGTTCGCTAAATTGACTTCTCATCAAGAAATACATTCCCATCACTCCATATGTGAGGTTCCAACCCAGTGGACCCTTGACCCTTTGGGCCTCTATGGAATGCCTCTTTAGTGATCCATCCGTATGTGCATTATTAATCAAATGATTCCCTTAATTCTATACAGCTGGGTTTCATGTTCCCATATAGAACATGTTACGCTGCCTCGTCTCAGAGAACAAAGAGCATTATCGTATTAATTACACCTGTGATTTTCCTACTGTCAGATCACATCAAATGTCTAATGGAGTGGAGACTCCAGCTGCTATAAGTCATTTACTTATATCCATATACATACATTACTTGTGTCTGCATACTTCTCCAGAAGCTACATTAGCATTCACTGGAAGCTGTGATTCTGGATGAATGCAAGTCTAACAATGCTGGGCACTAACAATGTCTAGCTGTTTGAGACTGAACAGGTAGTGTACAGAGGCCATAAAGCCAAAATAATATGCTAAGATTACCACTATTACATAGGAGAGTCAGCTGATTTAGGTTTGTTAGTACAAGCAATGAACTACATTTAAAAGTCTTAATGTAAAAAAATGAAATGTCATTTTTTATGTTAAATAAGCAGGCAGGAGCATAAAAAATGGGTTGAAACTAACTGAGCAGACATGAGGGATGCAACTCACCACTCTCCTCTCCTCCTCTCTTCATGCTGATGGAGCCTCCTCAGCACTCTCTCCTCTCGCCTCTCCTCCCTGCGCCTCCTCTGCCTCCTGCAGGACAGCGCTCTGTAAAACTCCCTCTGTTTCAGCTCCTTCAGGCGCTGGAGGACAAGCAGAGTTGCTTCCATCAGTAACAGTGGTAGTAGTAGAGGTAATAGTATTGGTTGTGAGGAAGAAGAGATATGCCGTGTGTATCCATCTGTCTCAGAGCAGCAGCCTGTCCTCTGTCCTACTGTGTAGCAAATGTTTTTTTTACCGAAACCTTTTATCTGCTAAGACTCGGTGTCTTGACAATGGAGGTTAATCATAGTTTGTGGAGTTCCAACAATCTAAGAAAAGTCCTGAGGTATAGCTAAGGACGTATCGTGTTAATAAACAGAAGACTTTTCTGATCCACAACACAATATTTTGTGTCATATTGACATGATCGGTAGAAAAGACGCCGTCACACGACTGCATAAAGAAATGAGAAATATTTTGTCTAAACTCACTGGACAACCTGTCGGAGCTCTGTCTGCTCTTTGTGATCAACAAACAGTCGGACATGCTCACAGGAGTGGCACCCACCAGGTCGCAGACTGTGTTGTCCAGGTTGTAGGACACAAAGGAGGAGAGACCCATTTGTGTCCTGAACTCTGACACCTCACTGCTCCAGCATCATATTGATGCTCTGTCAGTTTTCCTCTCTGTTACTTGACTGCACTTTGGTGCTGAGCACTTTGTCAAAGACAGTCAATAGATGGACAATACCTCCCATGCCATTTGCGTATGTTGTTGCTCTCTGTGCCTTTTAATTACGCATCAGGGACAGTGTCTTTGAACTGAATTGGATTAAACTGATGGTGTATGGTTTCACCTGGGGTCTGTGCGCAGTGAGTATTTCTTAAATACTCCAGAAAAACAAAGCTTAAAGTTACGTTTAGCTTGAATAAAGATACTGAGAATTGAATAACACCTTGCATGCAAAATAGTTTTCCCCTAAATATAGCAGAGAAAGAGTTGAGCAAATTCTGGGACCTGAGCAGCATTACACGAGTAGGTTCAGGGACCTAAAAGAGTTCAGAAAAGAAAAAAAAAACATAGAGCACTGGAGGACCTTTGAAGAAGGCCATAGAGCATTAACATTATGTGTCTAAATAAGCTGTGTGTGTGTGTGTGTGTGTGAGTTTATCCGTCCCCAATCTTTTTATCAGTTTGGTGTGTGTCTAAAGTTGTGAGTATGTTTTGTGTGTGTCAGTTCTGTGTGCTTACTAAGTCAGCCAGTGTCAGCTTTAGTAGAGTCCAGACCAGCTTAATTCACTTACTGAGCTCCGTCTGCAAGCTGTCTGCAAACCAGAGATACTGATACAGTCTTTGAGTGTGTGTGTGTCACAAATAATAATAATAATAATGTACCGGTGGGTCACAGACAGACAGATGACAACAGACAAACAGACAGCGAGGCGGGCAGAGAACCCCGACAAATAGATAAATAGACCAAAATAGACAGACAGATAAAACCCAGAGGCAGACAGACACACAGATACAAACCAGACGGGCTGGAGGACGGATGCATTGGGGTTTGTTAAAGCTCGCTACGTGGCCTCTCCATTTCGTAGAGGGTGTATGTACAGTGTGAGGACTGGACGAAATGACAAGAAAACCTCACAGTAGTCAAAGCAAAAAAAAAAACGGAAAAGCACCACAAACTGCATGGCACAGTGAAAGCAGAATGTGGACAATCTCCTTGCATTATGTAGCAGCAGGATGGTAGATGTTGCTGACAATTACTGGACCTGGCCCGAGAAAGCGCCACACGTAATGAAACTTTACAATTATACAGCAGCTGCACAGCGTTTCAGGGAGGTCTATAAAATGTCATTTAACATGTTTTTCTTTCTTCTTTTTTTTTCCCACGACCAATCTATAATTCATTGCCCGCCTGAATCTGACAGGCTGATCCCATTAATACTAGAATGTCCCCATCTCATCAACCTGCACTGTCTTCCAGTTCGTGCACTAGTAATATAACAAGATTGAAAAAGACGCCCCCACACCCCTCAGTGTAAAACATCATTTACATTATATATACTGCTGGTAAATGGTGAGATAAACCACTTTATATGATGCCAGATAGGAACTGCTCCTTTAATATTGTTTGTCAAGTTGTTCATCAGTCAAATGTGAAAACAGCCTCCAGCTCGTGGACTGATTATGAGACAATGAGCCCTTGGGCACAGGCACTTGAAAGCCCCTCCCCGTTCTCCAGCAAACTAAATAGCTTTATTAATTATATTGAAAGGCTTACTGCAGCAGTTGTGTGGTGAACGAGTCCTATCTATCACCCTTAACATCTGCAGATTTCAGGGATGGCTGTAGTAGTAGAAGTAGAGGGGGAAAAATTGCACGGTTCTCCTTTTCAGCTAAACCTTTCAGACTTTTTTTTTCGTCAATTCTTTTAAAGTAGAATCTGTTTCAGGGGTCGCTGATGCATTAGGGCGTGTGCTCAATTTTCGTCCATAATCGATGGTCGCATTTCAAAAGGACCTGGTGTTGATATTATTATGAGCCAAGAGCACTGACCATGAATCAAGAGGCAAACTCAAAATTCCCCAAACACAATACTCGGCTTTTAGTGTAAGTTACTATAATTGAGGAGCTTTGGATTTGAAATGAACAATGGCTTTGAAGTTAAAGAGCCACGGAGAGGATGCAGCTTGTACGTAAAGGGCTCCTGTTCCTGCATTTGATGTGGATGTAAGTAGCGCTGAGAGTCCTTAGTTACCCGTCATATGCATTGTTTCCTTTCATGCACAATGCTGGAGTTCAGAGCTAGCACAACAAATGACGTGTCATCTTCCTGCTACCCACAGGTCCCACTGTATAAATTATACAATACAGATGAATGCCGCCTCTTTAATATGGAATCAAATGGTTGTTTTTTTGTTTTTTTTTCACAGCCTGCATCTGTCACGCCAGCACATCAAGCGCCGGTGATGTCGCCTCTTCTGCTTCATTTCCAAAAGAAGATGGGACCGTGACTGACCCGTGAACCAGAAGACGGGCAGCTTAGCTGAGCGCGTGCAGGCCTGAGAATATTACAGCTGGAAAAAATCCATTTCCTGCAAGAGTTGCAGTCTTGAACAATATGCCCTAAATGCTCCACATCCTCAAGAAAAGCTAATAACTGTGACACACGGATAACTGTGAAAAATATTATGCCTCTTTCATTGCTTGCAAGTGAACAAATGATAATTGCGGCAAATGCGTTCCTCCCAGCACCTTCAATTTTGTAAACACCCAAACAGCTGCAACTTCTCAAAGCTGCCTTCTTCCACATCTCCGCACTATGGAACCCGTTTTATATTAGACTGAAAAGAGAGAAATCATGTGAGGAATAGGGAGTGGAGCAGCAGAGCGACAATATCCAGATTTTGGGGGGCAAGCAGGAATCCACTGGCGCAATATGTGCTTTTGATTTTAACCTGTTTGCTCATTGGCAGATTCAGTTAAGTTTTACCCTTACATCCTCATAAGTCAATCAGTTTCCACACTTTCAGCTTTTGATCAACAAAAGTAACATGTCCTTTTATATCAGACACTTCTTCCTATAATTATCTTTACCTGTTTCTCGTCTAACAATGGGTTGCAGGCGATGGGTCCAAAATCCTACATAACAATCACTGTATTTTTTGTTATTGGACCGACACAGCATATCACCATTTAAAATCTTATTAGGTGAAAAATCAACTGTTAATGGATGGAAAGAGAAAACAGGAACACAAATGAACCCTCTCACAGATTCTGATATGACTCCTGGCTCTAACTGCTTCAAAAAATATACTTTTAAAAAGGTCCAATATTAGCATGAATTAATTATTGATTTCAGGTGTTGAAAGAAGTTATAGAACAACAATCAGTATGGAAAAAATGCTTATGCTGTTTTATGGTCAGTCACTCTATACCATATACATGTAGAAAATTAGATACACTGTAAGATACAAGCAACAAAGTGATGCTTGTTGCATCACTTTGTTGCTGACAGTGGGTCGCCAGTGGACTCTCCGCCTAGGTAACCCTCTTCCTCTATGTTTCCCACCACAAATGTTTCCGCAGAAACAAGCACAACATAAAAACTTAAGGACAGGGCTAGCTCTTCTTGTCGTCACCGTTTGAAAAGTAAATACTGTCAAAGATGCCGGTCCTCTACTTGGGGTCACCTGACACCCTAAGCCGGCTGTCCCCATAGTCAATTTAGTGGTAGGAACCAAAGTCGGGGACTGTCAATCAACTGTTCCAGTCGCTCCCATTGGTCGTCACCTCAAAGCTGAGATTAATTCAACTTTGTACCCGCCCACACCGTGTCCCTTAAGGTTTTCCCTCCACATCACTGCTGGTCTCTTCCTGTGTGTGTACACCTCTTAACCATGGCCAGTTTCTGACAGCTGCTTCAAACACAGGTTGTTAATGGAAATCAACTCCAGGCCTTTTCCCTGCTTAACTCATAAATACATAATGAAGGCATATCGCACACCTGTCCAAGAAACAGCTTTCATGTCCAATCACTTTTGAGCCCCTGAAAATATGGGACTGTGTTGAAAAAATGGTTGTAGTCCCTGCACCTTTAAGGCCGGAGGGCTGCACTTCTAACCGCTAAATCGCTAATGATACTGATATATTATATTAATGATGGACAAAAAGTAAAACATTAATTTATTATGTCTGATTTGTCCAAATGCCTGGCTGAGAACCTCAGGCAACAAACGAATGTATGGAATGACACAGTGAGCTCAGCATTAGTTACTGACATTATCACAGTCTAGGAAATAGGCTCCTGCCCAGCTCTACTGTGTCAATATGGCAGTAACAAATACAGCCGTAATGCAGCTTTCACTTCTGCCATAAAATCAATCAGCAGAAGTGCTACGGTTTCCAGTCGTGGCGGTCATGAGAAGGGATATTGTCGTGTGTTGGTGGGATTTTGTTAACCGCACTGTGTGTTGTGTTGTGTGTCTGAAACCAGAGTCGAGTGCTCATTGTGGCACCGGGATGTAATAAATCCATGACCTTGGCGAGGATGGTTTAAGGTGTTGTGTGGCAGGATAAAGCAGACCTCCGGGTGCCTTGTTAAGGCGGACTGACTCACCTGCTTGTGGTGGTGGTCGTAGGAGTTGATGTGGTTGTCGTACTGCTGGTGCCTCACGTACTGCTTATCGCACAGCTCACAGTAAAACCTGGAGTCCCCTTCCTCCTGCAGAGAGAGAGAGAGAGAGAGAGAGAGAGAGAGAGAGAGGTGATTTGACATGGCTCTTCATTTTGACCAAAAACCACAAGTTTTTTTCTTTTGTTTATTTTGTACAACAAATAGTGAGTCAGTCAGAATGTGTCCCTACAGACAACAGAAAACTTGAGAAGCTTTATAATCTCTCTGTGTATGGGCTCACATTGCATTTGCATTGTCTGGTGGTGGCATGTTACTAATTGTGCATACATCAGCTTTTCCAGTTTATTCTTTTACATCTATGAACTGTAGTTACTCTGATTTTATGTGAGAAACATATAATCATCACATAAATGAAACGCATTAGTATACAGCACATACTTGCTTACCCAGCTAAGCTGATTACACTCGCAGAGGCGGAAGCTGTGTGGAGCTGTGTGGAGCTGTGTGGTGGCCTTTACACTCAGAAAACCCTGTTTTTTAAATCTTTTGTACATAATTATTATTGACAATATCAACTGTGAAACGGCCTATTTTGTACAGAGTACATGTAAGAGTACATATAACCAGGTGCTGGAGAAGGGGCTGGCTCCAACAGAGAGTCAGTCCCCAAAGGCCTCCATGTTAAAATGTCCAACTTTACAGCAGAAATAACAGCCTGGTACAAAGATGTTGGTCTCTATAGTGAATTTATCTCTTCCTGACAACTGTATGATGGATAGCTTTTGTATAACTCACCTATTTAATCAGTCAATCAGTTATGCCTAAATAAAGGTGTGGCCACTCTTTGTGAGAGATTGTGATGTTTATCCATATGAGTTCTTGTCTGTTCTTGTGTTCTTGTGAAATACTGTTCCAATTCAAAATACCATCTGACCAAGCAATGTCCAAATACCTGGATGTCTTCTTGCCCTGTTAGTTTTATTGAGGACGCATTGGGAGGTAACTTGTGGCTTGGTCTCCCAGAAAGTATTTCACAGGTCTCATCAAAAACTCTTTCATTCCAGTTTGCTGAATAACCACACTCCCTCGTACAGTCCTACAGAGCCTGTACTTCAGAGTCAAACTTGCCATGGACAAACTATGAAACTACGCTTCCAAGGTTTTCATACCTTGTATTGATAAGCGTTCTAAGTGTCATCCGCCCACCTCAGTTCCACTCTACTCACAATTTGGAGCTGTAAGGAATCAGGTTCTATTAAGATGGCGACAGTCAGAGACGCTAAAATAGACACGGGTGCGCAAATCCGAATATAATGATTCAGGTGCTAGACAAAAAGAATAAATATATTGAAAAAACAGTCAGAGACACCACATTGTGCTTCAAAGCTGCTCTAAGGGGAAACAGGGACGTCACAGAGCTTTTTTCTATCTTTATGCAGACACTGGGTAATAATCATGTCCCACTGCTAAGCAGAACTTTAAATGCAAGATTATCACTTGCTACAAAGTATTTCACATTGTGTTATTTGCTCTTCAAGTAAATGATCTTAATATCCACATGGCAACGCTTATATTCATGACAAAGCTAAACGTAAAACCAGAGCTGGAACATGAACTGTACTGTTATCACTGCAGTTCCTGTGTGAAATTTTCCTACTCTGAAACATTCAGCCAAGTTATTGATTAAATAACCCAGTCGCAGTCCTTTGAGGTTAGGAGAACGAGAGTTAAAATGTGACTCATGACTTGGCGGATAAAGACTGAAAAGCCGCTTTCGCGTCTCGTTTTGCGTAATTGTAAATCATGACTTTGTCTTGGAGTTGGTCATAAAAGCAAAATGAAAACAGAGCGCGAGAGGGGGAAAAAAATCCCACTGCGTAGGAGGGAGTGGTGAATTACAGTCGGAGTGCTATAGGTTGTAAAATGTGTTTACGGAGATGTATATTCATCATACTCAAGCTTTTAATTTGTTAGCTGTCATGTGGAGTGTGTGTGTGTGTGCGTGTTCGTAGTGGAGTTCGTCATGTGGAGTGATGCTGTCTCTATTGCTTCCGATGGCTAATGGGCCCTTCAATCACAACTATTGATCAGCAATCTGAGTGTCTGAGTGAACACACACGTAAATACACTCGCAAACAAACAAAAAGACGACACGCACTTGCAAACTCTGCAAACACACACACAGCCGCGGCTTTTAATGCTGCAGTAGGTTTTAGGCCACATATAGATGTAGTAATGCCGGTTTTTAACAGAAAGACAGAGAGAGAGACAGAGACACACAAACTCCATTAATGGAAGATTGATTTATCTTTAAAAGTAGAGAAAATTCAATCTGTGACACGACCTTCAGCGGAGGTCTGCGCTCTGGGTTGCGTGTGTCGGTGTGTGCGCGCCCGGGATTTTCCAACTTTTCCGTCTCTAAAAGATCTCTGCTGAGAATCTTCTTGAACTCTTGCGGCCATTAAGAGGAAGATGGAGGGAGAGGATGGGCCATAGACAGGAAGACAAACGCAGAGCGAGCCAGACGGAGAATGTGGCGGAGGACGGATGGAGACAAACAGAGAGACAGTGACAAAAGCCGAGGGGAAACGCAGACAACCTTGTTTCATCCCTCACCGTCCCTGAATGGCCGTCGTCCTCGGCCATTACCACAGGGATCTCCTCCTTCAGTCGGCATTAGCTCATCAGACAAGTGATTACTGCAGCTACCATAATTCCATTAAGTAACGAATTTATGCTACATTATTGTATTACAGAACGAAACATTACATTTGCATTATTTAATCAAAGACGGCATTGGTTTGCATTATGTCATTAAAGATGTCGTTGGGTTGCATTAGCCCGCTGAAGATGGGTTTCGATGTCCATTAAACATGGCTTGCTGGATAGCTGGGAAATTGCTGCTCAGTAAACTCAAATTAAAACACATTACAGCTCAAGATTTTTTGGTACACGGCTTCACAACAAAATAAAAGAATGCATTGGCTTGTTTCTCTGTGAAAGTACTGTTATTTATTATTTTACTACAGCTAAGGAAGAGTTCTGTGGAACTGTTTGGGCTGTGTGAATGAATATTTGAAAACCCACAGGACAAACTCGCAGATATAAAGCGAAAAAAACAACCTCCCAAAGCCAGATTACATATTACAAGCTCAGAATTTACTACAACGTTTAATATAAAAGTCATCTTTGGATTCCCAGCAAATGACGGGTGGATAACCTTGATGTCAATTTCTCAAAACTGCAGTTTTTAAACTCAGAGATCTAATTTTTGGCAACTTAGTTAAACAGTTCCCGTTTTTAACTCTGTTTATTCTAATGCTGCTTGTGACTGGTTTATTACAAAGGCAAATGAACAAAATTCCTCACACAATTTTGATGGCTGATTAAAGTATGAATAATCCGTGAGGCACATCCTGATTCCAGCTTCACAGATGTGACGATTGACACTTTTATTTATCCCTTTTAAGATGTAAATTTAATTTGTTTTGGCAAAATAGACATATTAAAGATGGTGCTGGCAGTTTTCGTGGTAGGGTCACATTCACACAACCTGTGTCTATATGTTACGTGTCTATATAACAGCTCACGCACATTCTGTACAGTTCCTTTTGTTTCAAGGAGAACTATTTTTACAACGTGGACATTATATCTGGCATAAAATATGATCATTTACTCACCTATATAACTTTGGTGTCATTTGGAGTCATTTGTCCAATATTTAAATCAGCGTATATCCATACAGTGGGAGTGACTGTAACGCAGGCACCGTAATGCAGCCTCTAAATAACACATTATCTGCCGCAAAATTGACGCTTATTTCACCAATATTTTGTTATGATACCCTGGTGCTATTCCCCGTTGAGTCCGGAGTTAACACCAAAGTTATATGGGTGAGTAAATGATCGTTAGTTTTTGTTTTTTTGCCAGAAATAAGGTCCAGGTTGTAAAAACACAGTAGTTCCCCTTAAAATCAGTTTCTTCTTTATTTAAATTCAGACATTTTAACAGAATTTTAATACATTCTTTGTGTATTTCACATAGTTCTGATTTCATACCTAGACTTATGTTTATTGACCCCAGGACAATTCCTTGTGTGTAAGCATACGTGGCAATAAATAAAGCAGTTGTGGCCGTATTTTTCATCCGTTTTTATATCTGAGTTAAACTGGCAAAAGTCATCTTGGTGTCTGCATCTGCGATATTAAGTAACCTGACCATATCAGACCAGTGTTGCCAGATTGGGCGGTTTCATGGGAAGAAATAGAGATGGGTGGGCTGTATTAAATCTGGGCTGATTATTTTGCCATCCTTTCTTAATACTTTTTAATGTTGACTTGAAAACAAAACAATTTTGCATTTACTACTCCAAGACAAAATGCATGCCTGAGTGTACTGAATGAGTAGGCAAGCTCCATCAGTGGACAACATGGTGTCATCAGATAGCTTCATAGTAACTAGATGTGAGTAGCTGTGATGGTTAGCTGCTGCAGTTTGTTGCTGTGGGATTTCTATGTTTTGACTGCTGTGTTTCTTATGATAGGCTGCACTAGTGCATGCAATCTGTGTGGTCAAAATGCTGATCTAAATCTGCCTTTTGGGCAATTTTGCACACCTCTTAGTGGTTTCTGAACAACTGTTGGTCTGGAAACCATCAGCTGCATCTGAAAATGCCGACTGCTACAAAACGCTACTACAAACATTTTATAAGCAACAAAAAACTTTTCCCTTGGTATTTCCTGGTCTACAATCTCCACTTTTCCATCATCTCTTGTGGTTGTCAGTGCATATAAATGTCTTTGTGGCGAAGCTTATGTGCAGTGATGACATGCCCCTGCTCTTGTAAGCTTTTTGCTGTGATACTATACACCAGGCATTTATTACACAGTCTGCCTCAAACTGATAATGGACAGTCTGGCACAGACTGCGAAGCAAAGATGTATTAGATTCATCTCATACAGTTTGACATACAGTAAACTTACACGACTGTTGTCGCACCGGTCTAGCATGGCCGGACTGTTCTCCTGCTCTGTGTCAGCACAATATACTGTGGTTCATATATGGTGGAACAAACTCTCCAGCCTGAACCCAACAATTGTGGAATATGCCACTCAGTATGTAAAGTCTGGGGTAGATTTATTGATAAAAAAGACAAAATTAATTTGATAATCAGTGACCTAAAGGTGAATCATGCATATACTGTAGGCAGAAACCTCCAAATCCTGCAGTTACATGTGGATATTTGGTTGTTACAGATTCTAGTCAAGTAGATTTCCAGTGGGCGCTACCCACAGATTGACTCCCATAAATCATTATAACTCACCAGTTTCCAGAAACGAATGAGGAACTTGGATTAAACATCTTCATTAAACCCTACAAGTCCAGTTGTCCCTGTTTCAGGTTGATTTTGCATGGACCTGGATGACGGTGATCCTTAATGGACACACTAAGTTGCCCAAATCAATCCCAGGCAAGAGAAGTAAGAGGACGATGAAAATGAACTCCAGTGATGGAAAAGCAACAGCATCCCAGTTGGACAGCAAATCATCAAGACGGTCTTTTTAGATCTTCACAACCATCAGAAGGCACCAGGCAAGGTCGTCTTGTTGTGAAACTTCCTCAAAACATGCCATTCTCAGATGGTTGGTGCCTAGCTTGCATTTTTTTCTTTCTTTTTATTGCTGTCATTACAAATCGAGTATTGAAAATGGCAACACAAATGGTGGAAAAGGAAGAGAAGGACAGATGATTTGCATTTGATGAGATTATTTTTGCTTAGTGAAGTTGCATCTTATTAGGAGAGCTCATCACCTGTACAGTTTATATTGCTTGACATAACTGCCATGTATCTCCTTTTTAATCAGGAACTACTATACTCCACCATATCTAGTTCTGGATAAACTGCAAATGCTTTATTGTTACTCAGAGCAAAAATTGAATTCTTATTGGATGTAGAAGAACTCCTAAACAAACCAAAACCTGATGTTCCATCTTCTTCCAGAAAGCTAGGATTAGCATATTTTTATACATACATGACACACAAAGCAACGAGGGGATCACGTTAATGTCACGTTTTTAGGCGCTTGGCAAAAGTAAGTCCACTACACTATTCACTCTATAGTTTTAGCTCCAGCTTGCCGACACCGGCTCTTAAGAAAACGTCTGACTCGAGCAGCTCCGCTTTCTTCACCGCCTACTTCCAGTATTTCCAGCAGACAGTTAACGGTTAGAACTTGATCCTGCAGAAAACCAAAACAGCGAGGTAAAAGAGACTCAAAGGCACTTGGGTGTTTTATCGTTTTCCATTTCTGCTGCTTCATATCTTCAGATAAAAAAAAAAAAAATAGTTCTAAAAGCATAAAATAATCTACACTTTAGGATGTCTTCCTCAATGCAATATCTTGAAATGTATTACTTTTCCTGAAACAAAGCTGTCGGCTGTGACTAATTTGATTTCTCCATGTCTTGTAAATGGCTTGATAAGTCTGAAGTGTGAAGTGAGGCTCCAACTTTTTGCTCCTTGCCGAGCAGCTCCTGTAAATGACTTTCTTACTGACAGATCTCTCTTCGTCTCGTCACCCCCAGGGTTACGTTCTTTCTCCAAGATTGTACATTTCCGAACGCTAATGACGAGCTGCGGCCTGTATGCAGATGACGTTTTTATCAGGACAAAATGGACACGTTCTTTCTGTTGTGCTGTCCACGGTGTGACATATTCATGCTGCCCTAAAGATTAAGGTCACGGCTGGTGCCCTTTGCTGCAACATAAAGTGAAAAGAACAAAACTATATTGTACAGTTTCTGTGTATTAAGATTATTACAATCATATGTAAACAGTAATAAACTGCAGTATTTTTTTCCTCCTACTGTGAACCACCTTTTTTACAATGTTAATTCCATGCAGTGAGTAAAAACTGATTTCAGAATGAGGTTAAAACATCCTGGCTCAACCTCTGAGAAGCGAGGAAAGCTGATGCCGGCCCCGGTCAGCCCCTTTGAGAACAGTGTGAGCCCTCTGGCTAACATCTCAGAAATCCAAGAGTAAATAAAAAAAAAAAAAATATGAGGTTACTTTTAATTGGTTATTTTAAATACATAACGGCTCAGTTTCTTTTATCTGCACAACAATCCCATACTTCTTCTCAAAACATGTTTTTAAAGGACCGTATGGATCTACTGACTCCGGAGTTATTGTTCTCTGTCAATATATTACACAGAGTTGTAATTTTCTCTGTGTTTTATTCTCTTTTTAATCAGTTTTATTACTGCGTGTTTTTCCATCATAAGGTCTGTCCCAAGGCAAATGCACACACAAACACACACACACACACAAACAGAAAATCCCTTCTGGGACAGTGAAAGTTTAAATTAAAAGGGCAATCATGTGAAATGAAATGAGTGCGTGCACGTGCGTGTAAACATGCGTACATAAAGCCTGATACTGTGTGCCAGCCTCCTCCACATAATCAGAATAAGTGCACTGGTCTAATTGAGAGGGAAAGAAAACAAGTGGTCGACCCATTCACCGATTCACTAAATGCACCACTCTGCTTAGACAAAAGACAAATATTATATTATATTAAATTATATTATATTATATTATATTATATTATATTATATTATATTATATTATATTATTAGCATGTTCTGGCCTACTAGAGGGAAGTAAGTGTTATTAATTTGTTCTGAATATATCCAGCCACAAGGAACTGTCACAGACTCTACCCCCTTTTTTCTTACAGTACATATGGGGGAAAAAATCTCCTTCTTTAAGGCAGAAAACAAGTTTCATTCCCTTAATCTTCCCCACGAGACTGGAATTGATGAGTACTTTGCAAGGTCTGTTAGCTGGGCAAATATTGTCTCTTGTTCATTATCTGGAAATTGGATATGGGTCAAGAAGTGAATGACCCTTCCCATGCGGCGCTGAAAAGACAGACTCAAGTAGATATAACTTGAAACTAAAGCGTTGAGTGTTTGCAGTGTTGGCTGTACTGAGTAAGACGGAAATGGAAACGCAGTCCGAACATAGTGTTGGTCGGCTCCATGGTACAAACCTGGTATTTCAAACTCCTTCTTGAAGACTTATTGCGGGCCTTATTATAATAAAGGTGGGCTTGTGTTTGCATCCATAGTTACCCTAATGACCAAACATGGTATGTGAGTCATTACAGATGCACGACTTCTCATCAAATTTTAGAACATTAGTCACGGTTGCCAGTCAGGATTTAACAGTAAACATGTTGAATATTAAAAATGAAACACTGCACCCGAAAACTGAGCGCAAAAGAGCGACACAAGGTACACTTTACTGATTCTCACCCTGGTTTTATTATGCAGTATTTATTCAAGATAATGATGCAGCGTTTACGACTGCCACTATCTACTAATGTGATCTTATGTCAGAAGAAAATTTTGTCTGCTTTTCAAGGCTCTGTCTCTGGGGAGCGCTCTCCTGCTCACTCAGCTGTTGGAGTAGCTGCATTTCAGTTAGCCAAAACAACTTCCTGTTTTGTGCGTGCAGGGACCTTCGAGATTACTTCGCATTTTCTAACATGTTGTCAGAGTCAAAGCGTGCCGGTGGAGACGGAGTTTGTGCACTGAGAGACTGCTACAAAGAGAGGCAGTGGCTCAGGCTGCTACTGCTTTGGCCCAACGGCCCCAGCACTAGCTGGGACTATAAAGGCCGACTCTCTCCATGCCAACTGTATCTGTGCTTCAGCTGCTCACCATGCTACAGTGAGGCTTTCTCTGGACTCTGTCTTTTCATGTTGTTAGATTCTGTTGCTGACACCAGCACTGACGGGCTGTGTGTGACAGCGGGGGGCCTGAACATTTCCTCAAAGGCAAACTGAAAGAAACTATCAGTGCAAATAGGACCCCAAGAGCCTTTATTAGCACCAAGTAAATAACTTATCAACCACTTCTGTGAGATGACACCACTCTGTGAACATTAGCTTGGTGTGTTAGGGAGGTCACAATTGAGTGGAATGGAAAAATAATCTTTTTGAAGTTAAGTGAATCCACAGCATTTTAACTGAGATGTCTTTTGATTTGCAAATCTTTGTGTGACCAAAAGTGTAAGACTATATTATTTACTGTGTTTCTAGCTGTTGGACAAGGCTAGCATAATGGTAAGCACGGATGAGGTACATGTAGAAAATCTGCATTAAAAGAAACATTGTTGACGTTCTTTTGTGTCGTCTTACAAATGTCGTTATTGGATTGTTTGTAGGAGGAACCGTTCTGACCTGTCAATACAATCTACATCCAAGTAAACATATAAAACATTCAGTCAGTTTGTAAAAGCAACTAGCAGATATCGCTGGTTTAAGATGCAAATCAGTCCCAAAACGCCTCGTATTAGCGAAAATGAATACCGCTAAGTTCTGCATATAACTTACAAACTGCACCATTTATTTATGTGCTTTGTGTGAATGTTGCAGCGTGAATGGGTATCATATGCAAATTAAACTTGTACATGCACGAGTGGGAGGGTTTCAGTAAATGCAGGATGCTGAAGTGGTTATTAACTATTCACACAGCGCAGACATGACATCCACATAATTAGCACGATGACATGACGACAAAGGAAGACATTTTAACATAAAACTTGCACAGCTGGTGGTTGAAACCAGCGCTGTTCTTGCAATTGTCATGACAAGGGAAGGGATCGATGCAGCATAAATTCTCCAGCAGTGAGCTGAAGTGCTGAATCAAAGATGCAAAAAAAAACAGAACGCCGTAATAGATGAAGCAAGAGTCAAGGAACAGATCTGTGTTGGCCTCTGATTTTATAGGGCGTTAAAAGCGCTTTCATACACACTGTTGACGATGATGTGCTTGAATGTGGGCTGGAGCCTAAAGATGAGAGAGATCGAACATATGGCAGTGCCTCTGGCTGGGTGTCCATAACGGAGAATTTTATGCATGTTTCCCAAATTGTCGTGTAAAGAGGGCGAGGACATCTGGAAGGAGGTTATGCTGCAGACATATTTAAATTGATTGTTCTGACGAACAACAGCAACAGCTTATGTGGTGCACATGATAAGGCTTGAACATCCCAAACTGAGGATAAAAGGCTAACCTCTCTTGCTTATAATTGTTTTGCACATTGGTTATGTTTCACCTTGGTAATTCAAGCTTTGCAGACTTCAATATTGTTTTCTATAATATTTTTCACCTTTCTTGAACCTTTGTCCTCTGGTTCACTCCAATGTTTTGTTCCTGCTATGCCTGGTTAATTACAACGAGTTAACCTAATTATCTTAATGGCACATTAACTCATTTAGAGCTTTGATTGACCTGTGTCAGGAACCAGGTTATTGTTACAGCATTAACAAGTCTCTGGAACAATCTGTAGCGTCCATTAATGCGCATCGATAATATCAGTGTAAGCATTAATTCGGTTATTGGGAAGTCATAAGATTTCTAAATTAAAACTTGGCTAATAGTAATTGGAATGTGAACTTCTGTGTTATGGTTCAGTGTTGTTGTTCAGGAAGAAGGTGCTTGTGCCCGGAGACTGTTATCCTGTCCTATTGGTTTACGTCACTGAATTCGTCACAGAAGGCAACAGAAATTTGGACATTTAACTGATATATTTTGAAGCGTTACAGCTCCAGTTGTTATCAGGCTGCCATCATTAAGTCTGATTTCACCAGAAGCCACCTTTCTGTGGCCCTATTGACAATTGTAGTGGCAGTTAAAGCGTCTTTAGCTAGTGATAGCCCAAATACTGTTCTAATTCAAAAGTACACATGCCAGCAATTACAGTCCAAATGCCCCAATGTATTCTTGCCCTGCCTATTTTGTCAAGGATGCATTGGGAGGTAACTTGTGTGGACTTGTGGCTGCCAGTCCTCACGTCCTCCAGAGTCTGTACTTCAGAGTTAAGCTTGTTAAGCCCGAATTACCGAAGTGTGCTACCATGTACATGGCATTGATGAACACTCTAGGTCTCATCCGTTCAACTCAGCTCCACTAACGCTTTTCCTGTTTGCCCATTTTTGAACCAGCAGGGAGTTAAGGAGGTGTTGAGCTCTACCAAGATGGTGATGGCCAGAGACTACACACTGACACGCTGAGCCACAGTTTTATAGTCACTGGGTAAGACTCAGGTTTTTCCACTAAGCAGAACTGTTCCAATTCGAGGTATGCAAAGTACAGTCCAAATTCCTGGATATGCTCCTGCCCCACCCATTTTTTCTAAGAAACACTGCATGGTTGCAGACTTGGGACAGCCAGGTATCCCAGAATGTAAATTCACCAATTTCCCTCTTTCAACTACATAATCACCATCCTGAGTCCACTCTCCACAGTTTGTACAAGCCAAACAAAAGTTCAAACTATCACAGTCCCATACTAGGTATTGATCATTTTGACCTGTCACTGTCTACTTTGACAGCTGTGTTGGCAGTGGCTCATTTAAGTGAGCCTGTAGGCTGTGACAATGAAGCAGAATCTTCAGAAGCAGGACCTCCCCTGGAGGTAATGAAGCCATCTTTTATACACCTGCGCTTTCCCTATTGTGGCAGTTCAAAATGGATGTTTATCTGTAGCAAGTACATAAATGCCAGACTACTCTGTAGTTTGGACTTGACAACGCTTAGGGCACAGGATGGTCATTCTGGAAATGACACAGTGGCGTACTTGATGATGCCCAAGAAATACATTCTGGGACACCTGGCCCTCCAAAGTCCATACAAGTTACCTCTTGATGTCCTTGATAAAAGCGGACAGGACAAGAACACATTTGAACAGTACTTGGTCAGATAGGTGCTTTGAATTGGAACAGTACTTGGGCACTGACTGATGGTGTTTTACAAGTCAACAAGCACAGACAAGAACTCATAATGATAAACACCTCTCCTAACTCCCATCTGATTAAGAAATGGGCAAAGAGGTGGAGCATTGTTGGAGCTGAGGTAGGAAGGTCACACCGAGAGTGTCTGTCAATACCAAATACGAAAACTATGAACTTGCGCAAGACCACTTCCAGTCATACTCTTCTTGTTTGCGCAAGAACACAAGAACAAAAGTACAGATAAAAATGTACATTGAGATGGATCCAATGTCAGACGTGAAAAAAAGATCTTCATTAGCCAGACCAGAGAAGACATGGTTAAAATAATAAAGCTTTTATTTTTACCAAACTTTGGTGTTTGTTTTCCCCATGTGGAACCAACCTGGGTCACGACACCATATTCCTATAACTTCTCAGCCAACTGAAAATTTGTTAAGAGTTTCTTACAAACTTTCCTGATTAGCGCTCTATAATTTGGTACTAATTAGTAATTGCTACTTGAGCAATGAGTCAGTGCTCATTAGGTCAGCTGAAAATGGAAAAGAAATCGTTATAATTATTCCACAGCAAACAGTTCAAAATGTATGATCAGGAATAAAAGTTTTATTTTTCCCAATTAGAACCAAATTATATAACTCTGTCACAGGAACGTCTGAGGAAATTAGTTGGAAAATAGGATGAAATCATTGGACCCATGAAATAAAGCATTGCCTCAGTCTTTTAGCCAGCACCGTCGACATACAAGAATGCTGATATTTAATAGATTTTGACAATGTTTTCAAAAGACTACTATAATATCTGTGTTAGTTTAGTTTAGAGAAATAAAAACGGGTAATAAAATGTTTGGTGCATGTTTTTATGGTCTTTAATTTGGTGAATTTGCCTGTTGAGATTTCTGGCTGAGATCTCCGTGGAACATTGTTTCTCCTCGGCTGGTCAGCTGTGCAGTAGCCAGCGAATTCACATTTTTTTTGCAGCCAATTCGATTTCCTGCCTGCCAAATTATTTTTTTGGATCACAAAAGTCGCATCGAACGCAGGTGGGCTACCTTCCAGTTAGCGGACCTGACAGATTTCAAGTCCAACATCAAAATGTACACACATTCTGATGCACACACAGAAAGTGTCTCATGTCTTGATGGCGAATATTTCATGGCTCATTTGTCTGAGTGTCTGAACAACAGAAAGCGAGAGAGACAGGGAGATAAAAACTAATGATAGAGACATGAAGAGAGAGGATGAATAATAGAAAGAAAAGATGAGAGGGAGAGCGAATAATAATAAAAAGAGAAGATGAGACAGAGGGAGAATGGGTGTTGAAGTAATGATGCAGGAATAAGATCCTCCTTATTGTCTCTGCGTATATGTGTCTCCTATCTTTGTCTTGTTCTCAGTTTGTCCCCACTCCTCTCCATATCTCCATCTTTCTTTGTTGGTCCCTCATCTTTCAAGTTGTTTCATCATCAAGCCATGCAGCAGAGACAAGACCGAGTCAAACATCACTGAGACAGTTCTTTTTCTTTTTTCAGCTGAACCAAGACCGCAGAGGACCTCTTTGTGGTTCACATCCATGGATATATTACTGAACAGGCCTACCAACAATGATCACTGAAAGAGACACAGAACAACAAAGAGATGCAAAACAACGACAGGGGAGTCGCGAAGTCACTACAAAGTGATAAAAAAACAGGCACAAAGACGCGCAGAATTACTACAAAGACAGCAAATATTGGAAAAGGAGACAAAATACTTTAAAACAACCAATGCCAAACGAACAAAAAAAGTTCCTAAAGAGAAATAATTAACCACAGAGGCATGAAATTATTGCAAAGAGAAGGAGAATGACATAGAGATAGAAAGCAACTAAAAACAAAACAATCACAAAAGACAACACCAATAGATGCCTGAATTGAGTCAGAGAATCAAGAGAGATACAACATGTTGACTAAATGAATGCAAAAAGACTCAAAAAGACAAAACAACCACAAAAACAAAATGAACAAACAACCTCGAAAATGCGGTGCCGCCGCAAAGTAAGTTAAGAGTTATGAAACACACAACATGACAATGAAGTGACGCGTAAGAGACACTAAACAGCAATAAAAAGAAATGATTAAAAAGAAAAGCAAATGACATACCAAATAACTATAAAGACACAAAATGACAATGAGAGCCAACACTATTACAAAAGGTCTCCAAATTACTATAAAGAGATGCCAAAGTGCTGCAATGAGACACAAAGAAACAGAAAAACGCCACAGGAAATCGTGAAACCACTATACCGTGATAAAAGATGGACACACAAATTGGCCATGAAGAGAAACTTAGAAAGAAAAGATAACCAACCATAACCATAGATACCCAATAGCCATGTATCAAAAAATGCAACACGCAAAACCCACAGAAAAAATAACAGTACTGTCAGAATAAAATGCAATACGATGGAAAGCAACCACAAAAAGATATGGAAAGATGCACAAAGACTTCAAGTTACCTAAAAGAACTTAAAGTCTCTATAAAGAGAGGGGAAAGTATTGTAAAGGGAAGTAAAATAACCACAGATACAATCACAAAAAGACACAAAAAACAACGAAAGAGGCATTCCAAATAATAACGAAGCAACACAAAATGCCAAAATGAGAAACAAAGTGAGATGAAAAGTTACCACAAGGACATGCAAAAACACAAAGAGCAAGTGACAAAAGCAAGAAAAACAATGCAAAACAACAGCAAGACTCTGGTAGCACAAGGAAAATGACCGCAAAGAATTACGAAAATTACATAAAACAACCACAAAGATGCATTACAGTTAGAAAGGGATACAAAGCAGCCAGAATGAGATATCAAACAGATACAAAGAGGCACAACACTTGTGTAAAAAAAAAACTAAAAAAAAACTCAGGTCTACTGAAAAGATGCTGAACTGCTACGATAACATTCGAGGAAAGACACAAAGACCACAAACCATCAAATATGAAAAGTATGACAAGTGGCGTAAGGAGACATAAAACAACTCGGAAAGACCAAAAGAAGAACAATTACCACAGAGGAATACAAAACAGCCAGAATGAGATACCAAACAACCACGAACATGTTAACATGTGTAAAAATAAAAGGAGAAGAGAAAAATGCCTCACACACAGATGTAAAACAACTATTTGTGGCCTTTTTTTGTAACGACAAAAATCCGTAAAACAACCATGAGCACGCGCAAACTGACTACAAAGACATGCAAAACTGCTACGATAACACACCAACTACACCAAAGAGACATGTCGAAATAAAAATGAATGGAAATATGCAAATTGACTCCGGCTACTACTACAAAGGCTACAACAACATTCACACTACAACAAAGAGACACAAAATGGCCACAAAGTGATGCAAAATGACTACAGTGAAACTTTAATCTTCTTCTCAGTCTTCCTTTTATGCCTTCAAATAACATGCAGCTCCTTTCCCAGGCAGAAATTACCACCATACTTCACTTACACCTTACATTTAATAATGATTCTCAAATATTTCACAGCAAAACACACACAGGTTTCCCTCCCCACAGGCACCTTTCTCTCAGAGCTAATTTAAAATGACTGGCTTGGTGTGTTTCAGACGTCGGCTCGTCGTCTCCGGGGAGGTCCTTAGGCCGCACGTTACTTTACTCTTAACTTTAATGTTAGTCTTAATTAACACCCCACAGGCAACGGCCGCGTCTCTTTATTAGAATGATCGAATGGAAACAGCGAGCGAATGTATGCATTTTTATGATCCTGTATTTTGTAATTCGGTTATATATACGGTTTGAATTATTTAACGGTGGGAAGAAAAAAAACACAAAAGAGGAGGAAAACTGTTCAGTGGAAGAGGAAATGAGTTGAGTGTCTGAAGAGCTAGCTCCTTTGATAGGACTGTGACATCCCCGAATCATGACTCCTTTCTTCTCTCTCCCTCTGACCCTCCCCTTTCCTCCTCCTTTTCCTCCCCTCTGCTCCCTCATTACGTGCAGCTTTAATTAGCCTGTCTGATATGGCAACTGGACTTCAGAGAGACAGCAAGAAAGGCAGATAGAGAGATAGAGACAGGGACGGAGGAAGGAATAAGTAAAGAGGGGTTTTTGAAGTCGGCAGTATACTTTGCGGGTTAATTACACAGACTTTCCCTCCTACTTCTCTTTAGTTTTTTCCTTTTTTCTATCTTTTGGGAAATAAAAACGAGGGGATGTTAAGTGAAGAAGTCATTTAACACCCTGTCAGAGCTTCAGCTGAAAGTTTCATTGTGTTTGTTAGTCGGCATTTTTAAAGACAAAATAAATCAGTTAATGGAGAAAATGATTGGCAGGGCAGTTAATAATGAAAATAGTCATCGCGGCGCCCACATAAAACCTTCTGTTTTAAAAATAGCCCCGATCTGCTGCTGGTGACTTCGGTCTGAAAATATTTCTTGCAGCCTTCTGAAACCATATGGGTTAAACTCCATTGTGTACGTGTTGTTGTTCTCAGCGTGCTCCCACACAGGCCCGGATAACAGCCAGATTGCCAGGCTGAGTTTAATGCCAGCTACTTTTTAATGGTAATATTTGTTCTCAGTGTAAACTTGTATTATAAGGGAAACATACCTGTTCATGCATCTACAAAAATAAATGTCACTTTGACACAAACGTGACGATATTTAAGTTTGGCTCCTTTTTTACCCCGCAGCCACTGATTTCTGCATAATTAAACTAATTCCCTGCCAGCTTTATTTCAACGATTATAGTCAAAGATTTAGACTGCTTAAGCACTTCCTGGTCTTGATTTACTAATCATCGTGATCTTTGCATTCATGGATGAATGGAGACAGCTGAGGCCACCTGTTGATCTCCTATGTAAAACTGACCTGGAAGCTAGACTGATTCGCCCCCACTTAAATTTTCTTTTGTGGAGGAGAATCGGTCTGGACTCTCTCTTTGGAAGCTGATTATGCTCCAGGGCCAGTCAAATAGTTTGTGCAGGCTTTATGTGGTGATGGACAGTCATACACGTCATCTGAGCGCCGTGGAGCTGAACTGGTTTAGAACAAAGTGACTCTGATTGTTTGTGGGACTTTCCAGTTTCATACGGAGTTATTTTCTTTCTCTGTATCAAGTTAAACACGCCCCACATAGAAATCCAAATGGTTCATGTTCTAATAAGATTCTGAGCTGTAATAAACATGTACAGAACCTCTCAACGTTGTTACCTAATTCAAAAATTTTCAAAAAGTTGGAGTGTGAGTGAGACACAAAACAGCCGTTCTCTTCACCTTCAGCTTTGATACAATTTAAACAGAGGAAATGCACTTCCTTTCTTTCCTTTCTCCCTTTCCTTGCTTCCCTGGGTGTTTCTGGAAACAATATCAAATGCGGCTGCATTTAATTTCATTGGGCTATTAAGGCACACACTAAGACATAGCGTTTGTCTTCTTAGTTATTATGTGAAACATTTGTCACAGTTTTGTGTGATGAATGTATTGTGTGCTGATCATTGTTCTATGAGCCTTTAGAGTGGTATTTATTATTGCACCTCTCTAAAGTGGGTCATATTTTGAAGCAGCTGATGTCTAGGTGTCCTGACTTTCCATCTCCAGTGTGGTTCACATAATGCAGCTTGAACTTCATAGCATCGTTTTATTAAACCCTCCGCGCTGGGAGATAAAAACATCTTTCACATTGCACTTTCTGCAAACCCAGAAGGGATCACTTGTGAAAAATTTGAAGTGCAATCTGTGTTTCTATCAGCAGGCCAGCAAAAATTGACATTTTTACCTACGCCTAATGAAATCTGTGAATTAGAGTGTAAATAACTGCCTTGTAGCAATGAGTCAGTAATGCTGGTGTTATTGAACCTGTTCTGAAAGTCTAAAAGCTGCAGCTCTCCCATCCATTTCAGTCAGACGGCCTCTGCTGTGAATGTGCCACGCTTGGCAACCTTCGAAAATTGCACAGGTTGTTGTTGTAGTTTCCAAATCCAACCTGAGATGAAACTGATGGCCTTATCAGAGGCCCTGACATTAAACAACAGGCTGAGTAGTTTTACCCATGACTTGTTAAACTGAGCTCACTTTGACCTTTGATGCGCTCTTGCATGACACTGATTGTTGTAACCCTCATCTTAAATCCACAGAGAGTCTGATTTCAGAGCAAAATGGCGGCTTTACACTGAAGTTACATGACAAAGAATAAATTAGTGGCCCTTTAAGAAGTCCCACAAAATCTGCCACAGTGTGATGAAAACGAGTCGGGCATATTGACATTAATATTGCATCACTTTCAAGAGTGTTTGCCATGTTGTTGCATGAACACGACCCACATTCTAGCCAAACAGTCTAATCCTATGAATAAACATTGTTCAAATTAGACAAGACACACACTCTCCCTCTCTTTCCAGCACGCTCACAAACACTCTCTGTACATTGTCCTGAGTGTTTAGAGAAAAGCCCTCATCACAGAGGCTTCGATGCAGGACTCATCTCTCACAGTTATGACAGTTATTTCATATTAGTTGGAGACTTTATTACTCATGCTGGATTAAAGAAAGAGGCAATTGTGTTGTGTTTCTTTAATGGAGAGGCTGTGCATCACCTCTACGTCTCTAAATAAATGAGAGGCTGCGCCAGAATGAGCCCATGGACCTGCTTGCACGCCATCCACCTCCACTTTTAGCCAATATTAAAGGCTTTCATCTGCACAAATATCGTCAAATGGAGACCAAAATTTGATTTAAGACGCAGATTAAAATGCTCTTGAGTGGCAGCTTTGATGGGAAGTGTTGTCGGGATTGTCTCGAAACCAACACTCGTCGTGCGTGTACTGTTCACTTGTGAGGAAATGTGATTGTGTGTGAGATGTAGCAGGGAGGTATTTGCAGCCAGAGGGCCAGATGGAGACAAATGGGTGATCTTTCAAGACAACAGCCCTCCAATTAACACACAGACACACTCACAAATCACACTCACACAATCAGCACACTCATGCACAGCTACATCAGCCACACTTACTCGCATATTAAATACATACACACACACTCATAGAGATACAGCGTCTCTGGTTGGGTCAGATGCTGTCTGAATGGTTTCATCGCATTTCTGAAGTTCAGGTCGGATATAAAAATTAAAGTAGGGCCCAGGCAGAGCTCTACAACAGTCTGCCAGGCAAGTGTTTTGCACCAGCGATTCACCTGCAGCAGCTAAATTAAGGGCAGATAGTCTGTGAATGTTTGTCTCAACCTCGCAAGAATCCAATTTGAGTTCATGTCAGGTGATGGTAATCATAATCTGACATGAACTCATTTACACGATGAGCCTAAACATGAGCACTCACTGATGAAGCGAATAACACTGATTCCATTAGAGGTCTGGGATGTATTATACAGTGAGTCAAAGTGTTAAGACTTGAGACAAATTGCAGACGATGGTGTTGGTAAAACCAGTCCTTCAGCCTGACTGAACATCATGGCTGCTCGACTAAACTCTCTGAATATGACCCGTAAGAGCATGGATATTTTATTGCCTTTAATTGGTAAGGTTTAGGTAATAATGAGGGCCTTAAAGTAACATGGTGTCCTGACTTCACCTAACTGCTGGCTGATTCAAAAATAGTAAAAAGTTTGATTGCAAGTGTGACTAAGGCAGTGGGGTGACACCTGAGACAGTACTCACCTGCCACTCAAGACGTCCATAACTTTAAGTATTGGTATAATTGAAGGTAACTTATATAAACATTTCCCTTGTGCAGTTGTTGAAATTGGAGAAATTAGCAATAAAGAATAAAACAGCTTTATGTATCAGGAAGTAAACATGTTCATTTATGCTGTAAAGTTGGATATTTTAACTTGGAGGTCTATAGAGATTGACTCGCTTTTGGAGACAGCCTCTAGTGGTCATTTGAGGAACTGCAAGTATTAGCATTTGTGCTGCCGTTTGGTCAACCCATGCAGCTACCACAACCTCCTCCCTGTGTGGACTGTCACTGCATCATTGTCCTTTGCTCTCTGCACCTCCAGAGATCTTGTAGGTACCTTAGCAGATTAAACTGTTAGATAACATCAGAAACTTTAAAATCATATTTTGTGACATGGATTCAACTTCAACATCTTCACCTCTGTTTTTCATTTCCAGTGTCAGTGAAACTTTCAGTTTGCTGCAGATAAAAACCTTTCAGTCAACTGAAAATCATCAAGACTGCATTTTTATTGCATTCTGTTTTACATGGCAAGGTGTATTTAAAACACAAGGGTGAACCGTAACTCAGTATAAACCACCATCTGCCTAATCCTGTTGGGCAATAGAAGAGTTACGACGTGCTTGTTTTGAAGGAATTACCTCTTAGAAAACTATAAAATATAATCCAATCAACACTGCAATCCACACAAAACACATTTGGGAAAAGCGAACGACTCCGTACGGTAAACATGATTCACAGGAGTTGACGCAAAGACAGACCTTCACAGGCGCATGCCCACGTTCAGAAACACCTTAACGTTCCACCATATGGGGCTAAGACATCTGTGCCATGCTGCAGTATATCTCTGACTTCCAGCACTGTCATGTAAGGAGTAAAGTGTTGATGAACTGTCCAACGTGTCAGCATTTTGCCGCGGCGCTATGGATTTCTTGGAACCTGCAGCGTGACCGGGAATAACGATTTTGGATGGCAGCTTCAAGCGCAGGATCTGGACAGGTTAGCGGTGCTTGTAGCTACACAGCCCTGTCTTTAACCTCCATCTACCCGTTTCTGTGTCTGCCTCCACGGGGCCGGCAAAACAGACACCCGCCTGAGCAAAGGCACCGTAACCAGACGGAGGCTTAGTTTCACTTACTACCCTTGCCCTTTCTCCACTCATTTAATAAAGTGACTTTTTGTTGAACCTGAACTCTCCCTCATTGCATTCTGGGAGCTGCAGCCCAATCACACACTTGCACTGACACACAAACACACATATATTCTCGGGGCAATCAGCCTACGACTGTGTATCAGACTCAGACACACATCCACGGACTTAGCCTGGATTATACCACACACACACACACACACACACACACACTCTGCAGATATCCACTCTCTTCCACACAAACAGATGCTTGCTTTATATACACACATCCTCTGTAATGCTGCCTCTCTCTCTCTCTCTCTCTCTCTCATACACACACTGTGTTTCTCATTATCATGCATAGTGGTAGTGGTTGCATTGATTTCCACTCTGTCTTAAACTTAGCCCACACAGAACGTGTGTGTGCATGTGTGTGTGTGTGTGTGTGTGTGTGTGTGGTCAGCTTGGCAGAGCTTCTCCAGGCTGAGTGAAGATTATGGCTCAGAGATTTTTCACTTCTCGTCTTTTTTCTCCCTCTCTGCTCTTTCACTCTTTCCGTCTATTACTCCCGCAACACTCTCCCTTTCTCTCCTACTGTCTCTTTATTGCTGTTCACTCCATCAATCTCTGTCTTTCCTCTTGCAAAAAAAAAGAGAAAAAAAAAAAGGTGCCGTTAAGGAATTTCTAAAAGGCAACTAGAGGGAATAGGAAGATCGAAATAAAGAGATAGAAGGAGATAGAGATGAATAGATGGAGAGGCGAGGGAGGAACATAAAGGAGAAAACAGATAGGAGGAGGGATGGAGGGAGACAGGGGGATGAAAGAGATGAAACGCAGGTGGGTAAATAAAAACCAGAAGAGACAGGCCGCGCGGCTGAGGGAAGGAGGAAGGGGAGACGGGGAGGTGATTTCGGCTGAGGCTGGAAGTTATTCTGCGAAATCAGGGAGCGAGTGACAAGATCTACTGGGAAGAAATGACGGATGGAAAAAGCAAGAAGTTGTCTCATCTCGCTTCCAATATCTGACGTCCAGACTCTTGGACGTCGGATACTGCAGCTTGAGTGGCTCTCCTCCAGTCGGAGAGGTTGTTCATTTGAGATCTCTCAGGCATTATAGCTATATTATGGGATATCTTAACTGCTGGCATTGCTCCATTCTAATTAACTACCTCACAGCGTAAATCTGGCTCTTCAGACGTTTAGTTAATGGTTTGCAGCAAGGCATGAGCAATCCAATACTGCAATTAGAAAGGTTTACTAACTTCCCAGCATGAGATACCTGCAACATAATTACTTAAAGCCTAAACCCACAATGGCGAGACTCTCTCTTTTTTTTTATCCCAGATTTAGGTAATGAATTTTAGAGCAGAATAAACGGAGTTAATCCAATAAATCACCGTTGGCTGAGTCGGCACCAGTAGTATAATTTAAGCATTTGAATAGTGAATAACAAATGTAATACAGATGCTATGGTGTGTTTTCACATTAGCTCTAGCGCCGCACACCAAATCAGTGCCGTTTCTTTTTTTAGAATTGGGCAACGTGTGCATCCGCTGAGGCTGAATCACAAAGAGACAGCAACTAATTTAATATTGACAAGACATGACAGCTTTGCAAAGCTTTTTCTTTTAGCAACTTGTGTTGGTGCTTTGACGCATTTACCATATAGTTCAGTCGCTCCTGTTTCTAAACAGCAAGAGAAAAAAAAAGGAATAAGAAAAGAAGGCCTGAGCAGGCAAGCTAATGACTGGCTGGCAAAAAAAAAGTGGAATATTTAGTGACTAATGAGTCATTTCTCTCAACAGCTGGAGGAGACGAAAAAAACGCTAAAAGGAGAGTAAATCATATCATTAAAATGAACGCCAATCTTCAGTCATATTTTCTGTCGTTATAAATTGTCAATCGCTGTAAAATCTTTCTAAGCCAAGGCTGCGACGCTAGTGATGATTGCACCACTCTGGCTTAATTTCATATTGACGGGACGAGTCAGTGACAAGAACCGTCACTCAGTGTATCAGTTCTGCAGCACCCCTCATTGCTGTAGCTCCTTGTTTTGGTGCTATGACACATTCACCGTATAGCACAGTCTCTCCTGTCGCTGGATCACTTAAGAATGAGTCAGACATTTCTCTCAAGACCTGGGGGAGTCCAAACACAGGTCCAAAAAGATAGTTAAAATAGGAATGCTAATCTTTTACCTGTTGTAGATCTAAGTAGTCAAATGCTTGTTAAAACTTTATAAGCCAGGAGTGTGATGTTAGTGATGACCAAGCGGCCAAACATTTAATCAGTACAACTCTGAATATCTGAATGTGAGATCTGAAATAGTTTTCAGAAGTACAAGTGCGACACAAAAACAAAAGACATAATTAACTTATGTGTCCGTGCTCAGTATGATAATCATCCGTTTGATTATGCATTATCTAAACTTCAGCTCCTCTGTGGCTGGAAAAAGTAAAAAGGTGACTGTATCCTTGGGCTTATGAAGAAAAAAACAACAACAAAAAAAGCCAATCTCAGAACAACAGTGTTTTTCTACGTTACCGAAATGTTGACATTTAAGAGGAATGTGTTCTCTGCTGACAGTTTGTTGTTTTCTCATGACTGCTGTGCTTGTTTCGCCCATTTCATAGTGATATGTCTGTATAGCATCACAACTGACTTTATATACTGGGAGAGAGCGCCAGATATTTTTCATCAGCTGTTTGAAGGACTTTTAGATCAAAACAGGTCCAGACGTCTAGGTTGAAACTTGGCAAAAATCTGCTCTAAAAATCAGAATCAATTTTTTCTTTTGCACTTGAGTGGTCCGTCCCAAATTCACCATCCTGCAGACGTCCAAACGGCTGTTAATCTGTGGCTAAAAGCAATAATCATCTAAAGCACTATTACTTATTTTACTCATTACTGCCATTTTATAAAAAAGTAAACACGTTTGTGAAGTATTTTTAAAGTAGTAGCCTCTAACATTTATAATATATATACTATAATAATTAGAGTTCACATATCTGCCTATAAACAGCTATTTTGTAGTTGTATAGTCAGTGGAGTGCTCTTTATTTCTTGGCTAACAGCCATAGACTTGTCATCTCAGTAGTAGATGGAGAGAGACTGGCCAGATGGAAATGTTCACTCCTCGTCAAAGACTAGTCTGGAAATCCATCTCCAAAAAGTGTTGATGAAATATGTGAATTAGTGACATTTAGAGAGGTTGGTATGTGCATTTTGTAACTTCAGAGAAAGCCAACAAACAAAGAAGATAAGATAAGATGAGATAAGAGGCGACAGTTCTTTTATTCATCCCACAGTGGGGACACAGATGATGATGACAGATGATTTTGATGAATTTACTTCCAGTCTGACCTGCTGGTGTTTATTTACTCCACAGATAATTGCTATATTAACTACAGCATGTTATGAATAGTGACAGATAATGAAAAACGGGATGACAAAGAGAAGCCTTAATACTTCAGGAGAGATAATTACTTAAAGACTGATATGACGCAGCAAAGGTTCGCTTGAACTGCTTCACTGGTTCACATATCATTTACTTTACAGAACCCAGACCCGACTGTGGAGCTTTCTTTCTTGGGGTAACTGGGTGACACACTATCAAAAAGAGGTAAGAAATACGTTTTTGTTTTTTTGTTTTTTTAACCACATTGTTAAGCTAGCCGTCAGTGATGGTCAGTCACCCAATTGCCCAGATGGTTCTCATAGAGTGTAATATTAGAGCATAATGCAATGTGAGTGGTTTATTTGGTGGACTTGCACTTGTGCTTTTGTCATACGTAACTTGTATATCCAGAAGGCCTGAACAACCAGGTAGCTAGCAATGAAGACATTCCTGCAAAACGCAGTAAGTCAGGGAGATCTAACAGAACCAGCTATCCTTTCCATGGAGAGGGAACTAGTTGAACTAATTGAGTGGGTCAGGACGCTGGTGTACCTGGATTCACAAGCAGTGCATTCCCTCTCCTGTCAGTATCAAGCCATGGGGCACTATGTGTCAGTCACCTCCAGTTTCGAGTGAACAGGGAAAAGCAGAATGAGAACATGTTGGTAAAGTTGGTCTGCCTTTAAAAAGGTTCACAGAGAACGCAGACCAAAACTGCTGGATGATGACATACGGTAGGCACACGTTCTTAATTTGTCTCACACGCTAAGTTTGTTGAATGCATTTATGTTGTGAAAATCGGCGTTATCTTATCTTATATCTTATCTTATCTTATATAATTATTTGCAGATACCGAACGCCTGACACACACCAATGGGTGAATACGGAGACAACCAGCACTTATTTTTCTCACTGATGATGAGTGCCACTGCTGTTATCATCATCATCATCACCATCACCATCATCATCATCACCATCATCATCATCACTATCATCATCATCATCATCGTCAATGGAGGTGTCTGTAAATTCTGCACGAATTTAACACCTCCAGTCACAGACTACTGCTATAACACAGGAATGGGTAAAGAAAGCGCATGTGATCTGCTGATGCATCAGAGGAACAACAACAAAAAAATATATATCAGCCACCTCAAGTGTCAGATGCCTTCATGGCCAGCTTCCATTAAATATATATTGTAGTACATCTCTAGAGAGTTGTCGCTCTCTCACTGCTAGTGTTGACGCAGCATTAGAGGGTGAGGTGTTTGGGCATTCAGAGGGAGTTCAGAGTAAACCCGCTGCTCCTTCATGTCAAAAGAGGCTAGCTGAGGTGGTTTCCGGTGAGGATGCCCCCTAGGCATTTCCTTTGGAAGTTTACCAGGTGCAACCAGCTGGGATAAGACTTGGGGATAGACCCAAAACTCATCGGAGGGATTATTTCAGCTGGCCTAGTTTGGGATACTTCAAGAAGGACGAGAAGGGTGACGGATTTCTGGAATTCTGATGCAACCACAACCTGCATTGGATAGGCTGATAAAAACCAATGGATGGAGCTATTAATACATCCACAGGCACTGAACTGATAATCAATGGTCATCTGGTGGTTTGCGTTTAACAGAAAAATAATAATAAGAATTATTCATTTATTATTAATGTTTCAGCATGCAAGTTCACATTATCACTATTGGGGAAACAAAGCCCAAGTGTGAATTTCGTATTAAAGAACAACCTCCTTATCATAGTGTATAGGCTACAGAACGTCATTGTGAGAAGTTCCTTGTTAAAAATTAAAACAAAATATAAAGCGCAATTTGACTTGGACTCAGGGTTTCCAAACCAGTTTTGATGTCACAAAATGTACGGAAACATCTTATCGTCAGATTTAAGACCCTCATCGTCAACAGGCCAGATGTCAAAACGTATTATTTATTGAGGGAGGACTTTAAATATTTATATGTTCTCTATGAACCGGTGAACTTGAGGTTTTATTGCCTGGTTTTGCTCTTTTCCTAGCATTTAAAATTTGTGTTATTCTTCCATGCAGACGTCTGGCTCTCACTGCTCTGTGGTTTCCGAGAGTTTTATAACCTTCAACGCGGCCACTAACGTGCATTTATGAAAGGTACTTATTTGCTTATGCATCAAATCTCTGCACCGCAGTCCTCTCATATGTTCTACTCTGCATGTGTTTGCCCCCCTACATGAGGAAATTAGATATTCTGAGTCTAACAGAGTTGAACTGACAAATGCAAAGTACAACCTTGCTGCGCCCTACCTCGATCCCACTTGTCTCCTGTCTGCACCCGCCATAACTAATTTTTTCCCTCTCACCTAATCCCCATACATCTCTCTTTATTCCCTCGCTCTCTATCACTCATTCCCCCGTCCTATGTATCTTTCTCCTTCGTCTCGCTTCCCCCCTCATCCTTCTCTGTCCTCTCTCGTTGGCCCGTCTTCTCATCCGTCTCCCCGCCTCACCACTTCCCTCTCTACTCCCATTTCTCCGCCGTCTTCATATCTATCTCTCTCTCTGTCAGGGGTAGAGGAGGCAGAGTATCATTTAGAGAAGATAGCTTTCGCAGACATGCCGATGCACACACGCGAACACACGCACGTCCGCAAGTAAATCCAGCCATCCGTTGTGTCCCAGTGAATCTGTGTGTTGGGTGGGCAGCGGCGAAACTAGATGTTATAAAGTGCAACTGGTGCTCTGTTTGGGGAGAGCTCAAGAGGAGAGAGTAATGGAAAGAGAGCTGAAGGCGGTGGAGAAAGAGGGAGGGAGGATGGCAGGAAGGGGAGCAGTGGATAGAGAAAGAGAGAGAGAGAGAGAGATGAGGCGGGGGAGATGGAAACAGGAATGAAACACAGGAAAAAGCGAGGCGGGGGGAAAAGCAATCCTGTTGGCGCTGATAGATTTCTGGGAGAACAATGTTATCTCTGTCTCCCTCTCTCCACACACACACACAGGCGCGCATCTTGTAATGGAGAGAGCTAACAAATCTTTGTGGAGAAGTACATGTATCCGCAGCTTTTATTTTACAACCAAGAGACGCTCTAAAGGCGGCGCGGCAGACTTACAAAGAAGTCGAACCCGGCCCGAAATAGCAACACAGTGGAACTGGTTGCCGCATACAAATCTGTGTGTGCATGTGTGTGAATGCGCGTTTGTGGGTATGCGTGTCTGAGTGTGTGCTGTGACTGTGGCTTCTCGATGGTGGTTTATTTACATTCCACGCTGCATGGGGGCGCGTGGTGAGGAACGAGTCGAACCGAGGGAAGCCGGAAATAGATTTAGAAAAAATAAATAAATCAGAGACAGGTGATATTAAAGCTGTGATCGGTGCAGGAAAGTCATTTTAAAAAAACATCTGATCAGTAGAAGTGATCACGGTCAGGCAGGAAGGTGACTCTGACTCTGTTGGAAATCTATTTTTTAAGTTACAAAAGCTTATCTCCTGTAGGTTTGCAGCAGTTGCAATGAGTGGGAACTTCTCAAGCTACTCCTGAAATATGACCACCCTCTATACCGTAGAGCTGTAAGTTATGTACATTTAAAACTGTCATCCCTGGAAAAACAATACATTAGTCATTAGAGTCATGCTAACTCAAAGTGGAAGATTCAAGCTGAAGATATGAAGCCTCAAAGTAGCCATGAAGAAAACACTGAGGTAGACGGTTCAACTGACCGTTCGCCTTTGACACCTCTGTTTGTGTACAATTTTTCAACACTAGTTTCTTTTAACCACTAATCTTACTGATCTTGTGAGCTTGCGGTTATGACATGGGAAGTCAGTGTTACAAAAAGCTTGGCGCTGAACTGATAGCATCGGACAAAAGTTCAGAGAAAATTGCTTTTGTCTGTGGTACCGTGCCCGTGAAGATTCTCAGTCATCCAGCTCGTGGTGTACCCCAAAAAGTAAGCTAAAACAAGAGCAGCTGGGTTTCTTGAAGAAGTTGTTAGAGCACCATCGACTGGGGAAAGGAAATAGGATCAATATTGTACAATTACGAGGGAGTCTCTGGTTGTTGATAAGCCCTGGTCGTGCAAGTTTCTGATGGGCAACACCCACCCACAGATGTTCACATTTAAACCCCCGTTCCCCACCAGCCCTTTAGAACTAAAGACTTGAAGGAGACGTCTTCAAGTAACTCAACAGGCCCAGTTGCTCTTTTTCCAGCTTGTTTTTTTCGATGCTGAGTACGAACATGAGTACTCCAGTGTTGAAATCACTTCAAGTTTCCAGAGACTTGTTCAAGTGAGTTTGGTTCAAGTGAATGAGGTTGGTTTAAGTGCAACCATAACAATCCAATTTTTCCAAAAATATTTTAAAAAACCTTGAGCCTTAAAACCAAGGCAAGCACTAAGGCGACACTGTAAGTTTCACCCTGGAGCAGCACCCATCTGCTGGAGGGTTCTTTAGTCTTTTAGAACTGAAGAAGCTGAAAATAAAACACCTTCTATAAACGCTACAAGTCAGGTTGCCTGTGTTTCAGCCTGTTTTTTGGAAACACCACTGAAACAGTTTAGTAACCTCACGAGTGGGTAACTTGATGTACTGGGGCAGATATAAAGATCTAATGATGACGTGGGCAAACACGCCACACTCCATGAAATTTCTTCAAAATTCCACTTTATTGAACATGCTCAACATGTACCCACTTTGAAGGCTCCATAAATAGCTGAACTTAATCAAGTCTTTTTTGCACTAAAACGTATTCAGAACTTAACCACAGCAGTTGGAGACCAAAACACTGTTTTGTTAGATTTTTTAAAAGCATTGGCGAGCCTCAAATCAGATGAAAACTACTTTAGGATCAGTCTGATTATTCTTCATGTTAACTGAGTGAGTCACTATTTCTTACTGTATTCGACAATTTCAGAGTTTAATTTGGCTATCACATTTCTTTCGGTAGCAGTTTGAGGATTTTTTTTTTCTTTTTTGCACTTGTGAAAGCTAAAAACCTCCCATTGCCACCTTTGTGAGCCTCATGTGGTGAACATTTGAAACTCAAAAGAACAAATTCTAGTCGCCCTTTCAAACCTCATCCCAAAAAATGCTTGTGCACCCAAATAAACCAAATGTCGGGGTGAAGATATTCAACAAACTACTTGGAAGAGTAGCAAAACAGAAACAGAAAGAGACTCTAGAAATCCAGTTGCCATTATTTCAGCTTGTTTTTTGGATGTACCATGACGAGGATGACTGAACACCAGGAAATTGTTCAAAAATGCGTTTGTTTGTTCTCGCTCTGCGACAGAAATAAGGAAGGTGACTCGAAAGTCCAATTAACTTGGAAAACCAACACAATCCAACTCCTTGTAGCATACCAATGTGTGTAAACTCACTAATTATTTGCCGTTTTTGTTTTTTTTTTGATATGTAGTCTTTAAAGCAACAAAGAACTGAGGAGAATATGATGATCTGGGTCCCATCACTACAGTCGACCAGAGGGCAGGATATGGAGACACTCTGCCACAACGCAACACGACCAATCATGTGGCATTTTACACTTATCACAGACGGTCACAAAGTGGCGGCTGGTGTGTGAAATATTCGACAAGTTCAGCCGAAGAGGAGTGCGTACACACTTCGATGTACAAAGCCGATGTACTGCGTCGTGATTTTTTTTTTTTTTTTTTTTTTTAATAAATGTGCCCTTTTGTCTGTGCGAACCTGTCAAAATTAGATTAGTTTTCCACAGCAAGCATGGCCTTTACACATATACAAACACACTCCAAGAAACACACAGACAGCTGGGCGCACATTCACACAGACGCACACGCACAGAAGACAAAGAAGGACAGACAGACGTGCACACACACACACACACGCACACACATTCAGGGATAGACTCAGCTTCCGCGTGTGAAGCCAATTCATTTTGCCACAAGTGGTCCCAGATTGGATCTGGTCAGAGTCCCATTACGTCTCACCTTGGCTGACCTTAAGCCGCCCCACCCCACCCCCAGCGCACACACAACCAAAGCACATATACACACAAGCAAATGCTCTCTCAAAACTATATTAAGCCGCACACACACACAGGTAGCCTCAGTAAGACTCAGGTCAGGTCATCAGTGCAGACACCCCCCCTCACAGACACACACACACAGAGTGTTATTGATTGTTTGTAACGTTATCTAGATGGGATCATTCCTATTGATTTAGAAAGAGGGGTCACTCTGATCAATGCTATCTGCTCGTCTGCTTTGTCATTAGAGCAGAGCCTGAGTGCCAAAATATCTGACAATCTTGCCTTCCTCTTAGAAAGGCCATTGAGCAGCAGAAGGTATTACTTGTTTGATCTCAGGTATCAACAGCGGCCGACGTTGCCGACGTGCACCGAAGCAAGGGCATCTATATGTCATCTGTGTTTATCTGTGTTTACGCTGGCCACTCTGCTGGGAGGACTTGTACCTGTACATTAGCTAACAGTCAGTAAACAGTAATAATGAGGGTGAGAGAGCATCAACAAGTGTCTTTGAAATCCTTCTGTTCTTTTCTTTCTCGCTTCATTGCATTTGAAAAGAGATCAGGAATTTACGTGATCATCTTTGTGTCACTGGGCTGTTACTGCTCCACATAATAGTCAGAGAGGTCATAAAGGAACACAGACTAAATCCTAAGCAACTAAAGCCTTCTCTAACATGACTAATGTTCATGTTCATGACTCAACCATCAGGAGAACTCTGACTAACCATGGTGTACATGGCAGAGTGGCAAGGACGAAGCCACTGCTCACCAAAAAGAAAAATTCTGCCGGTCTGCAGTTTGATCAGCATCATGCAGACGAGCCAGAAGACTAATGGGAAAATGCTCTGTGGACAAATGAGACAAAGTAGTTGTTGGGTTTAAATGAGAGATGTTTGGAGATGAGAAAAACATCTCAGTAACAAAACCTCATCCTGTCTATGAAATATAGGGGCGGTAATGTCCCAGTTTGGGCCAGTTTTGTTATATTTGGGACAACGAATTCTGAATTATACTGGGGAATTCTAAAAGAAAATGTCAGAACGTCTGTCCGTGAGCTGCATCTAATGAGAATCTGTGTCATGCAGCAAGACGACAACCTGAAGAACACAAGTCGTTCTGGAAAAGAATGGCTGAAGGTGAACAAAGTGAATGTTTAGGAACGACCAAGTCAAAGATGTAGATGTTAATCCTAAAGAAATGTTGTGGAAGGACCTGAAGCAGCAGTTTTGCACTGAGGAAAGGGAGAATATGCCTCTAAGGCAGTTACCGGAAATGTTTAGTTGCTGCAGAATCTATAGACGGTGACATTTTAGATTCTTCACCCAAACATCATTCCAAATATTCAAACCACATAAAAAAATTATATATAAAAAAGTTGGTTATTAAAAAGGACCTATTTTAAGGATTAAAGTCCAAATTCAGGTTTTGATGTAACCATTACATCAAAACTGACACACAGATGGAGTCCTTGCAAGTGTAGATGTGTGTGCATGTGTGTCCCCCGGGCTGTTATGACCAGATGTGTCTCTCTCGCCATCACTTTTTGGACCGCTGCCTTTTCACGTCATCACACACACACTGAAACAAATTCAGATATGTAACGATAAGCTTCGAGATTTATTGTGTTTCTCTACTCCAGAAATGGACTTTTCATCCAACACTGCCGTATGAACTCGTATCCTTCTCTGTAATATTTTTTGCCTTGACAACATCTTGAGGAAACTTTTCTCTTCTTTTAAATGCAGCATTCAGTGTTTCGGTGCAGCCTTTGCCTGAGTGGACTCCCATGTATTTTGTTAAGTGGTTTTTTTTGTAGGTGGTGAATCATTTTTTGATTTTGGTTCTTCTTCTTCATCATTATCTCTTTTTCTGGGATTTTTGGAGCTTTGACACAGTTTTGATAACATTAAATTGCCGACCTAAAACAAACGACACTCCAGTACTGATCGCAACATCCCTAATATAAAGCAGGTTGGTAAAATATAATCCAATTATTTCATTTAGTTCCAGTTTAGGGCTCACTGTGCTGATCCAAGCTTCATCACTGGTTTGGACCAACGTTGTTTCACTGTGACGAGACCCAACGTTGCTGCCTGACCTCCAGGTGCCTTTAGTCAGAAACATTCCCTTGGGTATCGACAAAAACGTTTCAGGAGTTATCTCATCATCCTGTGGCTGCGAGGACATGAGGTTCACACAATGACAGGAGTGAATACTCTCTCTGTTCACGCACAGAGTCTCGCTTTATCTCTCTCTCTCTGTCTCTGTCTCACACACACACACGCACTGCAGAGTCGCCTGCAGTCAAGCGTGTCTTATTGGCCTTCTGTTTGACTTCCCATTCAGCTCGGTGTGTGTCCGTGTGAGAGATCCAGATGGAGATGGGTTTATAATCACAGGACAGTTGTTGTTTTTATTATTATTTTATGGTTGTTTTTACTGCTCGCTAAACTGAAAATGAGGAGAGGAGAGGAGAGAAGACACTGAAGGAGGAAAGAATGATTAAAAAGCAAAATTGAAAAGGTCTTGTAAAACGAAATGAGAGGGAAATAAGTAGAGAGGAGAGTAAACAAGTAGGAGGAGAGGAAACATGGGTGATGGACGGAGGTTGTAACAAAGAGCAGAAGGAGAAGACGGGGAGCGAGCAAACAATAGGGCAGAAGAAAAGAAAACAACTGAAGGTAACAAAAGGAGAGGCGGGGAGAAAGCAGCTGAAAGAGGAGAGGAAAAAGCAGACTGGAGGAGCAGCACACGATGATGAAAGGTAACGGGAGGAGGGCGGAGAAGTGATGTAAGTAGGAAAAGATGAGTTGAGAGCAAAGTTGCGAGTGCCTCATTGAAATGAAGAGGAAAAGAGAGGAGGAGAAGAAGCAAGGAAGGAGGTAAACAAAGGGAGGAAGAGATGAGAGGATGACAGGTTTGCAGGGATCTTGTCAAAAGCAGAAGAGGAGAGAAACAAAGTGAGGCAGGGGACTAAAAAACAGGACAAAGTGGAAAGGAAGAAGGAGAAGAAAGGGGGAGAGAGTGGAGATGTGATGGAGGGAGGAAAAGACAAATACAAAGCAAGGGTACCAGTGTCATGTTGAGATGAAGAGGAAGGAAGAAAATTGTGAAGAGAGAGATGAAAGGATGCCAAAGTTGTAAAAAGTTGCTGAAACCAGGAAGGAAAAGAGAGGAAAGAAGGAAATAGGCAAGGCTGACAGTGTCTTGGAGAAAGGAAAAGAAATTGGAAGTAAAAAAAAAAAAAAGAGGAGGACCGAGATGAAGTGCCAAGTAGAACACAAGGTTATGAACGTCTTGGTGGAGAAAGTTAGAGGAGAGGAAAAAGAGGAGACAACCGAGTGTATAAAGGAGAGACGAGTCGAGAGGGTTTGTATATGTCTTTGAAAGGAGGAAAAAATGAGAGAGGCAGAAGATATGTGCAAAGGAGAGAGAAGCTAAAAATAAGGAAAAATCAGGTATGCATATCTGTTGAGAGAAGGAGGGAAAAAAACACAGAACAAGGAAGAGAGGAGATGAGCAGAGCCAGAGTAAGTGAGAAGAAAGCAACAGATAAGGGGAGGGTTGCAGACATGTGAGGGAGAGATGGGTAGATTGAGAGGTGTCGTTTTGAGGAGAATGGATAAAAAGGTCAGGAGCAAATGAGTATAAACAATAAAAAAAAAAGGGTGAGAGGAAAGAAAGGAGCGAGGGAACGGAAAGAATGAGTGTTGAACCAAGGGTGATATTAAAAAATGTCTCTAAATGGCTGCAGTAATTAAAGATGGGAGCAAAAGACTAATTTTAGCCAATATGAGGAGGACGTCATGGTGTATGGAGGAGCCAACCAGACTCTGCACTTCTGCAGATATCTCCAGTTTATTTTACCTGATGTCTCCCGTTAATGTCTTAATGTTAAGTCACAAGTCAGCCAGCCAGCCTCCAAACACTATCTCCCAGCTACCTTGCCACACCTACGGTGTTATTAAAGCACGCCTCTATCATCCTGCAAAGCTTTTTCCTCTCAGGATAACAAGAATCTGTTTGTAGAACCTGTTTACTTGGTTTAATGTTGTTTACGAGCTGCTGACATTTTTATCGTAATTTACATTGCTGCATCATGCGAAAACTAGTATGAAGGTTTGAAAGAAAACAGGCGCATTAGTGACGTGGGTTGTCAGCTTTACCTCTAGCTTCCCATTTGTGCTGACCTTTGAGGACAATGTCTTTATGTATTTTGACATTTTGATTCAGAAAAACAATCATCCAAAGTCCACCTGTTCATCCAGACATCTATCATTATCGTACCCATCCATCTGCCATTCATTAAATAAACTATTGGAACGACTTCTTGGATCCTGTGTTTAAATGTTCTACAATAACCCGGCATTCTCTGTGCTGCACAGTTTTCCAGTCAGTGCAGTGTCTATGGACGATGATAACTTCGCTCTCTCTGTCACAGAAAAAAGACTGTGAATCAGCTAACATCATTTACATGAATAATTTTAAACTATTTCAAGTCTAGCTGAATCTAAACACAGCCGGGAACAGCCAGCTTGCTAACTGCACCTGGGATCTCCATCCAGAACTTGCGGATTGACCTAATCACCTGCATATTCATCATATCGTAATCATTCACACAGGCAGGTTTGTTTATGTGTGAGGCAGACTTTCTGGGAGAGAAAAAAAAAATGAATGCACAACATTTGCAATTTGAAGCTGAGGAGTTAAAACAGAAGGAGGCTGTGAGGACGGAGGTGGAGGCAGGGGGACGGCAGGACGTCCTGAAAGACAACAAATGTGGAGGGAACCTTTTGAGGCAAATGGTGAAACGTGCTCAAAAATCTTGTCATGGCCACAGATTACAATAATCTCAGCAGTGGAGCTACAACAAATGAATGTGCTCTGAAAAACACTTCAGCTCTAGTGATGGTGTTTTACCTCCCCAAATCATCAAGAAGAAAAGGTCAAGACCAACTGGACCAGCTTCTCACTTCACTTCACAAAGCTGTTACAACAAGACAAAGAATATTTAGTTTTTTCGCTCTAAACGTTCCGGCACAGACACAAAGTGATGTTAGAGAATTGATAGCCAAGTTGTCTCCAGTGACCATGACCACAATCAGATGGTTATTAATGTAACCCTGGTAACAGAGGATGTTTCTGTAAAAAGTCATGCTCACAGGAAGAGATCATGGAAAGTGGATGAAATTCAGCATATTACAGGGATGGTGGGAGACTCTGAGTTGGCAGCCATCAAGGTGACAACCAGTGGGAGCGACTGATAACAACTGATTGACTTATAATGCAAACACAGAGCTCCTTGCATGGAGGAAACACAGTCCAGGACTTTGGTCCTACCACCAGCACACTGATGTTGAACCCAGATGGAGCAGTGACAGTGGCTCCAGCTCTGTCCACTCACATTCAGGGTGGGAAATAAACAAGAGGGTTACCATGGCAACCACAGCCTGGACCGTCCACCAGAGACCAACTGTCAGCTACAAAGTGATGAGCGATACATGTCGACGGGGCTTGTGAGTTGTTTTTGGGGCTCAAACAAAAGCGACTGTCATATCCTCAAATGGATGATTATTCATTTTTAAACTGTATTTTTTTTGTTGTTGTTGTTCTTGTTTCTAGATAAGCAAGAGGAAAGAAGAGAGAGAAAATGAGTGAGGGCAAGATACGTGGATTGGGAAAAAAATAGGGAGTAGGAGAAGAGCAGATGAAAGGAGACAAGTAAAGGAAGCGAAAAGCAGCACCTGCAAACTTCTCATAGCAACCAAACTTCTACCTCTTGTTTTTTCCATCTGCTTCTATTTCCTCTGTCACTTTCTCTCTCTCTCTCTGTCTCTGACTCCTTATCTCTCTTTCCCTCCGTCCCTCCCACCACATTTGCAGGGTTCATCCAAGTCGCGTTGACGCCCACTCACCTCCAACATGCTACCTCAGTTTCCATGGTAATCGAGTAGCGACCGCGCTACATAAATATATACTTTAACATCTCCGCAGCTCTCCACAACTCATTAAGAACATCTTGAGATGAAAAATTAATCACTCAGAGAGCTGTTCTCCTTAAAGAGCCACGGCACTACATTTAAAGACTTTGTGTTTCAGATTCCTGGGAGTGTTTGTGAGCGCACAAACCTGGAGGTCGCCATGATGTACGAGCGGGAGCTGCTCTGCGGAGCGTGGCGCAATGGCAAATACAACCCCGGGGGGATCTTATGAATACAAGAGAACATTTTCTAGTTCACAACTCATGAGACAGTCAGAACAAAGCTTATTTGGGTATAAACCCCCCAGGACTGTGTTTACAAAAATCAAGTCTTCCATTCAGCTGTCTCTGACATATGAAGGCGTTAAAAGGTTTTCAGTACTAGACAGCTGAAAGTTGACCAACGCTAACAGACAACCCCACATCTGATTTAACTGATCTCTAAGGAGCTTAAGTCTATAGCTACTCTACTGCTGTACTGGGTGAGCAGATTTAAAATTGCAGTGGTTATTTTGTGAGAACCCAACAACATATGCCGGGAGCCTTTGCAGTTGGCTTGCTCTCAAAGCCTAATGGGAGTTGGCCACACGGAGAGAGTCTTTGGTTACAGTCGAGAATTTTATGAGGATGAAATCAAATCCGTGAAGATTTCACAGAGCTAAAGAGTGTGGATTTTTGCAAAACATGTTTTTTCATGTACACGCCTGATTTGCAAATTAAAAGATGTGGGATAAAACTTTAGATGTTTGGATTACATAAAACCTGCAGAAGCCAGTTTCACTTTTTGTTTGTGTCCATGGACACCATCAACACGGGAATTCAGTTTGACGGACTTTGCTGTTTGCTGTTTGAGAAGCATCCAATTTGTCTCGCGCTGTTTAATACTTCATGCGGAATATTGAGGTTTCATTTTTGTGGGAAGGAAACTTACTCTGTTGGGCTTTACTGAGCTGCATAGTAAATGTCATTTTTGTTGACAAATTGCGGAAATCAGACGATATGACTCAATATCACAGCCCTTCGCTAGCTGTTCAAGTGTAGAAAAAAGTCACGTGCTTACATCTGTTAACACCTGTATTTGATCAAATAACATACTGCAGTAGTCACTGCAAAGGTGACTGTGGAATGAAAGAAGTGGAATCCTTTCTAAAAATACTGCAGTATTATTGCTGGGGTTAAATTGTCATTTTACCATGATTAGCCTTCTGGAGCATCCATACCAGCTCATTTATTTAGATTACGCTTATTTGATCGATATATGTTTTTGTTTGTTTGTTTGTTTGTTTGTTTGTTTTTCTCAAATATGTCTTTCAATTAATTATTTAAGATTTAATCTAATGACCTATACGTTTACTTCTGCACAACTTAATTGTATTTTAATGCGACTGTGATAATATACACAACATTATATCTTTTAAAAAATGCACTTCTCACCTAAACACTAACAAGAGTAAATTTATATTTTCAGTTGTAATCATTTTATTTATTTATTATTCTTTACATGGCACATTTTTTGCTAACCGTTGTATATAATATTTGGTCATTTTGTCTCGTCTTCTTGACTTTAACATCAGATCTAATCCTGCAGTTAGAACGCCTACTGAAAAGTCCACTTGCCCGACTTGTTTCTCTCTGAATATCTGTTGTTGTCAGGACCACAGATATGCTTATATTTAGCAAAACCACTGTCTTGCTCTAACATTAACTTCCAGTGGTTGTATGGCCCAAACGTAGCTGCAGACTTGTGTCTTCATCCAAACATTGAGGAGAGTTGTGTGCTTTATACACCCACCATCAACCTCAACAACCTCCTAATGAAAATCCAAATGGCGTGCTACCAGACTCATATTCATGTATTTTGCTTTATACACCCACCACCAATCCCAGCAACCTCCTACCTGCACTGCTGCAGTTTTTTTTTTAAATAGGTTTCTAAACTTAATCCAGACAGTACTTATACATTTAAATTTAAACACTTGAGAACAAGAAATAATGGAGCAGATATTTTTGCTAGGCGGGGCTCAGCTTTGAAATTTTATGTTGTCCCACTTGAACAGGAAAAAGAAAAAAAAGAAAACAACTTGTTGGTTCAGCCAAGTAGTCCGACTGTGTTAGAAATCCACACACACAAACACACACACTGTTGTGTCACGCAGACCCACTCATGTTGAAGAAAATACGCACACACACTCTCTCGCACTCTATCTCTCCCTTTGGAGCAGATGGCTCCACAGTCATAGCTGATGTTTCACACATCAATGAAGCACACCATGTACTCACAACTAGTGAATACACACTCTGTCCCAAACACAACACACACACACACAGACTCTCATGTTATGGAAGTCACAACAACAGCGTGCGCTTGCACGGAGAAGCATACTTGCATACGCAGACATGCATAACCCCGAACCTATGTGAACTCACCGTTGTGCTTGCGACCGTTAAAACACACACACATGCATGCACAGTCACACACACGCATGCACACACACACACACGCATGCACAGAGTGTCCTCATATGTGCTAATTTATGGACCGAGGAGCAGTGTTGTTGGCGAGTTAGCTCCAGTCTCATAATACACACACACAGACACACGCACGCACACAGGTTTAAAGTATTAAGAGCTGAGCGGCAGTAGGTTATAGGGTAGTATTGTCATGGGTGTTGTTAGGCCCGATGTCAAATAGCCAATTGCCCCAAATGAGGATACTGCAGCATAACCTAGGAGCTCAAGGACATTATTGCTTTTATAAGGCAGTCAGCAGCACCTGTGGTTTTAATCAGCACTCAGCACTAAATACAGACCTCTGACAAACATAAATAAAGCCCACTTTACTGGCTTTGCCGCTGGAGTCAGAGGGTTTTTCGTCAGGAGCTCTCAGACACACTGCTGCCACTTCCTCAGCAGCGACCGTGCGCTTCACACATCCGCGGCAAGAAGCCTCAAAAACAAATAGACAGCTTGAAAATTACTGCTGAGAAAAGAATGTAATGCTCAGGAGGAATCTGATGTCAACTTTTTTCTTTTGCGCCAAGTAGAGAGTAGGAAATTAGCGTTATTTAACTTACTGGAATCAATGTTTCTATAGCAACACAACTCTGGCCTCACCGATATTGGAAAAGGTGTGAAAAATTCCCTCACAGCTGGTGGGCTATGAATTAATGTCGTTGTGGAGTCGCCGGTAACTGTCTCATCTACAGAAACAAACATTTAAAGAAAAACGGGGACACAATGAATGACAGAGGACTGTCATTATATTATTTTAAATCTTGCTTTCAGACTTTGGACCACCTAGTGGGGATTTGAGAAGAGCCGTGTTGACAGAATGAATAGTAACACAGAGAGACACAGGCAACATGCCCAAATATCTTTGGCACCTTCAAGCAATTAAGGTACAGGAAAACATTTGATTCAAGGTGTCAGAAGGATTTGTTTTCCTTTGAAGAGGAGAGAAGTGGGTGATATCAGCATGCAGCGTGAGATGTGTTTGCTCTGCAAGCGGCGAAGCGCTCACCTGTCGTGTGACAAAGTGTCAAAAATTACAGGAAATGATAATTAAAGCTCAAATACAGCATGATATTGGCGCAACCTTCATTTAACAATAAAAGATGACACAAAAATAGTTTCAGTTGTTGCTTTAGTGAAAGATTTAAAGGGTCAGTTCACTCAAATCTTGAAATAATGTAAGAAAACACGATTAGGGGAAAAACTCTCAGTTTTCAGGCACCTTGTAAAGTTCCTCATGTGGTTAGGGACTTCAGCTCTTATGTTTAAATGCACAACCACTAACACATTTAAAATGTTCATTTGATTTGAGAAAATAATTTCACCACAAGGTCATATGTGATTGAAAGCTCCAGAACGGGCTATTAAAGGGATTGTTTTGTCCACAGCTGTTCCCATGGTCACCACTGAACTGAAGTTTTTGAGGCAGCTGGGACAGGAAGTCCTTTAAGTGATCAGAATGTTTTCTTTTTGAATCCAACATTTTGAGGAGGCCAGGGTTGTTGGATGTGTCTGTTGTTTCTCTGTAGTTTAACAGCAGTGCTACTTGAAAAGGGCTAAAAAATAACTGTACTAGTTTCATGCAATTGCAATACAGAAGTAAAAAATAATTTGCTCCTTTTAGCTAAAGAAGACACTGTGATTGTTAGCCTATGTTTAGAGGGTGTTTGCTGACTATTAACAGTTAACTTAGTCTTTAAGGTAAGGCAACAGAATCTCCCCAACTCTGAGCAACAGATATTTAGGACAGGTGAGCAACTAAATCTCCAAGTGATCAAACCAAAACTGATTAATTAGTCACTACATCAGGAGGTGTTCTTTATGATAAACTAAGCTATGCTAAGACATCAGGATGGTTTAAATCCTATTTTCTTAAACTTTAGAATAACATTTGAGACTATTACTTCCATATATCACTCTTTAAAATGATGTTCTAGCACATCTGCTGCAAATGACCCTACTTTACATGCTGTGCTTTACAGGTGTTGATGTATTTAGTCTGTGGGTTTCAGACATCCATTGTGTTTTTATGCATTCATGTCCTAATACAAATTATACGGAAGACTTAATCTTGCCCTCGTTGCATAATCCATCGGCATGAACATCAAGTCTGAATTAATTGCCGGGGAAAGAACTGCCGACTTTGAACAGACACCTGTCTTCATTACTGCAGCCTTTCGCAGTTTAACATCGCTCAGACGGTCTTATCCCCCCACTGTACATTTCAAAGCTCCTGTCTTGATTTCACCTGACTCCTGTCTAAAGCTACGCTTTTACTACAATCTATCACTTGCTGCACTTACATGGACACTAGTATTCCACTAATAGTCAGAATAATAAACCGATTAGAATAAAAGGCCTCATGTACTGCAGTCACCTCTATCAGAACAGAGTGGTCCGATCAAGAGAAAAAGAGGGGTGGGCTTTAGTTTTTTATTAGGCATATCTTTAATTATTAAATTATTAAACAAGAAAGTTCCACCTTCTGCTGTGATTAAATTTTTTCATCTATTTCAAACAAAAGTGAATTTTTAATCAGCTTTTTGTCCTTTTCTTTCTGAGCTATCTTTCTTTGTTTTCTTTGAAGAGACAAAAGTATAAATCAGAACAGAGTGGCCCAATCTGAAGGATGAGGACAGTCTGTTCAATAGGAAAATATTAGCCTCTAATAATCATGTAAACAGCTGATCTGATGGATTCTCAATGGTTGGAATAAATACGTTCTTCCTGATCATGTTTGTTCCTCACTGGATAAACATCAGATGACGAGTTTCCAGGAGGGACAGAAACATGGAGGTAGCAAAATGAACACTGGAGACGGCTGCTGTCATCAAGGAGTACCATTGCTATGAGATGGGGGCCATAGGTGGCCCAGGTGGGTGGTATATGTCTTAGTAACATCCACATGAATGACAAGTCCAAAAGTTTCCCAGCAGAACATTAAATTGTCACAAGATGGTCAGTATTATTTACTTCTCCTGTCAGTGGTCATAATATTATGCCTGTTTGGTGTATATCTGATCAGATCATTTTATTTATTGACCATGTAAGCAGCTGGAATGTTTGATCTGAATGAATTTAGTGACCCTGAAGAAATTGCCTGTGTAAACATTTGAACTTAAACCTGCTCGTCTGACTTACTGCTTCCATTTCTGTTATAGTTTCTCGCAGAGTGTTCTTCCCATGATCTAACCTGTCAAATATTTCGCATCCTGTACTTACAGAAATAGCGTTGAGTTGTCTATCAATCAGTCAGATGAGAGTCAAACTGCTTATTCAAGGTGAGATTTTTGTCACGGCTAAGAAAACAAATGCCTAAAACATGAGTATGAACTCAAGTGAATCTCATCCATGCTACTGATCTCAAAACCCTCACTCCACTCTATTTTAGCTTCAGACTCTGACGCCTATTTCTGCTCATGCCGCTCTCATGCAGTCCTTTTGTGCTGGCGCAAACATATCTCTCTCGTCTTCTGTGCAAAGAGCATGTTATTTGAATTTTTAAGACCTGATCGTTTCATGCAATTTCATCAGACCTGCCTGTGTTAAAGAACTTGGAGATAAAATTAGCATGGGCGTATGAGGAACCAAGGTGACTGGTGATAGTCATGTGTGGTTGTTCGCCAATTAAAAGTCTTGATATAGCTTTCTATTTCTGGCTTAGGTGACGAACAGAGTTGAATACGTGCCTTTGAAATGCCACAGTTTTCTTGTGTGGGTAATTGAAGAACATTTTATTCATGGTAATTTGTCAGCATTGGAAACTTTACCTTATGTTTTTTTCAGTTTGACATAATTTAACAAGTGTGAAAGCTCCAACTTGTTGAAGGTGCTATATAACAGCTTAATTTTGTCATCTGTTTAATGAAGCATAATAATTAATGTGTTTGAAGTAAATGCACGTCTATTTATTTTTTTTAATATCCACTGACAGTCTTTCAAGAGAAATTGGGTACACCGTGAAGTTTGTTAGAGAGGAGTTGGAAAGACGCCGTGTCCGGAAGATACTTCCAATAACTGAGACAGGGAAAAGAAATCCAAGACTCTCCTCTGAAGAAAAACATGTATTTCGTTCAAGTGACAAAGATCGTTTTTGGTTCTATAGTTGTGATTCCTGTGTCCTTCGAGAATAAATGAACAGATACTGTGACATTGTTCTAAAGTCTCTACACAGGCACAGGGAGGAGGTCAGGGTGAATGGATGGGTCAGCAAACAGGAAATAGACATTTCATACCAACAGCGTTGTGTGAAAAAGGTCATTCAAATCTCAGTAGAATTCATTCATTGAAAAGTCATTCTATTACTTTAACAGCAAACAATATTTTTACAGACATACAAGATATTATGTTTGTACCTTATCATTTAGCGAGTCTAATCTTCAAGGTGAGGCAACACGGTCTAAATGAATTGCTAAATGTAGGCTTAGTAGCGACTAACATTAGCAAGGCAGCTGATGTGTTCAGTGAACACAAAAATATTAGCAGAAGCTAAGCTAAGCTACCAGGACCGCAGAGACACCCAGCGAAGCCAGTGAACCAACCAGTTCCTTTACTAGCAATAATAACCGTACTGTGTGCAAGAAGTGAAGAACTGTTAACATCTGTTTCTTTTAACAATTACCACAGTTATTTCCTAAAGACAGCCAGGTGTTTATTAATGTAACCATGTTTCCAATCTTATAAACCAAACATGATTTTAACCATAGACAGTCTATGATCCCAACAATTATTGATAAAGGTCAACACATGATTTCATTTTCTTTCTCAATTTGGGATAAATCAGTTCAGAATGTGCTTAAACTATTCCATGAGAGAGAGTAGTAAAAGTAAAGTAAAGTAACCATGTCTCCAAAACAAAGTAGTATAGGAACCCATGATGATTTCCTAACCTTATACCTATAACCAAATCCCAGTCACAGCGATGCTTGTCAATAAAGATCAACACCTGATGTGATTTGTTTCTCGGTTTAGTTTTAGGATTTACATCGGATGCTGTGGAATTGATCAGTTCCCAAAAGCACATAAACTACTCTATGGGACAATAGTTTTTCTTTCAAATAAGAGGTTGAAGGGTGTGGAAATGTTTATTTAAATGTGTAAAAACACTCACTGGAGTTTGGTAACCATTAAAGTCGGCCAAATCGTTTTTTAAAGTAACCACGTCTCCAGACTTGAAAAGTAATAGATGAACGCACAGTAACAACATGTGATTGTTTCCTAACCACAACCAGATTCTTTTCTGACAATTATCTTGTTCTGTCATTTATCATTTTACTGATAAAGATCAGCAGGTGTGTGTTTTCCACAATTTTGCTGGAAATACAGGCGACACTGTGGTGCTGGTCTGATTAGAAAACTCTGGTTTGTGTCAATCAGGGATTTCATTAATTCAATTTCAGTTGAGGTTTAATAACGTGTGTTTAGTTGAAGTCAGCGTGTAAAAATACAACCAAAGATGCTTTATTAACATTCATTCAACACTTCATTGCGGTTCTATAAATATAAAAAAAAAATAATAGTACCTGCACCCCCAGCTCTGCAATACAAACCGGAAAATAACAGTAACAGATGTGATCAAGTTTTCCATATTTTCTGTTAAGCCCTAACTGCACCGTTATGCTGTACCTGCGTGACAACAACAAATATCCAATATCGTGCATGTTGACCTTTTTCAGCCGCATACCGCTGCCTTTAATAAAAAACACACAATAAGGCAACACTCAGCACTGCACCTGCAGAGCACTTCAAGGCTGCTGCAGGCTGTGTTGTATGCCTCCCAGTTAATTGGCGGCTAAGTCAGATGCATTGTTCGTTTAGTCTGGGGCCGGTCTCACCCTAAGACTTATAGCCCTATCATTTCACCGTGATATGTCGTCGTAATTTCTGATTTATGAGGCTTATTAAAAGTATTGACAAAAGTGAAATATGAGGGGACGGTGAAGCAAAACAAACGACTTTACAGAGAGGTGTTAGAAAGATCGCTTCATCTGCACCTTTTTTAATTTTAAGGATCAAGACATGAACTTATAACGGGTGATGTTGCTGAAATCTGATTTTAAAGTTTTTGTTTTTGGCTCATTTAAGATAAATTGAAAAGTGTCATTTCATTTCTCGTGAGCGGAGCAGCAAGTGCTTCACGTCTATAATGAGCTTACTGTAGCACTGCCCTTACTAAACCTCTTGACGTCTCATCAGATGCGTCTCTTTGAAGCTCGTTGGAATTTTTGGTTCATCCCTACAAGGACTCGCTGTAATTATGTTTGCCTGTAACATTCAGCACGAATGAAGCACAAGGTTTAGTTGGAGCTTAGATAATGAGAGAGAGAAAAAAAAAAGAAGAAGAAGCAAAAGAAGCGTGTGACTCATCTGGTCAGTTCAAATCGTCCCACACAGCTTCATGACTCCACAGATATTCCTCACAGCTCATTTCCATTCACATTTTAATCTAATGCTTTTATTTTTTCTAAACTGAGGAGGCTCGTGATTAAAGGATATGGTGGAAATTTACACCGCAAAATGTGCAGGAGACAGAGTCTGATCCGAAAAGAGTAAAGGACAACTCTGTTGACTTTTTACTGACATCAAAGTTTAAAAAGAAAAGCAAAAAAAACATTTAAACTCGGACTCAGAGCCAGGGAAGCTCTTAGCCTAACAGACGGGGACCCTCACCGGCCTCCCCCACCCCCATCTGCATCTTTCTGCCTCCAATACCGAGTCAATTAACCTAATGGAAGTGGCAATTAATTAAGTCGACAAACACAATGATTAAGGAGCTGACAATCAAGTGAGTGGGAGTGGTTTAAGTCAGGGTAATTTAGAGGTAATGATTTCCTGGCTTCTGTTTGATGCAGGAAAATTAAAACCAACAACAACAACAAAAAAAAACAAGACAGAGAGAGAGAACACACGCACACACACATGCGCTCTGGATTAGACTGGATTTATGTCAGTTAAATGTGAGCAGACTCAAAGCTGAAATTAATCCAGAGAAACGCTTGAATTCCAAGATCTAAGTCTCTGAAAGCTGTCCAACTTGACTCCCACAGTCTAGATGTCAAACATGAAATGGAAGCGCTTCAAACTCGGCAGCTAGAGAGAGACAAGAAAAGTAACCATGATCACGCCTTACCGTGCTTCTTTGGCTGTTGGTTCCTATTGGTCCTCTGAACACCCCCTTGATGCTCCTCAGCTGTCCGTCACGCAGATGGGTGGAACTGATCACAATGTAGTAGCACGCCATTGGATGCACTTGTGCTGTTAAAAAATCTACCTCGAGATCTACCTGGACTCCTTCTCCTTCTGCTGTGCGGCTCAACTCTCTCCTGCTCCTCTCATTTCATCTCCCCTCCTTGTTTTATAGAGAAGAGGAGGAGGACGGTTTAAGATTTTTTTTTTCTCAAAAAGAAAAAAGAAAAGGAGGAGAGCAGTTCCGCCTCTGCTGCTCTGATTTATTCTGTCTCTTCTCTAAGTTTCTGACTCTTTCACTCTGCCGTCTCCCTGCCCGTCTCCCCTCAGCCTCTGTCTCTTCTTAAATATTTCACCCCCTGCTCCTCCTTTCTTTCCTGTCTTTCTCTAAATGTATTTATTTTTTATTCCTTCTCCCTTCTCCCTCCTCCCTTAAACTGCCTCCCGCCGAGATGCCTGTCTCTCGTTAAATATTTCTCTTTAAGTCGTCTTTTCTCTCCAGATGTTTTGCTCCTATCTTTCATTCATCAATCTTTCCCTGTCATTGACTCCCTCTCCCCTCTCTCTCTCCGTCTCTCTCTCACTCACTGAGTCTGAATTTCTTCCTCAAAATCTCAGCCGCTCACTGATCAGTCTTGCAGTTCCTCTAACTATCTCCAGTCCGCTGCCTCCTTCTCCTCACTCCACAGTCTCTCCAACCCCTTTTGTTTTGCCTTCCTCTTTGTCTCTCTATCTCTCTAAGTGGGAGGGAGGGATACTTTTTCCCTGTCTCCACATCTCCTGTCTTTGTTTCTCTCTCTTCGCCTCTTTTTGCTCTCTGCCTCCTTGTTAGTGTGGAGAAGAAGAAGTACTCTCCTCCCTCTGTCTTTCTCTCTGTCAGAGCAGGCGTGCAGCTTCCTCTCAGATGCTCCTCTCCTCTCCTCTGCTGCGCTGCATGTGTTCGCTCTCCTCCCTCCCTCTATCTCCCTCTCTCCGCTGATCTCTTGCTCTGCGGCCAGCAGAGTGGTTTGCTCCTCAGTTACCCGCGGTTACCATCTGCCCTTTTAACACATGGAGTGCTGACGCTTGCTCTCTCCTGCCTCCCTCTCCATCCCTCCCTCCCGCCCTCCACCTCTCCCAGCCTCTCCTCTTGCTGCCTTTCTTCTCTCTTTAATCATCTCCTTCTCTCCCTCCTTCCCTCGCTCTCTCCAGCCAAAGGAGACAAGCTCCACCTACTGGTTAGCAGGAGGCATGCAGAGAGGAAAGAGGGAGAGAAGAAAGTGAAAGCAGTGCGCATTTTTACAATAAAGCTGAGGCTTGCCAGTTCATTAGGTACACTGGTGGAATGGAATGCATTCTAACATAACAGCCCTGCACTAAACCTTGGCTTCGCTGAAGTTATGTGTTCAGCATTTGTTTAAAATTTCTGTTTTCTTATGGAGGCTTTGGTGGATAATACTGTTCAGGGGTGAGCCTAGATTTTGAGGGGTCAGAGGGCAGATAGAAGAGAGCCTCTAGGGGGCGTTGTGGAGTATTGTGAATGCACTTTGCAGGTTTAAGGGGTTGTCACTGCAAAATACGCCAACAGGTAGGCATCAGGGGGCCCCAGAGAACTGCTTGGTTCACCTGTCATGACGGTGTGACCCGGTGTCGTTCCGTCATGGGAACAATAAAGTATGACAGTCTATCTATCTTGAAGGCTGTGGTGTTTGTCATTTGTTTCAAATACCTGACGGAGCTCCGTTGTGTTTATATATTGGATGCTGTGGGTGGAGGCTAAATAACAGAAACACTTTTAATTCATTCCAGTTTAACAGCGCCACACACTACATCCTTTAAAACGATCATTCAGTTGAGTTACCGCCTTCTGATGCACTTTCAGCATCAACTGAACATTAGAACAGTCATGAAGGAGGATATTATTTTATTTCCTTTATTGATCCCCCCGTGAGAATTCGTGTCTCTTCTGCTTTTGACCCATTTATTGGTTCACACAGCAGTGTTCAGTAGCAGAGAGTTGCGCCCAAGGAGCAGTTGGGGATTTGATGCTGGCTCAAGGCGCAAACCTGTGTCCTTACGGGGGCAAAGCTGCTTCTCTAACCGCTTTACAGCTCCACAGCTTTCATTTTCTCTAGTGTGCTGGCCGGTGAGTGTATACTGGTTTACAGTGGTGTATACTTAATTTACAGTGGTCACTATTTTACAGTGATCCACATGTAAAAAAAAAAAGAAAAAAAAAGTATGTTACATGTCATCAGACTGGCAGCTCTGTGAGACTGTACTTTATCACAGCAGTGCTTTGAGCTAAATGAGTTGCTAGCATGATCGGATTGACATTGTTAACACATGCTTAGACCAAGTTTTGCAGCTAAATTTTGCATTAGGACAGCTGGGATAGGCTCCAGCACACCCCACGACCCTTCACAGGAATAACAGAAGATGAATGAATGAATGAATTTTGCACTAGATGACAAGTCAAGGCACCATCAACATAATTACATGTTCATTTTCAGAAAAGAATTACGTCATTGTGCCTGTTAGAATACATTCGTTTTCACTAGGATGAACTGGCAAGTGAGTATTCAGTAGAAAACCTTCAACGAGAAGGTCATTGGGGTCACGGGGATTACTGAGCAAGAGGCGGGGTACACCCTGGACAGGTCTCCAGTCTGTCGCAGGGCTAACACAGAGACACAGACAACCATACCCGGAACCTTCTTGCTGGAAGGTATCAGTGCTAACCACCACACCAAGGTACCAACGCAAATGAGTACATAACTCTTATATAGACCATTCAGTATGTTTTTCTGTCTTATGCTAAGATTAGTCAGTGTAAACCAAGATTCCCCTGCTATTCTGAGGCATGGCAAATGACACAGGAAGGCATTACGTGGTCCTTCGATGATGACTGGAACTGAGCCGTTCATGCTGGAATTAATAAATGTGGCACTATCACAAAATGGAAAAAAGATGTTTATATCATACATTTATAGGGAGATGTACGTTCTCCCAGGCCCCAGTCTAAATATACGAAGTAAAAACATGGGAACACATTTGAGTAGAATCTACAAGGGGCCTAAGGTTGAAGCACAAGTTTTAGGCAACCTGTAAGGCTTTCAAAACAAATAACAGAATCTGACAATCATCTGCTACTATCTTCTATCTACTGCAGACAAGTGGAGGAGAGATACTGTGTCTCTGCTTGATGCCAGGAAGAAGCTGGGCAACCAGGCGAGACAGCGCTGACTCACACAGAGTCACAAGACGGTGAGAAATTAAGGTATGTAAAGCAGAGCCCACATCCATCCATTATTATGCTGAGAATCTACAGTAATCTCTAATCCACAACCAGAATCCATGCTTCTATCGCCGTTTATGTATTTACTTGTGCATTATGTATGCACTTCAGTTAAATCTCTTAATTCATATGTAAAGGAAGAGGCCTTTTTTTTCTTTTTTTGTGCTGTCCATCCATTTGGCCTGTTCAGTTTTAACTTCATAAAACTATGTTTTGGACTCAAGAATCCAGATTCTAATTTACTCAAGATAGAGTAAATTGCCTATAGATTAAAATTATGATTTTTTTTTTTTATATCCAAAAAATGTAAACATTGGTTCAACTCGTTTATAAAACTCTTTACAACATGCTGTGTCCATCCATAGCTGTGGAACGATCTGCCAGAGGGAGTCTAAACCAAGCTGCAACCTCTGACTTACCACTGAAAAAGGAAGCTAAGCCTGAAGTGCCAAAACCTGCAATTCTTCAAATGTTCACTAGAGGCTGGCTCCAAAAGTGGTGAAAAAAAGTGTAATCTAGAGCAAATTTTCCTTTTCATGCTTTTTGAATTGAGTTGCAGTGAGGGCGAGTCTAGGATTGGCAACATGGAAATAGCCAGAGGCACCACGTTGAGCTTCAAAACTGCTCTTCAGGAAACCAGTTTGTAACATCAGAGAGGGTTCATCCATCTTTAAATACAGTCAAAGGGCTGGACTCCAAACTGACTGGTGAGAAGAAGCAAACAATCGTCAGGCAGTGCAACGTATGTTTGTGGGCATAACTCAAGAATTCAATATCTAATAATTTTTTACTCATTTTACTCTACATGAATAAAATGATTACATTCTATAGCCAAAATATCAACTTTGGTTCAACTCTTTGCTGTAAAAACAAACTCAGTCAGTCAGTCAGTCATTTTCTATACCCGTTTAATCCTGTTAGGGGTCACGGGGGTCTGCTGGAGCCTATCCCAGCTGTCATCGGGCGAGAGGCAGGGATACACCCTGGACAGGTCGCCAGTCCAAAAACAAACTCATTAATTAGATCAGCATATATCCATATAGTAGAAGCGACTGGGGCACCGAAACGCATCTTCTAAATAACGCATTATCTGCTGCAAAACTCGTTCATTTCACCAACATTTTGTCATCGTACGGTAGTGCTATGGCCTGTTGAGTCTGGAGTTACCTTTTATCATATTATCATCATCCGGGCTCTGTAGATTGACTACCAGGATGATGTCATATTTGAACGGCACACGCACCCGCAACGGTTGGCTTGTTTACCTGTAATTTGCGTCTGGCATGGTTCGTCCTCCACCTCAGAATCAGAAAAATATTCAGCCATGTTGCAAAAAAAATAAAAAATAGCAGCAGCAAATTACAGTTAAACAAGCTGAACAGGGTGGGTGTGTGCACTGTTCAGAGATGACATCATCCAGGTCAGAAGACATCATCTGGAGTCTGTAGGTCAATCTACAGACGCTGGATGATGAAAACCGGTAACTCCATACTCAACAGGGATTAGCGTTAGCGTATCATAACAAAATATCGGTGAAATGAACGAGTTTCGCAGCAGATAATGCGTTATTTCGAGGCTGTGTTTCGGTGCCCCAGTCACTCCCACTATATGGATATACGCTGATCTAATTATCTCCTGAAAGACTGCAAATTACACAAAAGTTATATGGGTGAGTAAATGATTGTATTTTATGCCAGAAATAAGGCTGTAAAAAACAATAGTTCCCCTTTAATGAGTTTGGACAACATGCTTTGTCCTGTCATTGCTGTGGAACAGCAATGACCCTGAAAATATGGCCAGCTGACTGATCTCCTTTAAATCTCTCCTTTTATTGGAGAGCCTTTCCTAGTTTTAATTGAGTTTTTAATTGAATTTTTAATGAGTTTTGTGTGTTTTATTATTTCAATAGTTTTTATTAATATGTTTTATTGGTCAGAACCAAGTTGCTACCTTTGAACTTCAGTAAATCCCAACTTTAAAGCAGAAATAAACGTGTTTGCAGCCTGGTATAAACCGTGCTTAAGATACAGCTGCTTTTCTCTTGCCTTTTTGAATTAGCATGCAGTCAGGCTGAGTGAGGCACTGCCAAAATGGTGGTGGCCGAAGGCACCACGTTGAGCTTCATCTCTTCAGGAAAACTATTTGTAATGTCATGGACGGTTCATCCATCTTTATATTCAGTCGATGGACTTAAACTGCAACTTAATTTGTTGCTGCAGGCAAACAACTATAAGACGACGATTATAGTTGGTTCATGGATGAATAAGCACAAAAATTGGAAACATTTCTCTGTTGAATAGGAAATAACAAGCTACACGACATTATGAACTACATTACATCTTCAGGAGCTAACACTTCCTTTATTTAATCATCACTTTCAACACATCAAATATTTCTCTTTCTCTGACCAATTCCACCATTAATTCTTTAATTCTGGCCATACTTACGTTGTATTTTTTCATCTGGAAAAGTTGATTCTGAGCCATCTATATTAATGAGAAGACTCAGAATTTAATCATTCATTCATAGCATAGTTGGCTGGACTCAAATTTACAAGGCTTACACTGTATGTGAATGGACTATTCCTGAGCCTAGCATTGAGTAAACGTTTGTTTATGTCCAAAGCCCTCACTTTTTGCACTTCAACGTTCCCCGAGGGAAAAAAACAACTCATGAACTCAGATGAATTATGGATTTGCGCCTTGTATAGAATTAATTGAAGCACCTTGTGCGCTCGTCTTGGTTTAATAAAACTGACTTCTCAAAATTCAGACCTACCGACAAAATCAAGCAAAAGGAATTATGTTCGACATAAATTTTTACCCTTGCTGTGTAAATAACAATGAAAAATAAAATAAGACCTTACATCTTTTCAAGAAAAAACCTTGTCAGTGCTTTAGGCTCTCCTCCTAAAACTATAATGCGCTCACAAAGCTCTAAAGCAACTCTTACAACAGAGGAAAAAGAGGAAGGCAGGTGACATTTTTATAAAGCAACTTGACTGTAACACAGAAACATAAAGAGAGTTGGATCTGTGGCTGCTACTCAGCCCCCAGTGACCACTTGTCCAATCTAAAGCTGTCAACAGTCCCCCAGACTGCAACAGAACACACGTGATACAGAAAAGTCCTTGTGGTCTGGAGGTATATCGGATCAACAAAGCAAAGAATGCGGGCTCAAAATATGGAATATGCTATGGAGCAACATTATGCAGGCGAACTGTGGCTCTGGATCTTTTATTAAAGTTCTGGGGAATAGAAAATAAAATGTTACCCTCCCCTAGAGATGGTGATATACTGAAGTCACTGCTTCTCAGAGACATATATTGGATTCATACCCACAGGACAATGGAATCCTCCAGGCCCTAGTGAGGAGCGGAACTTGCCGTACGTCCTCTAATTCACGACCTTTTGTGCTTAAGTCCACGTAACTCATTTTATATGTGTATTGTTTATATGGGAGCGGCACTTTTTAGCCATTCAGAATGATATCCCGGTCAGATGAAGACTACTGACTGTACATAAAGATGGACAAATATTCTGTAACGTCATCCTTAGGGTTCCTGATGAGCGCTTTTGAAGCTCATTGTGGTGTTACAGACCGTCGCCATCTTGTAATTACTACAACCAATCATGCCCATAATTATGCACGACTTTAAGTCTTGCTTTAATTTAAACAGGTGTTATTTATAGTGAAATTAGCTCTAGAGAGCAGAATGGATTTCTGCTGTAAAGTTGGGGGCCAACTGCTGTTGCAGTTCATCTAGTGTCCACTAGATGGACATAAGAGGATCTGCAGTATTTTTGACATTTGAGTCTTCATTTCTCAGTCCTGAAGGTAGCAGCTTCATGAATTCTGCCTTCAAATTAAGCTGTGTTTTGCCATGTTCATGAGAATACTCCATATTAATGTATTCTCGGATGTAACATCTGAGCACATAAGCTGTGACACGTTTTTTTAGTCGTATAAACTTTTCTTTCTTTCTTTTTTCTTTTGCATTTCCTACATCAAGTGGCCGGGTCGTTAATAGCCTAATAACCCGTGACACCACCTCTCGCTTCTAGACACCAGCAGTTGCCTAGCAGCAGCGCTCTTGCAACTGACAGCTTTTGTAACCGCTTGCACGGCAAGCCTTTTGTGTGCGTGACCTCCCGTGTCAGCACCACAAGCTGCATAGACTGTATTTAAAGCAACGTAGCGGGCGATGACAGTCAGCACTGGTTCGCACAGGAGTCAAATTTAAGCTGAGATAATGACCGACACTATTTTAGCATATGGCTGATGCTAAAACTGCATATAAAGTGCATTGAAACTGGAAACCATGAGGAAGAACAAACCATAATTAGTGTGAACTGCAGTGTGAACACACACCGATCGATACGACTACCTAACCAAGTAGTTCACCTTATTGTTCATATACACTGGTACATGAACCACTGAACAGCAATTAATGCCCACATTTGCTGCTGATGCTCAGTCTTGAATACAATGTCACAACTTAAAAAGTTAAATAAATAAGCCCTAAACAATCACTGAATAAGAAAAGTAGTAGCAGCAGCATTGGGGGAAAATGGTAAATATTAACAAAGTAGCAGCATGACAATAGCTGTGACATTAAATGGCATATCAGAGTAGCGGCGTGAGGAACAGAGTGAAAATGGCAGCATGACCGGATACCTGCAGATGTGCTGAAGTGCTGTGTGTGATTGGTTCCCAATTCACTGAAATCCAATTTTACCAGCAAAATTACGACCAGTCACAAAAGTACGGAGCATTGAGGGCATGTCTGAACTTTTTCTCGGATGCCCTGCTGAAGTGTAACAGTATTATATCAATTACGCCCTGCTTTGAAACACAATATTGGTTTTAAAGCTCCCTGAAATGAACAGAAAAGTCACGCGCTGAAAATGCATTTTCTTCTGCACCAACAATGACGACCGCATTTCAAGCTCTGAATTATTTAAGGCTGCCAAACAATCGATGAAAACTGATTTTTCTAGCGTTCACTTATAAATAAATGTATTGCTAAACGTTCTTTGGAGGACATGGTAAAGTTATGTCTTTTTCTGCATGTTTGCGGTCGATTTAGTTGTTATCTCAAGCACAGCGTTCTATGAATATATTTGTACGAATGAATGTTTTTTTTGTTTTTTTTATGTCATGTGACTATGCCCAGGCCACACAGGCCACACATGCTTTGAGTTTTTAGTTGCTTTCTGCTTTAAACGCAGATAGAAGTGTCTGCGTTGTTGTTGTTGTTGCACTGAGGCCCTGCAAAAAAAGTTTCTTGCCCCTGTTGGTGATCGCTGAGCCCCAGCTGGACCTCATTAAGTAAAAGTGCACCCAGCGACCTTTTGCAAGGAACGACAACCTGCAGCGCTTCACTGCACAAAACTCTTGAAAGAATTAGCAACTTTCTGTGAGGGCGCACAAGTGTTAACTACACATTTATCCCACCAGACTATCACTTTATAATCCTTTATCGATGATTAATGCCGTGGATGTGACAGAAACTAGGCGCATTATTTGGTCTTTTCCCCAGCTAAAAGAGGGCTGCCATTCTTAAATTCTCATTCGATACACTCACTGAACGTGAAACTAAAGCCCAGCGCTGAGATTTCCTTTTTCTCGTGTCCCAGTTAGTTTTCATTCAACAAGAAACAAAACAAATCCTTCCTTGTGTTTCTCACTGAATGACTCTGAATTACTACATTTGCATCGGTGTTGGCTCGTACAGGGATTTTCCTCAACAGGAAATTGTACAGACCCCAAGAGTCTCTCTCTGGTTTGGTGACCGAATATTGTCGTCGAGCTTTGAGGAAAATAAAGTACACGGTAAGAGGCTTATCTGATAAATTTCCTTCTTCTTTGGGTCCCATGATCCAACGCTGCAATAAGCTTAAAACCCTCCCATCGGCTCCACTAGATTAATTTAACACGAATACGAATCGAAAACAAAGTTTTTGCTCCCTGTTCAATTCTTCTTGTGGTTTATGCTCAGGTTTATGTGTATCCATTTGCTTTTATTTGTATAAATGGGTGCATTTATATCTCCCCTAGTATCCCATCATGTTTTATGCCTGTATTATATATATATATATATATATATGCTTGTTTTTTTTTAATACAGTGGCAAGATAATGGAGGTTGTTGGTGGATTATTAGTCTTGTTTGGGGGCAGGGGAGTTAAGAGAAAAACATAAAAACATGAAATATAATAATACTGTCCAGGATTATTTATTAATATATCACATATACCATGCCCAAAGGAGGACAAAACAATGAAGAGCAATTCATTTGTACTGTTTGCATATTTAGGTGGAAGAAGATAAAAGCGAAAAGATAAGGAAATGTCTCTTGGGGGAGCGTATGTATTCCGCATTCCGTGCATTTGGTGGTTGCAGTGCATGCACATAACTGGAAAATTAAACAAACATTTAACATGAACTTTGTCCTTTCAAAGCGACTCAAACTAAAGACACATTTTGCAGCCGATCCCTTTCCAATCATGAGGCAGTGTGCATCAGGTGATGGACACAGGGCTTGTAATAATGCACTTTGGAGCAGATTGCCCCACAACACTAGCCTGGATGCCAGACAAACTTCCACGCCCATTTTGTTTGTGGCGGACCGCTGGAGCCGCTCCACTGCCAGGCCAATCAAATCATTTGGATGGTTTTTATGGGTGATGGACAGAAGAGTAACAATGATGAAGACATACAGGTCATCTGAGTGCAATGGAGTTGAATTTGTGGCTCTAATTGGTATGAGGACTATCCAGTTAATGCAGATGTTTTTATTTTATTTATTTTTTATTTTATTTTTTTTTCATCTGTTGCAACACACATCCTAGTGAATTCCAAACAGTGGAATAACAGACTTATATTCTGATAAAGTTCAGCATCTTTGCAGTGTGGTATCTGTATTTGATCTTACGCCAATCAGACACAAACATTAAAACCACCGACAGGAGAAGTAAATAACATAAAGCATCTTGTGACAATTCAGTGTTCTGCTGGGAAACTTCTGGACCTGGCATTCATGTGGATGTCACTTAGACATGTAGCTCCCACCTAGACCAGACCAGGCACCCCCACCTCATAGCAATGACACTCAGCAGGATGCAGCCTGACACAGACACACACACAAAAACACTTTAGGAACAACTAAAAAAACATGAAGAACAGAACAAGGTGTTGACCTGGCCTCCAAATTCACTAGATCCAAACTGATCAAGTATCTGTGGGATGATCCACAGAGGCCCCTCCCCTCACCCTGCAGGGGGTCTGGAATCCAGTTCAGAAGATGTTATTCTCTAATGAGTCACAACTGTTTTCTAATGAAGCGCAAGGAAGACCTACACAATATTAGACAGGAGGTCATAATGTTATGCCTGATCAGTACATATACAACAATACTGAATCTGTAAAGCTTTAACACTCTGAGGAGCCGAACAGACAAGTGAAAAGTGAGGACAGATACTGTGAGAAAGGAAGAAAAGGAGGTCATGCTGACATGTTTACAGGGTGCAAATTAAAACCTCAAGCTAACTAAATTAATTCAGCATACATACATATAATTTGCATGAGATAATATGTATTCTTCGTTGTGCAAAATGGTTGGTGTGTAGCAGTATTTAACAAAATAAATAATAGATTGTTCATCCTGTGTTTTTGTGCATGTGATTGATGCATGTGGGGGAAACCAAAAGCAAAATGGAAACCAGGATTCACCATTGTTCACTACTGCGGTTCATTAAATCTAATGAAAGCCAGTGGGCCTGATAACATTGTACAGCTTTGGGGGAAATTATTCGCCATCTTGCATGTACCTCTCTGTCGGTCTGTTAATATTCTCATATCGAGGCCCGAACAGAGCGAGATGGTGGTTGGACCCCGTGAGACCCTGCAGATGGGACAGCTTGTGCCATACTGTGGGCCGTCACATCCAGACGGTAAAATGTCACAAAAATGTCAGGGGAAACCCAGTTGGCTTCACAGCAGATACTCCTCAGCGATACGCCATTGAACGACACCAAAGAAAAGGCCAAACTGCCCCACACTCAAGAGCTGTCACAGACTGCATATTGGCACTGTTGCCATTAGTTAGACGCTGGCTCAATATTTTATGTCCCTGTTTCTCAAGTTAAGACTATATAAAGCAGAGCTGTGTATTTAATGATCAGTAGTGTGCATTTATTGAGAACAACAAAGCCGTGAGTCCCCGAATATTCAGTTATTAACGGTGACAGAGGCTCGCTCTTTGCAATCAGTCCACAGCTTTAAAGGCAAGTTAAATAATCTATGACCTTTACAGGACCAGTAGGAATTGCCACCAATTTGGCAGAACTTATCTCCTTCTCCAAGTCTCTGGCACAGAACCAGCCCTCCACCCCGCCTCTTCCCCTGAGCGATGGCAGCCTGCAACTGACACAAACTACAAAGCTGCATTTTTCAAAAAAGGGGACAAACAAGCTCTCTAATGAGAGGGGGGCACCTAATGAGAGCAAAAATCCAGCGCAAATGTCTCTTTGAAGAGGTAACACACCATGATGCGAAATACTGGAATAATAATAATAATAATAATAACGCTGGGGTGTTCTGCCCTGGTTTAGCACTTAATCCATACTACACACAGTTTCTAAACCATACTGCATGAACTCGATGCTAATCATCATAATGTTGTGCTTAAAGATCTGGTTTACTTTGATAGAGAATAATGCATGCATGCTTTTAGCAGCTCTTCCATTTCAGCTCTTGCACATGTTTAGCATACACTGACTGGCCACTTCATTAGGTACACTAGTAAAAAACATTTTAAAAAAAACAGTTCTTCACTGAATCTTCATGAAAGTTAAGGTATTCAGCATTAGTTTAAAATAACAAACAGAGCCGTTGATTCATCTGTGTTTTCATTATGGAGGCTGTATTGTGTAGTACCATTGAATTCTACCAACACTTGTTCCTATTATTTTGACATTTTAGTCAGTGGTCAAGGTTAAATAATAGATATACGTTTGTGTTTAATTAATTCCAGTTCAACAGCCCCACAAACTCCATGCTCCAAGACGATCATCCGGATGAGTTTCCGTCTTTCCAATCCTGTTTCCACATCAGCTGAACATTAGAACAGTCATGAAGGAGGATTTAGGGCAGGACTGTAATATTTATTAATATATTTATTTTTATTCCCTTTATTGATCCCTCATGGGGAAATTCTTCCTAACCCATCCATTCGTTCACCCAGTAGTGTTCACTCTCGGAGCGGGGGGTTGTGCCCAAGGACCAGTTTGGGGATTTGGTTACTCCTCTAAGGCACCCCAGCCACGGACATGGCAGGGATGTGAAGCTGTGAGTTCACGGTTCCAGGAGCTGCATCTCTAACCTCTCAACAGCTCCCCAAATCAGTGCATTCACTTTCTCTAGCATACCTAATGAAATGGCCGGTGAGTGTATACACCGTCTGGTTTGAGTATACTTAATTTATTTGAGTCACTATTTTGACTAAAAAAAGTGTGTGGCATGTCATTACATTTTCAGCTCTGTCAGGCTGTACTTGTTCGCAGCAGTTTAGCTTTGAGCTAAATGAGCTAAATGAGCGTGCTAACGTGCTCAGATTGACACTGTTAACACATGTTTAGACAGCGCTTTGCAGCTAGATTTTGCACTGAATGATCATGGACATTATCATAATGTATCCTATGCAAACTATGCATGAGTTCATTACTTCCTTAAAAAACAAAAATGTGGAACACATGGTGGCACTAAAATCAAATCAAAGGGATCCCTATTGACATTGGAAATGACTGAATGTTATTTATTGAACGTGATTTTATGGATCAGTGTCACTGCGATCATAAATAAACAAATTAAATCTTAAATTTACTGATATCTGTAGACGACCCTGGTTCGGTGAGTGGAACAATCCTTTCTGAATGTTTTCACTGATTGCCTGAACCGCTCCGGACATAAATCGCATAATAATCATCAGCAAACGTTCAAAGCTGGGTGCACAACAAACACACATCTATTCTACTTTGATTTGAACAGTCCTCATCAGGTTACGATACCTGTGCTGCTGCTGTGAGTTTGCAGGAGCTCGCCCCAGCCTTATTTCCTGATTGGTGAGTGAGCCAAATGGATTCTCTCTCATCATCTAACAAGCTAATTACAAGCTAATTATTTCAAGAGAGCGGGGGTTACACAGCAACTGGTGCAAAGTTGTGAAATTGATACGGAGAACGCAGCAGTGAGGGTAATCATCAGAAAGAAATCAAGCTGTTCCTCAGTAAAACTGGTGCACTGACAATTAGATGACAATCTACAGTTCAAAGAAAAAAAAGTTTAACAGGATACTAGTTTCTTAATTGTGTTTTAAGCAATTTTCCAAGAAAGAACACGTGCATTTGGAATAGCTTCTAATTTTTTGTATTTATTGTAAAAAAAAAACGCTATATTTTTCCAACAAAAACAGCAAAATAACTGATGTTGCAGCTTTTGTATACAGTTTCAGGACATTTCCTTCATCTTTACATTGCTGGTTTTCAGCATTTAAAAAATATTTCTTCTATCACATGGCAGTAGAATTTGGCAGCACACTTTTTCCCCTTAAGGTTTGTAGTTCTGTAATTGCTGATAGAAGCCGGGGTTTGGGCGAGTCGACGGCCTCGCCAGTTTCACCTGGCTGTAGGCATCCTCAAACGAAATGCCCTCCCTCAACATCAGGTAGCCAATCACGACGGACGCAGAGCGTGACACGCCGGCGTTACAGTGGACCAGAACGACGCCGTCCTACAGAAAGAGGAAATGGAGTGTGAACTGGAGAGAGCAAACATAAGGAGTTCACAGGTTCAGTGGGTCAAAAGAAAAAATACCTTTATGTTACTACTCAAGCATTAAATGACCATGATATCTCATCAGAGATTAAGGAAAAGCCGTCACACTTGTTGGAAATGTTTTTCTAACAATGCTACACCCAATTATGTTCCATCCTGAAATATTCTTTTTGTGTAAGGACGCTGCCCCATAATCTGAATATGATATGAAACAAACTGAACGATACACAATCCATTCTATCCAAGCTTAGTGCTTCTAAAAATACTCCATAACACCACAGGGGAGGTAAAACAACGGTAAATATTGGGGATGTTAGGAAGAGAGAGACTGTTCAAGGTTTTAAAAGCGATGGAGAGTTGGTCAGATGTCTCCTGAACAGGCTGTGCTGCAGCTAAAGTTAGCTCATCTGTCATTAATTTATCTGTAACGTAACTGATATTGTTACTGGCACACTTTTATTCTTCTGTGTCCTGTTTATTCTTAGAACTGTAACTTTATGAGCACGGTGTATACCATCACTGCTTGATCTGGAGGTTTCAGACTAAGGGTTTTGTAAAAATCGGGATTGTTATTGGTGCTTTATGCATAAAATGCAATGCAACTGATCATAGCGACTGGAAGGTATGGCCGTTCAAGTGTCTGGTCATTACAGACCGTAGTACTGAGAGTTTCTGATGGGGAACACCCACATATGTTTCTATGGAAACCCCACAAGCTCACAAGTTGGCCTTGAGACACCGAAAGTTGCCAACAGTGGTGTTACCCCCCAAAAATGAGGCCGAAACAAGGGTAACTGGAATTATAGAGTTTCTTGAAGATGCTTCTTCATGGTGGCTTCTGCAGTTCTAAAACGCTGATGGGGAGTTGGGATTTAATCAGGAACATCTGCGGGTGTTGTCCCCCTGGAAATCACCTGACTAGGCTCTGTTAACGACAAGCTACTTGCCTGTAATTGGAGAAATCTGTTTTGATCCTGTTTTCCTTCCCCAATGAATGGCAGTCTACCAGACTCCAGTCATTTGAGTTCCATTTGGAAAAGGCTGACAGATGTTCCTGTTAAAACCCCAACTCCCCACCAGGCTTCTAGGACTGAAGAAGCTACTTGGATGAAGCATCAGATCTGAATGACAGAGGACCGTCTCATTCATACTCTGCTGTTCGTGTGCAGCAGACGATCAGTTTGACTATCAGGACTGCATGTAACTCCAAGCTCAACATCAAGCATAAAGGTTTAGCCATTTACAAGACTTGTTTTCTCCATTAAAAGTGTGATTTTACCCAAATTGAAACATCATTCTTATCCTCCCCCAGTGGTACAGTTTTACCTGCTTAAGTTTTAAGACACTGACATCTCAGACATCTGCTGTCACTTCAGTAAAACGGAGGTAGGCAGTCGGCATGTACCAGAAACAATGTCAGGGTGACTTTAGGTTTTAACATAGATTACAGAAGAAAAAGATCACTTCCGCTCACTTAAATTGAGCGGGGGTTGGCAAAGGAATTAGATTTAAATAAAAATGATCCACAATGTGTCTGCATACCACTAATGTTAAGAGAGTAAATATATTCTTGAAAATAATAAAAGCAAGCAATAATAAAAATGTGTCCCATGGCGGGTAGATCTGCAAAGTCACACCAGAGGTTCCTGGATAAAAAATAAAAAAAATAAATAAATAAAAACCACAACATCTCTGAGCGCTGCATTAGACACAGCTTGCAGGGGAAAAGAAAAAAAAATGTGATGGAATAAATGTGTGGCTGCGGCTGTGTGAGAGTGTGTCAAAAATTGTGCTACAATTAATATTAATGTTGATGTAATTATTTTACTGCCTAGAGTGCCTGACTGGAAATGAATTTTTTAAATTCCAGCCACATCTTTAGACAATGCGTGCAGGCCCACGGCTCCTTTCTGAAGCTCGGCGTATTGACACATTTGTCTCTTTTGTTGAACACGGAGCCTCGCGTCGCAGAATAAAGTCTCCTCTCTGGCGGAAACTGAAACTATAAGCACATTTTTGATTTTCACGTCAATCAATACCAATTGAGAGACAGGAGATTTAAATTGGCTCGCTCTAACTGACGTGTTTTCATTGTAAAATATAACCCCATCAATCAGTTCCTCTGGGTTATATACAATCTAATGAAGCACATACGGAACACAGAGCATGCTTGTATAAGTTTGCATCAATCAAAACAGCTTCTCTGCTCTTCTATCATATCTGTGCTGGTGTCTGCAGTCGACATAGGCACAGAACATATAAAGTCTTGTTTTCCTTCTTCTCGAAATAAAACATCTACAGACTGAAAATTGCCTGAGCTACATAATCCATCACAGCAAACACAGAGACTTAATTTGGTTTTGTCAGTGTTTCTTGTTTTGTTGTTATTCCATCGTGCTCCAGTTGAGAGTTTTCATATCAGTGCTCACATCACATTATGTTCTGCTTTCGGTCAATCTCCTGACGCACACACATTCAGAGAGCTGCAAGTCAGGAAATAATGTACACACAACACGTAAACTGGCTTTGGCTTTGCCTTTCTACATGAAATGACCCCCCCTTTGCCAACGGTCTTTTAATAAGTAATCAGATCACCCACCTCACCTTTGTGCTGAGTCGCAGATAACTGCTTGCAGCAGATGTGTGTAAATGCATTATGGCGGGCCAGCGGAATAACTGCGTGTGCACACTGACATGTTAAATTTGCTGTCAGATATGAAAGAAGGCATTTTCAGGTTGCATGGACCTCCTCGGGGAAGGCAGAGACAGAAATGTTTAAATAGATTTGATTTTTTTTTTCTTTTCTTTTCCGGGAACGGGCTTAAAAGTCTGCCTGTGTTTTGTCAGGGGTAGAAGATGACGAACATTTGCAGAGCTTGAATCTGAAGATACCCAGACTCACATCTTAACTGCATGTTAGTTATGCCTCAAATGTTTTAGGTTTGAAAAGGAGATACTGTACTTTCTGTTCCACAACATTTACAGCAGTCAGTTGGAAGATTACGACCCTAAAATCATATCAAATATGAAGCATTGTTGTAGCCTAAAACGATATCCATCAGAATATACAGTTGTTAAAATGATCGACCTGCAACCTTAAAATGCTGCGTTTGAAGGATCATGAATCAGAGTGCATTAAACACAGACACTTTAAATTTAAAGTTTTAGCTGTGTGAGGATATTACTGATGATATTTCTCTACACTGACTTAAAGAAACAGTTGTCTTTGTTTGGTAAGTTCCCAAAATGTTTCTCAATGTTTATTTTTTTTTAATTTTATCCACATGTGTATTTGCATCATTGCGTGGTGTGGATGAGTGGATGATTTCATGTTAATCTTGTGCGCACCTGTTCTCGGGCCAGATCAATGAAGGAGCTGCATTCCTGCAGATAAGAAGTGATCGGCGTCTCTGGGAGGTCCAGGATCTGGAGCGTCTTATAGACCATCTGATCAGGGAACAGGTTAGAGACTCCATAGGCCACATTTAGCACATGAGACACCTGAGAGAGGAGGGGGTGCAGACATGAAAATCCTTGAGCGAACGACCCCCGAGCATTGACTTTCTTTAAAGATTCTTTTTGCTCTGGCAAGAGAGAGAGGGGGGGAGAGATTCTACCAGCCATATTGATGACATGACACAACCTGAATGTGACTGAGAGACTGAGAAAGAGAGATGAAGAGAACAGAGAGGGGGGAAGAGAAAGAAGACAGATGGCTCCAATTCATTTTGCAGTATCTGTCTACTCTCACTTAAATTTAGCTTACCTCTGAGGGCTAAATTCTCCCCTCTGTTACAACCTGGCATCACAGTAATGTGTTCTGCTTTTAGACTGCTTGTATCACCTTACATCCTCTTCCACATGTTAAGGGATAAGCCAGGCGTTACACTATATTTCAATTATTGTCAACAAATCCCATTAAAGGCCAAAAACTACAAAAAAAAAGTACTGTGTATGTATCAGATTCTCATGCCAAAAAGCTCCACGTAAAATATAAAAAGACATCATATGCAGTAGTAGCAAATGTGTATCAATCCACAGCTGAAACTAGTCCCAAAAAAGGATGTTTGCTAAAAATTGTGAACCAAATACTTCTCAGTTTAGCAGTATATTTGTATGCCTTCTCCATTTTTAGTAGATCCCATCTTCAGAGATTGTTAAGCCACAGACAGAAAATAGTGGTATGTTCATGGAATTTGTTGACAATAATGTTAAAAGGACTGTATTGAGCATACTCCAACAAATACTGATTGAGTCCTTACTGACATATCCTAGTGTCTCTATGAATAACAGGGAGCATTACAGAACAAAGAATTAATTAGGGATGTCGACATTAACGCTAATTCTTTTTAGCGACACTAAACATTTTCAAAAGACACTTCGGGAATTGAGGATGTGATCAAAACGGCAGTGGAAAGCATACAGAATCCAAAGTGTCAGTAAATAATTTTACCCTCCAGAGGGCAGTAATGGGACAAAATGGCTCAAAAGAAGCAGAACAAGAAAACAAGTAGAAACAAAAGATGGTTAAAGACATGATTGAAGGCACTCGTCTTCAAGTTCAAAGCCCTGCTAGATGGTCCTACTGACGAGAACTTAAGTTATTTGCGTTTACTGACAATGTGAACTGAGTTATGAACTGACCTGGGAGCTGAGATGCACACAAGAGCAATACAAATTCAAAAAAATATACTTTCCATATAAAACAGACAAAAAAAGTGCAATTTATTTATGTTAATGCACTTTAACCATGGTAAATATCTTTATCTTTACAGCTCTCCAAGTAATAGATTTGATTTATATGAAAATTTGAAAAATTCTCTTAATACTTTACATATATTTTGTTGCAGTATAGAAGCGTATATAGAAGTGTGTTCTTCTGTGAAACTTGGGTCCTTGCATTTATGCGGCTGTTTCTTTGCTCCATGGTCCAGTTCTGATGCTCATGTGTCCATTGTAGGGTTAGGATCAGCATGTACACCTTGACTGATCTGCAGCTACTCAGCCACCTTACTCTTTGCTCTTTGAGCAACAGCATCTCATCTATTAGGTTGGAACACTGACCACTGGAGACCAGGTACACCCCACAAGAGCTGCAGTTTTGGAGATGCTCTTAAACAGTCATCTAGCCGTCACAACTGTCAGAGTCGCTCTGCTCCTTCCACTTTTCCACATCCTGCTTCTAACATCGACTTTGAGCACAAAATGTTCACTTGCCTAATATATCCTACCCTCTGACAGGTGCCATGATAACCAGATAATCAGTGTTATTCACCTGTCGAAGTGATATTCTGGTTTTGTGATTTTTAGAGACCTGTGGGTACCAGCTGAGGCGCCCTGATACTGATACGATACTGAGAAGTATTAACACATTGTTTCTAATAATTCATTGCAGGTCATTTAGTAATGAGCTGAAA